>JAWWEE010000105.1:75433382-75451096 GCA_035221455.1 Xenops minutus | reverse complement strand
GGATGGGGAGGGGAGAGGATGGGGAGGACCGGGATGGGGATGCCCTGCCCTGCCTTACCCTGCTCTGCCCTGCCTTGCCCTGCCTGTCGCTACCCTACCCTGCCTTGCCTTGCCTTGCCTTGCCTTGCCTTGCCCGGCCCTTGCGGAGTGCCCCGAGCCCGCTGCCCCCGTGCCCACAATCGACGGCCGTGCCCCGCCGGGGCTCGCTAGATGTGAGCCGGCGCTGTTCCGATGCCTGCGGCACTCGGCCGCTCCTGGAGGAGCGGGAGGGTCGTGTCCGTGCCCTGTCCGGGGCAGAAGGGGCGCGGCGGAGCCCGGCTGCGGCTGAGCGCCGCCACACTGCGGCTGTCGGCATCTTCTGCGTGGTGTTCTGGGGCTCCGTGAGGTGACTGAGGAACGCACCTCTCCACGGGCACGAAAGGAATCGAAATGGCTTCAAAGCAAACCTCTCGGCCCGCAAGGTCCTGAGATTTTAGTGCACTCCCTCGTCTGTGCCCTGGGTGATGCATGATGAGCAGGACCTCGTCTCCCATTCTGCCCAGTATCCCTGCCTGTGCCTATCACCCTGACCCCAAAACACTGGTAATGCCCTTTGCCTTCGGCTTAATACCACTGCCCAAACAGTCCATCATCAAGTGCTGTGGTGTGTACACAGCTGCTCCAGAAAGCCCCCTCAAGTTAGATATCTTACTATGCCATCAGGGGTGATAGAAGTGACCTGATCCTTCTCATAAATGAAGCAGCTTTCGGTGTCCAGGAGAGAATGGACAGAGGCTGTGACCAGGGCTTTGTAGAAGCTGTGCCTTAGGATATGGCATAGATTAGACAAAAGAGGCAGTTGAGGAAGAGGAGCTCCCCAAGCAAAGCTGTGGAGTTCAGATCCATATGCTAACTTCTCCAAGTGTCAGTGGTGGCCAGTTTTGGATTTAGTTTTGCTGCACAACATCGGTGAGAGCAACCTGAAGTGTGTCAGGAGAGGTTTAGGCTGGATATTAGGAAAATGTTCTTCATGCAGAGGGTGGTTGGGCACTGGGACAGGCTCCCCAGGGAAGTGGTCACAGCACCAAATCTGACAGAGTTCAAGAAGCTCTCAGGCACATGGTGTGCTTCTTGGGGCTGTCCTGTGCCAGGGCCAGGAGTGGGACTTCAGTGATCCTTGTGGGTCCTTTCCAACTCAGGATATTCTATGATTTTGTGAACTGTCTCTGCCTCCTGCCTACCCTCACCAGGAAGGCTGCTGTCTGCTGACACATTCCTGCAGTAGTTTCTTGAGGCATTTTGTTTTATTCCTCACTTCTATCTTGCTGTTTATGGTTATTCAGTAGCCACAGGCTGCAGTGCAAGAGCCCTGTGTTTGTGATAACATTCTGCTCTCAGGAATCAATAGAATCAGTGAGGTCCCAGGCACCCGGTAAGTCTCATTCCATAAACAGGTTGCTCCCTCCAAAATCTGCTGCACTCCTTTGCACTCATCCTTAGCAAGGTGCTGGCTGAGCACCTTCTTCACAGCTTTTGGGCAACCCCACATGATAGATGATGCATAGGTAATGAAGTAAGAGTGAAAAGTGAGAGCAGCAGCCTCTTCATGCCACAGCTGATCATTTGCAGCATAAGGGTCTGTTAAATTCATATGACAGGTCAATGAAGAGACAAAGAAGAAAAGTGTTTGTTCTCCACTACAGCACCTGCAAATCTCAGGCTGAAGATTTGTTTCAAGTGGCAGGCAGCCTAATAAATCTGGACTGTCACAGCCTAGTAGCTGGTCTCAGCTTTTGATCCTCCATGGGAATTGCTTGCTGTGTTACCGATAAGAGGGATCCAGTTACAGATGGGATCTAAGTTTCTGTGAGGGCAAGGAAAGGTCCCAAGCATCCATATCCCAGCTGCTGCCACTGCTTGACTTTCAGAGGCAAATGAGCTATCCTAAAATCTGTGTTTTAATCAGTGGCCAGCACAAGTGGGGAAGACCTGTGAGGGAGAGGAGAAAGGGAAGGCAGGAGTAAATCATTCACCCCCCAGTGATGACCCAGATGAGGCAGGCAAACCTGGTGTTTTGAAGGAAGCATTACTGCAATTTATGGTCTGAAAATCGATGCTGTGTTTTGGTAGTCCAGCTTGTCCCTAGTTGCCTCAGGATTCTGAGAGCAGTACTTTAGTCAGATCTTTAATATTTGTTCAATATGGGCACTGATACCCTTCGTTTGGAGGACTTTAGATCCTGTTCTGAGTGCAGTGCTGACTGGAAGCTGCGAGAGTCCAGAACACAGAGATGCCTCCCAGACCACAGTGCAAGAAGCCTTAGCAGTAGAGCACGTGTGCATCATGGTATGTCAGATACAGATCCCCACAGACACCCCGGCAGCTTTGCTGTCCTGCTCAGAAACAGGATTTTTGGAAATTGGTTATGACCTACATGGTGCCGACCAGACTTGGCCATTTAAAAGGTGCCAGTTCCCCACATCTTGGTTGCCAGCAAATAAAGAACATAGATAAAACACAAGTACCCTGATACCTGTCCCTAATACTTGTCTCACTAGTGGTGCTCTGCCAGCTTCTCTTCCTTGGGATTTTAAAATCTCCTGCCAGCAGGTATCAAATCCATTTGGCCTGATAGTCTGGTAGCCAAGTTTATTTGCAGACAAAATATCAAAAAGCATGTCCTCAGCCTGCCTTTTCCTGGCTGTGGAAGAAGGCAGTGTCCATTCCTCTAGGGAAGGTGCAAAGCCTCACAAGGCAGCACTGTTGCCCATGGCCAATGCCTTGTATTAGAGAGGATTATTAGCTGGCAGCAGTGTCCAGGAACCTCAGTATTGCCTTCTGCCTCCTGTGCATTGCAGGTGCTGTAATCTCAGACTGGTTCCTGAGACATGCTCTGGTTTTCCCACTTTGCTTCAAAGAAGCTCAAAGGTGATGCGTGCTGGACTGAGCCTTACTGTCTCGCTCAAGGAGGGTAGGAATCCAGCTCTGCATGTTTGCTAACCTTACACTGGTTTTACAGCTGGGTTTGAACAGCGGAGCTTCTCTTGCCAGATCTCCCCTGGAGCTCCATAAAACAGGGCCACCCATTTTCCACTCCTGTCCTGCAGTGGTATCACCCATGGCTCCTGCGTGCTGCCTCTCTCTTCCAAGTGGCCAAAGTTTGGGCAGCATGGAGCTTTTAACAGCTCCATTAATCAGGACGGGTTGGTTTTACAGCTTGCTCTGCCTGAAGCAAAAGCACCTTTCCAAGCCCATGGAGTGACTGGCTGTTGCCAGCCAAAGTGATGCCCCTACTTAGATTGGGCTCTCACTTCGTGTGCTGTCAGGGCATCCTGCAGTGGTACAGAAATGCTTTCCTTCTCTTTGAAGTAACCCAAACTCACTGACTCCCTGTCTGCAGATGATGTAATTTAAGGGGGGGTTGTGGTGAATGCTGAGTTTATGAGAGGGTGAAAAAAAGGCTTTTTCATTGCCAGAAGGCTCCCAAGATCTTTCCGAAATAATTGCTGACTACTGCCAGGATTGGGTTTGTTGTAATATTAATGATCTCTCTGGGCAGCTTGAGTTTCATAAACACATCTTTTTAATTATTCAGATAAAAATAGCCAAGGTATAGCTGCAAAACAGTCATGCTGTGTTTCACTTTGGATTTAGAAAAGGGGTTAATGTAACTTTAATGACATACAAAGGTACAAATACGTAGAAAAGTCTAAACATCCAGAATCCAAACTACTTCTGTGATATACAGAAGTATCTGTACACATTAAATGCAATTACAGCAGTTCCACAGAATTTACCTTGCACTTGCTGGTAAACAAAACCACTTTCTAAGGCATCCCATACCCTGAAACTGCCCTGAATGATGTGACTCAGAGTTCCTTGCTTTCTTAAGCTGACAGACCTACAGTCTCAAAATTCTTTAGTTATTTCCAATTTTTTTACACCGTTTGACAAGATTTTTGAGTAACTGACAACCCTCGCACTGTCATGGGGTCAGTTACACACTCTTATAGTCAGATCTTTCACGTAAAACCTTCTCAATAGTGGAATATTGCTGGAAACCAGGTACAAATTGCTTGTCATAGCCCAGTACAGTGGCTCCCAGTCTTTGCCCATTTGTAAGTGCTCTCTGATTTACAACATCCTCAGAAGAAATAAGATTTGCAGTACATACTGCTATGACCCAGTTGGCATCACAGTTTGTATTAAACTAATAACAGAGATGTATGAAGGTTTTGCATATTTCCTTACCCAGATTTCCTTTCCTTATCATATTTACTCTTTTCAAGAGATCTATATGATCCTCAGATTTTACCCCTCTAAGTAAGAAATGTTGGGTTTTGTGGGGGAAATGAGTTGTTTTAATGCATCTGCCTTATATTAGCTTGCAACTTGCCTAAGGTGGCAATAACAGAGATAAAAGCACTAGCTGCTGCAGACACTGCAAAATGGAGCAATGTACCATCAGTGAGAACAAACCCTGCCAATCCAGGGCAATAGGACCACAAAATGGGAATAGGAGATCATTCCAGCATGATACATTTGTCTGCAAACCAATTCGCAGCTGAAGACAGTGGGAGGAGAACAAGAAGGGAACAGGGAGGAAGAGGCCATATCCCTGCAGCCAAGGCTATGCTTTCATCTCCTGAGAGCTCTGGAAATAAAGAGAAATGGGAGAGACAGCAGTAGAGCCAAAGTCCTGAAGTTTGCATCCTCCAAGAAAGTGAACTGTTGAGCACTGTAGTAGATAGCACGATTTTGGTTTATTTGGAATTTGGTTCTGGAAAAAATCTTCGCCAAGTAGTCCTGTAGATGGAAGCTTTTTTCTTTTCTACAGATAAGATTCAATAAGGGAGAGATGCTGCACAGTCCACATGGGAATGCTGTCCTGCCTACACATGCCATGTAAAGCTTCTTCCATTATCTGCCATATTTTTCAGCCCATTTAGCTTCCTCCCTTTTCCTTCCTTCCTTCCTTCGTTCCTTTCATCCTCTGACAACACCTTCAGAAACTTTGGCATCTAGGTTCATCTGGGGCCTTACACTTCCTCTAGAGAAGGCCAAAACAAGGTTTCTCCAGAGTACTTTGTCCACAGCCATAGCCAGGTGAGCCATATCTCATCCCCCACACACACATTTCTTCTTAGTGGACACCTTTTGTTGGAAGCTTTGGCAGGACTTTTCTTACTGTGGTGGGCTAAGAAATGCCATTCTGGTGATTCAAAATTCAAAGGGTCTTCCTTTCTTGGTTGCAGAGCACAGCCCTCCAGGCAAGCCCACAAACTGAGAACCACCTCAGTATTCCATAGCTTTGTGCTCTTGAGACGTTAGATGTTCTTGCTGTTAGGATTTGGAGGGGTGAGGAGGAAGGCAATGAACAGGTACCTCTATTTGACAGTGAAAGGAAATCTGGTAGTGCTTTGTTTAGAAAGAGCAACATAAGGGTTTACAGGTTTTAACATCCCTGTGTGTGAGACACAATGCTCAGTGTTCCTGCAGCAGTGGCAGGCACCCACTGGGTGTGGATGTGCCTGTCCAAGTCAGTCCTCCTCAGTTATAGCTGGGCACCAGGGCAGGGAGCACCCTGAAGGGATCCCCAGGGGTAGCCAGGTCCAATCAGTTTTGGGAGGTGAGGTGCTAAGCTGCCACTCCTCCAAGAGCTGGAAGGCAAAGCTGGGAATTAAACCCCAAATTTCAATCCTGGGGCTATGCTTCATCAGAGGGCATTCAGGGTGAATCTGCTAATTGAAATTTTTGTGAATTTGATACATCCTTCTGAGGTCTCCTTTTTATGTATGTTTTGTTGACTTTAATTTTTACATGTGTGCAGGTTGTTTGTGAGTATTTTAACTCAGGAAAATAAATGCCATATCATTTTCTATATCTGCTATTATTGTACATTTTCATAATACAACTACCATACAGGGCAATATTAACAGTTCAGTCTCCAAGTTGTTTCAGGATTGTTCTTTGGTTTTGTTTGTTCTTTTGGGATTTTTTAAGCTAACACATCTCATGAGGATGCAACAGAGGTTTCAGATTTATTAATGGAACACCAAGGTCTTCACAATCCTTTTAAGAAAAAAAATATTATATCTTATTAAAACAAGTAAATATTGATTATATTGCTGGTGTGACTCCATGGGAGAATACAAGCACAATAAAATCCATATAAAAGTATATATCCTGAATTCCTAATGTATTAAGAGGTGGCTGGGCAATTAATGCATGTGTAAGTCAAGACAGGTCGGGTGATTTTACAGCCTAGGTGAAATCCCAGCCCTTCTAGCTAGAATAAAACATGACATTTTATATTGCTTCGAGAAAACTGGACAAGCATCAATACAAATAAAGTCTACTTTTGGCGCAAACTGTGATTAGAAATCACTTAAATACAGGAATACATACAGATTTTTATCACAAAATCTTAATCTGAAAATAATGTTATTTTTACTCAAATCTTTAGTATTTTTAGTCTAAGCAGAACCAAATTACTTTGAAAGGGTTATAAAAGCAGCACTCTACTTTCTATTTGCGAAAGGGCAGGGGAAAACATGTAGCATATTGTAATAGCAAGACAGTGCATTACACAACTCACTAAAAAGTAGTTCTTTTTATCACAAGGCAGGAGACAATGGAACAAAACTCATCCCGAGCTAAAAAAATAGGAAGTTATGCTGAGACAGGACAGAACCAAATAAACCATAGGCTCTGCTTAGAGGTCCTGGAGGATGACTGTACGCAGTGTTACTGCTCCCCTGCAGATTCAGCGAAGCCCAGCAGAGGCAGTAAGGGAGAAGCAGTGCCATGAAGCAGTTTGAGAACTTCAATGGGGAGGTGATGAGGAAGAGAAATTGTGCATTTGGACTTTCACATTTTTCCCTTAAAGAAGATAATGTTAGTAATTTTGTTAAATAAATGCTAACTCAATTCAACCATGTTGCAGTCTTAGGATAAAGGTTGTTTGTACCTGTGGGCATCTTGAGATAGGTAATTTGAAGAAGTTTTGCTCTAGCTTATGTTCCTTAGAGAAGGGCATTAAATGCAAAGAAGTACAGTGGGAATACATCTGCATGCAGCAGGGTGAGGAACCTGCTGCACAAACATGGAGAGAACCATGAATTAGGGATCTGTGAGCATCTCATGATTAATAAGTCACTAAGCTCCATTCTGAAGTGAGAGGAGCCCACCTTTCCTTCTAGGAGTTCAGCCAGGGTGTAGACATCTGGAACGAGGCACTGGAGGTTAACACGCGAAAACAAGGGGAAGCTGTGAATACCTGAACTGTTGTGCTTCAGTCTGACCCAGGGCCACTTTCCTGACTGCCCGTAGTTCCTCTTCAAAGGCGCACTAAAACCAGACTGCCCTTACACTTCCGTCTCCATTAGAATAATATTTATCTTCCAGGCATCACTCATATTCCTTCTATTATTTCTGGTTTTTCATTGTTGTCCCTCATTCCTCCTGTAACTACACTGTCAGCGTTCACATGATGATTCATGTTCTGTCTCGCTTTTTCTCCTCCCAACTGCTTCATCAGGCTGGCTAATTACAGAGAACAAGTCTTCTGATTTCTGAACCTCTAGACTGCATGCGATTATTCCTTTCAAGCATTTCTTAGAAGTGTATGAAAAATAAATTTTTTTCAATTAAAGCTGAGATTTCAACAGAATGAAAAACTTCAGAAGCCATTTTCAGAACAACTTTCTACACAATATACACTTTATTCTTATCTCTACTCACAGCCACTGCACATTTCTTTTCCCACTCCTTTCTCCCTCCTTTTTTCCACTCCCTAGGCACTTGACACAGGGTGTTAGTGAAAATGTAAGGAAAAAAAATGTAGTGTCAAGTCCTGCAAAAATGGCCATGAAATGTCACTGGACCAGCAGAACAATAGGCAAGGTAGCACAATAGAAATCATGAAAACTTCAAGTTGTATTTTTATTTAAAAAGATTAAATGCAAATCTTCTTTGAGGCTGTCATACTTATTTACATACATACATATTTACACTGCAGACAAGAACCAGTCTCAGCAAAGAACTGGGACTGGGACCATGTGGAGCAATGTGGGAGAGATGAAACAACACAACGAGCCAAACCACAGCTGAAGAGCTGAGACCACCCAGAACACCATCATTTGCTCTGTTGGATTTTTTTGCAAGATCAGCTCCTTACTCTGATGTGTTGTGTTGCAGAAACAAATGGCTGAGAATGGGTGGGTCAAGAGACTACAAAAAGAAATAAACAGAGACTGGTAGAGAGCAATCCCCAAATACAAGTTTTTCCCCAGTCTCATGGCAAGAATCACCTCTTGCCTCACCCCTAGTCCTATGTGCATGCATGGTTACTGTAAATTGCTTTTTTCACCTCCTACCATCACTGTTCTGTAAGCACTGAAGCTATGGCTCCATAATCATGAACAACATGAAAGCGGAAAGATTTTCAGACTTATTTGACTTATATTCCGCCCATTTCAATAGCACCTATTAAATTTCTGCAGGATCTGGGCTAAGAGTGAAAACTTGGTTTTC
The DNA here is from genome assembly GCA_035221455.1 of Xenops minutus. Lineage (NCBI taxonomy): Eukaryota > Metazoa > Chordata > Aves > Passeriformes > Furnariidae > Xenops > Xenops minutus. Next base: position 75,442,582 of record JAWWEE010000105.1, on the reverse strand, counting down.
TGTGCACAGATTTTAAGAAAAAAGGTTTCTATAGCACAAATATGTAGTATGTATTCAGTGCACAGTACTGAATTTGATGACACTGTAGTGAATTTGATTACACTGTGCCAGAGTTGCACATTTATGAATAATGCAAGGATTTAAAAACCAAAAGATAAAAAGGTGTAGGGTATTCTTGCACTGTTACCTCACTAAAATTATCTCTACTGCAATCTTTTACTTTCTAGTTTAAAATGAGGCTGTTTTAAACAGGGAAGTGAAGTATAGCCAGAATAGTTAGGATAATCCATCAGAAGGAAACTGAGGGCTAGAGGCTGAGGATGGAGCACATTGGGACTTCTGAAGATGTGCTATTGATACAAGGACCTGTTCATGCAGTCCCAACTCCTTTGCCCATACAGCTCACAAAACTCTCCAAGACTGAGAGGGCTCCAATACGCATGTAGGAGCAGAGGGCTGGGTGCTTATGATAAGGTCTTTGTCAAAACCAGAGATATCCATGGATAGCCAGGTCCATGTGCTTGTTGCTTAAATGTCAACCACTATTCATTAGGTACCCAATCCCTCTTGTGAGCCAGGACAGAGAACTTGGGCAGAATCAAAGGCTTTTAGTGCCCTGTGGAATAGAAATAGCAGTGAAATAAAGCACCAACAAAAACAGTTCCTTCCCCAGACGGTTCAAAGTTTAATGACAACTACAAGCAAGCAATTCATTTAGGAGTTGGACTTGATGATCCTTGGTGGTCCCTTTCAACTCAGAGTATCCTGTGAAGTGGGAAAAAAGGAAAGGATAATGATAATAGCTAGTCACAAAAACATCTGGATTTAGGGTTCTTAAAGCAAAGAAAATTCAGTTGTTTCTGTTCCAGTTTTATTTCCATTATTTTTTTTCACTCGACAGGTCTGAAAGCATATCAATGAAGGGTGACTGTCCCTATTGGGGGATGTTTCTAGTGGGCTACCCCAGGAATCTGTTCAGGTCTCAGTTCTTTTCAGAACATTTCTTTCAATTTGCTGTTGGCAAAATTTGAAACAACAGTCATACAGTTGTCATAACCTAGATTGAAGTTGGTCATTTGGTTAGAATTAACTCAAGCCACATGGTTTAACATGCCTGAACACACTGATAGGATCAAAGACCAAGGGTTATCTGCTTTGGCTCCACATTTTCCCCCAGTGTCACTCCTCTCAACACCGTACACCACACTGCATGCATGGCCAGTGGAGCAGCAACTCCCACACAGGTAGTCAGGCAGAAAGAGAATGATGTATTCCTCCTGCAGACAGCATTAGTGAAACCATTACTGAAATGCTGCACCCATTACTACAATCATGCTTCAGAAAGGATGTTTACCACACAATTTTATATGAACTCAGAAACTCACATGTAGTGGTAATAACTATAGAGATAATCCCAGACCATTTATTTAAAAGAAAATTAAGGGGTGACTTGACTAAAATCTGCAGCTGATAAGAGGTCCTTAAGTGTAAAAATGAAGATGTTAAGACATCACTGGCTGTGTTCTGAGGTTCAGACCACTTCAGCTGATGAACCTGTGGAACAATTTACTTACTGATGCAGTGGCTTCTCCATCACTGGACTCTTTACATGATAATGAACCACCTTCTCAAAGCCCAGCTGTAGCCCAAAGAAGTATTATGAAGCACAACTTACTGTCATAGAAACGATCGCACTAGAGAATCCTTTGTAATCTTAATAACTATGAATTACTATTATTTCCATTATAAATTAACTGTATTTTTCTCGGCATCATCAAATCAATCATGAAACTTGGATCTGACAGCAACATGCAAATACAGCAAAGCATCAAGAATGCAAATGTGCGAAACAATAATTTAGCCCACCACACCTCTACAGCAGGACAAACGAACCAAACAAAAAAGGGAGAAAAATAAGGGAAAGAAAAAAGTTTTGTTTTCATCCCTGCAGAGACAAGCCACCTCTCTAGCTGTGTACGAGCTGAAAGAAAACAAAGGAAAGAGATACTGTCACACACACACACACACACACACACACACACACACACACACACACACACACCCCTTTAAAGTTGTGTTTCATTGTAAATCCCTTTTCCTTACCTGGGCTCTAGGACATCAAGACCGAGTACATATGGCACTTCAATTCTAGAATAGGCTAGTATCATGTTTCTAGCATAAAGTTCTGGTTGCTTAGTAAAATTTTACCCACAGCTTTATTTGGGCAGAGGGAGAAAGTTGAAATAATAGGCACAGATGCAAGTACCTTTTTGGTGAAGAGGCTTCCACAGCCGAGGCACTCTGATTTTGGAGACTCTTCTTCCACTGCAGTTACCTCACATCAACTGCAGAAATAGCAGGACTCAACAGAAAAGGTTTGCCCTTTTTTTTTCCCCTCCTCTCAGGGAGAAAGGCGTATTACAAAAACAACTGTTTGTAGTTTTTAAGTGTTTCATATATTTTAACTGAGTATCTTAAATACCCAATGCATTTTATTTCTTGTACATCATTGTGGTTTTTAACACATTCTAGATTTACACTATTATCTATGGAGATCTGAGTCCCAGTAGGACTGAAAATGCCTCCATATACAGGAGCTTCCTCCAAGCTAATGACAGAATAATTTGCATTTCCCTGTCCAACAATTTCAAATTACTTTCTCATAAAAAGACTTACTCCTTAAAAGCTTTGCTCATTTCAGTCTTGAAAGATTCCTGAGATAATGGGCACTTGTTTTTTTTTTTCCTGAGACTGCCCTAAAATATGTGGTCAAAAGTAGCACAAGTACTATTAACGCAAACAGGAAGCTTCTTGTTAGAAAAGGTTTTATTATGTCCATCTGAGTAAAACCTTCTTTTCAGTCCTGGTGACAGTCCATCACCACCCATCTCAGACAGTGGTGTCTGAGAGAGTGCCAGCTGCCCCAGCTGTGGCCGAGCGCTGTTGAATGTCCATCTCTGACGGGGCATCTCTTGGGCCTGACTGTCCCTGAGCTCCCGACTTCACCGCGTGCACTGCGTAGTTAAGGCTTGTGCTTTCCATCCAACTCCATGAACCAGAGAGCGGATTATACAACATCCCCTTCACAGTCTTGACTGAAAAGCCGTCTAGAAAAGAAAGAAGCCATATAAACTTCTGATGGTCTTAAATATTTTAAGTCACTGAAACATCAAGCTCTTTAGATCAGCGAGTCTGATCCTGCAGGCTGGGAAGCAGCGCTTCCTAAGCTGAGCTTTGTCAGGCAGCACCATAAGTAGTGCCACTGGCATCGCTGGGGACAGCAGGTCCTGCTCCTGGCAGCAGCTGCAATAGCTCTGTGCCAGGCCACGTACCACCAGCACACTACACGGTAAGCCTCTGCCATGTGCTCTGCTAGAAACCCCAATTTCACACCACCACACCTGGGTGACTGGAATGTTTTCTGTAGGTGGAGACATTCTTCAGATTGACATCACATGCTCCAAAATGAAAATCTGAGCATATATTTGAAAAGAATCTGCAGATTCCCTTTAGGAATGGAAAAATATAATGAAGAGGCAGAAGAATGCCATCAAGGACTCAGGGCAAATAAAGAGTAATTTATCACTCCCTACTGAGCAGCGCTCAGTTCACTGCATGGATGCACTGTGTCCCAGCAGGATACGGGATAGAAAGCAGAAAACAAACACCCTATCAAAACAAATCACTCCACTGCACCTGCTTCTCCTTTTGAAGGAAGAACAGAAAGAACTACCAGTATGTGAACCAGTATTAGTCATGTTCCTTATGGGATCACTGCAAAGTGCCAGGAAAAGACCTTGCCAACAGAACAGCTCCACTCATACTTCAGTTTCTTTGCAGTGAACTAAAGCAAAGTGAAATATTCAGCAAGAGGGGTTTAAAACATCTGCAGGAGGGCAATGGACAGAACTCTTCCCAGCTCAGTGTTTTGTCTATTTTAAAAGCAATTAAAGCAGGGCAATTTAATTAGGAATAATAAAAATCAGTGTCATACAGTTTCTCAAGAACTGACTAATGAATTTTGGTTAGTTTCATCTTCACATTTTTGAAGAAATATTTTAGCACCATAATTTGAATAGAGAACATGGAGCAGCAACCAAAACAAAAAAATGCCTCCTCCCAAGGGAGAGAAAACAAACAATGCAGTGGCAGCAGAGCAGCTCTGGAGTGCCAGTACAGTTATTGCCTCAGACCTGGCCTAGAGCATATGAACCACTTCAGAGCATACATTCTGCCACCACAACACAATGGAAAACCTTTGAATTTTTATTCGGGCTATCAAACAGAGGGCAGCTGTAACAGTGATTTGTTTGAGTAATCACTGCATTCTTAGGATTCCACTTAGTTTATTAATTTTAGGCAAAAACCAGTAAGGAGCAGTGTCTTTAAACCAGAAAAGATACTCGTAATATATGACTTAACTCACACAGGAAAAGCTGTGTCTTGTTGCTAGCACTCACCCCACCTAGCTTATTCCTTTGCTATTTCTACAGGGACCATCTACCAGATATCTCTCTCTGCATTCCCATCAGTTGGCCTGGAACTTACTTGATTCTAGGAGGTGCTCCAGCTCTTCAGGGGGAACAAACTTCTCCCACTCATGTGTTCCTTCTGGTACAATGCCCATTATCTTTTCTGCAACCACAATTCCCAGGACATAGGACAACTGTGTTCTATTGATTGTCGTAATGAATAAAGAACCTTCAGGCTAATTAAAAGATTAAAATGTTCAATTAGAATAATATTTAATTTTAAAATTGTTAATTTAATCACCTTAAAATACATAATTTGTCAATCTAAAAGTCTACACAATGCAAAAGAGAGAAGTAATTTCCTCCCAGGATAGGTATTTACAAGTATAACATTTAAATACAAGAAAGAATATAATGTTCTAACAGTATGACTCAGTAGTCCTCCAAGAGTCAACATCATCAGAGTCTTGGGTGGTCTAAAACCATTTCCTTGCCCAAAGAACACCTAACAAAGAACCAAGTCACTTATAACACTTCCTGCCCAGGAAATGGATAAATAAAAGCTATTAAGGCATATACAATATTGTAAAAAAAACCAAACAAACAAACAAACAAAAACACATAAAAAACCAAAACCAACAAAAAAAACCCCTTTTTAATTGAAACGAAAGTAAAATGTGCAATGCTGCGTAATTTTTGAGACTGCTGAGAGCCATGCTGTCCTTGTTTCAATGGTTAAAAAAACAAAGCCAGAAAATAATTCTAAATCCTTAAATGACTTTTTGGTAGAAATAATAATTTTTTTGGCCCTAGCTGGCTAAAAATTAGTTCCATTCAAATAATCAATATTCCTTCTGATGACCAGAAAGATAGAGAGATTAAAGGAAAGCTGCTGATTATGTGCTGAGCCTACCATTCTTCTTTACAAATGAATATCGAGAGAAATAACCACCTGATTGTTTCTAAGTATAACTATGACCCTTTAAAAACAATCCAGGAGCAATCTATTGTGATGCTGGAGCTGGAATAGAATCTAGTGAGTCAGAAACATCATTACAGTTTCAATGCAGTCTGAGCCATATCTGTCCATCAACAGTCACGTTTTCTCTCACCTGGGTGAAATCAGATGCAACCAGATTTCTTAAGGTCTTGATGCAATGCAACACTGCAATACTAGGTAATGCCACTAACACTTTTCTAAGGTAGAGTGGGGGAAACAAATTTCCCCTAACTTTAGCTGGGAAGATGTACTTGCATCACGAAGGAGAATGGTTGGCACCTCTAGAGTGTGCTTCTGACTTCAAGGTGGAGAAATGAACACAGATGTGCTTTCACATTCCTTTAAATAAGAGACATAATAATAAAAGAGAACAAATATTCCCAATAATGAAAGCAAAAAGTCTCTTACCTTTAACACCTGAGAGCAACACCTGATAAACGTTTCAAGGTCAGCCACATGCTCCACTACTTCAGAAGCTACAATTACATCAAAGGTTTCCATAGACTCTTCCACAATCTCCTCTAGTGAACTGGACTTGTACTGTATTCTCTTGGCCAGGACTGGATCAAATGACTTGTGCTGATCTGCTGTTCTAATGTTGTCCTCCAGAGGATCAATTCCAGTAACTGAAGCTCCTAGTCTACCTAAAGGCTAATAAAACAGAGTATAATTTGTTCTCTCCATGAAAACAATTTACTTAAGGGTAACTTTGCAATGTACATATATGATGCAGAAAACATCCATCAGAGAACAAGGCAAACAACAGTATGATGAGTTCTGATCTGGCAATTTTATTTGTTTATCAAAGCAAGATAACTCTTAGATTTGGAAGAGATGGTGTTAATTTTCTTAGAAAATTATATATTGGACTGCACACATATTATATACTAGAATATAATTGTCTTTTAGAATAATTTGTTCTGAATCTATTTTGTTACACCAAATAAAGATTTCTTCCACTCTTACTCTCTGATAGAGGAAAAAAACAAAGGGGGAAATCAACACAGTAATTAAAGGGGGGAAAACAATGCCATATTTAATTACTGTCATTACTTTCTTCAACATCCAGCTGTAATGGTAAATCCTCATATCTTTTTAATGGTTACTTAATATATGATTATCTCTGGGACTTTCTCACTGCTGAGAACTAAACACTGATGTTTACTAGGATAGCATCAGCCTTGGCTGTCACTCAGGTTTCTTCAGTGTCTTCTTACTCCTAGGTTAACACCTCAGTCATCACCTCTTTTGAAACTGAAACAGGCTGCAGAACATGACCACATGTATGATATTCCAACCTGAAATTCACCAGTTGCTCAGCCTGAGAAGGTGATGCCGCACACTGGTTTTCCCAGCCTTGTCAGAGGAACCACTCTCACAAGGCAACAGGATTTTGCTCAGAAAAGAGGAAAAAAAAAAGAGAAAGAAAGAAAACAGAAGAGAGATCCAAGTCCCTTTGTAACACCTCCTTTCAGATGCTGATGTAGTTCCCAGAGTAAGTCAGACAGATCTGTAACCCTAAATTCCCAACCCATCCCTTCTCTACTGATGGGACACAGCTCGGTTCAGAGCCTGTGTGAACAAAGAGTTCCACCAGAACAGCAACTTCTCAGTCCCAAGTTTGTGCAGACTTCTCGGGAAGCAGCTGTAACACTGGCCCCTGTACCAGGGGTGTCTCTCCTGACAGAGAGGAGGTATGTCTCAGGTGCTTGAGATTATTTAATGCTTTTCCCATAAGAGTAAAGTAAAGGAGAGACTGCCCATTCCCACATAAAAAACTGAAGATATGCAATTCAAAGAAATGAATGTGTAAGAACAAGTTTATAACAGTAAATATTTATTTGGTAATGAGGACTGTCATGATTCTAGGTATTCTTCCTAGGCTTGTAAATTGAAAAAGAAAAAAAGAAAAAAAAAACAAAGACTTTTTCACCATTCTTCCCCTCTCGAGTGTTTGAAATCTTATTTTTCTGATGATCTCAGAATTTCAGAATGTTTTCTCACCACTCTCCTTTTCTGTAAACAACCACCACCACTACACAAACCAAATACTCTATAGGGTTTGTAAAATAAACTGCAGTGTATTCACTAACTAATATATCACAGAAGAGAAAAGGTCCTCCTTGAGGATTGGAAATTAAGTGGTGTAATATTAAAGCAACTCAAATACCTTGTACACTTTTTAACAAGGAAACACAGAGCACACTGTTTCTCACCTCACTTAACAGTCCTCCACCACAGCCAACGTCAAGAATCTTCACTCCAGAAAGTGGATTTCCCAGGTGATAATTACTACTCATGCTCAACAGAGTATCTCTGAAAGAGAAGGGATGTAATTAAGGTCAAACACACAAGGTGCTTTAGTAGATGCAGTATGCAGTTATCTTAAGTACTGGTAATTTTTTTTCTTTTACCATGCTTTCTGAGGTTATGCAGAAATAGTACATATAAAAAAGTCTGTCTTCAAAACCATACCTAATAAATGGCACTCTAATATCATTCATAGAATGAAGGGCTGAATATTCTCCTTCTTCATCCCACCACTTATGTGCGAGGAGCTGGAATTTTTTCATTTCCTTTGAATCCACTGATGAGTGTGAAGTCCTGAAAGGTGTCTTCACAGTGAGCCTAAATAATGAAAGCTGAATGTCATTAAACTAATACTGATATTTTGGGTCAGCTGAAATAAGGGAAAAACAAATTCTCTATCAGAAAATGAAAAAAGGTAAAACTCATGTTCCTTTAGAGACTCTAGTTACACTTGTTTAGTAGCACACAGATTTTATTACACTATATGAGTAACGTATAGTCCCAAACAGACAGCTGCATGCCTGTAATTTTTAAGCTGGTAATAAGAATAGGCCACACTAAACATTTAAACATGTGTGAGATGCAAAAATGGCTCCATGTGACAATCACAAAATAAAATTACATTGTCATAAAAAATGGTAGTCCTTGTCACATGGGATTATTTTAGATGCAATACTTACATGCTGCTTTTCATTGGGGTCAGAGAGACAGGCAGAGCACTACTGGATTTCAGTTGTATGTTCCAGTTGTGCTCCTGAAGGATACCTCTCAGGCCTGTCTGAAAAGGCAGGTCAGCATGGCCACCTGCATAAATAAAAGACAATCTAAACTAAAACACCAGCTTTAGGAGAGCTGAGAGGCGAACAAATAGTTGTAACAATGCTGTTCTGGCACAATACTAACTGTGCAAACCTTTGCACATTTGCTCACTATCCTACTTTGGGAGCACACAGGGATTAAATAAGAGCGTGTGCTAATTCGCCACCCCTGTACTCCTCAAATGATGTGCAATGCCATTTCTCAGAGCCTGAACGGAGCTTTTCATGGAGCTGCAATGTTTTGTTTGGGGTGAATTTCCCATGAACGTTTACTCTCACCCTAAGCTGTGAGGTTTTTTCACGCGTTGGGACGAGAAACACGGAGCTGCGGGCCCCTTTTGCGCTGTGTGAGCCGGTAACCAAAGGCAGGCCAGGGACCCTCGCGGCCTGTCCCGGCACGGCCCCCCGTGCGGCCCTCCCGGCCCGGCGCACCCAACACCGCACACCTACCGCGAACGGGCGGCCGGCAGCCCGCACAGCCCCCCACAGCGCCCCACAACCCACACACCGCCGCACAGCCCCGCACCGCCCCACAGCCCCCGCACCGCCCCACAGCCCACACACCGCCGCACAGCCCCGCACCGCCCACACACCGCCCCA
>JAWWEE010000105.1:75387284-75432726 GCA_035221455.1 Xenops minutus | reverse complement strand
CCCCCCGGCCGGCCCACATGGCTGTCCCTGTCCCCGCCGCCAGGGCCCGGCCCCGCCCCGCCCCGGTGCGCTGGCGGCAGCGCCCGCCGCCCCCGGGCCGGCCCCGCGAAGGTTCCGGCCGGCGGGAAGGCGTGGGCAGCGCCGCGGCCGGAGCCGCTCGGAGCGCGCCCCTGCTCCCCATCGTGCGTGCCTCGGAGCGAGGGGAAACTCCCGGCACAGGGGCTGAGGGATGAGCCAGCGATGAGCAGCGAGCAGTCCGGGGTCACTCCTGGCACCCAGACGAGAGCCCTGCGGTGAGGGCGCAGGGCAGCGCTCGGGGCTGCCCCGCAGCACACAGAGCCCGGGCGGCACCGGGAGCCTCCTCCCCAGGGCAGGCTCCAGCACTGCCAAATCAGTCTCCACGGTGAGCTAGTGGAACAAACTTAACATGGAAAAGAATCAAGCCGGGGTTTAGCAAGATTAATTTCCTGTCGCTTTAGTGAGCTGCCAGGGTCCCTGGAGAGCCCGGCGAGAGCAAAGGCGGCTGCAGAGGAGCGGGGCGGGGCGGCAGGGGCTGGCCGTGCTCCCCCGCCTGCCCGCCGGGACCACGGGCCGCGCTCCCGCCCGGGATGGAGGCACCGCCGGCACATCGCCGAGGGCAGGGGCATCCTCCGGGCTGCTGGAAGCTTGGAGGCGTGGAATCGACCCTGGTTTGACTTGCTCTCCCCCTGATGCCAGTCTGCTTTAACTGACCTTGCTGGGTGCTTACAGCGCTCACTGCTTCAAATCTGCCCGTGTGGTTCATGTGGTAGTGAGTTTGGATTTTTTTTCTTTTGAAAGCTGAATACCGACTGCTGAAAGGGCTCAAAAAAAGCTTGTCTCAAGAGCAATTAAACATATGGCAAACCTGCTTAGTGTGTACCTGCATCACTTCTCTACTCACCTGGCTTTCCATCCAACAAAGCTCACGCTGCACTGAACTTAAAGAGTCATTAATAGAGCTACCAAAAAAAAAAACAGAGCTCAAAGAAATCCTGTATATAGGACAGTCTTCTTAAGACACAAAACTAAGCCTTCCTTCAAAATGTGCATCTGCATATTACTTATGCAAATTAATTACTTGTAATTTATTTAGCAAAGGATACAGAAAATCTGAGCGAAAGAGCCAATCCTTACATTGCCATTGCTTTTATATTTGTGATTTTAAAATCAGTAACAAGCAATTAAATGCACAATGGCAAGTATTCTACTTAATAGGATTAGCTAATTTCAAACTAGATATTCCAGAAGACAGGGCCTCAAAGATAGAACAGACTTTTTGTTCTTGTGCCTTATTTCAAAATGCATGTAGTTGCTCAATATTTAAAGTCAGAGTATTTTACTCAACTACTCTTTATTTGGCCTATCCATGGCCACGGCTGGTTCCTGTTCTTATATGGCACAGCGGGTACTGTGGGGTACATATTCACATTGGTTTTGTTATATCCATCTTCAGAGCAATTTGCATGGAAATCATTGTTCATTTGATTCCACACCATCCCTTATTTATTAAAAAAGTTTGCAGGGGAAATGCCTCCAAATGTCATGTTGCTGCATGATATTCAAAATCCTATGTCTTGCTATCCCGCACTGCAGGGGAACATTTTTGCAGCATTCATTTCAAAATGTAGAAGAATAGAGCAACAACCCAATTTAGACTTTTCCAAAAAGATACATTCCTATTTTTGTATATATTTGCACATTTTAGGATCACTTCATACGTATGGAATTAAAAGACTGGCTGTTATATTTGCCTTTTCTGTTGAGACACATTCCTAAGGGAGTTACTAAAGTCCAAAGAAGTCTAAAGTATGTGGTGCTGACAGAGTACCAATGGTATTTAATTACTGAGTGCTGAGTAGGCCGTTATAGTAAGATTTCTGAAACAGTTAAATACAGAGATCGTATGCTCTTTTTATTGGCATACAGTCACTACCCATATAAGTGCATTTGTGTCAAAAAAATAATTCATAGTTACAGGAAGTGACAGAGTTCCAGTTGTTGGCAGAGTATATAAAGCTTGTCATACACAATCTTTTTTATTATTAGACAGAGAATATAAAATCTGAACTGAAAATCAAATTCAATGCATCCTGGAAACTGTATTCCTCAACAGCTTTTCTTAAACTTTTTTCCTAGTTTCTTTCTTTCTCTCTTGAAACATCTTTGTAAAATATCTGAACGGTTACACTATCTACTTTAAAAAAAAATCCTCACTCTTACCCAAAGCCAAGAGCGTAGCAAGATTGGATCAACACATCATTATTTATACCCTACCAATGCAAGTAAAAGTCATGTGTTGCAAATTATGCCTTATTTTGCTAATAGGTATGACTGTTTATGTAAAGGACATAATTGGGGGTGGAAGGAGTGTTATAATTTATAACTGATTAACTAATTATTTATCTGTGTTTTGATAAACATGCATGTACTCACTAGCCATTAGCTCGCTTAATAAACGCATAGTTAAAATGTGATTCTTTGCACCAAAGCAGTTTATTTCTGCATCTAATTTATGAAAAAAATTACAGTGGAAAAATGCTGTATATCTGCATTCTAATTTAGTTAAATGGATTAATCTGTTCATGAAGACATGCTTCACAAGTTTCCTGTACTAATATATTTTTGTCTTAGAAGATACAGCCAAAGAGAACTTTTATCTTTTTCACAACTGGTGTCATACTAGACCTTTTAGGCACAGATCTCTCCCTGAATTCATGTTCTTCTGAAACAGTCACTGGCCTAGGGTTGTGTATTGTTGGTTTGGTTTTTAATGGATATTATTTCACACCCCTGTTACTAACAGTCAATTTCCTGAAGCAGGTAATCAATGACCTCTTTCACTTTATGGTGATAATAAAAAAAATTTAGTAACATTGTGGCCTAATCAATGTATTAACCTTTGCAGGAACCACAATTCTTGTAACACTAACAAAAATAACCAGCTTTAATATTCACTATGCATTTAATGCATGTGCCAGAATGTAAAGTCAAAGTATTGTCAGTTTTCTAATGTGTACTGAATGACATTTGTAAACATATTCCATAAAAACATCTAAAATTCTGAGATTTGTTTGTGCAATATCCCTGAACATCCAGAAGGTTCTTTCTGAAATCTGGGTGAGGAATATAGTTCCAGAGCTTAACACTGTCACACGAGGTCAGTTAGTCGCACATATTCCTAATGGGGTTCAGTCTGTTTAAGTATAGCTTGTATTACAGTGACCCATATTTTACACACACAGCATATAGTACTTGCTGGACCAAAAAAAAGGTTATTAAAAATCTCTTACACATATCTAAAGAAAAATGTCTCTTCTCTCTTCTTCCACACCCCCAATAATCTTATCATGTCCATGGATTACATATTATGACAGGTGTTTTATATCTTGTTTCAAGTACTTTAAAAATTTGTTATACCAAAAAAAGCTGCCTTTTTTTTAAGTACTTTCTAGCATTTAACACAAAATTCAGGTGCAAGAATTTTAAACAAAAAATGAACTAAAGAGCTTTATTGACATCACAGTACATTCAATAGTAATTTTAAGAACATTACAGCTGAAAGAGAATGGCCTGTTTTATAGTCTTAATAAGCACTACCGTTCTTGAAAAAATGTAATACAAAGAAATCCTATTAGGTATTTAATTCTGAGCAGCATTTGGAAAAAATACACCTATGTACAGATAAAAAAAGGATTCTGGTTTCACCTACATAGCCACAATGTGCCTCTATAATGAGACAAGCCTTTTATAACTCATGGAATTTTTAAACATCATAGCACTGGTGCCACAAATTCCTCAGCGTTTACGACGAAGAGGACTTGTTGATCTGAAAAATAAAGGAAAAGGGGGAAAAAGTTAATTGGAAAAAATAAAAGACCCCCAAACCCACACACACTTTAGGCTTAGTAATTAATAGTTCTAAAAGATTTTCCAAAGTTACTTTTGCCTAAGACAAAAAGTTTAATAAATACCATACTTCATTTAAAAAGTTCATATGCCGTACACATGAAGATGAATATAAAAAAAATTAAAAAGTCAGACAAAATACTTAAAAAGTATACTACCTTGATCGTGACTTAGACTTGTGTTTGCGGCTTGCCTTCTTACCAGACCTTTGAGATTTCTCCATGGAGCATGACCGAATATGCTTCGATTTCTTAGCCTTCTTTTCTTTACTGCTTCCTGGTGATTCAGAACTACTCCTTGCACTAGATTCAGAGCCTGACCGCTTTTTGCTATCTTTGGTAGTGATTTTTTTGCTTTCTTGTCTGGAATCCTGTCTTATTATTTTCACGCATATTGAATCACTGCGAGAGAAAGTTCTTTCACTGTCTCTTTTTCTCTTTAATCTACTGTCATCATGATTGCCAGCCTTACTTTCTTTTTCCTCTTTTTTGGGCTTATCTTTTCTTTTTTCCTGATCTCTCTCCCTTTCTCTGTTCTTTTTTCTGTCCTTATCTACACCTCCACCCTGTTCCTTCTTCCTTTCTTGATCTTTACCCTCACTTTTATGTTTGTGCCTATTTCCAGTTGGGCTTCTACGCTGGTCTTCAGCTTTACGTCTGTCCCTGCTTCTGCTGCGGCTTGCACGGTTGGCTCGCCTGTCCCTTGAGCGGCTGCCGCTTCTACGTCTATCCCAGCTTCTCTCTCTCGAAGGACTCCGATTTCTCCGCCTCTCCCCTCTTTCAGCACTGTGATTTCTACTAGATCTTCTCCTTTCCCTTATTTTCTCCCTGCTCCTACTCCTCTCTCTCCTGTTTCTGTGGGAGTAACTCCTGCTTCTACTGCGCCTAACCTTATGTGAGGGTGTCCTACTGCGACTGTGTCTCTTCTTCCTTTTAGGAGAGGAAGAACGTGAAGAGCTGCGACTGCTACCTGAGCTAGTGCTATAGGATGAACTAGATACTGTGCTGCTACTGCTGCTGCTCCTGCTATTGCTGCTAGTGCTACCACTACTGGAGCTTTGTGACCCACTCCTTCCTGTCCTGTCTTTACCCTCTTTCTTGAGTTCTGCATCAGGTGCAATTGTATTTGGAGATCTTTTCTTTTCATGAACAATATCTGCTTCAATTTCTTTTGCCTCCTGTGATGCTGAGTTACTATTTTGTTCTTTGTTGATAAATTCACTCATCTCTTTTGAAACTTTTTCATTTTGTAGCTTCTCTTCTAAAAAAAAGTACACAAAAGAAAAGGTGCAATCACTTTGGAGCAATAGGACAACAAATTCTATACTGTTACTGTGATAAAAGCAAATTTCCATGCACCTTTCATAATACTTATAATTAAAACACTGTCTGCCACCATATCAAATCATTTTCTTGTCTTATAATTCTAGAAAAATTGTCCTCCTGATTTAGAAAAAGTGTACAGACCAGAGTTTTTAGAAGTCCTTGATGTTATTTCATGTTTCAGTGCTTTAAGATGAAGTTCTCAAACAAATATCCTAGAACACCAGAACTCCCGAATTCATCTACACACATAGACCTTTTCCTTCTGCAACCTTTCTGCACACCTGATTCTCCCTTTCTCCTTCCTACAACACTCCTCTAGTGGTACTGATGCTTCCCACCTTCCTTCTAGCCCAGTTTGTCTGGGTTTGAGGAATCACTGGCTGGTCTGAAGAAGTTTTATTTCCCACACAGCGCACAGGTGGCCTCTCAACCTCAGAACAATGTTGGCTGTACCTCTATACTTCATAGGCTTCGGTACCCAAAATAGCCTCAGAAGGAGTACCTTCTGGTGTAGTGACATATTGAGCTGTTGAAATAAAATATAGGGTCTGAGGTGTTTTCCAAGGATAATTTAAATTCAATCCTAAATGCTAACCAGTATGAACAATTAACATTTTTTCTTGTGGGTTTTATAGCCAATGAATTCCAAGGAAAAGAGGAATAGCTTAAAAAAAAAGGAGCCTTGTAGATGATTCTTTGCTTAAGACTCAGCTCAAAAGCTAAAACCATGGCATGTAATACAGATATACAATGAAGCTCATACAAAGCAAAAGGTTAATGTCAGCTGAGATTAGATACAAGTTTGGTAGTCAGCAAATATGATAAATGTGGTAAGACAAAAGATGAATTAAAAATACATTTCTTGAAAGTAACATAATGAGTATCAGGCCATGATTTCAGACCTTCAGAGCATTTTCCAGAGGTTTCCAAAATTTGAAAAAAAAAATTATTTCTATTCAACCTAGGATCCTTTGCATCACTGGCCAAGTTTATCTCCCCCTCACATTTTAAATCGAACCCAGAAAAAATAACTGGCTTTTAGATGTGGGCCATCAGTTGCTGAATTAATTTAGAGAATAAAACTGCATTCAGAAACACACTGATTAAAATGGCAGCTGATGGTCAAATCTAACCCAGAAATCAATTCCATCTAGTTCCCAAGTTATTAGGCAACACAGGCAGAAGCCAGTGTATGTCAAAAGATGCTGTATTGTATATTAGAAATCTTCTGCCTTGCCAAAACACCTCTATAAAGGAGACTCTGCATTTAGCATTCTTCAGTATGTTGTATGTAGAGAATCAGCTGCTTTACTCTAGATTTCTCTTCCTGAAAGGAGTCCCATGAAGAAGTTTCCACACTGACATCTGGCTTCATGCACTAGGAAGACAGAGGCCATAGGCCACCACTCAGTCACTCTCCATTTGACTATCCTTTTATGCATACATCTTAAAGCACTCAGAGACAAGAATATGAACGAAACCAAAAGTTCAGTTAATTCAGCCTTTTATTAAGGACATCATATGTTTTATTTCCAGGCCTTTAAAATAAAAAGTGCTAATCATAATAGCACTTGACTTGTTAACATTGCATTCACCTGTTGACCTAGACTGCTCTTCAGCACCCTAAAGGTGACTGTGATATTCTTTTGACCTACATTGATACAAAAGGACAAACCTTACCTTGTATGGAAAAGCAGATTTTTTTTGTTTTGTCTTTTTTGTGAGTTTTTTTGTGTTTTGTTTTGTTTTTAAATCAAGCCTACTACCTTCTTCATAGACTGTCAAGTGACTGAGTTCAAGAATTTTTCCCTGTTATTAGGTATAGAACCAGTTATGAAGATGCAGCATATGGAAACAAACCTCAACTACAACTGAGGTCAATGAGTTCAAAGAAACTGCAGGTTCCATTGTACATTCTGAAAGACACCCTGCCCGAGATTATGTAACAGAAGAGCAAGTTTTTCAGATGACGTGAAGTGTGCTTCTTATACTTAACAGCATTCAACCCAAAGGAATCAAGTTTATATAAACTGCAGTCTAGTGCAGAAAGGTGAAATTTATCCCCCAGACACAACTGAGATACTAAGAACTTTTAAAAATACATTATACACACACGTGCATTTTTATAAACTGATGCTATTGTTTATACAATATCTGTACAATACCTAGAGTATACATATATGCACCACGTCTCCCTTTTACACACTGAAGTAGAGTAATTTATGGAAAACACTATATGGATTTTTTTTCTTTTTAATAAGAGAAACAAACCCCCTTTTGATCAAATAGCTCAAACACATCATTTCTGTTAAAGCATTCTAATTAAAAATTACGTTATTTCTAAATTCGGCTTAAAATGCATTTTCTCTCCTATCAATTTACATCTACTAAATACAAAGTAGATGTATGAATGCTGTATGATATATTTGTATGCTCCAAATACAGCAGCATAGTAAGAAGACATTATATGATTTACCTTCTAGCTGTTTTTCTAGTAGTAGTTGCTGTTCTCTCTCTTTTCTCCAAAACGCTTCCTGTTTTTGCCTGATTCTGTGTCGTAATTCCTCATCATCAGTATCAGATGATTCAGAGCCTCTGTCACTCCTCTCATCTTCACTGTCTCCTGATCCATAACCACCCAGTCCACCTGCGTGCATAAAGTCCAGTCTATCACGAGGAAAGGTTAAGCTTTGTTCTTAATATTTCTGTGAGGCAAAGAGGAGAGTAACATTCCCTTCCTTCACTTCCTCTTCTCTGAAGAAGTCACTTTATTCTGGTAAGTGCCAATGTTGTTTGACTGG
Source organism: Xenops minutus (assembly GCA_035221455.1). Classification (NCBI taxonomy): domain Eukaryota; kingdom Metazoa; phylum Chordata; class Aves; order Passeriformes; family Furnariidae; genus Xenops; species Xenops minutus. Next base: position 75,424,673 of record JAWWEE010000105.1, on the reverse strand, counting down.
TGCATTCAAGGCTCCCATATCTGCATTGATGCTCGCTCTCTGGCTCTACTCCTTCTGGAACAGTTTGTCTATTTTCGGCAAGCAACCTCTGTGATCACGGTACTTTCTTCCATTGTATGGAAGGGCAAAAAAACCTCCCTGTGGAGATTGTAATAGTGCCTGCCTCTGTATCAGCAACCAGACAGAAAATGCCTGGGTTCTTTCCCAGAAGACATCTCTGAAATGACTTCAGCTGCCTCCACAGTCCAGGCTACAGAAATCCCAAATGCTGTATCAGTTTTTCTACACTGATTTGAAAAACACTGCACTTTGACAAGTATGGAGATAGAACTGAAACAGGCTTTCTTCTCCCCCAGAGATTAATAACTACTGGACTGATAAAAAGGATAAAGTCAATTTAAACATCTGACACGGAGATATTTTACTTTCTTTCAATCTGAGGTTCTTAGGATCTTTACTGAGCTAATTTTGAAACATGAATATTTGTGATGATAAAATTCAATCTAATTCATCAAAATTCCACATGACGAACATATAACTGATCACGAAAGACCTTTTGCAGTTGTGTCTCAAGATGGGATTTTGATCTATTTTTCCTGTGTTATGGTAATATATGATATGGGAGCCTTTGCGCTTATGTAGCTTTTCAATAAAATAATTACAAAGATTATAATATTTTTATTTATAGACTTTCACATCACTCTTCTATCAACTGTCCCCTCTGATTTGGATGGATCAAGATAGGAGGAAAAAATAAAACGGTATTACTCTCTTTGAAGACTGCAGTGTGCTTCTGAAACTATCATACTTTGAAAAGTAAATGTATCTAAAACTTTTACTTATTTTCAAAATTAGGGCAAGATTCTAACTAACTCACTAACACTAACTCACACTGCCTAGTCCTTTACTCCAAAAATTATCCCACTTATATATCAGTAGGATCACCTGTGGAACAAACAAAGGTGCTCATAATGATAAAGTTATCAGAAAGTGACCCATACTCCCAGGCAATTAAAATCTAGTTTCAAAATGCAATTTCTAGAAACGTAAGGCAAGAGTGAAACTCCCCCTTTAAGCCCTCTCAAAAATAAGGAACATACTTACCGAGTCCAGTGAGGGAAGCCAGTGCACTGGACTGTGCCAGCTGTTTTGCAGGAGCTTTGTATCACATCAACAACAGGAACAACATGTTAACACAAATAGCCACGATTTCATAGTCATGAGTCTATGGTATTGTTAAATCTACTACTATTGCTGTTCTTTGGAGGGAGAGAAGAAACATTAAAAACGCATCATCCATTTAAAACCACTTCTAGATTTTCTGACCATGAAGATTTAGAATTTAACTGCAAATTAACAGTGAACAGAAAAAAAATATATATACTCATAAAACACTTTCCAAGTTACAGCATCTGCACATAATTTTCAATTTCAGTAGTTACATATTTAGATTAACTGTTACATTAAAACAATCTGTTCTGTGAGTACAATACATGTTAATACTGAAAGCAAATTAATTATTAATTGCAGACTCAAAGTTCATCTCTTTTCACTTCTGAACAGCTTTGAGATAAAGATGATAGTATTAAGAAACAGCTACAACTCAAGAGCCATTGACACACAGGTACCATTTTAACTGAAATGAATTGTATGAAAAAAATGGAATAACTGAGGTAACTCACAATACACTGCACAGGACGACAGTACATGATTACTGGATTTGAACTCTACCAACTTGGATGCATTATACTGGAATTGTTCTTGAGGGAGAACTATGGAGGTTAAATGTTCTAGAGACATGCAAATATAGAATATTCGCAGAAGAAACTAAAAAGAAAAAAACCCCCAAACCCCAAAAGCCGGCATACCTTTAGTTGCTTTACGGTGAACATCTTTAGCCACATAATAGATTTCTTCATTTGTGACATCTAAGAGAATCTCTGTCAGCAGCATTTTTGTCAGCATCATCTGAACAAAAATTGTGTATACAATTAAAGGCCGAAACACCTTGAATAAATATCACATTCAAATTATATACACAGAACTTCACTTCTTTTGATAGCTATGAAAGTAGTCTCCTACACATTTTATTTAGTGACTTCTTTCAATAAACATGACTAAAAACCCTAAGACTTAAACTGTTTAAATGTGACCTGATTTCAAAACTTTCAGGTTTGTATTTTCACTGTGAACTGTATCTGCATGTATCGCACACAGCTATCCATGGCACTGATCCTAATGTCAAAGATTATATAACAAATGAATATGTAAATCAGAAATATAATTAGACTGATCCAAATTATTCTTTCAAAAAATAAGGAGCACATTTCTAATCAGTATGCTGCCTGCAATAATCAGAGAGTGCTTATACAGGATTTTATTATTATGTATTTACTACAAAAATTGCAATGGTGGTAGCTAGTGCTCCAAATCCAGCCACATGCTTTACAAAAATATATACATCAAACTTATTAGAATTAAGGGCCTTAATTAACAAGGTTTCAATTGTACAATTATCATTCAACTGTGATTTCAAAGTATGAAGGTTCTGCAGACACAGTGAAACTGTTGCTGGCCTAGGACTTAGGTTTCTAGCACTTTTTTGCAAGAATCTATTTTTTAAACGCCCTTTCACAGGAACTGAGGTTGAAGTGTAGATTTGAGATGGGTGCACTTAATCACTAGAAGTTTTCAGAAATTTGACAAGTGAAGCAAGACCATAGAATTAATAATGATCAATGTAAAAATTACAGTCATTACATTCTTTCACTATTGTGCTAAACACATTATATATAACCTATATCCTTGTTTCTATGACGAAGACAGCACTATGAAGAGACATGCAATTATCTGTATGATGCATACTATACCTCTATTTACCCTATCAGGCATAGAAAAAGTAGTTTGATATGCCAAAAAAATATGGGCAATTAGACAGAAATACTTAGTGAAAACTACATTATTAATACCATTTGATACTCCTTTTCTTCTTCTGTCATTTCTGGTTCACTTTGCTCTTCTTGAGGAGCTGGGGATGGACTCCTGCTGATTTTCCCAACACTTACAGCTTCTGTGTTTTCAGCATCTTCATCTTCCTCATCACTGTCCTACAAGAACAGCATCATACATTTCAGGAAAAAAGCAGATGTAAGTTTTTCTCCTTATTTTCTATTTGTAATAGTCAACTTGTTTGGGTTTTTTTCTGTACTGAAATCTGTACTACAGTTATCATAAAACTATTTATTTTCTCCCATCCTAAAAAATACAGGGACATCTACCCACACAAGCTAAGAAAATACATAGCTGTCAGTTCATTGCAAGATTTGCACTTAGCACTACAAACACGGTAACTGCTAAAATTAAGGCAATGCAAGGTCCCCTAAATGGGCTTAGTTTAGCAGATACAGGTATCTGAATTTACTCAGCTGCTGATTTAGAATTCGCACTTTCAAAGACTCTCTAAGTTCCAAAGCGGGGGGGGGGGGGGAATAAAAAAAGGCCAATTTCACTATTGTTTCTTTGCTACCAGACATTAATTTCAAAACACTAAGTAATTATCAACAAAGCAGCACCTTAAACTTACTTCAAGCAACAAAACCAAACAGGTAACCTGAAATACAGTCTCTCCTTTGAAGAGACCAGAAAGTTGATATCTTTCAGGAAATACAAACCTGAGCAAAAAGCAAGCCCTTCTACTTACAAATTTGCTTTTCTGAGGTAACCGTGGGCCATCCCCTTCTTCAGCCTCCTCACTTTCTTTTTTTTCCTTTTTAGACATCTGTGAACGTTGCTGCTCCATTCTCTCTTTTTCCAATTTTTTCTGTTTTTCTCTTTCCATCTTTTCTAGGCCCTCTCGAATCCAGGCAGGCAGAGTTCTACGCTTCACAGCATCTACATAAGCAAGGTTTACAATTATGCAAGATGCAAAAACCTTCCCCCCCCAAAAAAAAAGAACAAAAAACCCACCCAAAACAAGGAAGCAAACCCTCCACCCATCCAAACAAGTCATATATCATATTGTGGGGAAAAAACCATTTACAATGGCTTTTTCTTTCCCTGCTCTTTTACTTTCCATTAAAAGAAGAAAAGTCTTCAAATTTTGCAATTCTTTATAAAACACAGCTTCTACATTTTTTCATTAAGGAGTGGGTAACATGTACCAATCTGTGGAGGCTCCTGCTTCACAGGCATCGCAATAGGTGAACGCTGCCGATCTCTGAATGAGGGCCTTTCCCTTCGATTTTGAGTAGGTGCAGGAGGTGCTGGAGGACCTGGTGGCCCTGGCGGTCCTGGCTGCCAATAAGGTGGATGAAATCCACCTTGAGGTGGACCAAAAGCAGCCCCATGCTGAAAGAGTAATGCAGTTTATTTTTCTTCACATGGTAACACTAAATGTAGCATGTGAGCAAGTTGGTCTACAAAAATCCATGCAAGTAGGAATCCACAATTTCTAGGCTACTGAGATCTCAATCTCTTTTACTGTGATCCCCAAGAAACAAGTTTCCTTTAAATACTTAATGAGTAAACTGAGATTTAAGCAGGGATACTAACAAAGCTGAAATGGCTTCAACCAATTTCCTTTTATACTGTGCTAAACATTAAGCCTATAATCACCATCTATCTCCATCAGTTGCCTGCCAGCTTAGCATCAGAGCATGCAGTTAAATGAAGAGCATACAAAACTAAGATTTAAAGTCCAGCTATGTTAGCAGTCCTTCCTTTTAGCTACAACCTGAGGACAAAAATTTAAAGTTCAACCTTTTATTACAAAAGAATTTTGCACTGTGCATTTCCAGTAATCATTCACAAGTCTTATAGTATGACTGATTAAAATACTAAATGCATAAATATGTCATTTTAGTACAGATCCTGAGTTCTGGACAAGCTGTCTACAAACCAAAAGCCTTAACTCTTGAGGCATATATAAGGAGTTATTTGAGATTTGCTGCCCAGAAATGCCTAACGAAACTATTTAAGAGGAGAGTGTTTAGGAAGAAAGTTATACCACCAAAATATTCTGACTATTTATATCACTAGTGCTGAAGCACTCTCCCACTACAATTTCAGGTCAAGCATCTCTTTTACTCACTGAAAAACAAGTTTTCTGTAGTATTTAGAGAAATTAATTTTAAGAGTTGTCCCATAACACTAAACAAGGAATATTATTATAATAAACTAGCATATTGGAAAATTGTTCACTACCTAACAATACTGCTGAACAAGAGAATTGTAAGAGAAAAATAGCCCAGAAGATAGAAAAACATTTCTGCCCGTCTTCCCTTGTGTTTGTTTAGGAATAGGAAGTAGGTTTTTTAATAGGTACAGTTTGTCATTTATATCAAGATTTTTGAAAGAAAAATACTGAAAATAGAGGGAAGATACAAAACTGCTTTGCATTTAAAGATTTGTGCAATGCCCTTTGCTATTATTAGTGCTAAAACCACCTACATGTTTATTATGCTATGCAACTTATATGCCAGAATGAAGAAAAAAGTGGATGTGGATTTTTTAAGAAATACCATTGTTTATTCAAAGAATCACAGTAGATAGATATGGAAAAGATCAATGGATCATCCAGTCTATCTCCCTGCAGATACAGGACTGGTTCCTGTGGTACATTATCTAGTGTATTTATCTTTCTGAACTTTATTTTTTTACCTCCTCCTCCTTTGTTTTTTTAAACACAAAGCTACATAATGTTAATTTATATACTGGAACACAGTGATTCATTTTAATATTGCACACAACAGCCATTTCTCATTACTACTATAGAAAAATAAAACCCTTTGGGCTCTGAACAGAACTGAAAACTCTAAAGTCTCTTCTGTAAAGTATTTGGAAAAAATATCTTAGCAGATAACAGATTCTGTAGATGTTTGTAGAACTGATGAAAGTCGCCGCTAGATGATATTAGAGGAACACATCCACGGAAGGGACTCTGCGCGTCTACAATATTAAAGCAACAAATATGTTTCACCTGATAGTCAAACTGGTTCACTGGCCCCATTGCAAAGTTATCGGGAGGTCCCCCAAAGTTGTGATTGTTCTGGTTAAATATATGCCTGTTGTCAGGAGTAAATTCCCCACTGTCCTGACTGTTGCTGTCTTCAGATGGAGGAACAATTTCCATTTGACCTGGGGTTGGAGCCATCCACTGCTGATCTGGAGGTGGGTGGGGGGGTTGGTGAGGCATTCCCCATTCTGTTTAGGATTTAAAATAAAGTTCAATACCAAGTTAGTATAATTTATATGAGTCACCAATCACTCAAGTGTTCTTGTATCACAAGGTTCCTCACAGCATCACAGATGATAAAGAATAATCAATCTACAGACTATTATACTGCGTCAATAATTTCTTCAACTAAATGAAGGAAATACAAATAGCTGTAGCTGAACGAAAACATGCAGTGTGGGGACAGAATTGGACAGATAGACATGGTGTAAATTTGTTTTTATAAATTTCTACTAATAGTGAATTCATCACAGGATTTACATAAACTGTTAAAAAACTGCTCCTACTTTTCTACTTCAACTTTTGAAGCAATGAGCTATTTTATTCTTCTGCATAATAGACTTGAAACACCTATTATGGAAAGCAAATGGGTTTGTGAGCAGCACAACCACTGAAACCTGCATTCCAAAGTCTTTTGTCTTAGTAACAGATGACTCCTTGGATTGTCCAATATCTAGCAGAGGTCCTAGCATAAGATATAATCACAAGCTCACAAACACGTTACAATTGGCTAACAGAGTGAAAAGGGTCTCAGGAAAGAATTAATAGCCCATGTGACCATAATTTTTTTGGTTGATTTCCTTAGAAGACATAACTTATGTCAACTGTACAGATACTTATAGACTGTGACAGAGCTACCTTGTAACTTTCATCAGTAACAGAATTAAAATCTAGCCTCCCAGTTTAATTTCTACCTTCCATCCAGTTCTTTAGTCCATTTTTCTAATTCTTACCATTCTTCCCATCTGCATCATAATGGAATCCATTCCTGTAGCAACTAAAAAGTGTTAACATAGTTTTTCTACTTGCTGTTCTTTTTTTTGCATGTTCAAAGGTTTTATCACTCCTTTCACTCTCACTGTCATGCATAGTAGGTCACGTTTAGCTGATTAAATAAATCTTTTTCCAGAGTCAATGCACCTAAGTATTCCAAGGGATTGAATTTCTGGTCCTCTAAGGACACTTTACAAGAATTACTGTTCAAAACAGTATGTATTAACATGTGACACTATTTAAATGTCCGGTTTACTTCAACTCAATTGACTTGAAAGCTTGCAAGTAGCATTCAACACATGCTGTTTGCACTTGTGGAATACGAATCCCTTCAAAATTAATTGCCTACCAGTTAAGTTTTCAGATTGCCGTTTTGTTTTTTTCATTAGTAGTGTGCAAAGGACTTTTGGATTCAAAAAGAAACTTGAAAGGATAAAGAGGAAAGATAAAGCTTTGTAGAAACAGAGTAAACATGCAAGAGAACTCTGGCTAGCCATCCAGTTTGTGTGCTATGACTACTTTAACACATTAGGAATAACATGGCTTAAACTAAGGAAAAGCTGGGTCATGTCTGCATCAACACAGCCTTCTATCGGTGTCCAAAAAAACTGAGGAAAAAACCACATTCTTCAAATGATATACCCAACAAGTAACAAAATGCATTGGCATACTGCTTCCCACTAACAAAAGGTATTACATTTTTCTCACTCCTAGACCTCCTAGATCTATGATGTTTTCCTGTTCAGCATTTTCTGGGTGAGCTTGGGCACCAAACAATTATCAAACAATGGTAATTTACAATTACCAGCAATATGTCTTCATCATTTTGACCATTCTGTGACTATTTGCAAAAACTACCACTTAGGACATTATTCTCTTTCGCCTCCCAGAATAAAAAGCATAGGAGGAGGAACAAAAAGGAAGTTTGTCCAATAATGACACAGTATTTCTGTGAAAGCCTCTACCTACTATACAGAAATACAGCAAGAATACACTTGCCACATAGTAAAGTTAAAAATTCTTATGTGTGACAACAATAACTTGCAGCCTAGTGCACGTAGGTGAAACTTAAGAGAAACTTGATGGCTACCTCCCTTTTGTTATGCAAATAAAAGAACTGCCAATGACATATTAGGCTTACTTATATTAAATGTTGTACTTCAACAAATTTGAATAATGACAGTGAAAACTGGGAGTGTTATTCTTTCACCTGTTAACAGAATCAAGCATGAAGTGCAGTTTTCACCAAGACTACAGAAGATATGCACACAGGTTTCCAACTACCTTGCTCATACAATTTAAATTGCGTTATAGTGTGTGGTGATGTAACACAGCTTTCAGAAAACAACTTCAGCACCATTCTTCACAGAAGATACTCAATTTCTACCCCATTCTGATTGCCAATGTTATCTTATGAAGTTTCAAAATGAACATCAATTTTTGAACAAAACAAGTTAAAGAACTGAAAATAATCTAAACGAACAGAAGCATCCAACTAACTTTGACTTACAATTACTTTAAAAATTATGACAATCAGATACATAAGTTAAAAAGGGTAAATCCTAAGGAGTAATAAAAACATATTTTAGACACAATTTTACTGATCTCCCTTTTTTAAAGATTTTAACACACCTTAGCCACAATTTACCAGTTATATTGTGAACTCATTCTACATACTGAGATAATGCCAGAAGCAGGTATTACACTACAGGAACAGTAACTCTTAAGTTCTGAGGTATTCTGCTGCCTTTGGTGCTGCTCTTCTAGTGCAGTGGGATAAGCAACAAATCACAGAAGAAGTAAGAATAAGATCCAGTGAAATAAATATGTAATGAAATTCACACTTTACCTTTCTACAACATTCATATCCCTACAATAGGAATAGAATAAACTTACCACTGAGTTATCAGACCTTTCTGTCTGTATTATTACCCATTCTGTAGAACACCTGACTAGAAAGTAGCAGCTGTGATACTTTTAATTAGTCAGCTGGTAGTTTTGCATCTTGAAACTTGAGGGACAGGACATATTCACACCCAAAAATGCCTGACAACAATAAAATGTCATTACATGAAGAGAAGGAATTAACATGAGGGAAACAAACCTGGCTGCCACATTCTGTTGAAGTTAGGATCCCCCTGAAAATTATTATGGTTGTTTGGACCAGACTCTATTCCTGAAATATCCTGTCCGTTTGGCATCATTCCTTGTTGTTCCACTACATTCTGTTGCCCTGAGGCTTCTCGCTGAGCAATCCATGCTTGAGCTAATGCAGCCCAGTCAATTTGGCCTAAAATAAACAGAGGAAATTAAAAAGGTTAGAGTTCACAGATCTGAAGTTTAACACTGCTTATAAATTATATGTCTTATTGCTCAAGAGAAACGGGCAACATTTACCTTCAGCAAGTACTGTGAGCACTATTAAAACTTATTCACAGTGTACAGTAAAAAAACAAAGCAAATGTCAGCATACAGACTTGCTAAAGTAGTTTCTCTGTGCATATTCAAAATGCCATAAAGTACGTTATTTTAGGTTCACATTAGCACTGAATGGTTGGTAGTAATGCACTTTTTTTAATAAGTGAGCTAATTTTGGTATCAGAAATATACATAGCCTTAAATTCTAAATTAATGAAGATTTGAATGCAAGAAAGACACATAGCTAGAAAAAAATTTTTCAGTGCCTACTCTTTGCATAACCCTTGCTGTATTATCTTACAGTTCTCTCCCACATTTTCTTCTTTACTGCCATTCCTATCAGTAAATAAAGAAATTGCACTCTCAGATGCGAACACTAGTATGTCTTCTGCTCATTAGCAAGTCAGGAAAATGCTCTAATAAATTTAACAGAAATTATAGTAACAGTAAAACCCATGTGCCTCATCACTCTGCCCTAGTATTAAATACACACCTCCATTCTCTTTATCCCTCTATTTCTCTTGATATTTGGAATTGTTGTTATCTCATACTCAGTTTAAGGTATTTTATGTTCTACTGTTTAAGTGTTTTGTGTCTTTGGTGGGGAAAAAAAAATCCAAACAAGATCATGATTATCACTGCTGTAACCTAAACCAAACATCCTACTAGTCTTTCCATGAGTGTTTTCTGGTACATATATATATCTGCATTAGTACGTCTGCCACACAGGTACTGAATAGAAAAGCAGATTTTCTCAAATACATGATTCAGCTTGGCTAACGAAGTGACAGGGATATAGACTCTGTAAAAGTAAATCAAGTCGTAAATGTCCATCTATGAGACTGGTAAAATGTTGATAATTGGTCTAGGATAGCTCAGGTTGCTTGCCTGTATTTTGCATATTACATATTAAGGGTGTGAAAGCATTTGTAATCAATGTATATTTTCTATGTTTTCTATTTTTTCTAGTTCAGAAAAGCATCACAAATGTACTATCTTGAGAGGAGCTACAAAAGGACAACTATGAGTCATGCTCTGTAACAAAGATTCAAAAATTCTAATGACATCAGATCAAAAAAATTAATCCACAAAGCTTTCTATATACTTACTTGGATCTTGCTGGTGCTGAAATGACTGCATCCACTGCTGTTGGTTCAAAGGCCATTGCTGCCAAGGTTGTCCACCTTGATCCCACATCTTTTAAGTCTTTATATAGTCTATATTTCAACTAAAAATAATAGTTGTATGTTTAAATAGATGCCCATGAAATATCACATAACTGAAACTTACATAACTGCAGATATAGTTAAGCCTTGCAAAGCAAGCTGAAGCAATGCTGGCTTAATATTTTAAGCTGGAGGAAATGGTTCATCCTTTAGAGTAATATCTGAAAATGTTACTGTAAGATTTCAGAAGTCTAGTATGCTTTCTCTGTAATTTTGCAAGAAAATTAACTACAAAATTATGTTCAAAGAAAGATATGACAAGTTTATAAGACAAGAACTCATCTGACAATAAATGTAATTTAAAGCAAGTCAAAATATAAAAGGTACTACTTGGTATCTTTGTCTGCTTCTTAGGGAAAAGATGTGTACTTTTCTATACAAGTGTCATGCAAAGCTGTTAAGCAAGACAGAAGTCACCAAATGGTAAAACACATTGTTAATGATTGCACTGCAGAACTGCACAGATACAAGATGATGTCAACATGCATTTTTTGCATTGTACAGACTCATTATAATTTCTAAATAATATATTATTTCAAATCTGAGAAAGAAAAATAAATATGACTGCACAATTACCACATGGTCCCCTAAAATCATGAGAAACAATTTTTGCCATGCTGTATATCCTCACAGAGCAGGCAGCAGCAGCCCTAGGTCCAGATGGCAGCAAAGCTCCACAGCCTGCTTTCAGTGAGGCTCCAGGACCAGCTTTGCAAGAATTTTATGTGGCACAGCAGTCCAGGCAGGTGTGCCTGTAATGGCATTCCAGTTCCTTCCAGTCATTTGTACCTCTGGCGCACACTTAACCTGCTACACACGAAGTACCTGAGAGTGGCTACCTATGTTGCTGCAAACAGCTTTTCTGAAGACTGGGCATAGTTGTGGGAACACTTCAGAATCTGTTCCCAAAAACCAGTATGGGTAGGAATGCACTGAGTGTGACTTCCTCTGTCCTACCCAGTCTTTAAGAACTTCTCAACACGCTTCCCCCTCAATGAATATATCCTCATGGAATTTAACATACAATCCTTGAGTTCATGCTACTAAAACATCAGCCATGTAGGTTGTTTCAAACACTCCAAACTTAAAAGAAAGAGACAAATTCATTCCCTGAGGTCACAGGAGCAGTATACAAGACCTAGTCGTGGCTCACAGCCAAGTGTGATACAGAACAGATGAATAGAGCCTGTCTGCTTCAGAGCAAACCCGTTCAAAGCAGCCAGTACCACTTGGGTGGCCCACCAGGAACTCAACCCCAGCCGTTCTTACAGAGCGGGACACATGCAGCCCCACAGACAGAGCCCGCTTTTGGCAGACAGAGAAAGCAACTACAGTGCATCCTGCTTGCAAAAGCATCTTGTGCTTAGTGCTTATCCACTCACACAAGTAACTGCATGACTGCATAGGAAGAGAGCATCACTCTACAGAAGTGCACACTACAGAGTTGGACATAACATCAAGGGTGCTAGGCTATGCAGAGAGGAACACAAGCTCATATCTTGCATACTTCTATCAAATTAAATCTTTTATGTTAAATACTGTAGATCACCTTTGTTTTGAGACTGCTTCCTTTCAACACTACAAAAATTACACATATATGGCTCTGAAAAATACAGTTGCAAATGCCTTTTTTGATGGGGGCTTTAAACAAGACCAGATCAACTTTGACAACAGGAGGAACATTGGGCAAAACCTACTTTATACTTTATTATTTTCATTATCTTTTCTTGCCAAATTACTTTTTTTTTCAGATATCACTTATTTTTATAATATTCAAACATTTAATAGGTGAAGACTGCCTTTTCTTATTTCTTTGTTTAATTTTGATATGTATCTGGGAAATTAACTTTCTTACACCAGATGAGTGTACAGGTAGTCATGAACGCACTTCATGCAAAATTTAGGATGACCTTGCCGCAACTAGCTTGCTGGGTATTCATATATACGTATTTTTTTAAATAGTTAAATAGTTAATTTCTCTTATGAAAGTGTAACAATATTAAGAGCACCTCTACAAATTCAACTGATTTGGAACCTCCTACACACAGGCTTACTTGATGGGATCAGATGAAATTTATTTTTACTGCACTGGCTCTATCTCTGTTCTAAAATCTTAGGCATTCTGAATTTTTTTTTTTAAACATATTCCAGCTAACACAATTATCTACATGTTTCTCAAGTGAAATGGACATTAGCATTCTGGCCTTTATTTCTTTATTCTCAGGCCTTGATCCTCACTGTGGACACTGAAGTACTAGTTTAGATCGTTAAGAAGGTCTAGTGCAACAAATGCCTCCACATCTCCTCAGTATAACCTGCACTCAAGACAGCAACTGCATTATTATTTTACAAGGTATTCGAATAAATTTTGAGGGGGAGATAAATTACACTGCAGCTGCATCAACTGGCAGCTGAAATGGTGACCAAGAGACACAGAAGACAGGCAGTGACCTTAGACAGCAGCAGCATTCATTCCCTTCCTAGCTTCCCTGCCAGCAAGTTATCATGCCCCAGGAGGCTGAGGCCAAGGCCACACTCCTAAGGGAAGCGGTACTGAAGCATGCCACCATCTCCCCACTAGAGAACAGCACTGACCCAAGCCACCTAGCACTCCTCTGGGCTGCTCTCAAGCACCTTCAGGTGTCAGCACAGACCTGAGACCCAAAGGGCACTTAAGACAAGTCCGGTGTGGTTTGGAAGGTCAGAGGCATTCACTCAGTGCCAGCTGGCTTTAGGGCCACAGTAAAAATCGCAGTTGGGTTTTAGTTGTTAGCATATATATCTGCTTCTCCATTGCTCTGCAACATAATATGGCCCAGAGTCTCCAACGTTCCCTAGAGAGATTATTTCACCTTATTACTGCTATTCTGCGGAGAGAAATCAGGTGGGGAAGTGCAAAGCAATAGGTCAAGGCATGGAGCTGGTTTCTATTTTGATGCACAACAGTAAAACAAGACAGAAACAACAGCGTAACACTTGAAGAACTTCAACATTTGATTAATTCCATTTATACCATCCAGAGCAGACTGATTTAAAATCATTTCCATTTGAAACTGCTAATTTTAGTTTGTAAACTGTATTTGAAGGCTTTTAATTATGTACTGCGTTTGTACTTTTACTGTTTTCCTGAATAAATGTTGATTTTTTATAGGTTAGCAACTATAAAATATGCTGGCTTTCAAGTACATAGATTTATTACCAAAAGCAGCGTAAAGATGTTCTTTACTAATCAGAAATATGTACTACACAAATGTTTAAGCAGTGACATCACTTTTTTTTAGGCAACTGTAAATGCAGAAGCTCTTTTCCAAATATCATGTGAAAACTGGCCAAAAAGTATTTCTAATTTTGTGTTTATTTCAAATCATCTTGGCTATTGAGCAATGTGTTTTTTACAGAAACAGGAACTGGATATTGAAGTAATAAAACCAGCATCTGAAAATGTTTATAAAACCTTAACATATATAGGATAAAAGAGAAGACTGCAGGTATTCAAATATTGTAATACTGAAGACTACATAATGTATTTTAGAACACACTGCTCAGAGCCAGTGAACAGAGGACGTTTGTTTTAAGGCCTCTATCTATATGGTGACCAGGAACAGCAGGACACCATTATTTCCTGAAACTCCCCTGCTTTTTTGTTCTCCACTTGTTTTCCCGCATTTTTTTCAAGTTTTCACCAACTGGTATAAGGTAAACATGAAAAAGGTACTTGATACAGTATTTTTTTTCACTTACTACAGGGACACTACTGGCATTTAAAGATGGTTCATTGCATTCAAAAATGGTTTTGCTAAGCAGTGCAGTGTTTCATGGTTTCATCTGCTTTTAAGTTTCAGAGGCAAAAAAACCACTTGGCTTTAGCTCTTCCTTTTCAGTTGTCATGTTCTAAAAGGTAACTACACAAGTACTTAGGCTATTTGATGATACTCTTTTTTACATAAAAACAACTTTGTATTTTTTTACATAAAAATAACTTTGTATTCTGCTTCACTTTACTGAGTTTGCAAGAACTTTTCAGCAGAATCTCAATATTGCCCCATCAGACACCACTGACAGTTTCCTTTGCTAGTCATGATATTTCAACAATGTCAAAAACATCCAAGCCAAGTCATACAATAATGACTGAACTAGATGTGAGAGTTACCAAAACACTTTTGAACCTCAGTGCCATAAACTGGAAAAGGCACAAACTGCTTCAAGAAAAAATCACAAAACATAGCAGCATAGTGAAGAAAACATAGCCTGTTCTCAGTAATTTTAAAACTATTGCAAGGGATTCACCCCTAGTACTGAGGCAAGGGAGGAGGAAGCAAATCCAAACCCAACAAACAATACCTCTCCCCCACCAAATCAGTAACATGAAGGCTTGAAACAGCTGAAACTTCTTGTACTAATGTATGTGACAAGAAACAAACACTATTTGTCTGAGATACGAGTAGTAACTAAAAATGGAGAAAAGAAAATCAAAGTCCTCTCTCACCTAATTAAACTCTGCATTGCCAAAACTAACTTTGGATGCTACCACATGAATTATAGACAAGTTTTAATTTCTTATAAAGTTCTCAAATCAGCATCACCTGAAAGAAAGAAGCTTCTCCTAAGGCAATGAACAGCTCTAGGCCTATTTCCCACTAGTGACACAAGGCCAAATACACAGGAGAGCATCCAAATTACAGTGAAACAAGCATTATTTTGCGCTGAAAGAGCTGGCGGGGAGGGGAGGATGAATACTGGCTAAAATCTACTCAACTCAAACATTAGCACAACACTAAAAGTGGGGTACACCATCTGAGAACCCATTAAGACACACTGGTTCTGACATCACTACTGCACACAACAGGTTTGAAAAGCAAACAGGTTCAAAGAATGGATCCATTTTACAGGTACCTAGTTACATAGGAAAATGCAGCTCCTAACCTCCTTCATGATGATGGGTTAAAGTTTTTTTACTTAGCTGTTCTACCAATTCAATTGGACATAGCCTTTTTTGCTTTCTCTCTCTAACAAACACAAACAAACAAAAGAACATTTATTGGTGCTTCAGAAGCCATTCCCTGATGTCTGACCATGGAACAGGAACCTGAATCTATTAAGAATCTGTTTACCAATGAAGAAACAGAAGCCAATTCAGGATTCTTTTTGTTTTATACAGAAGTACAATCACATGAACAAAACACTCCATCAACTTGCATTTAATTTCAGTTACATGTACTTATTATGAAAAGTTTATGTGGTATCTTGAAATTTTGATGGAGTTCTTAAAAGCAAACGTTCTGAAATATGTTCTTTTGCATGTTGTTTATTCTAAAATTAAAAAAAAATTCCTATTCAAAGGCTGGATCAGGATCTGCTGAAGTTTTATTAAAACAAATTACTGGTATGAAGACAGCCACCCTTGAGAGGACTGCTGAAGAAAGCTCCTCCTGCTGCTGATAAAAGCTGAGATAGCCACATAGATAGGACTTACCTTGATCTCCATCAACTTCTGAGAGCCAAGAGCACTCACAAAATTTAAACTTGGTGTCAAACTATCTACTCAGTATTTACCCTAATTTTTTGTTGGGTAAAGACAGAGAAAGAACAGGTACTTTAAAAGGCACCTTTTCACTCCTCTCCATGATTGTGACTTGCATCTCAGCTACAGATTACATCTCAGTATTAACTTGTTCTTGTAGGAAAAAGAAGCATCTCTTTCAACATATTTGTTCACATAAGATATTTTCCAATCCAGTTGTATGATGTGTTCAGACACACCACACAGAAAAGCATTCAATTACAGATACTTACCAGTAAACAATTTTGAGTGATAATTCACAAGCTTACCTTTAACTTCAGGAGACTCCCCCCAGCACTTCCCACAAAACACCGTTATCTTGAAGCAAATTAGATTTTGACACCAATGGGAATGCACGCTGTCAAGAAGAGCATGATTTCCTAAGAATTTGCCAATCGCACAGTGCTTGGTGAGGGCCCCTGCAGCTCACTGCCTACTTATGTCAAAGACAGGACCATTTTTTAGACAAGGCCACAGCAGACCTTGAGCACTAACAGAATCACTAAGATTCCTCAGAGATCTCTACCTTGGCAGTTTCATAGTGTAAGCTCCTAAAACCTGTTATGCAGTTCAACAGCACTTGTGCAGACATAACTATGCTCTGACCTATCAGTAATGGACAGAAGCAGTCTTAGGGAGTGAGGTTCAGTCCTGAGAACGACAAAAGACAAAGCCTGCTTGTTATCCTGGAGATACTATCCTCCTTACATGCCTTATGACATTAACTGCAGCAGAACTGAAAAATAACACGAAATTTCCCCTGCAAAGATAATCAAGGTCTGTCCCTAAATAAAATTTAATAGAGCTAATGGGTAATCTGAATTGCTCCAATTCATGCAGCAAATCCAAGACAAGAAGAACAAAGACTTAGGAAATCAGCTCGCTCCAGAAGAGCACCAGGAAGATAACTAACCATATCTAGCTGACCAGATGACCACTTCCTTGCTCCTCCTAAGAAATTCCCCCATCACTGTGACAGTATGCTTCTCCCCAGTATGAATGTTACACAACATCCAAACTATGCAGAATATGTTACACATCAACAGCTTCAGCAGCAGATGTTCAGATTTCAAATGACTTTCCAGGAAATTAGTGGAAATTAAATATCTTAGCGATGAGAAACAAGTATTCTTTGGAAGCTGAAATTATATTAGATCTTTGTTAGAAGGTAGACTACCTCAACTCCCAAAAGATCAGGAGAGAGCCCAGGACTCAGGCTGTCTGTAGGAGGAGAGTGGCACACAACTTCTGCTGCGCCATGAGCTGAAAAGATCAGAGTTTGGAACTCCTACATCAGGTAACATCATTTGACCAGATCTTCAGAATCTGGCAGTCTGTTTTATTCAACCCCATAGACAGGTGGGCTAATGACTCCAGAATCTACAGAACCACAGCCAATAATCAAGTACTTTCTGATGCTGAGGGGAGACCTGCATCACCTTTCTGATCACATGACTCATCATTCCTGAAGAGCAGGTCAATCTATAACACAAGATGGCCTGACAAGTTTTACTTGTAAACTGAATTCTAATACATATCTACAAGTTTTTCTGATGACTGAAGATCTTGTCTTGCAGGCACTCCAAACAGGCACTGCATTTTAGCAAAGAAGTATCCATTATCTAAATAAACAAAGAAGCTGAAACCACAGGCCATCATGCACACTTAAGAGAACCCCTACACAGCTGGGTTTAAAGACAACACTCTTTTTTGATACTCCATTCATAGGTCAAATATTCAGGTAAAAACAAACAAACAAAAACAAAAAATCCAAAACAAACAAGCAGATGTCCCATCTCCTCTAAGATAACCTGCTAGTGCAGCCATGACTTTTTGACTATATTTAGCTCTATAGAGTAGCTGAAGGGAAAGACTTCGAGAAGTAGGAGTCCTGCTTTGTAATAAACTTCAAGTACTGGTTTTGAAACAAATTAACATTAAATAATCAGTGTAATTAGCTAGGTAATCTTTTGGTATGAGCTTAAGACAACACAAGCAGCAAAACCACATCAGTCTCTGATGCTCTTTGTAGAATTCCTGGACTGCAGAAGTCATCCACATCACACCTTGAAAAGGATCTCAAAAGCATTAGATACTCTGTGGACGTGGATTTAAAGGAAAACGGAGATGTCTTAGAAGCAGAGCTCCTTGGAATACACAGATCTTTCACATGAGCACCTTACTCTAAGGCCTTTTCCTTTCATTCAAGATAGTTGATACTGACTCTCTGGAGTTTTAGCAGAGCAACTGAAGGTTTGTGATAAATTTCCATGATGAATTTTGTGGAACTGTTCAGTTGCAAACAGGATAAATCAAACTATACATTCACAATACCTGGAGCAAAGCAGTTAAAAGAAAGACAGGAATCAGACCAGTGCCTCCAAGAGTTCAAGCACAACCCTGTTGCTTGAGGGGTGTTTCCTCTACTCTCCTTCCTGGCACTGCGCTGTTGTTTCAACAGGGTCGTGATAATGCAGACAACACTGATGACGTTGGAAGGACAAGTGGATAAATACTCTAGGGATACACCACCAATAGTTCACATTTCTCCTAAGTGATTACACAGAGCAGCTTATACACGGTATTATCAATAACCAACTGAGATAGAACCTGAAATCAATAAAAGACAAAGTTGTACAAACTCCTAGAAGATCTATCCCAATGTGCTCCAAACTGGAAGGAAATGTAAACTAAGCGCTTCTTCCATGACTATGTCAGTGGAATAAAGGCTATTTTCCTGTAAAAATCCATACATAACAAGTGTGCCTGAAGGGAGAACTGCAAAGGAAAAACGGTCTTACCCAAAGGAGCCCACCTTCCAAGAAGAAAATTCTTGTGACACCCTTTCTGCATTTTATCAGCTGGTGGTCTTGACAAGGGAGACCCATGAACACCAGAACACCTCTGCAACTGAAAAGATCTGGAAGTATGGAAAAGCACTGCATCCTATGCACTCAGACAGGAACAAAACTTAGAAGTTACTACAGAGGGGCTGCAGATATACATTCAGGGTCAAAACAAATGCATACCATCACTCAGACAAAAACATACCAGCTTCCATTTTATTTGAGAGAATTAATATTTATTACTAGATTATACTCAGCTGCTGACTAGAAGATTAAATATTTATGGGGTGAGTTAAGTCTGCAATCAATCAGAAAAAGTTAAAGCACCTGTCTTTCCTGCTACTCTGTCTTACCCATCACACTTTTTTGGCAAAGACTTCTATACATCATCTACAGCACTATCCAAAATTGCTGCAGGCATTTAATGCCCAAATACTATGCATCTCTTCTCCTCCTGAGAACCAGAAGCTTCATCAATGTGCCTGCTGGGGTCTGTTAGCAAGACATCCAGTCAAAAAGCATGTAAAATTCTTCCAGCCCAATTACAACTGTCATTAAAATGCTGGAAGTCAACTTCAGCTACTCTGCTCCATTTTCTAACATCAGAACTGTTCTTTTTCAGATTGAAGAATAGAAGCTTTTCAAATGTGTAACCAAGATCCAAAATACAGAACCAGAAAAAGAACTGATGAAAACAGCTTGGTTGGTATCCATGAAGTTTTCCAGAACCTGGTTCACAAGTCAGCACATCTGATTAATATTTAGTGCTACCAAGATAAAGTAGGCTGAATGAAGACCAAATTATTTAAAAAAAAAAAAAAGTACTATGAAATCATCTTCAGTGAGCCATTTGAGCAGTATAGCTTCCAAGGTCTATTATTTCAAACTTAAATCCACATATCCACTGAGCTGAAGCCAACTCTTTAAAAAGAACAAAAGGACCAGATATTGGCAAGTCAGATATCATTTACTTAATTTTTGTATTTCAAATACATAAGGACAAACACATGTTCTGATTATCGTAAAGCACCAAACCTACTGCTAGAATATTTACTACAACAGAAACATCATAAAAACTTCAGTAGTTTAAGTCAAAAGCTCTGTTGGGTTGGGGGGGGGGAAAAGGTCTTGTTTTTATCACGTATCATTCTGCTGGAAGTCCTGGTGCTAGATTTTCAATTAGCCCTGTAACACAGCATTATTTTTTTCCCCCCAAACTGAGCTGCCCATCTGCAACTTCCTCCATGATGAACATGCTCTGCACAAAAAATTCATAGTACCAATAACAAAATAAACAAACAACTATTCCTCACTGGTCATGAGCAGGTTATTACCTCTAATGACAAATACAGTTATCACTTAATGAAGAGGGATCAGCTAGTGATGAAAGTAAGAATGCTTAAAAACACCTACTCCACAGTATTATTGGTCACCAAAGGAAGACTTACGATCACCCTGTACCTAAATCATGAAAAGAAGTGAGACTGGATACTCCTGTCTCCATAGTATCTTTGCTTAGCCCTGCACCTAAGAATCAAATGTGGTTATGACTCCATCTTACAGCTTGTAAGATGAGCTATCCACCAAAAAATTGCAGAACTGTGATAAATTTGTGGACTTTTAAGCCCTACAGCACCTCTGAGCCCAAAAGAGGAGAAACCACTCTTACTAGCGCAGGAGTTTGCACATCCCATGGGACAAGGACAATACAGGAAGTTTTGTAATGGCATAATAGCAGACATAACAGGTTTACTGCTGTACCAAACAATTTAGAAATCAGGAGGCTTGTCTTCTGATTTGTCACCGAATGGTCAGTAATCCTACTGACTTGTCCTTGGACAAAGCCAAGACTCTCAGTCCTCTGTTCCACAGTCAGCAGCTGCAGCAGCTGTCAGCCTGACAAGAGACACCATCTTTAGCACAGTTTGCCTTCAAAATGTGAAAGGGGTTTCTAACTCCTACCAACAATACAGCTGTTTGGCTGGACTGGTATTGCAACCCTGTCTTTGTAAAATGATGTTTGAATACTGTCTGCTGGCAGGTACGCCTTATGTTTTGAAGACCACCATTCCCCATCTTTGAAAGGTAACTGACCCTTTGCCTTAAAACAAATCCTTCAGGGCAACACTTGCTCCCACACCTTCCAATAAAGACTGTTTCCTTGAAAATATTTACCGGTGTAACTGTAAGAGAAGAAATGAACAACCAAGGTGGCTAAATACTCTGTAATTTGTTACAGAAACTTGGTAAATTTCAGCTCGGGTAGCACATCATAGAATGAGTCAATTGGTTTGAATTGGAAGGGACCCTCAAAGACCATCTTGTCCAACATCTTGCATGAAGCAAGGCTGCTGAAAGCTCTGTCCAACCTGATCTGGAACATTTCCAATGGTGAGGCATGTACAACTTTTCTGGAAAACCTGTTCCACTCTCTCACCACTCTTATCATAAAAAATTTCTTCCTTATAGCCAGTCTAAAGCTATATTTTGATTTAAAACTGTTGTCCCTTGTCCTGGGCCCTTGTAACAAGTCTTTCCCCACCTTTCTTACAGGCCCTCCCTTTAGGGACTGAAAGGCCCCAATAAGGTGTCCCCAGAACCTTCACTTCTCCAGGCTGAACAATCCCAATTCTCACTGCCTGTCTCCACAGGAGAGGGGTTCCAGCACTGTGACCATTTCTGTGGCCCCATCCTTAACTGTAAAGCCTAGCACATCTCATCAAACTTCAACAACTTTCTGTGACTGTCTACAGAAGTATGGAGAACCTGCGTGAAGTGCTGAGAACCAAGTCTTCCAAACCCACGGTCTGTTTGAGGATCCAAAAAGCCTCCCTGCGTTTGCCAAGCTACAGAACCAGGTTCAGGTATCTTAAAAATGCTGCTGCGTGTGAGGATATTGTTAATTTTAGTTCTCTGGAGCCCTCCAGTGGAATGAATTCACAGGAACGGCCACGAAACCCATGAAACAGCAGGAATACCCCACAAATACATTTCATCCGCAGAAGGCAGGCTGCTGACACAGCCCGCCACCAAACCCGCTGCACATGTTGCTTCCCTAACTAGGTTACCGGCTGAACCAAGCGGACCCTCCGCGCCGGCGGCTCCTTCGGCAGGGCCGGGCGGCGCGCGCGCCCCCGGAATCCCACAATCCCGGAATCCCACAATCCCGGAGCCGCCGTCCCCGCGTCGGCCTCTCCCGGTGCCCGCGCCGGGGCGGCCGCGGAGCATGCGCAGTGCGGGCACGGCCCGCGCCCCCCGGGACCCCCCCGAACCCTCCGGCCGGGGTCCCGGGGGGGGCCGCGCGCGCCCCCGCCGCGCATGCGCAGTGCGCCGGGCCCCCACCCCCCACCCGGCCGGGCGGGGGAGGGCGAGCGGCTCTCGGCTCGTCCCTTCTCGTCCAGGCCGCCGGGTCCCGCTGGCCGTGCCGCCGGGCCCTCACGCCCGGCGAGCTGCTGCTGCTGCTGCTACTCCTGCTCCTGCTGCCGCCGCCACCGCCACCGCGGCGCCCTCCCGGCTCGGCTCGGCGGAGGAGTGAAGGGGAAGATCGGGTCAGCGACACCCGCCGGCCCCCCGGGAGCACTGGCGAGCGCAGCCCGCCCCCCTACTTACGCTCTCCCCCGCCTCCCGCCGCCGGTGCCGGTGCCGCCGCTCCGCGGCCGCGCTGCCCCCGCTTTCGCTCCTCGTCTTCACGGACAAGACAATATGGCGCCCGCTGCCGCTCACCCGGAAGTGAAGCGCGCAACGGTGCCGACCCTCTCCTGCCATGAGTGGACGCCTGCCCCGCCATCTTTGCTGAGGGCTCGCGGGCAGCCGGGCGGCGCTTCCCTTTTCCGTTCCTGCGGCGGGAGCGGCAGCGCGGCGCCGTCGCCATCTTTAGTGCGGGCAGGCCGCGGTTCTGCTAGGCGGCACTGACGGCTGTCCATGGCAGCCCGGGCCGGGCGGGGCGGGGAGGGCAGGGAAGCGAGGGAAGGCAAAGGGAAGGGAAGGGAAAGCAAGGCAAGGCGGGGACGAGGGCATGCCTGCCTGCCTGCCTGCCTGGGGCCCCGGGGAGCAGGCGGGACCCGCCTTCTCGGCCGCGGTAGTGCGGGGAGACCCACGGGAAGCTGGTCAGCTCCGCAGGTGACTGGTGGTCAGAGGGTGATCCGTGTTTCCAGGGCGGAGTCGCCACGAAGAAGTGTATAAAGCTGGAGTGTAAGTATGCAAGTGGTGTAAGTGGACAGGCTCTGGGCAGTGATCCTACCCTGAAATACACAGGTAAATTAAGTGTTGCACAGCTGCAGTGTCGGCATCCCAAGTGAGATCAGTGTATGTGTACCTGCCGCGTTCGTGGAGCGGGGTAACTCTCCAAAGGAGTTTATTCTGAATATCCAGATTAAGTTACCGTGAAACCTACCTTGAAACTTTGCTTTTAGCTTAGTGTACGAAGATAAACCAGAATTACCCTTGGTAAATAGCTCTTCTCGCGCCGACACCGGGGGCGATTCCTTGGGCAAGGAATGAGTGGTCGCATTCCTTTGTGTGGAGCAGGGATGTTCATTAGCTGGCACATTATTTACCGTTGTCATCACTGCCTTCCCTTCCTTCAGCGTCACGGATGTGAATGCCTAAAACATCTACAGTCTCTCTGATCATGGCTTAAAGTAGCATTAAGCCCCCATGGAATTACAGAGTAAGTTACCTTCTCCAAATCTACAGGAAATTGAAAGCTTCAAGAAACTTTTGTAGGGGTTTCATTGTTAGATTTGTCGGTGCCACTTATGCTACAAATTACTATTATTTAGAGTGCTCTAGACTTTTCCCTTTTTGTGTCACAAGGAATGGCAGGATCGAGAAGGCTTTCCATGGACAGAAATGTTGCAGAAGTTTTAACTCTGTCTGCTGTGGACTGGAGCATCAGGGAACCAAGTTCCAGCTGGAACCCTCGAGTGGTGCCATGGATGGGCAGGCTTTCAGCCACTACTGACACTCGGGATGTGAGGGAGCTCCATTCTTGGTCCTGGTCGTATCTCAGAATTACAGGACTCAGTTCTTCTAAAGGGAACAAACTGTCTCTTAGTCTATGCCCTGTGCTACAGATGGCAAGGCAGGGAAAACAAACAGTGTAGCTTCAGTGTTCAAGGACACAGACTCATTTCTGGGCAGCTCTTCCATGGGCAGTGATGTTGTGATACAGGATGAAAGGAAAAAATAATATGAACACAGTTGTAAAACAAACAGCTTCTAAACAATATAGTTTTCCAAACTGGATGTTTTATTTACATGTTTGTCAAATAATATGTAACAAATGAAAAGACAAAATGAATAGATGAGAAGTGGCAGCTTTACTCTGAAAAACTTCTTAAAGCACCTAAGACAGACTGAAAAACTGATCAGATTAGTGTTTGGTTTTTAAATACAGTTTGTACTTAGTAATATTTAGAATTAGGTATCTACAAATAAAATGTACCATGTATCAGTACTGTAGAAAATTCTAAAACTACTATTGGTTATTTAAATCCCTGCAGAGTCAAGTCAGACTATTGTTTTAAACATATGAAAAAAAGGAAATTAATGAAAACAAGATGGAACTTTTAACATGCTTGATTTATTGCTCACAAGCATTTTGGACTTAGCAACAGGGGGTCTTGGACTGTCTTTTGTAAAAGTGCAGGCACACATGAACATATCAGGGATTATTCCTATGCATAAATGACAGTAGAATCAGAACTCAACTTTGTGCAATGGCTAAATAGGGAATGGCAACCATGGACATAGTGGTTTCTTTACAGAGTTCACTGCAATGATCCCCAGATTACACAGCTCAAAACAAAAAAATCACCTAACCTAGCAAAGAAATGAGGTAATTGTTAAAAGCTGTAAACCTACTCAAAGCAAACACTTTTCTGTTTTCTTTTAAAAGCAGTACTAGAAAAATACTGTCAGAGATGCCATAGATGTAAGAAACATTCTTGACACTTAAAAAGTTAGTTTTTCTACTGCTGTCCATGAAGACAGAAGTATTTATAAGTTTATAGTGTAATGTATACCATGCAGCCTTGAAGTAATTGTAATGCATTGCAATGCATTGCAAATGTAACATAAAAAATCACTTAGACTTTATATATAATCTTGTGCAAGGGAAGTGCTTTGACTTGCACTAACAGACATCCATCTGAAAATATATCTTCTAATCTCACTTCACAAAAAAAATAGATTATGAATTATTTTGAATCATCGCTTTTCCACCATTTCTGCAGTTTGTTTATAGACCAACAGGAGAGGTACAAAGAGGTAGAACAGCTGGCAAAATGACAGCCTAAGACATGGTAAATAGATACAGAAGAAACAATAAACCATTCTAAAATAATTAAACTGAAATGGTTCTACCAAAAATTAGTGGCATTTCTTTCACATAGATATATAAATCTTTATACATATGCATAAATGTGTACAGGGTACAGCAAAAGAGTGTCCAGCTATTGAAAACTGAGGAATATCAAATCTTTGTTTAATAAGGGCTGCTGTAAAGATGTTTTCTGAGGTGTGCTATTTCAGTTAAAATTGGATTTGTTAATTTTTGCTAACAGAAGAGTTGTATTCAAATGCTTTGTTTGTTCCCATTTTAATACATCTTAGAGTTTCTCCTCAAGAAGTTACTTCCTTTCAAATCCTATTTTGTTACCAATATGTTCAAGTAAGATTTTTATAATGGTTTGAGAATGTAGGTGCATTAATTTCATGTTCCCTTACGATTCAGTTTGTGTTAGTATAAAAAAGAAGTCCAAAGAGAAGCA
This sequence comes from Xenops minutus, assembly GCA_035221455.1. Lineage (NCBI taxonomy): Eukaryota > Metazoa > Chordata > Aves > Passeriformes > Furnariidae > Xenops > Xenops minutus. The sequence continues at coordinate 75,398,844 of JAWWEE010000105.1, read as the reverse complement.
AATGGTGAAGTTAAGACATTTCAGCCTTTTAATGAATTTTTAAACCACTCTCACCTGCTACCACTTGAAATCCGTAAGCAAGAGCACTTCATTGATACACACAGAGGGTGCAGATGGGGAAAAGGAGAAAGCTTTGGCAGACTGCATGGATTCATTTTCTAACAAAGGCAATTACAGTGTGTACATTTTGGGTAGCAAAGTTCAGGGTTTGTTTGTTTTTCCTTCACCACTATTTGTAGCCCTCTTTTAGGAGAACAGACTTATGCAAACATGTCTATACATGTATTAGTGTAGATAGGTTAATAAAATAAAATTCCCCATCACTTTTTGCCACATTTGGCATATATTATATATAAATCCAAAGATAACTAAGTTCTTTCTGAGGAAAAAAGACTTATGATCTGTACTAACTCCTTAGTTGATACAGTGGTCTCTATTGATGCGTTTGTTGTGGGGAAACTTTTGTAGGGGGTTCCAATTGTCCTTATGCGAATCAAGTACTTCCCATAAAGGACATTTACTTACTGATGAGTGAGGAAATATTTAACTTGCATTCCTTCTCACTGTTTTAAAGGCACTGTCTTGTGACTGGTCAGCAGAGAGCTGCTGAGGAGTTACAGCTTTTCTCAGAGAACTGCTGAGGAGTCATAGCTTTTCTCAGTTGTCTGTAGGCAGAGCCAGTGTAGTGGTAGGGCCAGGCCAGACTACACCTACAGTAGCTCTTCCTGGAAGAGCTTTTTGAGTGCACAGAACACAAATGATGGGACTGGGAAACACTAGATTATGGTTAAGGATCACTGAAAGGAAAGACATTGACAGAGAGGCTTATGGAGACCATGAAAACATAACAGATGAGGCTGATGAGGAAAAACAGCAGTGCCCTTGTGAAGAGAAGGGTGGTATGAAGAGAAAGCCATTTCTAAGCTATTCCATATGAAGATGAAGGCTACTGCACTTTCTCAGGGTGGGGGACCACGAAAGTATGGTGTAGCTCTGGAAGAGTAGATGCTGTAGGCCTGAAAAGATTTTTGGTTGGTAACATAAGATACTTTCTAAAGAGAGTCTTAAACTTTCAAGTCCTTCACTTAAATTCTGAAAACACACAGCTTTTCAATAGCGTGCACACATCTGGCAGTTGCAGGGAACTGCAAGTTCCTAGACTACAGAATCATATTTAACATTCTAGTACACATAGGATGTACACCCCTCTTTTCCCAGAATGCTCTGACCTTCTCTTCTATTCCTGGTACGGAATTTTATTAAGTCTTAAATATGCATATCTATATACAATCAATTGCTTTGGAGCCAAATTTTACAACAAACCTATATCTTAACCAACCCCCCCCCAAACCTATGTCTTAAAGCACACTGTGACTTGCATCTAAAATTGTGTTTGACATCTTGCATTAGTCATCATTTTTTTTTATTTTGAAGGCGTAACTTCACCTATTGCCCTCACTTTTAGAGAATATTTCCTTCTATAATATTTTCATACCAGTTCCTGACTCTGAGCTTACAAGTTTCTGCTAACGCAGTTTTCATTTCAACTCAGAAAGCCTCATCCAGGAGGAACGATGATAGCTATCCTGGATGAAGGCGTTGGTGTTTTTTTCATGTCACTTTCTCTCCATGTTCTATAGAATACTTTAATATAGGGAAACATTCCCTGGTTCTGGCAGCATCGTTTATGACATTCTAGTCACTATGTCCACTTGGGAAAATTTCAGTGGTCCAACAGTTTGTAAACTCCAGTTAAAAAGAAGTGAAGACCACCCCAAGAACTTCCTGAAAATAGCATTAAAAATAAGAAGTAATGGGTTAAGAACTTTGTTCTGTTTCTCTCCTAGTTTTACAGTCTAAGGAGGTAGGTTCTAGGCTAAGAAGTAGGAGATTATACAGTTTAGTCAGTTTGTCTGCTTTAAGGTGGAGGAAATCCACTGCATCTGTGTTCTCCTAGCAAGATGATGTAAGATAATGAAACTTAGTTGCTATGACTGCTGCCCAGAACTAATTCTGGGTTTTCATCAGTTATATATAATGAGGAGGAAGGTGTGTGTAGGTAGATGAAGGGTATGGGGAAGATAAGGAGCTAGAAGAGAGTTAAAGTACTTCAACCAACTCTCATCTAAACATTGTTTTACTTTCTTTCTTTCTTTCTTACTTAGTGCAGACTCAGGTTAAGATGTGGTTAGCTGGAATACAGATGGCTAAAGCTGACTGCTTGGTTTCTGTGAGTTTTACTATTTTTAGGTAGACTGAAACAATTTGATTTGTGGAAGGAAAAAATTACTGCTTTGGCCAAAACAGATAGTCTAATTTTGACCTAAACAAAGGAGCTTTCCTTTGGAAAATAAAATCCTTTGCAACCAGGGGCTGAATCTATTATCAACTGTATGGCCTAAAAATCCTTAGTGCCTGCACAAGGATGTGCAAGTAATGTGACTGTAAAATATACCTCAGCACTTTGAGCAAATGCAGCTATGGCAGGTTGTGTTTTTTTTCTTATGCAAAGAAGTGAATGCAGGTGGGGTGAAGCTCTGAAACAGAACCAAAGAATAGAAGACTGAGGCAGGTGGTTATGACAACACATGGGAGAGATAGTAATGCGGACAGCATGTTTTTTCACAAAAAAAAAATCCATTTCCATAAATGAAAACAGTAAGCAGAAATACAATTTTTTCTGTACCAAAGAGCAAGTCAGGATGGAACTGTTACAGAAGTAATTTGTATTTCAGTAACTGCTTAATAAATAAATGAATTACCACATAACTTCAAAGTGGTCATCATATCTTGACCTTAAAATGTATCTATTACTCTGTAGGATGGAAATGAGACATTACCAAAAAAAGTAACAACTGAAACCAGGGCAGTCAAACACTCTACAGAAACCAGTTGCCACTAGGACACCTACTGTCCCCCACCGCTGACAAAAGGAAGTCCAGACATGTATCAGAGGGCAAAAAGTATCATTTACTGTCCAACTCACACACACAGTGCAAAAATAATTTATAGTTTATTACTCCTGTGAGAAAAGTATTCAGGAACTGATAAACAAATTCCTGTTTGGAACCAAAAGTAACAGAATTTACCAAGTTATGCTTAAACTCCATACATATACAAGCTTATATGCTGTACATTGTCATAATTATGAAGTTGAAAAATTACTAAATACAGAAGTATTTGCAAATCACTTTTCTACTAGGTAGAATGGCAATATATATTGATGGATTTATGGTGTGTTTATGTATCTCAGAGGATATACATATCCACACTAAGTATATATTTATATTGAAACAGGAGCACATTGCTATACCAGTGCCAGCTGGAGACAGCTGAAAGGGTACTGGGTATCTGAGGATTCACTGTCACTTTGTACAAGTTGCCTTTTCCCAGCTCTTACTAGGAAAGTGTGCTGAACTGTTACCCAGAGACACTGTTGTTACTCCATTCTGGAAGGACTTCGCTTTCCAGTTACTAAACGGAGAAGAGACACGATTTGGCAGGTTCTTGTTTGCAGAAATCTTAATAGCTGACATCCAACCCAGTGATGGGAAGGGTCTGGACTAGAACACAGAAAACTGAAATACTTTGTATTGTTACTGTACACCATCAAATCCAGGCACTTAACGCTATCGGTATTTCTAAACTGTTTTAGAACTATGGGTGAAAGCTTATCTTTATTATAATCAAAAACAAACTTTCCCTAAACCTCACTAGGATAGGACATCATCTTACATTCTAAAGGTATTGTATTTTAATGAACCTAGGGATTTTAAATGTTTGGCAAAGTGCATACTTTAAGAGAACCATTCAGATATTTATAATAGCTTGACTGAACTTCAGAGCCAACACATAATAAATTCTTTACAAGATAAAGGCACAATATTTACAGGTACTCTCACCACTGCAGCTTTAAATAAGATAAACTAGGTAACCTCTACCATCTCTGAAATAAAATTTTTAAGAATTATAGTAATAATCTTTCATAAAAAAGTAGATACGCTTGTGCATTTAGTACTCTTGATTCTGGAACCATCTGAACGTGGGCATCACTAACATACACCCACTGTCCTCCTGATGCTCCCATGGCTTCTTTTAAACCTGAAATGCAGAAGCAAAACAAGTTCTTTCCTGTCTTTAAAGTCATCATCAAACAAATACAGTGAATATTTCAAATAGCAGGAGAAGTTTCTAACCCATAAGAATAATTCATTACTTAGATGCAGTCCACTATTCATAGTTTGAAATTTACATGTCAAAGAGCAGTCTAGGAGAAACTGGTGGAAGACAATTTACAAATGCATGCTGCCATGGCTTTTTTCACATTTTTTTAGAAAGTCTTAGACATTTCAGGGACAACTTGCTGAGTTCTAACAGTAAATTATATGAGAGCACAACCAGTTCTGACATAGGAAAAAAATCTTATTTCAAAAGCTGAACCAGTGCAAAATGAAAAACACAGAAAGATCTAATCTGTTCTAATAATCATTGTAAGACAAGCATAAGACTGAAGGAAACTTCAGTTTCAAAAATAATGTAAAAGATTGACTTTCTGAGAAATGAGCTTCAACTGCGAAGCCATACCACATAGTATAAACAGGATAGTGTTTGGTTCTCACTCCCCCTCAAGAAGGGAAATAGTAAATATATTTACCTAACTTGGACAACTTGCCCCCAACAAATCTTTTACTAACAGATTCTATCTTGGAATCTTATTTCATTCTGCATATTCAAAAAATATTAATAAAAACAAGTGTGCTGTTCTCAAAATACCAATAGAAACCCTACGCCAAACCTTGTATCCTCCATGAAAAAACTTCCTGCTATTCAGAAAATTTAATGTCATGGATTTGACTCTTATACTAAAACATTTTCAAATACCAAATATGACAAATAATTACATTTTACCAGGCACAACTGTTCATCTGGGTGTATTATTTTGACTAGGAAAGACAGCAGAGTTTTCTATCAATTCCCTGCTGAATAACTGAATCAGAATTCCATTACTCACTCAGCTCTACGTGGAACTAGTAGCAGAAGCAAGTCATGTGCTGGGTGCAACAAAAAAAGAATAATTCATAGAATGATAGGTTGGTTTGGATTGGAAGGGACCTTAAAGATGATCTAGTCCCAGGCCCCCTGCAGGGACACTTCCCATTAGACGAGGTTGCTTGGAGATCCACCCAACCCAGCCTTGGACACTTCCAGAGATGGGGTTTCTACAACTTCTCTAAAAATCACAGAATAGTCTGAGCTAAAAAATTATTTGCTATAAATCCCTATAGATAGTCATTGCTTTTGATTTTACAGAGAGGGAAAGGATGCTCTGTTTGTACATACCCAGAACATTCTTAGTGGTAGAAATGTGCTCTAGTAATTTCTTGGAGGGTGTCCTGACTTTCACGTATGCCGCATAATGACCACCTCTCATTGACCCACTGTGCTCCACTATTCCATAAAGACTATATAGCACTCTTGCACCATCTGTAACATTCTGCATTCCCAGAAACACAGAAAACAAAGGTGAATTACTTCACAATGAATTTTACAGACATCTTAACTAGCTATCAACAGTATTACTTCAAAAGAAGAAAATGGATATCTACAGCATTTCTAGTGATGAAATACATCTATTACAAATATGCAGTAATATTATTCGTTGAATTTAGTTACCACAAAAGCAGTAATACTTGTTCTTAATGCTGTTAGATACACTATCACCATCAGGGCACCATAGCATAACTAATACTGATTAACATCTGTGATATTATTGATATGAATGGAATTCTGATCTCAGGACACTATAGGAAAAATTCAATCTATAATGTCCGTAGAAAAGGAAGGAATCATAATCATCATCAATCCAGTTTTACTTGTAGTCAGGACAACCACTGAAGCACAATAAAAAAAAAATTTGAAATGGGTACCTTGCACGATGCAGCACAAAATGGTGCTAAATCTAAAATTAGTGGGAAATCCACATGCCTGTTTACTTTCCGTAGACTCAAACCAGCCTTCAAAAGAAAAGAAAGAAAAATACTTTAAAATATGTATTTTTATTACGAAGCTTTTTAAAGCTGAAATATATCCGTATACTATTAATATTAACCAAATTCAAGATTAAGATTGTAACTGATTGAAACATTCTTTGTTATGTTTCAGTACAGTGCCTGCTACATATAAGCATGATGGACATGTAGGAGGTTTCCCTGGATACATCCGGAGGGCTAATTGCACTCTGACCATGTAATAACAATCACAAAAACATCAGCATGTTTCAAACAGTGGTTCTACCCGGTCTCCATATGAAAAGCCAGCATCACTATGCACAATGACACTTAGAGAATTGCCTGTCCACCAGTGGGGCAGAGGAACGTTCAAGAGAGTTTTGGCCTCTTACCTGGTGGAATCTTTTCAGGTGGAGAATAAGAATAGCAGGAACTGAAGAAATCAGAAGCTGTTTCCGAGCATTTGTGTAGACACCTTCCATTTTCTTTTCTGTATTTATGAGTATCAAGATAATTTGTAAAGTGAAGGCAGTCACAAAGCATTTTTGACGTAGTTTTTAAACATCTGACAGATTAGATCTATGTTGCAACTATTTTGTACTTGTTATATAAAACACAAGGGAAATTTTGTGGAGTAACAAAAATATTTTCTAATTTTTCTACTTAGTAATAAACATAATCTGCCAAATCTGAGCATTATTTTAGCTAGTCTTGTGCAAATCAGATCAAAAATCAGAAGCCTGTACACTATCTAGGTCAGCTTGCACACTGAGATTTCTACTTTGTCTGTTACTATAGCACTCAACTTTCCTGTTAAAACCTGAAATAAATAGATGATTCCTGGACAAAACCTGAAAGGCATCGGTCTCTTTTTCTATGCTAATGTCCTAATCACTGAGAGTTTAATTTTCTATTATTCAGTTCGTTCTGAATGACTACATACTTCATACATATTTAAGAGAAGGGTCTCAGGAGGGTTAAATACTTCAGGATGCCTCATAACCTGCTGGCTTGAGCACATGGGATTATGAAATATGGACCCCAGTCCCCACATGGTGCAGAAGGCAACAAACACAGGGCTCTTACCAAAAGTAGCTCAGGGGTTAGCTGCACAGTAAAAGGGAATATGCTATCAGCATTTATTTTTGCTGAAAAAAATTAATCAACTAGTTTTATGCATGTTCAAACAAAAATATTTTGAGGTAGAATGGAACATTTAATGTAAAGGTGACTTCTTACATCTTTTGTTTTAGAAGGAAAAAATAAAGATCAGTTGTAAATTTATTTTCCTTTTCAATTTTTTATGGTGCCCATGGAACCAAAGTATCATTTATACAGGACTTATAGTGCAGTGATAATGAAGGAATGATTATAAAATACTATGTTTAGATTATTTTTTCTGAATTTACTCATGTAAAGATATCTCCTGATATCTATAAATGCATACCAAATGGGCAAATAATTTTGTTACTATAAGAACTCCCTTTATATTCTATTTACAAAGAATCACAAAAGTTTAATTTTTTATCCTTTTGAATGTTTACACATAAAAAAAATAATCCTCCACTCCTTTGAAAAAGTTTATTTTTCATTAAATTGTTATTCTAACTCAGTGAACTCTAATGGTCTGCTTGGGCAATACAAACATTGAGGAAAACATTGTCATGAGAAGGTAGTTCTCTCTCATCTCCATTCTTACAAATCTTTGGAAGCTTTTTTCCCCCCTTCATTACAAGTGTCTTTTTTTGCCCCTTTTCCATACTTAATTACATTACTTCCCTGAGTACATAAGCTCCTGGGGCTGAATATTACAGCACTTATTTCAAAGCTTCAAGGATTGTAAGGAACAGAAACAGCAGTAAAGATTAGTATTCAACAATGCACATATTCAGTTTATGGTCATCTTTAAATTCCTTATCTTGGATAATGATGCAAAATAATTCTACATTATATGTACATTTATGTTCTAATACAAAATTTAGTGTTGTTGCCATGGCCAGATGAAGTTTTGAGTTGTTACAAGCAAGTTCTGCTTGGGGGAGAAGTTTTCTATTTAGCCACCATATGGGGAGGCACATGCTGGAGCAATGGAACAGCAGCCAGCACACAGGTTTTGGAAGGCAATGCTGGAAATTTTCCAGAGAGGTACAAGCACTTTACCTGTGGAGTTGGTTTTCTTCTGATACTTCTGTTTCCTTTCTGTGCAGCTCTCACATAAAAGCTTGTTGTTCCCCATTAAAAGCTCTACAGAGGTGAACTGGTAAAGGCAGGATTGAACAGAACATTCCTTTGAGCTAGTTATGTAACTTTGTGAAAGCGTCTGGAAAGCATTTTGAGGATTTTGGGATAGTGAGGATTTGCCTACTGAGAACATGGAATTATTTGATAAACCTAAGGCGGGATCTCCACGGCTCGATTTTTTATCTTCATTTATAGGATCACAGAAGCCAAGTTTGGATATGGCACTGGAAATCATCTCTTCATTACTGTCACTTGGCTTGTTGTGTGGCATTTTAACATTTATGTGGCTGATGTGCAAACCAGACGAGTTGTTGGACGGGCTCAAAGTTGTTTGCTTAGAAGCACTTTCGCTTTCTGAGGCTTCACTGTCTGCATCAAAGCTGCTTTCGGAGCGGCTGGCTTCCTTCTCACTGCCCTCCGTCTGACTCCCATTGACAGCCGAGTCAGCAGTTGTGTCTTTGGGGTACAGGACACCAGAGCTACCTTCCAGCTCAAGCTTTTTGTTTTTCTCCTGCATGATAACAGGACTTCTTTCTTCTTCCTTCGAGGAAGCTCTTCTGGCAAGCCGTCTCTCATGGTTCAATTGGTTCTGTAAATTATGGCATTATTATTTCGGTAACAGAGGGGAGAAACAAAACAAATTTGTATAATCTAACATACCTTTTGAAACGTGACAAATTCAAAGCAAATGATTGGGGTTTTGTATTTTATATTGTTTTATATTCTCCATCTCTCATATGTTTAAGCTAGTTGATTTCCTTAAGATCTTTTTAAACTAATTTAGGATTAGAAACCTACATCCCAGTCAGCTAAGAGCATTATACTTACCATGAGATCAATACTTTCCACAACTAATTACTCTCAGATTGTGACAGCTATGGATGGCACATCTGAAGCGGTATTCACTTAATCTTACTTAAGCTTCTAAAAGGTTCTCAAGTTTTAGCTAGTCCCCTGACCTCCCATCTGAGGCCTTAGTCATGAGCAGCTCCAGAAAAAAGTTCAGCTCACTTTGTAGGCACTTGCAGAACTAACTAAAACATCCCTTGTAGGATGTTTGCTAATTTCTATATTACCTGAAGTTGATTTGGTTTTAAATCAAGAGTGAAAGAAGAAAGAAAAAGGTTGCTTTCCACGGGAAACTACTCCTTTAGATAAAAGAACAAAACAAACACAAAGCTGCCATACTTTTAGGTGATTTAGGTGAAATGTTTATGATTCTTTTCTTTCCTTCTTTTGTTTCGTTACTTTCCAAAAGAAATTAGCAACTTCACTTCACCTTTATTTTCCTTTATTTGAAATAATCAAAATTCCAGGGTTGCTGGTGGGAATCCTTCCATCCACCTCAACAGTCTGAGCTGTAGGCCTTTTCTCCTACAACAATTAGTTTCTGCACTACTTCTTTCCATCCTTTCCTTTGTTTTTACTGCATGTCCTTTCTCAACTTCTGTCTCATTCTCTTCTCCTGTAACTTTTTATATGGTTATTATGTTGTATTTTTTATTTCACATGTATTTAACATGTTAGGACCTGATTCAGGAGTTTTTATGGTCCCCAACAGGGCACAAACGCTTGCAATTGTCCAAAATCAACATGAATTGAAACAGGCTTGCAGATTTTTGTTTTCCTTACAAATGAAACCATGTAACTGAAAACTAAGTGGTTACCAATGACTCTCATTTCTCATGCTTCTAATAATGACCTAAATATTTTAAAACAAGTCTATGTCAGCAACATGTATACAAAAAAACACCCACTAATAAGTATCCAAATTCCCAGTTGCCCTAGAAACTTCAGAATAAACTCAAGATGACTGGTTAGTGTATTTAAGTTCTTACCTTATCTTTTGTTAAAGTGTGTTTCTTGACAATTTTGGGTTGATTATTCAGTGTACTGATAGAAGAACAGTTATACTGACCAAGATCTCCCTCCTGTACACTTTTACCTTTACCTGTTCTTCCCAAAGGCACAGGTTTTGCAACCTAAGAAATTAGACAGGAAATTAGGGAAGGCAATACATTGATTTTGCATTCCTTTACAACCTACACAAAAAATTAATGTACTGGGCTTTTTTCCTTTACTTTAGAAAACACTGACCTACATAAAACTAATTAGCTGGCCCCTGAATTGTGATATAAGACTACTTTCTATTTTTTTTTATCATAAACTCGGTCAACGTCTTTGAAGGATCAACTGAAAAGCACAAGGAATAGAAATTACACAAAATTCCTGTACACAATACAATGCAAAACAATTTATTCTATTTTTGTATAAGAACATTCATGGCTGTACAAGATGTGACTTAGTCAAAGGGGACATGGCTCCCTATAAGTCAGTCTCTGGTGCAACCAACCACCTTATGGCATGATGAAGGAGCTCCCACATGCTCCCCCATCATGTTACTGGCAGCAGTGTGTCTAAACTGTTAAGGAAAGCAGCAATCATAAAGTAATGCCCATCCTCAACTAAATGCAGTAACTGCTAAATGCCCACCGGAATGGCTCCCAAGGAGAACCCACAAAGTTGCCATGTTACACAGGTGAGCCAGGAACCACAAGAGCCCAGATACACAAAATTCTCTTAAAGCTTTAACTTCTGCAAGCATCTGCACTCAATGCACTGGCAAAGATGAAGAATTTGTTATGAGCAAAACTGGTGTTAGGAGAAGAATACATTTATAGAGAAATAAATATTGTATTAAATACTCTCCCTTACACAGAGATGAATATATGCAGGATGAGGCAAGAACCACTCCCAACTCACCCCCCCTCTCTCAAATGAAAACGCCAAGTCCTGCAAAACCAGAGTACACACCTCCAAAGGAACACAGTTCCTCTGCAGCTAATGGAGGCATTTGGTGAAATGCTGAAAACACCAGAAAAAGTATATTCCAATATCCCATTTTTATTCTGTCTTATCCTGCAGGTAAACTCCAGCCTAAGTGTCACAGTTTCAAAATCTTTCATGGAATTTCCTTTTCTGTCCCTAACCAACACCATGGTTTGGGAGTTGGAGGCCAGGACAGATGGCTTGTGGAAGCCCAACTCCACACTACCTGCTCCCAGAGCCATCTAAGTGTCTAAAGGCTGGGATGGCTGATAGCTTTGCATTCCAACACAATGGCTGGGGAGAGAATTGGGAGAGGTGGAGCAGGGGGGAGAGAGGTTTTGCTGGGGTTTTGCCACACTTCTCTGGCTGCTTTATGTGCCAGCCACCGTTTGCTGGGCTGGTGGGAGCACTTGGAGGGAGCTGCCCTGACTCGGCCTCTGACTCCATGCCCTGTGCTGTTCTTTGGAGAGAACAAGCACCGC
>JAWWEE010000105.1:75360783-75387184 GCA_035221455.1 Xenops minutus | reverse complement strand
CGGGACGCGGCTCCGCAGGCCGCGGGCCCGGCCGCCGCCATGGCGGGGCGGATCGGATCGGTCCGACATGGCCGGACCCGACACGGCCGGACCCGGACCCGGACCCGGCCCCGGCCCTCCGGCCGCGGCTCCGCGGTGCCCGCCCGACGCCAGCCCGGCGCGGCCTCCCCCTCCCCCGGCCCCGGCCCGCACTCACGGAGCGCCGGGCGGCGGCGACGGCGGGCAGGAAGCGGCGCAGGAAGCGGCGCCGGAAGCGGCGCAGGAAGCGGCGCAGGAAGCGGCGCAGGAAGCGGCGCAGGAAGCGGCGCAGGAAGCGGCGCAGGAAGCGGCGCAGGAAGCGCCGCTCCGCCCCCGGCCGCGCCGCGCCGCTCCCCGCCCGTCCGCCCCGGGCGCGGCCAGGCTGAGCCCCGCGGACGCCGGGGCGGGCGGTCGGGCCGGCGCTGTTGGAGGGCACAGCGCGAAGGGCAGGGGGCGGGAGGGAGCGGGAGCGGGAGCGCACCGGGGGCGGCGAGCGGCAACAGGTGGCGGCGGGTCTGGCTGCGGGGCACCCGAGAAACTCGGGGCAAACGAAGGCAGGCGCGGTGGACAGGAGGGCCCAGGGGTTACACAGCAGGGTCTGCACCCTGCGTGGGTCTCCAGGGCAGCCGCCGTGGGAGGGACTGGAGGGAGATCAGAATCAAAGGGGCACATCCCTGCCGAGGGACAGGCAGAGGATGTCCAGCGCTCGAGATTAATTGGGATTAAACTCAGAATATGGGTAGGAAACATGGGGGACTTTATTGGACAGGTGGCAAATCTGAATTAAGGACTGATAGTAGTTTTATCAGAATAACATCACCCAGTAATAAGGCATAGACTAAAAAAGGAGAAAGGGGGAAGTTGCCGTGGCACCCTTACAGAAACCAAGGATGAAGAACCTGTAGTAGATCTGCTGACAAGCTGAAACAATGGTTAGAGAAGCAGGTAGAAGTCATTGAACCAAGCGAAAACAAGACATCGAGAAGAGTATTGCTCAAAATGGTTGACAGATTAAGCAGGACTTGATTTAAGTAGGAGGGATTCTGGATTCTTCAGGCATGTCACTGAGAGTGGTGACGATTGCAAAATAGGCAGGCAGATTGCAGACCATGTGACAGAGGTGGTCCAGACATGGTTTATGAACACCATGCTCATGGAGTCTATATGTGAAAGAGAGAAAGGATGTGGAACAACAATCTGAGACAAATTGGATCAAGAAGTGGGTCCTTCTCCACACAGGAGAGATTAGAGAATTATTGCACTGCAAGAACAATAACTACACTCAAAGGTTAAAGAGAAGGAAGGAAAAGTGGACATATGTGAAATGGGTATAGTATGAAGGGGAATATATTCACTTAGCACAGGAAGAGAACAGAAATACCTGGAAGAGATAGAATGTCTGGGCACTGGTGGAAGGGGAAGTTAAGCAAAGGAGATGGAAAAGATGAGAGGAGAAAAGATTTTCCAAAGGAAATTATTTGAATTACGTGCAGAGAGTGAGGACAGCAGTCTTTGTGCATAGGTTCTTGATGTGTCAGGAAATACGGGATATAAATTAAGAGTTACCTGTTAGGAAAACAGATCTGTCACAGTCATCACCCAGGTCCTCAGTTTTCCCCCAGAAGCACTCAACACAAAAGCAGAGCCAAAGAAAGCCAGTGTTGAGATTGCATCATGTTTGCGGGTTAGTAACAAGAGAAAATGAAAAGTTAAGGGCAAAGAAGCAAGAAGCAGCACTACAAACATTAAGAACTGGAGGCACGAAAGAAAGAAAAGAGAGCAGAGAGGGAAGGCCAAGAACAAATAGTAAAGCGTGATGAAGAATATTATGTTAAGGCTGAAAACTTTGTTGGGGGCAAAAAAAATCAGATGACAGAAAAAGAAGATGTAGTAACAAAAACATCAGAAAGGCAGCCACTTGATGAAACCCCAGGTCACTGAACCGTATCTTTGATCAACAAAGGCTTCAGTCAAATGAGAAGATGGGGATAAAGAATGTGCAAGGGTAAATGCAGCTGGGTAATCGTCTGGGAAATTTTGCCATTGGGGATGAGTGTGGGAGATTGTGCAGAACTGGAGAGTAAAGTGGAGGTGAAATGGAGAGAGAGTCCCAAGAGGTGCAGTGAAGAAAGCTGCTGAGGAGTGGTTGAGTGCAGGATGACACTGCCATGAGGGCAAAAAGAGAATTGAATGTGCGGTTTCCCACCCTTTCATCAAACCACAGAATTTCACCAAGCTTAATCTCTTCTGACTTCAAACTCTCAGTCTTTCACAAGATGGATAGTGGATGATTCCTATTTCTGCAAGCAAATTAGTGTGTTCTTGTTTTGTGTACATAGCATGATCCAGGGTCAAATTAAAACCATAGAAATGGAGCTTCATGTGAATGTGCATTTCATATGACAAGTATCCTGGTGCTTTGCACTGAACACTTTATAGTGATACATGCAGTAAGTGGAGATTTACTGTGGTCATTATTTTACCACAGATGAAATATATAGTAGATTATACTTCAAAAGATAATTTCTAGAGGTAGGATATTCTACCCAGACCTTGTGGAAAACAGAAAATGCATAAAACTTCAACTCATATATAGATATACTGCTTCAGAGAGACAATTTGCAAATGCCTGTCAAGGAGGCCATATGGAGAGGCTGGCAGAAGGGCAGCTAGTGAACCAGTTATATATGCCAAGTTCAATTTGTCACACTTTAGAATACCAAGAAATATTTTGTTTTTGTTTTGCAAAGGAAAACTCTTATTAGTAAAGATTCAACAACATACTCCTCAAAATGCATCTTTTATGAAAAGATCCAGCACGCCTGCTTTTAAAGACTGGAACTGCTGGTATGTAATATATATGCAAAAGTATGCAGCAAATACGGAGTACTGATTTAAAATACGTGGAATGGAAGGACCCTCATTTCTCCACTGAGAAATGGATGTCTGGGCCATCAGTTCTTGTGGCTGGGAGACTGACAGCTTTCAAAACCAAGGTGTATTGAAACTAGGGATTATAGAGTCATAGAATATCCTGAGTTGGAAGGGACACACAAAGTTCATTGAGTCCAACTCCTGGCCCTGCACAGCACAGCCACAGGAATCACACCATGTGCCTCAAAGTGTTGTCCAAATGCTCGGACTCTGGAGGGAGTGGTGCCCTGACCACTTCCTTGGAGAGCCTGTTCCAACGCCCAACCACTCTCTGGGTGATGAACCTTTTCCTAATGTCTAACCTGAACATCCTGTGACACAGCTTCAGGCTGCTTCCCTCGCATCCTCTGGCTGGTCACCAGAGGGGATCAGTGCCTGGACCACAGCTCCTGTGGCTGGAAGGGGGACAGTCACAGTGGTGAAAGTGGTGCAGGCCATTGCTAAAATCACATTCTGGGGAATAACACTCAGAGGTTCTTCGGTGGTTTGGGGAGGGGGGGGTGGTAATTACTTTGAGTGAATTTGGCATCCAAATGCCTCATCCATGTTCAAACTCCTCGGCTGTGGTACTTTAACCTTGGCTGGACAGCTTGGCTCAGTGTTAGAAATTACCCTGCGCAGGCAAGGCGGAGGGTGCTGGATGTACCGAAAGGGAGGCGGTGGCTGCCTAAACCAGCCCTGCCGCCCAAAGCAGCCCTGCCGCCTAGAGCAGCCCCGCGTCCCGCTCCACCCGGGCCGGCGGCGGGGCGCGCCCCACGTGGATCCGCCGGCCCGAGGGGGCGGAGCGGCCGTGGTGCCGCGGGGGTGGTGGGGGACGGTGTCTGCTGCCGGCCGAGCGGCCATGGTGCCGCGGGGGTGGTGGGGGACGGTGTCTGCTGCCGGCCGAGCGGCCATGGTGCCGCGGGGGTGGTGGCGGGCACTGGGGACGGCAGCGCACGGTGAGCTGGGGCCGGGGCTGGGGCTGGGGCCGGGGCGAGGTTTGGTGGGGCCCGGGGCAGCCCCCTGTGGCTGGCTGGCTGGATGGATTAATGGATGGATGTCCAGCGGCGATGCCCTTGCCCGGGCGGCCGGCGGCGGCTGACGGGCTGTGCCTCCCCTGTGCCAGGGCCCGCCGGCCGCAGCCTCTCCTACCAGGAGCTCAAAGACTTGAAGAAGACCAGCGTCCTCCACATTGACGTGCGGGAGAGGTGGGAGATCGAGAGGTTTGGAAAAATCCCGGAGTCCATCAACATCCCGCGTAAGTTCTCAGCGGCGCTGTGTGCGAGCAGTGGGTGCGCAGTGCTCACTCACTCCCCTTGCCTTGGTGGTCCAGGCTGCGGGCGAGTGGCCGTGACTGAGCAAAGAGCCCGGTGCCGGACAGCTGCTAGCGTGTCCTAAGGTTGAACTTTTCTTCCAGCGGAATTAGAAGCCTTGAAGTGTAAACCTGTCTGTGGATGGAAAATAATTGGGATTTTCTTTTCTGTATTTCCTAGTGGGTGAATTAGTGGAAGCTCTACAAATGGACCCAGCGGAGTTCAAGGAGCAGTACAATCAAAAGATGCCATCCAAGTCAGACCCTGTGGTTTTCTCCTGTTTGGCAGGAACAAGAAGTAAACAAGCACTTGGTTTTGCCATGTCCTTGGGTTTCAGCAGGTATGACTTGGGTATGTAAGGATGGGATTAATGCTGTCTCCCCTGATGAAGCAGAATATATGCTCACCTTGTGGGCAAGGGTAAAAATTTACATGTGCAATGTGAACAAAACAAGTGATATTTGAGTTAGACACTTCCTCGGGTCTCCACTGAACCTTGAAAGATGCCATTGGGTGTTTCAGCAAAATGAGGCATATCACCCTCTGAACACAAGCCCTCAGCAGCGCTGTGCATGTGCTGCAGGTGATGCAAACTGCTCCAAGACCACACTGCCACTGAAAGGCCCTTCTGCCTCTTGGGCTCCCTTGCCAAGACATTGCTTCCTTATGCAACTTCATAAGCACTAGTCCTGAGATGCAGGATGATTGGAAAGGTAGAGAATTGCTGGCTTTGGTAGAGTACAATCTTAAATAGTTTATGAAACCACACCCTTTGTTCAATTGCAGTTCTATCTGTATAGTTCACTGTTGACAAAGTACACCTTCACTGTCAGTAAAGCCTTGGATTGTTTGCCAGGAGTAAAGCAGTGAAGGCAATGAGATAATATGATAGAGTGAAAGCAAAAACAACAGAATTCGTTGGCAGAATTGTTACACCCATGCTGGAAGGTGCCTTGCTGGCTTGAAGACTGCAGATAAAATTTAAGACCTTGGTTGTTTGCTCATGCTTTCATGGAACTGCAACTCTTGAACTGGAATATTCCTACTAATTCTAGCCAAAAGTATGGAACCACATTCTTGCTTCAAAGTGCAAAATATCCTCCATTACGTTTTTCATAATGCCTAATTGAAGGAGTCAGTATTGTTTTACATGGTGAAATGTTTTACTAGAGTTTAGTTTATGCAGTTTTATGTCAGATCTATAGAGCATGTAGGTGTGCAAGGAAGTAAAGATTATTGTGGTGTATTTATTTTATGAGATCTGAAGCATTAAACATAGTAACAAGTAAATCTCCCACTGCAGTGAGTCTATTCTCACTTTTTAAAAAACAAAGTGTCAACTGTGTCATTGATCCAGCTGCTATTTCTTGCTCGATGTTTGATCTCCAGCATTGTATCATTTGGAAGAAAAGTTACAGAACACACTGGACTGACACAGGCAGTATTAGAGTACAAAATGCCTCTCTGGCTCATTGAGGCTAGGTACAAGTTTATGTGATTGCAGAGAATTTCTGTATGCTTTTTTTTTCTCTCTCTTTTTTTGTGGTGTTTTTGTTTTTTTGTTTTGTTCTGTGGTTTGGGTTTGGCCTTTGTTTTTTTTTTTCTTGGTTTGGATTTATTTGCTGTGTGATTTTAAAATACAGTGTTAAGAAAGACTCTTCTTGAAAAAGGTATCTTCTGCATATTTTCAGAGTTCAGCAGTATGCTGGTGGCTTTGAGGACTGGGTAAAACATGAACCTCCAGAAAACAAATGAAGATGACTGCCCCAACCCTTACCCCATGAAGGCTTCAGGATGGTTTGTAGGATTTAGCATTCAAACTGGATGCATTACACTTCCAGAGTAAAGCTCACTCCTGTCTTGTTGTGTAAACATACATTCACCTTCAAATGGCCATGCATATCAAGTGGCTGGTTTAAATTTTGTCTAAAGACTATGACACGAACAAAGGACATTAAACTTGTTCAACCTTTCAACCTTTACTTTCACCTGTGTTTTTGGTGAATGCATGTGAAGAGAATCTAAGTGCTTACTATGTTTACTTTTTACTTGTATGATGTAGTTTTTGACTGTTTAAACTAATGACGATAGGGCAAATAAAATTATTTCCCAAATACTTGTGTTGGGTAATTTGTTTAGAATAGTTAAACTGCAGATATTCTAAAGGAATTGGGGTGACCGCCCCAAGTACAGATTTATTACACTTCATGTGAATATGAAGTTTTAAAATAGTTGCTGTGTTATCAAAGAGTAAAGTAGAACACAAATTTTAGATTTGTACTATGTGATTTTTAAGGCCAAAACATTGCTACTGGTCAGAAAATACAAAGGGAAACTGACCTAATACTAAAATACTCGCTGTTCAAAATGCTCTATGATTCCTTATTTTAAAAGTATATCCACTTTTATAAGCAGATCTGCTTCTGAGCCCACAGTGCTGTAATGTTGAGTCAATACTTCTGTTCTCTCAGCAACTCAGTATCACGTGAGAACTTCCCTATAGTTGAAGTTACTATTACAGAGATGTAAATGTTTTAGGCTGAAAATTAAAAGTGTCCAAGGAAGTTACTAAATTCCCTTCCTTCTTCTATGTACATTAATCTGCCTGTCTTAACTTTATAAAACATACCAACCCATCCTAAAAATTTGCATAGTCATAATTTTGTGGGGTTTTTAACATTTATTCAATGCTATTGCTGTTTAGGGGAACTTGCAAAGGTGAACTGCCTTGGCTTGTAGAAAAATAAAGCCCTAGCACAGAAGTTTAGGACTCTGTAGAATGTCTGGAAAAAGGAATTGAAATTTGTGGTAGTGCAGGCAATGTGTGCTTATCCTACAGCTCTCCCATTCTGGCAGTGCAGTCTGCATGGTTAGAAGACTTAAAAAATATGCCCTCTCAAATTTAGAGAACATTACTAGAATTTTATTTCTGCAGTTTCTGCAGTCATTGGTTTCTAGAGGAGAATCCCTGTAGCTGGGACAGCGAGCTGGGTTCACTGTGCTGCCCTGACAGTGTCTCTTACAGGGCTTTTTGTGCTCTCATCTTTCTTAATAAGTAGCTGTCAGAATAGTGAGTAGTGAGTGCATTTTTTTTCAAGGTATCATTGACTTTTTAGTGGCCTTATTGCTATACTGTATTTTCAATCCATTAAAAAAAAAAAAACAACAAAAAAAACAGAAAAACCCAAAACCTTTAGAACTAGAATTTAGACTATTTTCCAAAATATTGGTTTAGTCTAGCTGATGAATTAATGGGATTAAGATGAAATTAAAATGCCAGGATGAGCACAGGTGTTACCTTGTTGTAGTCAATTACTCTGCAATTCTCACTATCTCATTCTTGAAGGTCTTTTTCAGACTGGTTCAGGAGGAGTAATGGATGCCAACAGTTTCCCTGGAGTTAGCCAAATCCTACCATCCATTAATTTTGCCTGTTTAACGAGACCTAGACTGCTGTTTTCACAATGCTATGGGCATGTAGTCAAGGGGGCAACAGAAACCCACTGTTGGCTGTGTCGTGCCAGGCCTCACCAGCACTAATGAATGCCTTTTGAAGATCATTAAGATCAGACTGTATAGAGAATCTGAGAGACACTGAAAACATTTAGCTGAATGTATAATTAATTGTGCTTAGCTGTATTGATCAAGCCACCAAACTTCAGTACACAAATAAACAAAGCAAGGCAATCTAATCAACTAAAGAGTCAGCGTTTAGTCATAAGCAGCCAATGCTTCCCTTTGTAGCTACATTAAAGTTTGTTTGGAACACCTAAAACTACATAGCACAAAAAATAAACAACAGGTACGCTGTGTCACACCAAGATCTATCTAGCCCATTATTTTCCATTTGGCAGCAACTGGTAATAAACGTCTGAGGAAGAGCATAACACAGGATTAGTATGTAGTGATACAATCCCAGGATTACTCTCATTTACAACTCAGTGTTCCGATACTTCTTTCAAGCTTTGCATGGCTTGGTCTTTTTGGGTATTTGTATAGTTTCAGCAGAAACTCCCAGCAGACACAGAAGGCTGCACTGGGTTTAACAACACTGTGGTGAGAACTCTTTCTTTGCTTCTCAACTTGCCATGTACTTTTTTTCATTCACTGCTCCAGCTTTTTCTGTCAGAAGTGAAGAATCGTCATCTCATCAGTCTTCACATCACTCATGACTTTTCTAGACCTCTGCTGTCTTTTCGGAGTTGAAGAGTTGTGGAGACTTTTGTAAAGCTACTGTATACCTCTTTTTTATTTTCATTTTTTATTAGTCTTGGTAGTTTTTTACTACGCTTCTCAAACTATTTGTAGCTTGTCAAATTAGATAATCCTTTCTGTGTCTTCCTCTGTATATTCCTTATGTAAATGTAATTTCCTTTGCAGATGATGGATTTTGAGTTAACTAACTTTTCTGATCCAGTTCCATTTGTTTCCTTTGGGATTTTTCCTTAAGTCTTTTTGGCAAGGACAGCCTGTGTTTGTCTTGACACCCCACTGTTACCTGTAGCCATATAATCTGTGAAAACTTTCAGCTACTTCTCTTTTATTGAGATACCACATTTTTATGCACCTCTCCTTCGAAATGAAGCACAAGAAAGGTGATTTTTTTTTCTGCCTGCTCAGTAGCAAGGTTGTTAAATTCACATTGTTTTCCTTTTCCTGTTGTTCTAAGTTACATCTTTCGTTTTAAATCTGTCATCATTGAATGTAATTTCTTTAACTGCACCTTATTGCCTTTCACTTTACACTGGAATCAGAGCTGGTAAAATTATCTTCACTTCCTCAGCAGAGAAATGCCTTAAGAAACTTCTAGTTACCATCAAGAAGTGCCTGACATTTTAGCTCTGAGGTTTAGGTCACATTGTGATTTAAGTGTGAAGTAAAGTCTGCAGAGGGTCTTGGGCAGCAAGAAGAAATTTAATCACTCCAACCAGAATTCTTCATTAATAGTGTGAAATTTCTAGTTCTAAAA
Source organism: Xenops minutus (assembly GCA_035221455.1). Lineage (NCBI taxonomy): Eukaryota > Metazoa > Chordata > Aves > Passeriformes > Furnariidae > Xenops > Xenops minutus. The sequence continues at coordinate 75,377,971 of JAWWEE010000105.1, read as the reverse complement.
CATGAGCTTTCTTGGCAGATTATGTGGTGTATATGAGAAGGCTGATGTTTACCTAAAGAACAGTTCCTGTTTAAGAACTCTACACAACAGAGGTCAAGTTGCTTTGATTTATTTCTATTCCCCAAGTCCACATTACAAATAGCACATTTTAGACTTCAAGAAATGAAAGCAAAATAGCCAAATTCCACTTCATCAATTAAATGTGTATAAAAGGTATGGATCAAATACAGTAGCAAAGACCAAATATATATTTTCTATCTCACCAAAGTATTTGGGGCTTGTTTACCTAATGGTTTATGGAAATAACCTGAACAGAAATAAATATTAGTAGCCTCATGGGCTACATACAAACACACTTCAGTTATATTTCACTGAATGACCAGCCAATTACAAAGACAGGTATTTGCAAAAACAGAGGTTTTTAAGGGGCCGGCTTTTTGAACCAGGACGCATCACAGAGCACAGGTTTTCAAGAATCTCTCTCCAGTATTTCAGACTAGTGAAATGTGTTGTTCAGGGGGAAAAAAAAAAACAGAACAATGTTACCGTACTTTATTTTATCATTCCATTTTTATACTTGGGCAAGTTGGCATTATCATTCAAAATAAAGTTGTACAGAACTTAATTAAAAACAAAGTTATCTAAAAAAAAAAAAAAAATCAAGAAATCAATTTAGGCCAATTCCTGACTTCAGTGGGATATCTGCCTGAGTGAGGAACGCAGGATATGGCCTTCTATTTGAAGGAATCTCATTTTCTCCAGCACAAAGTAAACCAAGGAATCCCATTTCAGTTATTCTAGAGTTACTCCTAACATCCCAATTAAAATTAGCCAGTATGAAGCTCACTGAATGTTTGACCCTCTTAAATAAACTCTAATGAACCACACAAATTCACACTAACAGTGAAGGCAGACTAACAGTGTATATCTCTTCTACAAAAAAAGCCACCATAAAAAATAGCAATCATATCCAGATTTGTACTTGATTGTGAAATACTCTGATTGTACCATACAGTACATTTATTGGGAAAAAAATAGAATCCTAATATGTTGGGGCTTCTTAATTCCTAACGCTTGAAATGTTTCAGAAAACTGCAGAATCACTATACATATTGCACTTCTCTGGTAAGCTGGGCTACTACGCATCATGGCAAAAAACATCCAAATAGATCTACTGAGGAAAACAGCTTTTTTAAATCCAAAAAAAGAAACTGACCTTCTTTCCTGCAGCTTTCATTAAAACTGTAACAATATTCTTTACAGGCTCTTCTAGGAATTTGTTTCTGAAGGATTGTGTTACTTGTTACAGAATCTGTATTTTTTTAAATCAACAAAACTGAGGGTAATGAATAGATTTAACATACAGTGCACCATCTTCCTTCAGTCACAAACAAAATGAAGACAACACAAGTCATTAAGAATACAGTTACGCTTAGGCTTCGGATTACTGTCACCTTAAAAGTAATTCAATTCACTTCAATGCAAATAAAACCAATAATGAAGTATTTGTTTTGAGTGAAAAGTGTTAATCTTTCGCAGCTTGGTTTAACATTTGATTCCTTACACTGAAAAATCTTAGCACATTTGCTCCAGCGTCAGAGAAAATTATGTTGTTTTAGAGAAAAAGCTTTCAAAATGCTTGACACAAACAAGCTATTTATGCTTCAAGTTCTTTGTCAAAGATGTTACTAAAACGTTCTGTTCATTTCATGAACACAGGAAAGATCCCAGGATGTCTTGAGTCAAAGTGGTCCATAAAGAAATTCTTTGGAATGCCTTAAGATTGGCTATAACTAGAGTTCTGGCTACCATTTGGACCCTGTTCTCCTTCACTGTTTGAAGAAAACAAAAACGTGTCTTCAATAAGAAGCAACATATTACATTTTTATCTTTTTTTAAATTAAAAAATACAATAGTCTAAAAATATTAAAAACCCTTTGAAGGAAAATACTTGAACACATACACAAACAGGTCAAGATATTCTGCTCAGTTTCATAAAAAATGCAAAGGTTATTTTCAGCATGCATAAATAACTTCACCATATTTATTTGAATAAGAATTTCAATATATGCCCATTCAGCTGCCTGCTGAATCTACCTCTGAAGAACATCGCAAAGTTCACATTACATAAGCATGTGCACAGGAATTTACATGTGCAGATTCCTAACAGTGATATTTAATCACAGTAATTAAATATGACATCTAGCAGGCCCAGTTCCACTGAATCTGGCCCAGCCACAGAGCCTCACACTGGGGTTCCTTACATTTGCTGAGCTCTATTGATCACATTCTAGTCATATTAACACTCTCCATAAGGCAATGGATGTTCTGCTTCTCACTAGCTCCTGAACAATCACACTGGTTTTGTAACAGAAACATCTGCAGGTAAAAACATATCCCATACCTTGAATTTTTTACACATTCTTAAGACAGTAGTCTAATTTTTCCATATGAGAGGCTTATTAAGGAAGTACAGTACCTGTTTGGAGGTGGTTTTGGTTTAGGCATTTTACTAAGAATAGTAGCCATCTCTTTCCTCTCATCAAAGTTCTTCCACTGCTCATACAGCTTCAGAATAACCCTGATTATTTCTAAAATCTGAATTAGAAAGAAAGGAGATCCTGAGGTCAGGCACAATAGCAATTTTATCTTTTTCATAGCTAGTTTAAGTGTGTAGTTAATTAAACATGCCCCAAAGTGAAATAAAACAGCACAATTTTCATATTATAAACAGATACCTCACACTTAATCTGGTGGCAATCAAGCATTTCTTTAACTAGTTTTTTGATTTAATTGTGAATGGAAGCCTGAACAGAATACTTTCCCTTTCAATCGTATCACCACGTCTCTGCCCCTGTAAAATAAACAACTATTTATTTATTTGCAACTACTGCCATAGCTTGTAACTATGCTACTGGGAAAATATGGATGCCTGGCAGCATGACTGCAGCTATAGGACTATGGATTATAAATACAGTAACTTCTTTGATTATCAATGTTCTATATATATTACAGGCACAGTGTTGGAAAACAAAAGTCCAAAACCACAAAACATTGGTCTGAATTCTTTCCTCCCAAGAAACAGAGCCAAGAGTTTCTAAATACTTCTTACAATATTCTGTGATAAGAACTATGGACACTTCATATTCCACTTCTGGAAACATAAGCATTCTCTACCAGTTTGGACATTTTCTATCTACTGCACCTCAACTACCTTAATTTCCTATTGAATTTCTAGTGTAATATTCTATATAAAAGCTAGATAATGTTTGGTTCATAATTTGCTTCATTATTCCCTAGATTAATAAAGCAGACTTTTTTCTTCTTCTAAATACATGGACTTTGATTAAGTGCTAGAGCAATGTATGTCCCTGAAACACAAGTCATAGTTGGCTAAGAGCTCCACAGTGTTCATGTGAAAAAAATCAAGCTTAGATTGTGTCAATGACATGAGAACCAAGACACGTAAACATTCAAACATGCTCCATATTAAGCTTATGGTAACCTCATCTGTCAAATATAGGTTGGTTCTCCTCTGCCAGTTTACCACCCTGCTTTTACATGCATAACAGCGTAATTCACAGGGCTCTTGATGCAGCATAGCATCCAGCATTTAAATTTGAAGACAAATCCTGAAATACAAATACAATGCTGGGATAACATCAGTGGGATAAAGAGCAATACCAAGGGCCCAGAGAGCAGTGGTACATTTCATGCATAACAGGCTACTTAATTCCAGACACTGTTTCAAAAAAAGACAGACCAAAAAAAATATGTGCTAAATGAAACAGGGTGATAAGGAGTGTAAGTACTAATTCGGCTTGCTTGCTGGAGCTAAACAAGATTAAAGGAGTCGACCTAAGAAGTAAAAAGAACTAGTGAATATGAAGAACATTGTTAGTATAAGGACAACTGCACCTTGAAACCTGGTAAATTTACAAAGACCCTTATTTGACATGAAATTTACATTAGCAAGGAACTCGAATGATCTTTGCATCCTCCTGTTTAGCATTGACTGAAGTCACGGTGCTGGACATCCTGAAAGTGTCAAGAATGTTCTACGCTATGCTATACTATGCACATGTTTAGGGAGAAAATGAGAACAGTATGTCGGCACAATGCTGAAAGGTGAATCAGAAAAATCATGTGCACTTGAATTTAAAAGTCAAACTCAAGCAATGGAAAGACGCTGGTAATTCTTTTTCTGGCAAAAATTATAAAAGGTATTTGGTTTATATTTCTGTCTGAAAAATGGCAACACCAGCAATGCTTTTCTGTTATGCAATGGCTTTTTCTTGATTTTCAGAGCAGGATGATAAACCAAATAGCTTGACATTGTCTCCCTCCCCAAGAGATCTACCTAATTTAACAGTGATCTAATGTGATCACTGAATGAAGTTCAAATCAGTATTGCAGATGTATAAGACAACCACGATTACCATTTCTGGCCAGTCCATTACAAGTGGTGGAAATAAAAAGCAAGAGTACCTTTTCCATATCAACAGATAGCTCAGCAAACCACTGTCTTGCATCCTTCTGCTGGACAACACAGGCCACGTGTAGGCAAGCTGCAAAGAACAGGTGACATGAATGTTGAACAAAGATCCACCCCAATACAGTTATGAATGTTCTATTTTTACAAACCCTACACAGTTCAACAGAGAAAACTTGAGATTAATTATCTGATTTTTCTTTAAGACTTTTTAAGTTGCAAGGCTACACTGTCAGTGCCATGTGAAACACAACCTTTTGAGGGCACTCTGAGGAATGCTTGTGATGGGATAGTGCACAGAATACATCCATTTAAACATGGCAAGAGACAGTACTTGTGTTACTTACCTAGAGCTATCATGAAAGGAGGGTACAGCAGACAAAGATCAGTTCTATATGTGTCATTCACTATCCTCCTGTGCAAAAAGAAGTTGTAAGTATTTTCCTATTCAACTTTAAACTATATGACTTCAAAAACTGCTGTGAGTTTACAATATTTTATCAGTTTCCCAGATGGTCAAAGCAGTGAGGCTACAGAGCTAAATATCAAGGAAAGAGATCTTTTCCCTTATAAAAAAAATCTCCTAAAACCTTTCTTTTTTTTCTCCTTGTAGTCACTGCAGAAGTTTATTTGGAAACACTACTTTAGTACTATAAATGTCTTTCTGCAGAGGATGTTGATGTATACTGTAAAATAATTATCTGTTTCACAAATAAGTAAAGCATAAAAGCAGTACTTTTGCTGTCTTTCTGTATTTGAAACAGTTCAAGAGTAAGAGTTCTGCTAACACAGCTAAAAATCCCTATATATTGTTCCTGTGTCCTATAATAAGATACAATAGAAAGATGATGTTGATAGAGATTTCCTCTACTCATAGTCACCATTCAGTAGTGTAAAAACTGTGCTACTAGAGCTAATCTGAAAAATAAAAATCGGACCACTGCAAAGTAAAATCATTACAGGGTTAAATACAGAATAATCTAAGTCAGGAACATATACCTGCACAGGTTAGCTAGGGCACCCTTTGTATTCAAATATGGCTAAGCCTGTTTGGTTAAGCAAAAGCTTAGCCACTTTTGAAGCATAACTGTTAAACGGTTGCTTTCTTGATGAAAGGAGAAACTATTGCCACTGTCTTCATTACCATGCGAGAGGTAGCAGCATGTCTTCTTGGCCCATATCTTGCACATATTGGAGCAAAGGTCTATAAGGATGATATACTATCAAACAGCAGTCCTAAGAAAAATGTCAATAGGATAAAAGTTAGATTACAATGCAGAGCAAGTTGTCAGTTCATATTAAAACATTTGGTTTACAAGTCAATTGCTGATTACTTTTTTTAAGTAGCATCCTGACACCTAGCCCTGCTCTAATGAGGGCAGTGCTCTCTCTAGAATACCATTACATAGCATCGTTGCCAGTCTGTCAATGTCCTTCCCCTAAGAGACACAGAAAGCCACATCTGCAGCCTACTGAAACCTTATTTGCTTACAAACCCGTAATTCCCACTTGGAAATACAAAGCACTGTCAGAAAACAGTCTGTTACTAAATACCATACATGGAAAGCATGCCAAAATAATTGACACTGGTTTGGAAAGGAAGAAAAGAAAAATTTCACTGCTCTCAAATCCCCTCATTTCAGGGTCCAGGTAAACAAGAAGGAATAATCCTCTCACTGAAAGCAGACAACTGTATGGATACTCAAAGGAAAAGCCACATTACATATGCTGAACACTTAAGTGAAACACAGTTATTGCACATACTATATATATAACACAGCATTTAAGCAGAACTACTCTAGTAGTTCTAACCTGTTCAAGTCCAACCAATATACAGAAATTAGGCACTACTTTATCCAAGCCCCCTAAGAAGCCTGGGTTGAATCCTTTCAGCCTCCTGAAAAAACATAGCAATGAGACAGCAACTCTTACAAAAAGCAGGTATTGTTCCTTTCTTTGAAGGTGTCTGGAAGAAAATGTCACACTGTGCTCCTTTCATCCAACAGAGTAACAGTTACAGCACCATCTCAGAAAATGGGAGGCCTGAATTTTGTTTCTTCTTCACAGAATCCAAGCCCACATCTCACTTCCTAGAAGATTACTCTAATTATCAGGTTGCTACAGATTAGCCTGAGCGGGATAGCACCCACACTTTCTGCTGGAACATATATGTGTAGCTCCAGATTCTTCCAGGCAAGAAGAGGGCATAGAAAGGATTTTATGGTCATGATTGGCCATTTACCTAGGAAAATAAGGACACTGACATCCCAATCTCTTCATTGGGACTTAGATATAGTCATCTCTCTTTTGCAAAACAGAAGCAGTTCCACCAAAAAAACGAACCTACCATTAATTCTAAGAGATAGAATTCACATTCTAGTATCTGCAAAGAAGTAAAATCACAATTAATAAGCAGCATGTTTCAGACAGCAGAAAGAATTAACTGACATCCAGTTTAACACCATGAATGCACAGCAATGCTCAACACCTATTTTCAACAGTCCTAAATGCATTTCATCTGGAACTACAAAACAAAATAAAAAATAAAACTATTATTGGCAATTGCCTTATCACCATTATAACTTAACTCCAGTCATAATAACAATGAATTTAAATATTTTGGATCAAGTTTACTATGAAAGATGACTTCATTGACAGTACAGTACTTGTCTGATTTATTTCAACACGTGCCAGCAAATTGTTCCTAGTGCATAAAGACTTAACAGCAATAAAGTTCTTTTGTAAAATTAGAGCTTCTTCATCAGGCCACTAGCATGTCCAAAATATTTTCAGGTCTAATTTCATAAGAAATATTCTGCCCAACTGCAGCAATTAAGTCAGCTTTCACTTGATAGAGAAAGTGACATATTCGTGACATCAAGAAAAAGACCGGGCTGCTTTGGTTATAGAAAGCAGTACTCCAAAATATATATCCATTTGCCTTTATCTGTAAAATAGCAGTTTTATTGTAAGGTCCTAGACATTTTATATTCTGGTGTATCATTTGGCTTTCTAGATCATATGAAAAGCAAACCATCAAAAAAATAGCACTTGTTACAGTCAATCTAAAAATAAGTAGTGTTTAACTTACAAAATTCTAAAGCACAGATCAAAACTGGTTTTAAGAAAAACCACAGAACTCAGCATTGTGATTGAGAATTACTTGAAAGCCACTGGTAAATCTAAACTTTAATAAAGAAATAAAAATTATTTTTCAAAATTAAATTTTATACACAAAAATAAAACTGCTTTCTGTAAGCCAAATGCTCCTGTGCGCAAGCTTGGAAGTATTCCAGATCCAAGGGCCATTTACCTTCCTTGGAGCAATGTATTTGTAAACAAGAACATTCAAAAAAACCCTAAATCTCTTTTATTATCATGCTATAGAACAACTACTATTTCACTCACCCTGTCACATGTCTTTCTTATCAACAATTTAAGGATTATGTAAGATTTATTATTTTTAAAAGTAACTTTCCCAACATTCTATCCAAAACTAATTATGAACAACCCTGACATATATGCATGAAAATATTTCTTTCTTAGAATTTAAAAACAGGATTTCCTGCTAATAATTACTTGCCTTAATTTATTTATCAAGTAGTATTTCAAACAGCATACTCACATGGTTCATCCTATAAGGAAACTCCTTTGGAAAGGCATACGAAAACCTAGTTTTCACTACAGTAAGGAGAAATAAGTAGGTTAAAAATCATGTAATTAATACTTTTACTTCTTTCCCTTTCTATTAATTCATCTCTATATAGCCCTTCAAATCTATTTGGCATCACAACTGCTTGCAGTACAGAAGGTTTGTATTTCAAAGAGAGAAGGTAAGTTATAAGATTTAAAATCTCAAAAGGGAAAGAGAAATACACCTGAAACCCAGATTGGCACATGTATTCAGCCAGACGTTTGACTGCTGCTTTGAACACTATTAAATCTTCTGGTTAATCACCAACTAGTTCATGGACACCTAACTTTCCACAAGCTATTACTCAGAGACCTGTCTAGCTACTGATGTTCAGGATCTCAGTTCCAACACTAAATCCAAACAGCATTTTCACATGAGATATTTTACATAGGCTTCATCCTTCAACATGCAAGATTTCAAATCAATTGATGAATTCTTTGAAAATCAAGACTTCTTGTATATCCACAATAAAAAGATTTTGGATATGCAAAAAACAGGCTCAAATTCAAAGCAAGAAGTCAATTCACCACATTGCAGATCAGTGCCCTAGGCACTGGATTATCAGACATTTCAAGGGTGTTCCTATCCTTGAGAGAGACACTTAAGCATCTACTTTGGCATATGATATGATTCAAGACACTTGCCTCCATGACCATGATCAAATATATCCTCAGTTTTCTAAATTATGATGATCTCTGATTTAGATACCTAATTAATCTTCATGTATTTCACAAGGAGAACAGGTAGAGATAGTGCACTGGTAAGAAATACGCTAAGATGCAAAACCAGAGCGATTTCCTGTCAGAATGCTGAAAAAAGAAAAACAAGTACACTGGAGGATGTGGATTTGAGATTTGTACAAGTGAAACATTTAAAAAACTATTTTAAGTCCCTGTCATCCAAGGAAAACATGTAAGATTTAATATCCCGAAGGTGGACAATATTAATGACAGGCAGTATATTATGAATTGATACTATTGATACTACTTTCAGACAATCAGTGTGCATTTACTTTGAAGAAAAGACAGCATCGATCATCTGGACTAAAGACTTTACCATGTAGACTTATGGTGGACTTTACTAGAAAATTTTCTCTAGGACACTAAGACTAGGCTACTAGATGGACATTTTAATTATTTCAAGAAAGAGAAGGATCAATAAAAAAGGGTTTCTCAAGAAGTATACAAACTGAAAATGTAAATGGTAAAAAAACCACACCACTTTTGAGGGAGGAGATCGGGAAACAAAGCTTTTTCCCACAAAGCAAGCTACAGATACAACCATATGGAGCTGTCCTTTCAGTGAGATGTGGAAATAGAACAAAAAGGTTTTGAACAGGTTGTTGGAAGCCAGTCTACCTTACAAAGGAAGTATGTCTTAGTAACTTCATGTTTCTACAAAGGAATAAATGCTTGGAGAAAGCCTGTTGCATTTTGTCCCCACTACCATGAAGTCGGGGTTGACAGGACTTCTAGGTCTGAAAGAAGAGCTGTGAGGGAAATCTTCTACAGGATCCTGAGACTTGTGATTTTGAGAAACAGAACATTTTAGGACTAGATGTCCAAGTGAAATCAGCTACTGTGTATTTACCAAAATCCACCTAACTTTCTCACTGATGCATCAAAACTTCCACATAGAGATGCTGCTGATATAAAAATAGCAACTGCCATTGCTAAACCCAGTGCTGGTCTTGGTCATGCTGGCACTGAAGATGTGTTTCAGTTCCTGGTGGTAGAACTGTCATACAGCCAGCCCCATGGCCTGATACACTCACTGCATGTGGAGGCTACAGATGCAGCCAGTCACCTGTCCCCTCAACAGCTGAGAGGGATTTTGAAAGCACTGACCTACATTTTGAAGACCATAGCCAGGAATTGCCTACTGAGAGCAGCTGGACCTTCTGGGTCAGATAACAGCAGTCAGTTAAGGAAGACATCACTTTAAGACCTTGATGGATTACATGAACTGGGAAATGCAAAGCAAGTGGGAAAGATAGAGAATTAAGTAACTACAGTGTAATTTTATTGAATTTATTTGTGAACAATATGTAGGTTATGAAATGTCTTTTTAGAAAAAACAGTGCAAAGACTAATTTTATGATGGGGAAAAAAGGATTAAAAAAACTGAAGGTATACAGCCTACCAAAAATTCGGAAAACAGGTACTTCCATAGAGCCATACCTTTTATAAAACAGAAAAATAAAGCTCTAAGTTTCCAGTTCTATTTTTGAGTAGTTCAGAATTCAATTTACTTCTCAAGATTGTTTATAAATTTCAATAGTTTTATTTTATTACTTTGTTTTAACTTATGCCTGACGTAAGTTCCAACCAGAATCAATGAAAACTAATAAAGAAAGGACCCTTCTGTTTCTGTATTTAGAAAAAGAAGCCATTTAGTCTAAATAGCTTTAACTGGCTCTTATAGTCCTCCATGATTTGATAAAAAGCTACCTTTTAAAAGCAAGCAAGGAAACCATCTGTTCTCCCTACTGAGATACCTAACTTCAGTATAATGAAATACTGATACTTACATACAGAAGTAGCAGCAGAAATTAACCTTGTATTTGAAACAACACCAAATTCCTGAAGAAAAAGAATGGTAAATGAGGTGAACCACCTGAAACACCATACACTCACACTATTATCAAATTAAAATAATGGCTTCTTACTAAACTGGCCTTCTTTATGCAGTACTGCAGTATTTGCTTTTCTCCCCCACCTCCCCTTTTTTTTTCCCTTAAGATGACTCTTAAGTAAAGCGTTATTTCACTGATTATTTACTTTATATTTCATGAGGAATAGTAAAGATTTATGAAAGGTACCACAGCCACAAAAGCTCAGTTGGCTGACACTCTATATATAAAATAGACAAGAGGGCTTCAAGACAGTATGGTGGGGTTTTTTCCTTATCCCATGTGGAGAGAAAACTGTCTTTAAAAACCTGCCATCAACTACATTTTTAAATTATGTTTCCATGAAGTCTTAGCTCCTCTGCTGAGAAAGTCAGCAATCACAAAATTTTCTGTATACGGTGTTTTTTCAGAGAAGTGCATAGCTGAGTCATTACTGCATAGCTGCCCTCTAAAGATGCAGATTCTTTAAAGAAGGCTACATAGACTTCTAAAATATAAGGCACTTCTACATATATACACTCTCCCTGTACTTTCTTAAAGACTTATTTAACAGGCTGATAAAAAAACACTCTCCAACTGTCTGTCTTTCCCATTTCCTTCACCTCTTCCAAACACTGAAAAGTGTCACAGTATTTGTGCAGACAGGAGTATCACTGTAGAAACTGGTTTAGAAGGACTGCTTCTACCATCCCCTAGATATTTCAGTTCATTCTATAAAATTCCTTAGTGCTGACATATCGTAAAATTGGCCAATTTGATTGGGTTTTTTTCCATTATGCAGACACTTCTAAAACATCTGTAAAACTTTCTGCAGTACAGAGCACTAAAAGCAGCACCCAGCTGATGCTACCTCTTGGCCACACTGAAAGTGGATTTTAATGGTGGAGGCATGGAGCCTTCTCAGCACTATTCCTAATGGGTCAGTTCCTTACAATAATTTTTCAAGGACAGCACATAAGCTACAACATACTTTTAATTCAAGTAATGAAAGTGTGGTAAACTCTGAGGATCCCTCACTATATGAAATAGAACAGGATAATTAGGAAAAAAATTCCAATTATGTTTTAAAGTTTGAATAAACATAAATAAGGAATAACACACCAGAAAGGAGACGCTGCACAATTTAAGATATAGTGTATGCAAATATGCAAACACCGTATCACAGTGAAACAGCCATTTAAAATATTTTTCAATTTTCAGAGGCACTTCAGGGTTAGTAATACAGACAAAATTGTGAAAGATAACACATTTGAAGGCCTCCGTCTCCTTTTCTTAAATGCTATAGAAATCTATGCAAAAAAGAGAAGGTTTCAACCCCCAAAGCATGAAGAATGACAAAAAGTTTTAAACTCCTAAAAGTTCTCTCTCTCATACATCACATAATTTTACATTAAAAAATTGTAATACTTCATACCTCTACTTTGGATGCCAAAAACACACACGTAGGAGCCATTAATACTGGATCTATACTTTTTAGGGAATATCTGAAACGTTACAACAAAATTATAATATGTTGTTTCATACACGTAGAACGATTAATCTATTAAGAGCACCACACTTCCTTTTGAAAAAGCAAAGCTTAAGTTAACTTTATTAAAGCATAAAAGCTTTACACCATCCAGAAAACAAAAGTGGCACTGTTTTTAATACAGAACTGCATTTTTAAAGGGCTACCAAAATGTGCCTAGCAAATGTTTTATTCTTGTACCATCATAGTAAACAGTCCTACCTGGCATAGAATCTCTTGAAGTAGACTGTAGCAGTGGCAATAACTTGTTGTCTTAATTTAAGATGTTCACCTAAAGCCTGGATAACTTAAAAAAAAATGAACAAAAGCTTGAGTTGAGTTTTTTTAAACAATTTGACACCAAATAGCAAAGGGTCTCAAAACACAACTAGTGCTGGGGATTCTAAGGAGCAGCAGCCCAGTCTTCTCCCTCAGTTCAGATATGTTGCTCTGGTGAGATCACATGTTGCCATAAACCTACAGACCTGCAAGTGAAGAACCACCGCTGCCTCCGGAAGCTTGGGGACACCTTCAAAAAGGGAAAGGTAACTTGACTTCATTGTGTACAAAGTGAGTATGACCTTTAAGAAGATGACAACACAAATCTCAGAAGGGTAAAGCTTGGGTACTCCATTTTAGAGCTAAACAAATTCAAACACAGAAAATAAAAATCTATGTCTCTTCAGTGCCATGCAAAATGGATGGGTTTTTTTCAAACAAGTGAAGCTGCCAACACAAACATGGTCATTAAATTTGGCGGAGGCAGCAGGTGTTAAAAAAATGACATATTTAGTCTAGGGAGAGGGGGTGGGAGACCAGAGGATGCAGTCAGCTGCTCCATCACGGTGGTCCTCTGCCAGTTGGCCAAGAAACAACCCTGGTGTCATCTGTGCAGGTAGCTCTTGTTTGGCCTCCCAGGCAAAGGAAAGGTGCCAAGCAAATTAGATGCATCAAGCTGGGATTAAGAGCCTGGGCTGGATGTAAAGAATGGCACAGTGAAACATAAGGTTGTTACTTGTTATTTTTCCCACACTTCTTCACAGCCATTACTCTGAGCAAGGTTTGGCTGTGTGAAGGCTCCCTCTTCTCTTTTTCCTCCCTCATGAGAAATGTCAAAAACAGTATTTTAAAATACACTTAAGTGTATATTTAAAATATGTACAGCAAGACCAAGACAGTGACCACTGGCAGGAAAAGTAAACAATTCTGTTACCCATCATCATTAATTCTTAATCTCTACTTAAGCACTCAAGTCCAGAGTTGTTTCCCCATGCTTTTATCACTTATCCCCTGGGAACAGTCGGGGTACACCTAATTAGTCATCCACTGTGGTTACCCAAAGCAACATTAAGTCCCTGTCTGTGCCGTATCATTCTATTTCTAAAGAGAAGAATGCCAAATTTGGACTAGCTTGCCAGTGACAGTAGGACAAGCAATACTGCCAGAAAGAATGTTAAGTCCAGTATGCAATATCTGAACAAATATTACAACATTTATCAGCATATCTCATGAGTTTTGAAAGAACTTTTCCCTTTGATTTGACCATAGGGCTAAAAACCTGTCCAACTACTACAGCATCAGAAAAATTCAAATATTTAGCTAAACAGAATTCTCCAAATATGTTTCCTACTCCCATGGGATATTCAGGAACAGTTAGGCCATCTGCTGTCAGAGAAAAATCAAGTGTGGTTTAGGAAAAAAAATGGACAAGAGCCTAGAGAGACTTAATGAAATGGAAGCTTGTATATGCTGGGAAAAAGTCCAATACTTGTAATTATTTTTTTAATATTCGAAATGAAACTATAGGATTATTTATCCTTGTATGTTTACAAAATAAGTGGTTTCGCTGTTTGGGTTTTTTTAAAGACTGTTTTAAATCTGAATGTTTTGAGTATCCTCTAACCCAAACATTACAGCTTCTGTCCAAAATCAGAAAGGGAAAACAACTAATCCACTTTTCAACCAAAATCTATTAAGTTTTGGTGATCCAAAAGAGAAACCAACATCAGTTTCCTTTTTCAAATTACTTTAGAAGACGATCTTTTTCCTTCTCTACATTATTCTGAATAGCTGTGCATGGCCATACAATCAGTTCATGATCTACTGCACTTATTTTCCAATGAGGAAGCAGCAGGAAATTGCCCCTCTCCAAGTAATTTTTTTGATTGCTTTAGGGAACAACCATCTCCTGAGCTGACACACACTGACATGACATTCTGTGGCCATGACTCATATCCCTACCTAGATAGTGTAGATGGGAGACAAGGGAGGACCCAAAGCAGAATCCCTGTTCTGAGGCAGATGACAGAACACACATCCAGGGTTCTGCCTGAGCTCCCATCAGTACAGAGCAGCCCCTGACGGTCCTCCCTATTAAGGTGTCTCTCTCTGCTAAAGAAGAGGTAAAGCCTAACACCACTCTTTCCTCCAGGGCAGGCTGTGTCCATATATGCACAGGGGAGGTGCTGGCAGAGCTGTTCTCCAGCTGCCACTGGTCACTCACTGCACCTTCAGGGGGGGCAAGGAATGCCAAGGAAAAGGAACCTGAGAACCATGAACTGACACTAACAAACTAACTTGTTTACTTTGTAAGTCTCTGTTTACTCAACAAAAACACTGAAATGAAACATTTAACAACTATATTTCCCAATCCAAATTAATAGTAGTGAAACTCACTGTAGAAACACAGTTTTAGATATATCCATACCCCTCTCTTTGCATTATGAAGCTTTTACACATTGTTTTAACCACAAGGAATTTCAGGAATGGATCAAATGGGTAAATCATTGCTAGATTTCCTGGTGCCATACAAGCAATAACACAGATACATCCACAGTGATAGTGTTTGCAGAATATGCAATTGTTACAAAAGTAACTAAGCTGAAAGAGAAGCTGGGACAAAGTATCTTTCACAGATATCATTCCAGCACTGACATAAGATCTTCAAGTGGCCTTGGGAAAGCCACGTCACTTCTCTCCCTTAGGTCTGGCCTGAAAAATAAGCATTCTGTACTTTAAAGACTGCTGCAAAAAACATTTAAAGAGCTGTTTCCAAACAAATTAGTAGATACCAATATCCTTTGTGTAGGGAGACATTTAAATCTTGAACAATTGCACAGAAAAGAGTTTAAGTGTCTTTGTAATTTGATATACTCCTGTGCGGCCATTCATAGGGATACTTAAATGCTTTCCAGCATGAAGCAAGACTTACATAACTTCAGAGGCAAGTCTCAAATTCTTTGGGAGAAGAGGCTGCCTGACAACAGCTCTCAGAAACCTGTAGACAATTCGAGAGCCACCTGGTGCTGGGGAATCAGGCAGAAGGCACAACACAGGCTGTGTTGCAAGTTTCACAGAATGTAAGCAAACACAAATAACAGGTTTCCAAGCTCTGCTGTTTAACAGGACTGCACAGATCACCTACAATAGTTACCACAGCGTAACAACCCATCAAAAGCCTAGTCTGAGGCTTATGCTTGATATTGAGCCTTTAGTATGCTAGGTTAGTAGTTTCTGCTTGCTTCTGCTCCTTTTAAATTTTTGGTAAGAACCTCTTAAAAAATAAGAAAATTTACTGTTTCATCCTATCACAGGTTAAAATGTTATGTATGCAGCTAATTTGCCTGTAAGTTCTCCTAGAATTGTGCTAGTATAATTAAAAAATGATCATTATATTTATATTGCAGTTCTTTGTTAAAATAGGCTGTGAAAGTATATGTAATATCACAATGAAAACATTATATTCTCTAGGCGATTCAAGCCTGTGTTTAGACATGGCAGACACTGCACGGATTTTATGGCAGAAATAAAAAAATGGTTTTACCATTAGTAAAAAAGATCTGTAGCTTCCAATATTCTTCTTCAGTCAGAAATTTCAAGTCTTTCTGGCGTTCCTTCAATAGATCTTGTTTATCCAAAATCCATTGTAAGCTAAAAGAATGGAAAATAATTTCAGTAGCAATTTCAACATTATCCTGAGTGTCTCCTGTACAAACAGACCATGGATTAAGGCGTGCGGCTAAAGGGCTTGTGGCCTTTAACCAAGCCACATGCAATCTTCTCAAGAAAACGTTCACCAGGGGTTTTCAAAGTTGGACAACTGAAAAAAAACAAACAACCCCAACAAAAAACGCCCACCAAAACCACGAACTACGAGGGCCTAAGTTCAGCCTCTACCTATAGCAAACTGAGCTGGCTGTGCAGCTCTTACACTTCGTCAGTCACTAACAGGGTTTCTACTGCAGTCAGTACCTCACGGGCACCATTCAAACCTCGACACACTCAGCACGAGGTGTTTGAGGGCAGAATCGCGGAATCAGTTAGGTTGGAAAAGACCTCTGAGATCACCGAATCCCACCTATGACCAAACACTCCCACGCCAACTAGACCAGGGCACCAAGGGCCACGTCCAGTGTTCCCTTAAGCACCTCCAGGGACACTGACCCCACCACCTCCCCGGGCAGCCCACTCCAGTATCTCCTCTCCCTTTCTGTGAGGAAATCCTTCCCGATGTCCAACCCACGCTGACCCCGGGGCCGCCCCACGGCTGGGGGACGAGCCTGCCATGGCGGCCCGTGCCGGGACACCGGGCCGCGGCCCCTCTGCCGGAGCGGAGCGGAGCGGGGCGGGCTCGGGCAGCTCCGGCCCCGCGGGCGAGCAGGCCCCGCCGCGCTCCCGGCCCGGCAATGAATGGGCAGAGCGCGGGGCCGGCCCGCAGCACCCCGCGCCCCGCGCCCCGCGGCCGCGGCACCCACTAGTGCGAGCTCTGCCAGAAGTTCCCGGCCATGGGAGGGAGGGAAGGCAGGCAGGGAGGGAGGGAGGCAGGGAGGGAGGAAGGCGCGGAGCGGAGCGCGGAGGAGGCGC
>JAWWEE010000105.1:75345343-75360683 GCA_035221455.1 Xenops minutus | reverse complement strand
GGACAGGGACACCTCCCGGCACGGCGGGCCGCTCGGGGAGGGACAGACACGGACACGGACACGGACACGGACACGGACAGGGACAGGGACAGGGACACCTCCCGGCACGGCGGGCCGCTCGGGGAGGCACGGGAGCTGCCAGGCGTGCGGCATCCACAGCTCCTCCGGGCAGCCTGTGCCAATGCATCGCCACCCTCGCAGGACAGCGTTCCTTCCCTGTGCCCAGTCTAAACTGCGCTCTGGCAGTGTAAAACCACCGGGGTCTAAATTCAGAACCAGGGTTCTCCCAGTTGTAAGGTCCCAGTAAGACTAAGAGCTTACTGGTCCTGTGCTGTCGCCACCTCACCTAAGTTTCCCTGTAACTTACGTGTTCCCAAGGTTTCAGGGTCCACCGTACTCCCTGATGGAGATTTCCTCATTGGAGAGAGCCTCCGGAGCAATTTTTAAAATAATTGTATAATAACTTTAATTATAAATTTATTAACAGGAAGAACATGAGCCCAGGTCCTTCCCAGCTTTGTGTTCATGTCCTTTTCTCATAGTGGCTTTCACCTTCTGAGTGGGATCTGAGATGTATTGATACGCGTACTGAGATGTATTGCTATCACAAATGATGTACAAAGATGTACAGAGAGCCACCTGAGATGTACCAGTCCCTGCATCTCCGGGAGGGCTGGATCCCCCAGGAGCTGTGGATGCCCGTACCTGCACTGCCGTGGGATGCAGCGCTCCTGGCAGGGTGAGCAGGGAGGGAGGGATTCATTCCTCCAAGCAGCACTGGCACTAGGGCAGCTACACCTGAGTTTTGCAGCAAGACTAATAAAGAAAGAACTCCAAGGTGAGCAAGCCTGCCTGAAATTTGGCAGGGCTGGGAGTGAGTGGCCACCAAGGAGGGACCCCTGGCAAGGCTGCTGGGATTGATGTGGCCAGAGGCCACGTGTCCACACTGCTATCACACACTGGCCAACATCCCACTCCACATTTGAGGAGGGGGCTCATTAATGCCATTCGGCAGTGTGTAGCAGTGCCTGATGGCCTAAGAAGGAGTTCTGGGCTGTGGGCAGGGTGAGGGGAGCCCCTAGGGGTGGGAAGAGACAGCCAAGGCTGAGGGTGCTCGCAGGGCACTGGCACATGGAGCTGGTGTGTGGTGTGCCAGCACAGGTGCAGTAAAACAGACCTCTTTGTTGCAGTGTGGCTCAATATTTCACTCAAGAACATTTGGATTAAAGTCACTGTCTTAATCATTAGGTTTTGCACTTTATTGCCTCAGCTTTTCAGAGCAGTTTCCTTATTTGTTAATTAACCCAGAGTGCTATAAAGGTGAAATTCCTGAAGTCTTGAAGGCAAGCTCTACATATATTCACTAGTATCAGAAGTTACATTCATCTCTTCCTCTCCCTTGTCCTCCACATGCACCATATATAAAAACAATGGATTAAGTCAGTCCCAGATCTGTTGCCCATTTCCACACCCGCTTCTGCAAAATCAACAGTCTGACTTGGTCAACACTAATGACAACCCTCTACTGTGGCAGAACCAAGATCAGGGGTTATATGCTTCCCCATCCAGAGGCAAATACATGTCTTTTGCCGGGATGAGTGTATGTACTCATCCCTCTTGCAAGCCCTGTTTTCAGGGATGAATGTAAACAGAAAAGGGAAGGCTGCCTGGACACAAGACATGCAGACAAACAGCAGCTGTGCTAAAGCTCCCTCCCCTCATGGTCTCCCCACTCCACCGTAAACACAGGCTAGAGTTGAGACTCATCCCTACAAAAGACTCAGCCCACAGAAGTCAACAGAGTTTCTGCCAGCGCTCATGGTGGCAGCAAGAAGCATTCCCCCAGGGCAGATCCTGGGCAGGGTGAAGTAACTTCTGGTTTGTCCTGCTGGGAAGGATGTGCTTGGTGCTAATGGTTTGCAAGACCTGTGAGCACATTAGGACTGCTTTTTTGCATGGTCTGAGAAAATCTGTTTGTTCTGAAATTTGAGTATTTCTTGTCCACCACATGCAGTGTACCGTGCTAGCTCCTTATGGGTTCTCCTCACAGTGGACAAACTTTCTCCGGCTTTGTCCACCACTTCAAACATCTGGACTTCATCAGCCTGAACTGAGAGGCTGTCTGCAGAGCCAGAAGTAAAATATCCCACAGGGCAGCCAACACTAACATCACCAATAAGCAAGGAAATTTCTCTGTTCAGCACAACTTTAATATAGAAACTTCCTACATATTCAATAAGCAAATAATTGGGAAGATAATTAATGTAGTTCTGGGTATCTTTTGAGATATTAATATATTCATAAATATATGAATATGTTAGGCAAAGATGAGCCTCTCCCTGCAGCATACAAGACCTGCTTCATTTGAGCTTTGCCTTGAAACTGGCAGGTGCTGGGGACTGAAAGCAGTAAACCAAGAATTTCAGGGCAGTGGGCACTTCTGGTGGAGAAACACCCAGTGGTTGGCCTTAGGCTGAGAAGCTTTTCAGACCCAGTCCTGCAGGACTCTGCAATGATCTGTTGCTGATGGTGTAGCTAACATACTGGAGATGCATTAGGAACTATGAAGTGAAGAGGGAAGATGCACAGGATAAGATGGAGACAGCAATGTTTCTAAGTGTCTTTGCTGCCAGAACAGAACAAACTCTTGACATGTCTGAGAGACTTCTGGATAGAGACCCATTTTGTAAATAGGAACGTGAGGAGGGAGGTAGGGAAGAAATAATTTGCATACCCTTTATTTTCCCTTCTCAGTGCAAGGAGACATGATTAAAAATACAGTCTAAGTTTTGTGGGAAGTCTATGGAGGCTCTCTGATCTGACACCTTTCTCTAAAAAGTCATCCAGACCTTGCAGAGTATGGGAGAAAGACCTCATTCCAGTGTGTCAATGGCACAAAGAGGGGAATCAGATTGCCAGCACATGCCTTGGATCCTAGCCACCCACAACTGCATCACACTCAGCTTAGCACAGCACCCAGGAGCCACCAAAGAGAGAAGCTGCTGTACAACAAGAGAGGCTTGTCATTGCCTCACCAAACATACCAGAGCAACCAAAACAGCAGCAAATTATGTGGTGCTGCTTATCACATTGAGCAAGCATCTCTTTTTTTTTTTGTCTTTGTCTACCTGATCCCTTGCCTATTTCCTGCTGTGATTTAGTACCTGGATTCTGTTACTTTGTGTTGGTGATTTCAGCTTCTGCTTGATCAACAGCCATCTGAACATGAGCCAGCAGTGTGCCTGAGTGGCCAAGAAGGCCAATGGCATCTTGGATTGTATCAAAAACAGTCTGGCCAACAGGAGCAGGGTGGTGATTATCCCTCAGTACCTGGCACTAGTGATGCCACACCTCCAGTACTGTGTTCAGTTTTGGGACACTGAAGTGCTGGAACTTGTCCAAAGAGGAGCGAGGAAGCTGGTGAAAGCATCTAGAGCACACGTGTAATGAGGAGCAGCTGCGAGAGTTGGGGTTGCTCAGCCTGGAGATAAGGCGGCTCAGGGGGGACCTTATTGCTCTCTGCAACTACCTGAAAGGAGGTTGTAACCAGATGGTGTCAGTTTCTTCTCCCAAGTAACAAGTGACAGGACAAGAGGAAATGGCCTCAAGTTGCACCAGGGAGGTTTAGATTGAATATTAGGAAAACTTTCTTTACCTAAAGGGTTGTCAAGTATTGGAACAGGCTTCCCAGGGAAATGGTGGAGTCATGATCACAGGAGGTATTTAAAAGATGTGCAGATGTGGCACTTGAGGATGTGTAGTGGTGAACTTGGCAGTGCTAGCTTAACTGGATGATCTCAGAGGTCTTTTCCAACCTAAGCAATTCTATGATTCTATGCTGCAGCATGGCAGGAAATAATTAGTAGGGACTGGGCAGGAGACTAACCATAGCTGTGATAAATGCCATTGCTCCACTGCACACTGGGCACAGGGAACAACTCTCCTTGCCCTGTATCTGGCACAGCAGGGACTGTCTAACACTGCTGGAATGGAAGCACTTGGCACAACAGAGTCTTGCCAGCTTCACTCCCAGACTGTCCTTCTCCCAGCAGGGCAGACCTCATATTGCATGACCCCATTTCACAGCACTGCAGCAGACCACACCAGTACCAGAGCTATGGAGGAGGAAAACCTCCCTGCCCCATAGACCCAGAGAGAAGCAAGGACTCCCTGAGGTGCACATTGCCCTGCTCATCCACCTCCTGGTGCTCTACAAGAGGACATCCTGCAATGCTGGAAATCCTCCCTGCAGCATGACAGCCAGGGGGCTCCCAGTGCTTTCAGTGGTCCTTCCCAGTCCTGCAGCATCCCTTGAGCAAAAGAACAAAGGCTCTATTGACTGGGGCATGCTGGGGATGGCTGTTGCTAGACCAGAAGTCCTGTGGCTGGCATGGAGCTGCAGCACAGGGAGGTTGATGGCCACGTGTGATTTCCCATGTTTCTTGGAGAACGTGGATGCCACTGCAGCTTCATTTCCCTGGAGGCCAAGCTGGGAGGTGCTTTCCTGGGCAGGGGCATGGCAGAGGGCAGACAGGGCAGAGCTTTTTCTCTTTGACATTGCTTTGCAGCCTTTCTGTTCCAGAAGCTGTGTGGAGGATCACTTTATTTACCATGTCCTCTCTGTGTGTTTCTGTCAAAACAAGCAAATGAAGATCTCATGAAACAGATGTGCAGTGCTGCTGTGTGTTCTGATGTCTCCTGCTCAGCCTCAGACCTGGCTGTTGCTGCTCTGAGGGACATCCAGATATAGGATGAAAAAATCGCAGCCAAGAACCTGCAGGTAAAATTATACTTTGTCGTATTTGTGAGATGAAATTGTCTGTCAGCTCTTGCTGATCTCTTCCCCCCTCCACCCCCCTAATAAAACCCATCACAAACATATTGAATATACTAAGTAGTCCATTGCTAGACATAAATATGCACAGGATAGTTGTATAGATTTTTTTCCCCCAAATAAATGCTTCTTCCAATCCACGTCTTATAAATAGCATGATAAATAGGATGATACGCAGTCAGGTTTATGTTTATGGGTCCTCCTCCACAATAGGAAATACAATATTTTCTTTATCCCTTTCCCTTAGTTGCACACAAAAAACAGTCTCTACTGATGCTCTCAGGTTTTTCACATGTTTACATTATTCATTTAATAACTGAAAACAGTATGTATCTTTTCACAGATCTGACAATAAGCATTCTTGTTTGCCCTCTGCTGTTTAATATCCCCTCAGGAAATGAATGAGTTGTACAAAACCAGATTTCCTGACTTTAATCAAGCTTCCACAAAACATGCTGAGAATGTGAGACATTTCAGGGAAGGAAGGGGAAAAGAAGTGTAAGTGGAATTGAAAACCCCTTCCAGCTTATCTTATGTCACTTCTAATGGAATCCTTTGTTATGATTTCGCTAAGTTAGGTAATGTGACAGTTGTCTGATATTTTTCCCAATAATGGTGGTCTGCTAGGCTATATGTTGCAACAGGGGAGGTGGATTGGAGTAGCGGTGACCCTGGATGTGACCTGATATTAAACCAACAGGAAGTATCCACAAATAATGCTTATACATATGAAATAAAAATTTAGCTGCTCAGTAATGCATCTCAACACAAAGATCCTGTTGTTTTTGACTGACAAGTTCATGGGCAAAGGATTTATATTGGGGAATTTTTTTATTTGAAGCACCCTCACACACACTTCCTCTCCCAATGTACACACACAAAGAGCACTTTTGCAGAGGCAACCATCTAATATTTTACATAGAAGACATTCAGAATAATATTTTACATAGAAGACATTCATGATAATTTCATTAGATGAGGGAAAGACTTTAGGATAATGAAGGTTTGGTTTACAAAATGAGTATAAATAACAGGAGACATAGGTGTTACTAAAACCATCAGGTCTGTTGTAAGAACTCCTTGATGAGTATAGATTGTTCAGCCACCTCCTACTAACCTTTGCTTAAAATAATTTTTAAAAATCATCAGCATTCTCACACAGGTCTGTTATTTCAAAGGGTTTTCCTTTCTGGGTCACAGACACTCTGGCATTTAACCCCACCTCCACTCAGCAAAACACGCAGCAGGAACATAAGTAGGACGGAGTAACATATCAGTGTTATGTTGGCTTGATTTTTTTTTCTCCTCTGGTCAGCTTGAAATGCATCCTCCACCTTGATGGCTCAGTCTTTCCATGCAGGAGTTGGTGTGTGTCTGGATCCTGAGCAGCCTACCAGACCCAGGCTGAGATGGGTATTCAGGCTCTCCTTCAAACCGTGGGAGCCGTGCAGGTCAACCTGGCTCTACACTCACATGTAGCAGCTGTCCCAGCAGGGAGGGCTTTGCCTCCAGGAAAGACCACGTTCCCAGAGCAACTCCACTGGGGACCTCTGCTGGGGTATGACTAGGGGATTGAGGGTTTCTGAGGTAGCCTGCACAACACAGGGAGAGTTTGCCTCTCTCTTACCACTTTGCAAACATTCAGTTAACAAACATTAAACAGTTATGAGCAATGAAAGGCTTCCTGAGAAGTCAGGAGGCTGACCAAGGCTGCTCCCCAGCTAGGACAGGAGACCTCTCTACCTGCTGCTGCACTCCTGGATACCATGGGGGACCCTTCCTCACATTAAACAATTTTTCATAGAATCACAGAATCATTAAGGTTGGAAAAGACCACCAAGATCATGAAGTCTAACCTTTGACCAAACAATCCTATGTCAACTAAAGCATAGCACAAGGTGCCATATCCAGTTGTTTCTTGGATACTTCCAGACATGGTGACTCCACCACTTCCCCGGGCAGTCTGTTCCAATGCTTAACCACCCTTTCAATGAAAAAATTCTTCCTGATGTCCAACCTTAACCTCTCCTGAAGCATATTGAGACCATTTCCTCTTGTCACTAGTTGCCTGGGAGAAGAGACCAACACCCACCTTTCTACAACCTCCTTTCATGTAGTTGTAGAGAGTGATAAGTTCTCCCCTGAGCCTCCTTTTCACCAGGCTGCATGGCTTCCCAGATCCCTCAGATGCTCCTTGGAGAACTTATACTCTATATCCTTCACCAGCTTTGTCACCCTTCTCTGGACATGCTCCAGCACCTCAGTGTCCTTGTAGTGAGGGGCCCAGAACTGAACAATGCCTCAAGGTGCGACCTCACCAGTGCTGAGAGATGATCACTTCCCTAGTCCTGCTGACCACACAGTTTTTGATACAAGCCACAATGTCATTGGCCTTCTTGGCCATCTGGGCGCACTAACAGCTCACATTCATCCAGCTGTTGACCAGCACCCCAAGGACCTTTTCCATTGGGCCACCTTCCAGCCATTCTTCCTCCAGCCCATAGTACTGCCTAGGGCTGTTGTGACCGAAGTGCAGGACCCAGCACTTCACCTTACTTGAACACCACAGGATTGGCCTTGGTCCATCAATCCAGCCTGTCCAGATCTTTCTGCAGAACCTTCCTACTTTCCAGCAGATCAACACTCCCACCTAACTTAGTATCATCAACAAACTTACTTACCTGATCCCCTTGTCCAAATCATCAATAAAGATATTAAACAGAACTGTCCCCAAAACTGAGCTTTGGGAAACTGCATTAATGACTGGCCACCAACTGGATGTAGCATCATGCACCAGCACTGTCTGGGCCTGGCCATCCAGCTAGTTCTTAACCCATCAAATAGTGCACATGTCCAAGCCATGGGCTGCCAGCGCCTCCAGGAGAATGCTATAGCAGACAGTATGAAAGGCTTTACTGAAGTCCAGGCAGACTACATCCATAGGCTTTTCCTCATCTGCTAGGGTCACCTCATCATAGAAGGAGGTAAGTTGATCGAGCAGAGCCTGCCTTTCCTAAACTCAGGCTGGCTGGGCTTAATGCCCTGGTTGTCCTGTATGTTTCATGTGATCACATTTAATCTGTTCCATAACCTTCCCGGGCACTGAGGTCAGACTGACAGACCTGCAGTTCCCTGGATCCTCCCTATGACCCTTCTTGTAGATGGGCATCACATTGGCTAACCTTTGGTCATCTGGGACCTCCCAGGTTAGTAAGAACTGATTATAAATGATGGGGAGTGGCTTGGTGAGAAGAGAGAGAGAAAGCAAGCCTGCCCTGAGGGTGTAGGTTTTTGCACTGGGTTCTTGGCCCTTATGAAGGAAATGATGCTGCTGTAAAATGGAGGTGGCTGGAAGCCCATCCTCCACAAAACATCAGGGATACTCCGTTGCCACTCCAGGCTAGCACAGGGGTCTTCCCCAACTCTGAAGGACCTCTCCTTCCTTTCTCACTATTCATCCAGTTTTTCACTAAAAAACCTGCACTTCCCCACTGGAGAGCAGCTCCTCTGCCTTCAGCCCGAGCCTTCCGCCATTGTGGCAGTTGTGTCGCTTTTATTAACCCAAATAAAATAAGGAACACTTATTTTCTTGCTTGACTCGGTCCCGTGGGTCCTCGGGAGCCGGATTTTCTGCACGACTTCGCGAAGGTATCGGGTAACCTTGAAGCAACCCGGCAGGCGGGAAGGGACTGCGGCTTCTGGTAAGCACGGCTGAGCCTGGCCCGAGGAGAAACACCCCCTTCCACAACAAGCCTCTGACATTACCGGAGAGAAATGAGCGGAAAACAGGGAGGCGAGTTAATTAGCTGCATCTTCGCCGGATCACGCTTGAGAGACGCTTTTCCGAGGGCAGGCTTCGCTGCCTTGCTCTCTCTGGTAACACGGTTTCTCTCCAACTCAGAAGCTCAGAGGGGGCTTCTGAAACTATGTAAGTGAGGAAGAACTATACACCTGAAGAAGGAAAATATATCATTGCCGCGTTACATAATTCCGTGTCTGTATTCCCCCGGACAGGTTTCATCTATGACAAATACGCATGTATTTCATATGCACATCTTTTCCACGCGGTTTTGAGGGCACTCAAAAGGAGTTTGAGAAACTGCCATGTTCTCACCCCGGGTTCCTACCCCCTCCAACACAAGTCGCCTCTGGGGCGGGCTCGGCGGGGCCGTGGGACAAGGATGCCGCAGCCTGGTCCCCGACAGCATCTCGCAGCCGCTCCGCGCAAGATGTGCGGCCGCGCTGCCGACCCCGCTGCTCCGGGCGGGCTTTTCCTCCGCAGGGACAGACTGCGTGGGGGAGCGCCGGCAATGTTGATATTTATAGGAACTGAGAGACACAGGGAGTGGGGTTCGCTGTGACCACTGGCACAACGGGACGGGGTGACAGCTTCAGGTGGGCCGTGGTGAAAGTCCAGATTTTTCCCGTCCTGTCAGCTCGTCCCGGGGACAAGTGTATTTCTGATCTCCCGAAATTTAAAATTTTGTGGTTTTTTCTTTGCAAAGTTAAATACTAGTGGAAAAGCTGAGCCCACCGGCTACAGGACACCCAGGCTGTAGGAGGGGCCGTCCTTTCTCAAATAAAGGCTGTCCAGATTTGCGGGGGCTTCCCACGGATCGGGCAGGGCTCAGCCCTGCAAGCTGCGTGAGCAGCGGGTGCAGGCAGCTTGGTGTGGAGTTGGCAGCCCTGTACCGAGGATGTGACCACCTCGGGGACTGCCTGGAAGGCTCGTAAGTGATGACTGGAAGTCAAGTATTCCCTCCACTTGGGCTTGCATTTGCAGAAGGTCCAATCCCACACTCAGCCAAAACCAGTTTTTTTACCTGACGTTGAGCCCGAAAGCCCAGGGAGCTGCTCTGGCTGACAAGGGCTGCTGAAAACCTTTTCTCAGCTGAATGTGCACAGTCGATGTTCGTGTTTTGTTTTCTTTTCAAATACCTCAGGACACGGGTTTAGAAACAATGGTGGCAAGTCCTTACTCAGGCAGAAATATCCATACAGTGGGCATCCTAATATAGCTTTAAAATCAATGAATCAAAAGGAGTTTGTTCGACTCTGATATTTTGAGTTGAGCACAACTTAATTCAAATCCGATTTTAAGGGTTCATTCTACAGATAATTTAAGGAGGTCATCTTATTAAAAAGACGCCCCCTGTCAAATACCAAGCCGTGATAGAAATATTCAAATATAAATAGGATTTTTCCCTCCTGGCTGTGGAAGAGCTAACCCTTCTGTATATGTGTGCCCGAAGTGTGCCCGTGTTTTTCCATGTGAGATACAGAGAGTGAGAGAGAAACTTTGAGGTTAATCTGTCTTCTTCTTCTAAATGCATATTTGAATATTTAGACTGAAAGATGATGACACTGGGAAAGCTGAGGGCAACGGTCTACAGGCAATCAGGCAAAATATACAGAATAATTTTATTTAGATTTTATTTTAATAGCACAAACAATGAATGGAAAGAACAACATTACATCTACAGGCTATAACGAAAAATTATTTTTGACAGATGACACCTAAAAGTTTATTTGGTCTTATAACTCTGAACCTGTCAAAAATGATGCATATTTCAGTGTCAGAATATACAATTGCAAAAGAAACAGAAGAAAAAGAGCTGTACTTCTTGAGTACTTGATAAGCCCTAGATAATGTGGGTTTAACCTGCGTTATTCAGCATATCTAAATCAAATACTTTCTTGTATCGAATATTTTTATTGGGTTAAAAAAAGAAAAAAAGTCAAGTCACAGGAACCAGAGAAAGACCTTTCAGTTTGTCAAAGTCATTAATTAGAGAGCTGCACATACTAGAGGAAGATGCGTTTTCTTGCTCTACTTCCCGCCCCCACCAACAATTTCACCATGAGGGTCTGTTTACCAGAGTGTAATGAACAGTTTCCGATGGATGCATTTTTGCTAAAGTTCTATTTTTTTTCTTCTTGCTGATAGCCGTATCTTGAAAAGTCGTATCTTCAGCATAAAACGGTGAAGCCCTTAACAACATTATATGCGCTCATTAGGAAGTCAGCTCTCTTACAGCCCTTTCTCCTGCTCGCTGGCAAAACCTATCTCGTTCTCCATTTACACTGTTACCAGCCAGCCAGCAAGCTCTGCCCTGCTCCCTGGTGCCACTGCACAGAGAGATCTTCCTTCCAGCAGATACCATTTTTTCATCCCTTTCTCTTTTCCGTGCCAATGATTTATTTCCCCTGCCTCTCCTCAGATCAAGCGCTGGATTCGGTGGGAGCCCAACAGGCGAAACCACCACCTTTTTCACCTCCCGACTCTCAAACCGAGGGCATCCGCCGCGGGAGCGGGTCAGCGCCTTCCGTCCGCCGCTCCCCGGCTCCCCGCTCCTGTCCTGGCACTGATGGCACTTGCTTCTCCCGAGGTCCTTGGCATCCACCTACGAAACATAAGCTTCAGCTATGTCGTTGCTGTTACTGTGCTATAACGCTGCCCTCGGGGAGAAGATTTACAGAAATTAAGTGCCTCGTTTTACAGCTGCGACTCTTCTGTAAACACGGGGCCGATTTTAAAAGAGATGAACCCCGATGTATGCTCTTGAGGAAAACGCAACAAATATACACTCAGTGTAAATTTTTTTTCGCCTTGAGCCGAGCTGAGCACGGCAGAGGAGTCCTCTGAAGATGAGGAGGGGACCTCTGTGGGATAAGCGCTTTGCCTGCGTGCTTCGGCTTCCCCTGTCGCTGCACAATTTCATCCCTGGAAGAGATTCAGGGTCGGGCTGGGATCTATCAAGCTGTCAGAATGGATAGAGACAGGCTGTGGAAATGCTCAGAGAAGGGTACTCCTACTGTATTTTTGAAAACCCCAAACAGTTAAAGCCCACGCTCAAATAGTCAATGCTAGCTTGCCTGCGTAGAGGTGGAGGAAACCTGATTTAAGTGCTACAACCACTGCCTTTACAAAGCCCAACTCAGAGTGATCTCAGGTCAGAATATAGCTCCATGAATTGGATTCCCGGGAATATTTGTTGCCGGAGGACGGAGTGTGAGGGAAGCACCCTCTGTTTCTTCACCCTGCTTCTCCTCGGAGCACAGGAACCACTGTGTTTCTAGGCACTATGCAGACTTTTGCAGATGTTTCCTAACGAATAGGTCCGATATACGTTCGGTAACCTTTGGCTTTTCCACAGGTTTTTCAATAAATCAGAGCCCTGTCTCTCAGGGGCGGTCAAGAAGGTGAGGAAGGGCCTTTATCCCTGTCACGAAAGCCATGGAAAGAAGCTATCACAGTGACTCCAGCATACCGACTTATAAATAAATGTCTGTGTGTATACACTTAAGATATAGCCGGGTGCGTATTTACGGACTCACGGGCAAACCCGCATCCCTGCTGCGTCTGAGGTGCCTGTGACACGTACAGATGCTGTAGCTGTAGGCAGCTGCGCACAGCTCTGCCTTTAACCCGGGGAGCAGCCTCGGGGCGTTGGACCCTCCTGGACATCCCTTCCGCGGACATCTCGGGAGCGACGAGCAGGCAGAGGCCGGCCGCCAGTTCCCTCGCCCTGGTCCTCGACCACGCTTTTCTCCTCGGGAAGGGGCCAAGATTTGGCTTGACGAGGTGCAAACACAGGCTCGGGCTGTGCTGGCAAGCCCGCCGCGTCCCGCCCTCCGCAAGCGGAGGCAGCGGTGTCGGCTGGCGCGGGGATGCCCTTTCCTTTTTTATTTAAATATAGCAGCCGTCTCGGGGCGGAGGCGTATCAGGGCTGGGCTTTTCTCCCGGCCCCGAACCAGCCGCGGTTTCGACGAAATTAAGTCAGGGGCTTCTCCCGGGTTCAGCGGCGGCCACCCGGTGGGACCGCTGTGCTCTGTCCCCCGCACACCGCCACGCACGACCGTGCCCGCCTCTCTTTGTCTTGCAGAAATACAACCCTTGGGCACACGGCGGTGCAGGAGGAGACGCAGAGGGCTCTGTCAGTCTCCCATAACCAGATCTTCCACTTACCGTGGGCGGGATGCAGGGGCAAACCCACCCTAGAGAAGGCACTTCAGTCCTTGATCTGAGACTTCAGCAACATTTGCTGTTAAGAGTCATATCGCTGCTTCCCAGGACAGGCGGGCTTCGCATGTCGCATACCGAGCCCAGTTCAGCGCTGGAAATAGGGCACCGTGCCAGGGACACTGGGCACGTTTAACCTTGGTCAGTCCCGTTTCCTTTCCCCACCTGGTCAGACCCACGGGGCGTGGGAAGGTGCCCGCGTAAGTGAGCAGTGTAATCAGGTGGCGAGAGCAGGACCTTTCCCACCGTCACGGACCAGTCTACAGATAGTGCCAGGACATTTCCCGAAGGGAAGAGAACACCCAGCTCTCCATCACAAAGAAGGTTGTGTCCGTATCGCCCTGGGGCTGCCGAGCTCTGTCGGGCTCCCTGGGGACACGGAGCTTGCCGGGTACTTCGACACAAAACCGTCCCGTCGGGGAAATGGCTGCTTTCCACAGGAGAGTGGAGAGGGTGAGAGCAGCAGATCATCACCAGCTTTTTGTCACCACACTAGGAAAAATTAGCCTCTGCAAACAAAGGCCTCGGTAGCAGTACAGGCTATTGTCTGTGATATGATTAAATATCGTCTTTCCTCTCACTGACCACAGAGTTAAAAAATCACTAACTCAAATAATATTTTTTTTCGCCATATTTTGGGCTACCACACACAGACCAACTCACACATGGGATAGTCACAGGGTGGAGGCCAGGCCTGAGCTTTGGAGATTGCCTCTTGCTATGGCCCCGCAAGCACAGACTCCGCAGCAGCAGGATGCTTTGCGATGCCTGGTCTGCTCGGGCACGGCTGGCACAGACGGACCTGATGGACAGACAAGGCAATGGGTGGATAAGGAGGTGGAGCAGCTTTGAGTTAAAAATGTAGACTGACAGAGTGGTTTGGGTTGGAAGAACCCTCTAGAGATCACACAGTCTGGACCGTGGCATCTTCTGCTGGATCAGGCAGGCCCGAGCAGGGAGTACAGCCTTGGGCCATCTCTGCTGCAGCAGGACCACATGGCCGAAAAACTTATTTCCCTGACACCAGCCCTGGCCTGGACAGCCAGCAGTGTCTTCCTGAGACTTGCATCTCCTCTCTCTGCCTCCCTCCTCCCCTGTTCCTTAGACTAGAATCACCCAGGGAAGTTTTCCCATGAGGTTTTTCATTCTCATATAATTTCCAGGGTTTTTAAGCCCAAACACAGGCCGGGAAGGAGAAAGAAGAGGTTTCCTGCCCTTCCCTTCTAAGGGAAACCCAAGGCCAGGGCTTCTCGCTACTGCCCACCACTGCCAGTCCTTGTGTCCGGCAGTTGCCACGCGGGCAGCACTGCAGAGAGACATTAACCTGTTCATTTTTTCTGCGTTTCCTTTTTTTCCTCAGTTTCTCCCCCAAATCTTTATAAATCCCCCTTTTCCAGGGGGAGTGTCCAGGCGGGTGGAAGTCTGAGCACAATGAAACCTGAGAATTTCTGTCACTCTCTGCATATGGTCCGAAGTGCTTTAATCCCAATTAGGGGCGGCTGACACACGGTCCTATTCATCCCAATCAGCTCTTGAATACATTTGCCTAGAAATGAACTTCACAAATAGACTTTCTCCTAAATGTGCCCAACAGCAAGGAAAATCGAATTGAGGCAGGGGCTCATTCTGAGGCGATCGAGGGAGAAAAGGTATGAATTTATAAGGTACACCGAAACATTGCAATTCAGCAACAAGTTTACTGACTTTTATTTGCACCATGTCAACCGAAAGAACCAAGAGATACGGTGGGGGTAGCAGGAGGGGGGAATCCGGTTAAAAGGCAACTTTAGACAGACTTTGAATACTTTATGCAGCAAGCTTCGCCTCCAATTGAAGCTGGCCTAAAAAGAGAAAAAAAAAATCTCAGCCTCTACACTGGAATTTTTAACGAGCACAAAACGTGTTTGAATCCGATCTGGGCTGACGCTCTCGATTAACAATACGAATACCAAATCGAGCTCCTGTCATCTGCCCGGATTCCCATAGAACCTGAATTACTATTCAAAAGCTGCTTTAATATCCCACCCGCATGTCGTCTGCACCGCACAGCTGGTTGGGGCCCGCCGGCCCGGCCGCAGCCGCTCGGCCCCGCCAGCCGGCACCGCCCGCCCGCAGCACCGGGCACCGGCACCGGCACCGGCACCGGCACCGATACCGGCACCGGCACCCGCAGCGCCGCGGCGGGGCGGCGACCGCTGCTGCGGGAGGCATTACAGAGGAGGAAAGAATGGGATGGGGAGGAACAGAACAGAGGAAAGAATAGTGAAGGGGAGTCCGAGAAAGAGCCGCTGAAAAGAGCGAAGGTGAGCGAGATCGAGGGAAAGACACAGGGAAATTGCAAAAGAGAAAGAGGGGAGAAGGTTGGGAAGGAGGAAAGGGAAGGAGTAGGGAAAGGAAAAGGAAGGGAGAGAAAAGAGAAGAGAAGAGAAGAGAAGAGAAGAGAAGAGAAGAGAAGAGAAGAGAAGAGAAGAGAAGAGAAGAGA
>JAWWEE010000105.1:75275815-75336062 GCA_035221455.1 Xenops minutus | reverse complement strand
GGAAGGAAGGAAGGAAGGAAGGAAGGAAGGAAGGAAGGAAGGAAGGAAGGAAGGAAGGAAGGAAGGAAGGGAAAAAAGGAGGAAGTGAGACAGAGAAACAAGGAGAGAAAGGAAGAAAGAGAGAAAG
The DNA here is from genome assembly GCA_035221455.1 of Xenops minutus. Classification (NCBI taxonomy): domain Eukaryota; kingdom Metazoa; phylum Chordata; class Aves; order Passeriformes; family Furnariidae; genus Xenops; species Xenops minutus. Next base: position 75,335,935 of record JAWWEE010000105.1, on the reverse strand, counting down.
AAAAAGATCCCCAAGCTGACAGGTGGCCACAGAGGCACCGTTTCACTGTCGGGGCTGGGGAGATGCTTCTCCTTGGGAGGACCCTCCTGGCAAGCAGGGTCAGGAGAGGGAAAACGGAGCCTGAGTCTCTGTGGTGTCGGGCAGTCACCGAGGTCTGTTCCACTTCAGAGAAGCCGAAATGTTTAGGGAACGGGGCACAAAGGGCATTGTCCTCTGAAAGGGAACGATTACATATGGCCCATACATATCGGATATTGTCTCGCCGCTTAATGAGGGGCTCACGATCATTAGATTGGCCTTTGTTCGGTGTAGCCGACTCCCTGACATACGCTACCTCCTCTGCAAACGCCAACAGATGGGCCCCTCGACAGACGACTCGCGGCGGCAGCTGCTCCCCCCCGGCCCTACGGCGCCCCGTTCGCGGGAGCGCGGCTCGGGCCGCGCAGCGCCTGCACCGCTCCGCACCTCGGCACGGCACGGAGGGGGCGGGACGAGGCGGAGGGGGCGCGGGGAGGTGCGGGGATGCGCGGCCGCCGCTGACGGGTACCTCCGCTTGCCTCTGCAGGGGAGGAGCGGTACATCTGCTGGTACTGCTGGAGGACCTTCAAGTACCCCAACAGCCTCAAGGCCCACGTCCACTTCCACTGCGCGCTGAGCCACGGCCGGCCCTTCCTGCACCACGACCACGGCCGGCCCGGTGCCACCGCCTTCGGCCTCCCTGCCAAGGAGCCTGCGGCCGTCCCGCTGCGGGGGCACCCTCCGCCCGGCTGCGGCCCTCGGGAGGCCGTCAAGCGGGAGGCCGCCGCCGCCTCCCCGCCGCTCGCCAAGCCGGCGCTGCCCAAGCGGGCGGCGGGCAAGGAGGAGCAGGAGCGCGCCCTGGACATGAGCGTGGGGGCCGCCCGCGGGCCGGGGCCGCTGCTGGGGCCGGCGGGCGGCAATGCGCTGGCGCTGTGCCCCGGGGCGCGCTCGGCCTTCCGCCCCGCCGGGTCGCTGCGAGAGGAGGCGCGGGGCGCCGCCGCCCTCGGCTTCTCCAAGCTGCTGGGGGGACTGAAGGCGGGGCGCGCCGCCGCCGAGGCACCGCCCCAGTGCGGGGCGCTGCCGGGCGAGGCCGCCCCGCAGGCGGCGGCGGCGGTGGCGGGGCTGTCCTGCGGCGGCGGGCTGCGCGCCTTCCCGCTGCTGTCGCCGCTGGAGGAAGCCTCGGCGTTCCGGCAGGTGGAGCGGGGGCTGCCCGCCGCCGCCGCGCTGCCGCCCGCCCGCTACCCGCCGCTGCCCGGCGGCGCGCTGGAGCGCTTCGCGCTGCCGCCCTTCGAGGGGCTGAAGGCGTACGCGGGCGAGTGCGGGCTGCCCGTGATGCCGCTCACCGTCTACAACGGGGAGCTGCTCTACGGCGCCGCGCCCTACTACCCGCTGAAGCTGCACCTCGGCGGCCTCCTCAAGTATCCCGAGTCGGTGTCGTACTTCGCGGGGCCGGCGGCCGGGCTGCACGCCGCCGAGCTGGGCTCGCTGGCCAGCATCGACCGGGAGATCGCCATGCACACGCAGCAGCTCTCCGAGCTGGCGGCCGAGAAAGGCCGCGGGAGGCTGGAGGCACTGCCGGCGGGGGCGGCGGGGGCGGCCGGAGGGAAGCCCAAGACCGGGCACCTGTGCCTCTACTGCGGGAAGCTGTACTCCCGCAAGTACGGGCTGAAGATCCACATGCGGACTCACACCGGCTACAAGCCGCTCAAGTGCAAGGTCTGCCTGCGGCCCTTCGGGGACCCCAGCAACCTCAACAAACACATCCGCCTGCACGCCGAGGGCAACACGCCCTACCGCTGCGAGTACTGCGGGAAGGTGCTGGTGCGACGCCGCGACCTGGAGCGGCACGTCAAGTCCCGGCACCCGGGGCAGAGCCTCGGCAAGGCGGCCGAGGACAAGAGTGACTCTGGCTATGCGCAGCCCGAGCAGGAGCAAAAGACTGACAACGAGAGCGACGTAGACGTCTGCTTCACCGACGACCAGAGCGACCCGGAGAGCGGCAGCCGGCACCGCGAGCAGTGATGCGAGAGGCGGCCGGGGCGGGGCAGGGGCGAGAGGAGCGCTGCAGTCCCCCCCTCCCTCTTACTCTGGGCTCCCGACCTCCCGGGGCGGTCTCACGGGAGGCCGCGTCGAGGGGGAGCGCGGACCGTCGGGCAGGACCGGGGTGCGCGGGCGTCCCCGGGCTCCGGGCGCTGCAGCCGAGGTGTCGGGACAGGGGTGGGAGGGGGAAACCCTGGCGGGCCCGGGATCCCGCTGGACAGGCTCCGCATCCCCATAGGCGCCCGCATTTCCGTGGCCATATATTTTTATTGTACCTTTGTGTCGAGAAAATTGTGCCTTTTGGAAACGATTTTTTTCTACGCGCTCTCCCGTCACTCGTTCCCAGCAGTCTGAGCCGTGGGTTCAGCAGCAGACTCGGGTCTGCAAGCGTCACCTGTACACTTTATTTGACACCTCCGATGTGCTTGCTCGGGTCATAATAAAGCAATACCAACAGCTTTTTGGAAAGAGAAAAAAACTGGCAACGAAAAGCCAAGCTTGCAGCTTTGAAGAGGTTCGCATAACAGGTGCACCATTTGATCAAGTTGCAATTATTTATAACAGATAATATTTGAGTAACAAATGTAAAATAAATATTGAAAAGCATGAATCTAAGAGCACGCACTATATAATTTTAAAGGAAATACACTCTCTGTTTGGTAGAATACAAATGTGGTGTATGTTTGTTTTCTAATGAACGATGTACAGTGGATACAGTATTTTGGTCTTGGTTCCAGTTTGTCATGCGATTTTTTTTAAAAAAAAGAAATAAAGTTACTGACAAACTACTGTTTGTCTAGTTGTTCACTGAAGTGCTGTCTGCAGGATCTTGTGTTTCTCCACAATGCTTCTGATGGTGGGAAGCTCGGTCCAGATCCATCTGTACACAGCTTCTTTGGCTCAAACTCTAAAGAATTTGTCCCTGAATATCTCCTCCGAGCATTTTCCTCCTGACTCAGGAAAATAAATCAGCAAAACTCCCAAATTCAATCCATTCTTCCCTATGCCTACGATTTTTGAAAAACATTTCTGTTTTGTTTTGCACAGGGCCAGTGCAGAGATGTTAAAGGCTGAACATTATTAGTTTGCTTTATCTGTTTGTATTCAGTCAAACGTGCCCCTTTGGCAAACGCTCTTCCTTAGAATCGTTGTTATTTTTATTTGAGGGAAAAATCTTATACTGTCGGTATGAAAAACCTGAAACGAGTACAACTTGCAGAAAAGACTCTCAGAAAATCTGTTTCCCCTGGAAGTTCCTCCAGCTCACCAAGCAAAAGGATGCAACACTGCCGACAGCGACTTGCCAGCTGTGACCCGCCAGCTGTGCGGGTATGCCTGCTCAGGTCCGAGCTGGGGTTTTCCGTGGGAGTGTGCCCTCGAGCAGGCAGAGAGGTAGGAAGGAACTCCGCTTTTTGGTTTTGAGTAGCTCACAACTCTGAAGCAGATGGTAAACCTCTTCGGTTGTTGTGCATACTTACAAGACCGAGAGGTAGCAGGATCGAGCCCTATTTCAGTCCAGGTTGTAGGTGACGCAATTCAAAATACAAACAAATTACTTTCAGTATCTGAAATCATTTCAGATTCAAATATGATCCTCCGTTTGCTCACTTAAGGCCAAACGCGCTTGACAGCAATAGGAGGAGGAAATTCAAATGCCAGGCTTGAATCAATAGCTGTAGTTTCCTTCTTCCCCCCTCCACCCCCGCCCCCCTTGTCGGAGCTAGTGCACTAAGTACCCACTTACTCGATTCATTTTATCCCAGGACGCAAGTTGTGTTTCTGTCATGAAAATAAATAAATGGGAAAGGTCTCTCCTGCGGAGGGCGGGATCTTGTTCATCTGTTGGTGGAGTCGAAAATCCTGTTGTCATTTATAGCATCGTCAGCGGGACCTGGAATATTTCCGGCCAGTTCTTTATTTCAATATTTATCAACCACCTTCCCCAAGGAAGGCACCCACCATGGAGCTGCTGCCGGGGAGAGACGCATCATGTGGGGTCGTGGAAAGGGTAGAATAGTAAAACTGTGATCCGGGAATTATTTCAATGTCTGTAGAGTCTGTGAGTTTTAATAGAAGTGTCCCATCGAATAGTAATACTCGGGCTGCCTTTAAAAAAAAAAAAAAAAAAAAGTACTCCAGAGAGTGTTAATTGATGGTCTGTATATATAATAATCAGTCTTTGAATTAAGAAAAAAACTCCCAATCCAACAGAAATTGAACTAAATATAATCAGCCGCGAACAACCAAAGTCAAGGAAAGAAAAAAAAGGAACAAAATGTGGTTTGTCTGCTGCTTTTTTTTTTTTTTTTTTAATTGCTATGGTGCGACTAAATCGAAATAAAAAATATGGGCGGAGAAACACGGAGAAATTCTGCCACGCGGTTCCTGCGCGGACCCGCCGCCCTCGGGCGCGGCTTCCAATGTGCGCGGTGCGCCCCGACAGCCCCCTCGTGAAGAGCGCTGGATGGTTATTGCTATTTTTAATTTCCCCGTGTTTTAAATTTTATTTTATTAAATTTCATTTTCATTACAGTTTCTGTTATTTTCCTCAATTTCGATTTATTTTGTTTTATTGTCCCTCCCAGGCGGGGGATGTGGCGAAAACATTCTCCCGAAACCTCAGGGGTTTGGGCGGCGTCGGAAGCCCGCGCTGCAGCCGAGGCCAGGGAAAGAAGCATCCCGGGGACACAACGGGCGCGCACAAGCAGCCGCAGCTCCGGCTACCCTCGCACGGCGCAGCAGGGGATGGGATGGAGCCCAGGCTGGGCGGGCTCAGGGATCCGGCTCCCGGTCCACTTCCCAGTCCCGGTCCCGCGGGGCGGGAGGAGGGTCCCGGGCACGGCTGATTGGCTGAGCTCTCGGCGCCCCTGTTGGCACCGCCCGGGAAGGTCCCCGAGCATCCTCCGGTGGGGTCGGTGTGCCTGCGGCGTGCGGGGTCGCAGCTCGTCGGGTTACTGAGTCATGTGCTGGTCGGGGCGATTCCCGCGTCCCTCAGTTTCTCCGGGGGGCAAATTTGGGTCTGGAAGGAGGTGAGAAAGCTGCAGGTCACAGGTTAGGTGCGGAACTGATGTCAGACCCTGCCTGGGCACAATGCGCTCTGAATTTTGCATTTTCAGCGTCTCCAGGTCTACCGTTGTGGCTGCCTGGCTGCCAGGGTGGCTGCCATTTGCAAATACAGAAAAACAAACTCAAAACAACATGTTTTAGCTTCTGACTTTGCAAGTATTGATATATGTAGTAAAGCAGGTATGTCCTCTGCATTTCATAATAAGAATAAAACAATTACCCACATTTGCAGGAAAAAAATGTGGAAAGCATAGGCAGAAAGAATGGTCTTGTGGCTGAAGAAAAAATAACTCCTTTATTACTCATTGAGAGGCTTGTTTACTCAAGGGCCATAGATACTAAATGACAAGATTTCTCTTATTCTCTATGGAAGAACTCAGGTTTTTTTGAGTTACGTTGCACAGGGAATAATGAAAGGCTGATTTTGTGAGTGAAGAACAGAACATTGCTTGCTGCAAGTCAAGAGCCAAGGACAATAAACACACTGAGATGACTTTTGGACATTATTAGAAACTAGTCTAAGCATTTTGGAATTTGGTCTTTCAGTTTCCAAAAGTTCACGCTCAGCCTCAGCTATTCTTGTAAAAGCAATTGATTTCGGTAACATTCCATTTCTTAAATTTGAGAAAGAGTTTTGATGATTATTGACTTGCCCTATATTTCTATGCCTGTTCATAGAAACATCCAGAAGTCTGGGTGCATCTGGCAGGAGGTGCAAAGCATTGCCAAGAAGCAGAATGTGAGGATCTTGAGGGTAAGTTTGGTTTTCAACCAAACTTAGTTTTGGCACAAAACTCTGCCACACACCTTAGTAGTTAATTCTGTGTTTACTGGTGTGTCCGTTGCCTGAGGGTGCACATGGGAGATGAATGGCACTGTGAATGACCAAGCTGTAGGGCAGGATCTTACAGACCAGGGATCTAGGTCTTAGTCCTCTAAACTTGCTGAATGGGTTTAAACAGAGTCTTCAGTTTACAGCTTTAAACAACCCATAAAATTACCTGTTTTTGCAAAGGTATTGAACACCTGTTCTCCCCAGTGAAGCTAGTGGGGCTGATGTAAAACCTGCCAGGTTCATTGACATATGAGTTAGATGTGGTCTGCTGTAAGGCAAGTGAGTTTAGATTTTGAACTGGTTGCTAGTGCAATACTCAGGGAGAACTTCAGTTTAAACAGTGAAATGGCTCTATATACTTAGAGGAATATAATTTCAAAGCTTTTTGCACTGAAGTCTTATTTTAAGTATGGAGACATAAAGACGTGATCTGATCAGAAGGCTCTGCTACAGGTATGAAAATGTGTTTTTTTAAGGGCCCCTTTCTACCTCTGCAACTCTGATGCGGCAAAGAAGTGCTTTATTGATTCAAAATGAATTTGTTTGGGTGTGTCCATGTTGAAAATATTTTCAGGGAACCATTTTTCTTTTCTTCACTATAAGTTAGGTGCTTGGAAGTGCATTTTGAAATAGTCATGGTATTTGTACTTTCAATAAAAATAAAATCCCCTCACCTGTGTTTGATGAAGTGAGTAGCAAGCCTTGGATTCATACTTGCTATGTAATAGGGAGACATGAGGATGGGAGAAGATTTATCTGCACTTGGCTTCAGGTCAGGGAACAGTGAAGGTCAAGGATTCTGTCTAAAAAGAATAATTCTGAGCTTGACTGTGAGCAGTTACTTTCTGAATTTTCACCTGAAGGTAAAGATCAACATGTCAAGGTCATGTTCAAGCTCACTGGAGTTCATTGGACCGTAGCAGATAAAATCTACGAGCAGCAAAAATGCTTTCAGGTATACTCAAAGTCAATCCAATGAGGAATGATTCCCTACAGCATGTGGAATGTTATAAACTTGTATTTTACAAGAAACAAGAGAAATAATTTTCTTAGCAACTGAAAAAAACAGCTAAAGAAATAGATCACCAGATCAGAGATATATATTCGTCCATGTTTGAGCTGATATTCTGAAATATTATGGAAAACTATAAGCAAAGTTCACAAGGCTTTTATGTAGACTTGCAGCTATATGTGGCTTTTTGATGTTCAAAGTTTCATAAATTTTTAGCTGTTCTGCTTTGGAATGTATTATCCTGTTTCAAGGGTAACAAAAAGGCTTGTATTTTTATTCTTTTTTTTAGAAATTGTGGACTGCTTGCTCCTGAAGAGAGTGGTTTGGTAGTAGGTAATTTGAAATTTTGATCTGAAATGGAGTAAATGTGATTTAGAAAGATGACATCAATAGACTAAGGTTCAGAGTGCTAAGGAATAATTCATTCCTGTTTTGCTGTTTGCATCATTTTAGTTTCATTGCAAATGACTAAGCAGTTGCGAGGAGAAGACTTTAGGAATAATGAGAAGAGGTGAAGCCTTTATACCCTTTTGCAGTTTTTAAAATCCAGTGGTGAGTCAGAGCAGCTGAAGCCTGTCTTCTAGCTTTGGTTCTTACACCAGGCAATTTTTTTTGGTCCCCGTTCAGAAAATTGGAGGACGGAAAATACATTTCAGTCCTTAGTATTATTTATCTGTGCAGAACTTCCACTTATCTATTTTTCAATACTTTAAACAATGCAGTAGCTCATCAGAAGAAATAATCAAAAAAGGAGACTATAGTTTTTTAATATACTTATTGAAAAATCAAAGAGACTGGACATTCTGGGGTTTTCAGAGGTACTCTACTATAGATCCTGCTAGCTACAGCACAGGGCTGATGTGTCCTGTTGAGAATGCACATTGGCAGCTAAGCAGCAACTTAAAACTGTGTCTGAGTAACTATATGACTGATGAGTTTTGCTTGCTATCTTTTGAGAGAGCCCCTCCTTATAGAAACAAGCAAACCTGACACTTTTTTGATAGCAACAAAGGACTCTGGGGACCTTCAGCCTCTGGTCTGAGTTCAGGCAGGATTGTAGTTGCAGCTCACAGCACTCTGTGGCCCAGAGTGACAGTTGTCTTTGTCAGTGCCCATAGGGAAAGCTACTTCAGCTTTGCACAGGCCAGAATTCACTGCATCAATACACTGAAATATTGTGATATTTTTTCCCTTTCTGTTTATAAAGCAGACACTGAATTTAACATCCCTTTGTTTTTTGTTGCTGACACCCAGCTAGTTAAGGATAAAGTGTTTTGGACAAAGCAGAAGAAAGAAACAAAATAATTTTTCAATGCTTTAGTGTGAGAGACTTACATGTAAACAAGTTTGTTATATTAAATTCTTTCAGTGGTTCTGTAACAGATTGTATGTTAATGTCAAATGAGGCAGCTTAACTAGTGATGAAGGAGAGTTAAGTTCCTGAAGGAGTTAATTTTAGTTTCATGTGGGGCAACAAAGTTCCTTAAGCTTGAGGCAGTCAGGATTAGAGTATATGCCTCTGCGCTTTGCTATGATCTTCAAAAACTTTGAAAAGAGAGATACTTAGAATTTCAGAAATATATATATACTTTTTAATTGAGTAAAAAATAGGAAAGAAAATATGAATTAAATTTATTGGGAAAAATATCTCAGGCTTTTAACATAAATAGTGAGCAAAGCAAACAAAAACCCCACCTTTGTAAGGCTATATATAAACCAGTTGAAAAATATCGTTAGTAAATTAAAACACCATAAAATGACACAGAGTTGTTGTCTCAAATATTACATTCAAGATTTATCTTTATTGAGAAGAACTTATGTATAAAACATAACTCATCTCTGATTATGTGCATCTCTTCCACAAAGGTCCTATTTACCACGCTTCAGATGAGACTTCCTGCTTCTTGCTTTCAGCTTAGTGTTTTGGAAATTAGGGAATTTTAATGTGATCCAGAAACTAATAGTAAATGAGAATCCATAGTTAGAAGGATTTTGTCAAGTGGTTCTTTTAAAATGCTTGTTATATTTAAAGTTAAGCTGCACATTTGTAAAACCAGGAATACATTTCACTGATTAAGATGTATCATGTAAGAAAAGGAACAGATCCTTTGCTTTTAAAATACCGCCTTCTTTTATACAGCAGATGGTGCTAGATTGTGAATATATGTCAATTTGATTTATTTATAGTCTGAAGAATATATGGTGAAAGACATGGCATGTACAATGTTCAGATAGACTACATAGCAAAGTGATCTTTATAAACTCATTTGTTTTGGCACAGTCTTCTGTGGTGTGCATACTTTTCCTGATGACTCCTCTGCACACTTCCAAGACTTTCAGACTTTTCTGTTGTGCTTATGAGAGATACCGAAACTAACAAGGGATTGAGGGACAGAATTACAGTCCTTTCTAAAAGATACCTTCTAGCTAAAGATTAGATATAGTGTAGGTAATAGGAGTTCAGACAAACTTCATATACCTTTTGTACTAGAGCCTTTGCCAGCAGCATCCCAAAAGCATGGCAGTTTTCCCAACCCAAGTCTGTGTGTTAGTTCTGCTGGACTTAGCTTTGGCAGGTACAGCCATGCTACTAAAAAGACTAAATAAGCATGCATCCACGGAAGGGTACATATTTAGACCCACACTTAGATTGCCCCTCAATAGTTCTTTGGGCTCACCTAAACTGCCTATCTGCAGCCTGGCATCTAAAGTTGCTAGAGGTAAAAGAGCTGCAGAAGTGACAGTGCACAACTATCAAAGCACAGGATGCCACATGGCTTCTAACGTTATCCTGCCCTTGTGCTCTCCTGCCTCCATCCAGCATGAGCCAATGTCAGAGTACAGTCAGCTCTAGTCACATCACCTGTACCTCAGCATAATTGGATTTGTTGGCTGAAGCATTACTCAAGGAGCTCGGTGTCTGACTCTTGAGAGATTACAGTGGACATTTGGTGTCTAAGTTTTCAGGGATCTTTTGAAAATTCCAGATGCAACAGTATGCAAAATAGGCTGTTTTGTTCCTGACAGTGGGAACCTTTGTTAGAGTCTGTTAGCTTAGATCCTGACTTCTGCTTTAGAAAGGCATCAATCAAGAGATATGCAAAGTTATTTGTCATATCCAAGGCTTAGAAGATGAAAAAGTCAGTGTTATTGCGGCCTTTCCAGAAGCCCTTCCTGCAATGGAGAAATACCCTTCTGTGATCCTTCAGGTGTTGATTAGAAATTCAACAGAAAAATCCTCCTGGTCAAACACTTGGGAAAACTGGTATAATATTTACAAAGACATTTTCAAGTATCGCCTCAGAAAGCATGTCCTGAAATCAGTGTTGCTTTCTGGTGGTCAGTACCTTGTTAAGTATGAAGAATTATTATTATTAAATTAGTAGATTAGTGAAGTAGAGATAAATGAGGTTTTCAAAGGGGTGAAAGAATGTTTAATCCTATCAAAGAAGTGGTTACTAAAGCAACTGCAGGAAGTTTAATCACCAAACCACAGCTAATGTCAGTACATCCAGGTGTTGCTGAAATTTCTCCTAAGTCTGACTTTGATAAGAATAATGGCATAATTATTTAGTGACTCCACAGATGGTAAAACAATATGAAAAATAGTCCAGAGACTTGGATCACCTGAGTACTTTTCTCAGAAAGACAATTAAAGTTCATATCTTATTTAGGCTTTTAAATATCATTGCCTCAGTGTGAATGTTTATGGAAACATCTCTTGTGTTTTAGCTTCCCTCATACAGTTCAGACTTCTTGTTTCAAGGTCTCGTGCAAATTAGCTTCTGTCTTTTTTTTTTTTTCTATTTTTTAGCCCATTTCTTCATTGCCGTGCCTTTCTCAAGCCTAACACTTTTCCTACTCTCCACCTCTGATTAATTTTCTGGTAATATTTAATTTATTTATTCATTATTTGCAATTTTGCAGGTTGCTAGGTAAAGCCTTACAGGGCCACAAGCATTCTTGTTTTCCCTAGTGGCAAGGATTAAAGTGTAAAAAGAAAGAAACCATGCAAGAATAATGTGCCATTTCTGTGTACTCTATATGAAACTTGATTGAATACTGAGAAATAACTATATGTAAGTAAAAACTCTACTTGGTAAAAGAGTTCTTAACCATGCAACATACTCATGTTGGACCATATTGAATTGTTAATAATGGAAATGCATCTTATACCCCTGACCAGGCTTTTGTCAGGGGCTTGGCCTTTAGGGACAGGGAAGGTGTCAAAGAAACTGAGTCAAGCAGAAGAAAACAAAGTTATGAGAAAAATGATCAGTAATGATGTTGAGCTAAGGCTAGTTGTGCAGTTGTTGTTGAAGAGTTTCAGCACCATATGACTGAACCCTGGATGTCATATGTGAAAGATTTCTTGAATCTTTATTAGAAATCACTGACAGCTTACTTTAGGGATCTTTTAGCAGAATTAGCTCTTTTTTGCTCTCAACTTTAGTTAGTTCCTTAGTAGAATTTATCCTGAGTTTAAGTTGAATTAACTATTCAGTAGAGTTAGCTCTTTTGAAGAAGCCAAGCCCTTTTGTAGTCCTCACTCGGGTTAAGTTTTAAGTCCTGACAAGCAGGATATATTAATTTTGGTCCTTTGTGTTAATGCACAGATAGACTAATCTAAAATCAACTTGCACTTGCCCCCTTTCATCTATATCTGAACCATTTCTAAAGTATTTTTTTTTTCATACCAGATGATCTCTTTCTATATTTTTTATTGCAAAATATTCCAGAATGTACAATGACATCAGAATCAAGCATTTTGCTCTGGTCATGTATAGGAACTCGTAGGGTCCTGTATTGGACTCTCCAGCTTTTCTATACACTGTTTAAACAGTCTTAATGCTGTTTCTACAAAATTGTTATGTACCCAGAAGAATTTCACTGCAAACATGACTGCAATGACCACTTTTTTGTTATAATTCTGATTTTCTCAGATGGCTTCAAAATTAGCCTCCTCAGGAAGATGTCTTAAGTGTGCACAATAATGAAGCACAGTAAGCCTGAAAGATTAATTTTCAGTTCTACCCATCTGCAGCTCCAAGCTTTGCTTTATGGCCATTCCTGATTGTCCCTATAAGAGGTGCTTTCTTCTGTGTAGATTCAGTTAGAAAAAACATCCCAAAGTTCTTAGGAAAAGAACTTAGGCAGCTTGATTGAGGTTGTTCTAACAGCCTGGGTTGTTTCCCTCCCCTCCCTCCCCTGCTGCTCTGTCTAGGCAATTAGTCCTCAGGTTTAACATCTCAGAAGAAGAGATCTGGCTCTTGTGGAACCTGTTTCCTTTGAAGGACATCTCCAGATATTGCTATGTTTTCCTGAGCCTCTTGTCCTCAGCTCAGTGGATTAAGTCTGACTCTGTCTCTAAGTAGCCAGCTTCAGGGTGTTTGAAATGGAGAGGCAGATCACTCTCCATGAAATGAATTAGATAATTATGGTGTATTAAAGGGGTATTAAGAGAGCCTGATCTTTGCCCATGATCTCTTTGAGTAAGAATGATGGTATCAGACTACAGCAGAGGTTTCTGGCAAAAATAAAATACATCTTATTTGTTGACATGTGTCTTGTCCCTTGAATCAGTGCCTTGGGGAAGGACCTTAGCTTCAGGATTCAACCAAACATACACTAATCAGAGAAGGCCCTTGATTCCCCACCAGCCTTGGCCATGTCCCTGGGTAACAGCAAGCACTGCTTATGCGGAGCCAGGCTCTAGGGCTTCCTCTGAGGAGAGGGAGCCTAGGCCTGAGGGCACATGCTGGGGAGATGACAAACGAATACCATGAGATGTGACAGTGTGCTGCATCCCTTCAGGAGCCTCCTCAGTTGGGATAAACCAGTTCTATAGAGCGATGTTCACTGCTCTCTATGTTTTTTCAATAATGCAACACATGGGGAGAGCACTGAAAATGTTGATAACCCACTTATCTATCCTGTTCTCAACGGTCCTATTTCCTAGCCCCTGATTTATCATAAAAAGCAATGACATGTCTCTTATATGGGCTGTGAAGGATACACAGGAGATGGAGGCTTGCCAAGTGTGAAGTAAGACCTCACAGGATAGGTGAGACGTGTTTTGGGACATGACTGGCAGCCTTCAAAAGTGCCTTGCAGTGTGGATTGAGAAGGAGGATGTAGTTACAGAGTTGCTTACAGGGAAAACTCAAATTAACAACCTCATAACAACATCAGAGTGACTAACAGGATTTAACATCTGGTATACTTTCAGTCTGCAACTAAGTGCTCCATTTCCCCACACTCTTCAAAATGTTATCTTTTTGAGATTTTATTTTACCTTACCACAGGAAGGAGTGGTTTCTTGACTTCTCCATTGCCTCAGTTTTATCTTGTGTTCAACATAACTTAGTCACGTTTTCACAGACTTTCACCTTTATATCAGATTCAGCCTTAATTTGTTCAACAGTGACCTGGTTTTGCAATTTATGGATTTCTCAGAGTAACTCTCTCTCTACCTTTGCCTTTAAGTTCTGTGCGTGATTATTTACAATCCCTTTAAAACTTACAGTCTGGTTCTGCAACCTTTAGAAATCTAAATGAGAATCATCTAAGAGGTATTTTTTCAATTTTGGGTTTCTGACCCTTATAATAAGTGGATTCTGGATGTCTGACTCAGAAATCTCAGGTGTGCTAAATGATAAAAAAAATCACCAATCTGAGATATTTAAAGGAACAAAATCTTGTCTTTTAGAAGTATCATTTTTATTTTATTTCAGGATCTCATGTTCTTTGAGTTTCTTTAGCACAATCTCATAACTGCATTCTTTCCCCACTGCACTGTAGGCTATTGAAAGTCTAGCATCTTTGAGCAAACAATAGAAAAGTATAAAAAACCCCAGCTCTTTTGCAAACAGCTAAGTCTGCATGACCGGCTGTTCTTTTCTTATTCACCTCTTTATGCCTGTTTTCTTCTAGATTTAACCTCTGTCTTTACTTTCACTCCTGCCACCAGGAAATGTTCTTTAGTAGTCAGGAAGGCGTGCTGTAAGTCAGTGCTCATAAGTTTCAGGTGGGTTCACCCAGAGCATCAAACTGGAGAGGCTGTTGTGAGGGGCTCCCACAGTCAGTGCTGAGCTGGGGGGAGATAGACTGGCATGGTAGCTCAGTGATGAATGAGGGAAACAACCCTCCCATCATCAGCAGCATTCACTGCCCCCATTTCTCCTGTCCCCTTTTTGTCTAAAAGGAGGAACAAACTTGATCCTTCATGGCTGCTCCCTGTGTCTCCCATCCTAGCTCCTTTCCACAGCAGCGCTGGGTCCTGTTCTCAGTGGGGAGCTGTTTTTGCCGTAATGAAATGTGGGATCATTCAGGAGGTCATCAAGCCCAGCCTCTTGCTCACAACAGTTTCAGTGCAGGCCATTCTGTCCAGGTTGCTCAAGGCTTTGGAGATCTGGTAAATGCAGTGGAGCTATGTTTGATCATAGAGGAATGAGAACAGAATCTCTTTCACAGTTCTTTATCTTGTTATCAGCAAGGCATCGGACGCTATCTCCTACAAAACATTCCAGAATATCCAATGACATCAAAATCAAGCATTTTGCTCTGGTCTTGGATAGGAACTGGTAGGGTCCTGTATTGGACTCTCCAGCTTTTCAAAAAACTGTTTAAACAACTTTAATGCTGTTTCTACAAAATTGTTATATACCCAGGAGAATTTCACTGCAAACATGACTGCAATGACCACTTTTTTGTTATAATTCTGATTTTCTCAGATGGCTTCAAAATTAGCCTCCTCAGGAAGATGTCTTAAGTGTGCACAATAGTGAAGGACAATAAGCTCAAATTATTCAGTTTTAGTTCTACCCATCTACAGCTCCAAGCTTTCCTTGATGCCCAACACTGACAAACCGATAAAGAGTGAATTAGATAAATGGAAAACCCTCTGAACTGGTGGTCTTCAAAGGTTGTGATCAGCAATGTGAAGTCCAGCTGGAGGCCAGTCACTAGTGGTGTTCCCCAAGAGGCCAGTAATGGTCATCAATAACATCTTCATTAGTGACCTGAGTGGTGGGGTAGAGTCCATCCTCAGCACATCTGCAGCTGATACAAAACTGGGAGGAGTCATTATAGACCAGATGGTTGTGCTGCAATTCAAAAGGACCTTGGCAGGCTCAAAAAATAGTTTGAGAAATGTCTCATTAAGTTCAACAAAATAAAATGTCACATCCTGCCGCTTGGAAGGAATAACTTCATGCACCACTGCATGCTGGGGACCAACTGTTTGGAAACCAGTTTTACAGGAAATTATTTGGGAGTCTTGATTGACAACAAACGGGATCCAGCAGTGTACCCTAACGCAAAGATATCCAACAGACTCCTGGGCTGGATCAGACAGACCATTGACAGCAGGAAGGCAATCCTTCCTCCTTACTCAAGCTTGGCAAAAGCTCAATGCAAAAGAGACAAGGTCTTGCTGGAGAGAGTAGAGTGAAGGGCTGTGAAGATGGTTGAAAATGGAACATCCTGCATAGTAGAGGCTAAAAGAGCTGGGGTTGTTCAGCCTGGAGAAGAAAAGGCTCAGGAGGATCTGATCAATATGTACATATGCCTAATAGGGGTGAGTAAAGAAGGCAAAGCCAGTCTCTTTGCTGTGGTGCCCAGTGACTGGAAGGGACAATGGGCACAAACTGAAACAGGAAATGGTCATGCAAAGGTTCACTCTGAACACTCATCTTAAAACTGCAGTCTAGCAGTTAGGCTCAAGAGCAAGCATTAAGATTTTTTAAAGACAACCATAACCTCATTCTTCATATTACATACACATTATTTTGTTTATGATTTGCCACCTTTCATTTTGTTTTTTTCTCTGACTGACTTATATAGGCTCTGCTTTCACAAAACTTCCCTCTCTCTTGGCTGCACTCACAGGTAGGTGTCTTGTGTAAAACAGCAAGTACAAAGTCCCAGATATTGCTTATTCCAGTTAAAGAAGACTGTTAAATGTTTCAATGCAAAACTGGACACTTAAATAAAGTGTATTTTGTGATCAAATAAAGAAAAAGACATTCATTTGTAAATTAATGTTGTGTTTGATGTGAACCCAGTGAAGAATCCATGAGGTCTATGCAAGCCTGTGAATACTTTTTCAGGTAGTCACATAATTGTAATATTTAGTATGTGTATCATAGAATTTTATCAATAATTTGTGATATTTTTTCCCTACTAACAGACTCAACATCCATAAGACCAACTTCTGTGCACTACAGCAAATACTGTCACAGGCAAACTTAAGCCACTACTATGAATTTTAAAATGCAAGATTAAAACTATTGTGCTAAATCACTAAGAAGTACATAATTTTGCTCCAATCTTTTTTATGCCATAACAAATAAGCAACAGTTTCATAGAAGGAATTCAAATACTACATATAATCACAAAAGAAAGAGCAAGGCAACAAAATTATGCTAAACCAGGATGTTTAGCAATTAGCCAGGAAGAAGCCACTTTAGTACTCTGACTCAGCTAAGGGCAAAGACTCTTACCATCGTCAGTGGAGTAAGTGGCAGATTTTCAAGGAGTTAGATAAATTATAGTGTGTCAAAAAAGTTTATTTGCTATAATAACAAAAAGTCCCCCACCACTCTGCATTCTTTGAAAAAAGTAAAAATGACCTCATCTTGAAAATTAGGTATCTTGCTCCCTCTCTCACCTCAGTATTGAGGTCTTCATTTCTTGCCATCGGCTCAGGACTAACCTGTAGCTTCCTGCTGGAAAAGAAACAGCTTCTACCCCTTGGAGGGAGCCCTCATCAGGCAGAAACATCTGGTGTGACAGCGTGGGCTGGGGGAAAGGAGGCAAGTTTGATGGACTGCCATTGGAACTGCGCAGTGGGTTTCTTTCTGCTCTCCCACATTTTGAGTTATGTTATTTTTTTGTTTAGAGCCTTCTGCTGCCATTGTGGCCCAGGGTAGCTCAGGACAGCAGGAATCTGCTGGACGTCAGAGCCTCAGGGCTCTTGGGGATGTGTGTTGTTTTACATTCTGCCAACAGAAAAGATCCTGGAGGACTGGATTTCTGCATTTTTTTTGTGTTTTCTGACTTTGTGCTATTTTTTATCCATTTACAGAAACATAAGCAGTAATAGAAAATATCTTGCCTTAAATGAAGTTTCTGGTTTACTGGGTGATGACATGATGACACTCATGCACCTGACTCCAATCCTTCTTCTCTCTCAAAATACAAGTGTTTATCTCTTCTTTGTTCTCTATCACTCCTGCTTATTAATAATATTTAGTATAGATTTTCAGCCTCCAAGATATCTAAAATTGTGCACTGTGGTGAAGTGTATCATCTAAGTTAACTGTCTAAAATCTACATAGGCTGTAGTTTGTGGAGATTTGTGAATTTCCTAAGAGATGGTTATTCTTTTATTTCCGTTCACTAAGATGCTGCTACAGTTGCTTACACTCAAACATGTCAGACTTGCACATGTGAACGAGTGCTTCACTAAGTGTCATGAGTAAGACTTATTTCATAAGTAATGACAGCAGGGAGCTGTTCTTCCTCTTTTAGTAATTTTTGTGATCTTTCTATGTCTTATTTTAGGCTTGCTGCTGGAGGTCAGTAGTTCATGGACATTTTCTGAACAAATAAGAAACAGAAAAATGAAGAGCTTGAAATAATGTGTCAGAGATGATAGAGATAATTTACTTCTTCATAGACTAAATCTTTCTTCATAGTAGAAAGATAGAAATTGATCCTTTCTCAACACTCAAAAAAGTTCAGTTTACAGTCTTCAAGAAGAGATCTTTTTCCTGCCCCTTGCTTCATGCTGACAAACCAGTCCTAATAAGGAACTTTCAGTATTTGCATCTTTATGATTCTTTCAGAAACACTAGCTCATTTGTTCTTAATAATGTTACTGAAAAATACTGGTAATTATATAATGGCTGTAGAAATCACATTTTAAATAAATGAAGAGAGAAATGATTTTTTTTATTATAACTCTCCAATTTATATGTAATTACCAGCTATAAAAGAACCTTCCTGGTATGCATAATGACCACCTTTTGTCCTTGCATGAAAAGTCGAGGTGTTTTCATTCAAGGTTTTGTTCTGTTCAGCTTATTCCTGGCTGGTTGGGGAGACAGAGGCAGCTGTTTTTATGACAAGTCACGCAGCCCTTCCCCAGACTATTGAAAGTATTGGTTTGAAAACCAGCTGGGTGTATTCTTATTCTGTCAAGCTCAGGCCATAGAAATAAGAATCCTGGGCAAGCTAGTTGAAATGTGCCATTGTTATAAGGGAGCTGTTCTTGATGTTGTTTTTTAATGTTAATAGAAACTAGAAATTACTAATTACCTGTAACTGCTATGATTTAAGAGTAATACAATAGAAAACACGCAGACAACATAAAGTGACATGCGTTGTTTTTTCAGTTACTTTGGGCTCCACTAGTGGTTTGATGCTCTGCCATTTTTTGTGTAAGTATATCTAAAATTCTTAAAGATGCAGGACTATTCTCACTCCATTAGTTGTCAGGACTATTAACTGTAAGCCACAGTAGAATTTGCAATCAGAATGAAACATACTTTTGTTTTTTGGACAGAAGGAAAAAGTTTTCTGTTTGTGTAGCATCACAGCCACCTTTCTGATAGAAATTTGTCAGATAACTGAAAGGGGAGGATGATACTTTCTGCATTTTTATTTTGTTTGCACTAGAGGAATATTGCTAGAGATGGAAAATGTAGAAAAAAGGTGGGATCTGTAGATAATGCAATCATGGACTGCACCAGCACTGTAGTCACTGGGACAAAAGGAAAATGTTAGATGTAATTCTTGTGGAGACATGAGACCCAGTGCTTGACAGCAGCTTGGATATGTAGTCTCAAGGTGAAAGAGCCTCAGATGATTGAACCTGAATGATGGGTAGGTGAATTCCTGAATAGCAGTCTTCACATCCTACAGCAATTTTATATACTTGACCCACATCACATGAGAATGCTCAGAAACAGCAGTCTCTTTATCATCACTTTTGTGATGGCATGGTATTATAGGTACAGCAAATGATTGGTACAAAAAGGACACCTGCATTTGTTGGCTTGTCATGAACTTAACAGCAACTGAGATGAGTAGTTGCAGAATTCAACACACATAGAGCTGGAAGAAACTTTGCTGTCAATAATGCCCCATAATTCTCCTTCAAAAAATAGGGAATTGGCCAAATATTTTTCATGCTTCAATGTCTGTCACAGGTTTGATTCTGTATTGGCAGAAATATTCCCAAGAAGTTGGCCAAGAAGAAAAAAAGGTCTTGCTGCAGCATTATTTTTCCAAATTTTAATAACTCTTGTTTCTAATTTAGAGTATAGGTGAGTGAATAACACTGAAGCTTGACTTGGCTTTTGTGATGTTCTCATGAAAATTTCCCCAGATTTTGGGTCTGAAAATTGCTCTTTGCATCACATAAACTTTGTTTTGAGGAGTGTGCTTTTTGAACAGTAAGCAGTTTGGTCAATGATAGATATGTGCTTCTCCAGTGCAGACTTCTTGTGTTGTGGCTGCCAGACAAATGGAACGAGTAGGTACGAGAAAGTGAAATTTCCATTGAACAAGCAGCAATAAATTCTGAATGTTGCAGTACCCAACATCTGATTTTGGGTCCTGAGCTGTCTTCATACAGGTATGGTTTTTATAGATTTTGAACTTTTATTTCAAGGCATTCAAAGCATTTCCAAAAGACTAAATCTAGTCTTTTGACTAATCCTAGACCTGAAACTCTGAAAGGTATAACAAAATGTTTAGTGAGTGCCACAAAGGTTGAGTGTGGTTCACCACGGATTGGTGTACTTTTCCATTCTCTAAACATCTCCATACTCCCAATTCCCCTGCAGTAATTTTACTTTTAGTCTTACTCCCTACACTTCTTTAAGGTGCCTTCTGCATGTCCCCCATCGTCTATCTGCTTCCCCTTCTACTGAAACCTTTCTTTCAGGAGAGGTAATGTGCCCATGAAGAGATGTCTGTCCTGAGGGAACTGAATTGTATTCTGGTCTCTCTGACTGTCTTCCCTAAACCTCTGCTGACAGTAGTGAGAACCAGGGTGTAAATACTCAGCCATGTATGTCTCTCAGTCTAGAGGTGAGTCTTTCCAGCAACTAAAACGAGCTGGCATTAGAGGGAAAGTTAAACCAATAACCATGCGAGTGGAATGGAAGTTTCTCATAACCATGGGTCCACATTGCCAGGTTGGATGGGGCTCTGGCAACCAGTTATAGTGATCCCTGACCATGGCAGGGGCATTGGAACTAGATGATCTTTAGGTCCCTTTCAACCCAAAGCATTCTATTACTATGATTTACGTTTTGCTGCAAAAGCAGTCCTTGCTTCAGACAGTTCCTTTTAGCTCTGAAGTGGGTTCAATGAGGAAACCTAAGTTACTGCAAGAGACTACATGTACTTGGCATTTTTTGTATAATCAAACTTGAAAGGTATGGAAGTACATCAGCTGATGGTACTGGATTGCTTGCTCTGCTACTAACAAAATTGCCTTTGTTCAGGTTAGAACTAAAAATATATTTAACAAAATGTGTGAGCAAATGGGTCTGCCATATCATATACTATAATAAAACCACTAAATATTTAACAGTCCAACTTCATATCTAATTAAAAATCTCTTTTGTTTTCAGAAATCCACTTATTTTATTCAGTTATTGCTTAAGAAAAGGGACTATGTAGTGATCAGGGGATTTACAAGATGTAATTGGTTTCTGGTGATAATGTATATTTATCTAGCAAGTAGCAGAAATTTCCCCATCCAAATAAACTACCTTTATTATCTTGATAAATGTGTATAGATAATTATTTGAGGCAACAAATTAGTCCAAAAATGCTACTCAGCTTCTATTGAAAAAAATCTCAACATTTTCATTTATTTGATTCCAAATTTCCGTGTAAACCCCATTGCCTCTAGCCATGTAATAGATAATATGAGGAAGATTTTATTTCTTAGAAGTGTGCAGTGGTCAGTCTGGGAAGCAGTGATTGAGTGGATCACAGTTTGGCTTTTCATAGCCTTGAGGAATCCAGAAAACTGATGGTTTGGTAGTGTATGCATCACCCTGTGCTGATTGATGGTCCAGACAAGACAGGCTGTCCATAGTGCTTTTCTGTCAACTGCATCTTGTTTGTATTATGTCTTTTGCTTTTCAATTACTTGGAAGTTATTAAGAAATGGTGTGATTAGCATAAAGTGTGAAAGTGATAACATGTAAGTGTATGCATTTTCTGCCTAGTGTAGTGGGCTGTTGTCCCATCATCTCCCTCAAAGGCTTCATTGCGATGCTACTACTTGTGAGAGAGCCCTGTCCTGCAGGAATCTGCAGGTGTTGCCAGTATAGCTTGTAATGACCCTCAGTGCTGAAAGTGAGCAGGAAACATGACAACTTCTTTATCCCACTTTGAAATCTCTGGATATAGGACAGAAATATTTGGTTATCACCAAACACTAAAAACACCAGAACATAACCCATCTAAACAGTCTTAAAATAATACTCTCTTTTTTATGCCACAGAGACACTTGTCTTCTTGACCATCAGTAGCAAGTGAATGGTATATTTATTACACAGGAGCTCATGCTAAAATCTACAGGTAAATGACTGTCTTATTTGTAGTAATTGGCTTTCTATTTAACATACTGGAGTTGTTCCAAGGACATCTTTTCAAAGAAGACACAGATGTAGATGAAGTTTTGCACAATTTAGGCTGTATTTTTTTTTTAATAAAACATTTAATTAGCAGGCATGAACAGAGCCAGACACTTGAAATGGCAGTAAAACAATTGCTTGATATTAAACAGCACACACATTCAACTTGTGAATGGAGTTATGCTGAAAAGCTTGAAAATATCAACAAATTGTGGCATGCTTAAAAAAGAGGTTTTAATTTTCTTCCAAGGTTTTTTCTTACAGAAGTTGAAAGATGGGGAAAAAAGTTCCAATGAGCACCAAAAAATAAAATAAAAGGAAAGAATGAGAAAAGATTGCTTCTCTAAATATCTAGAGATTATTAATGTGTCTTTCACAGATCAGAAAAAGAATTGTGACCCATATTCTAAAAGCCGTGTTAAACCACTATGCTCTTACCTGGAAAAGTTTGATCACATTATTGTGGGGAAGGTAGGACTCTCAATAATCTTGTTAAAAATTCAAATGCAACAAAAGAACCTAAATACTATTTAATGTGAGAGGTTGTTGAAAAGAAAAATTACAGTCTGTTTTGCAAGTTGCTGGATGCTTAGGGCCAGTTCCAACAGAGGACTGCAAAAGCAGCTGCTCACTTCTTTGAACTTTATGGAGTGCTTTGAGAGCCCCTGAATGATTGAGACATGAGTGTGCCCCAGAGAGTCTTGATACTTCAGGATAACGCTCAAAGTGTCCTTTGAAGATACTTGTTAGTAGCAGCCTGAGGTGTAGCATTCTGGATGAATCATGCATAATTGACAAGAAAACCTAGATACATCACCTAAAAACATTGACTTTACAGTTTTCTACCATCAGTTAGCCATCATTTCATCAGTTTTGGTCTTGAATACTCACATGCCCTTTATAGACATCTCTCATAATTAAAAAAAAGTCAATGTACAGGCGAGTATATAAAAGATATAGGCAAATTTTCACAGAAACAAAGGTTTTCCTAAACATGCTGAAAAATTTATTTGCAGCTTAGGTGACTTTGTGAGTGCCTTAACATTTGCTCTGGAAAAACGTTTTGTCATACCAAACTAAGGAGCGCAGTCACCCTTAAAGGCTACCTCTGGATGAATAAGTTGGGTCTCTAACTGTGCCACCTGTTTATAACATTAAAAACGCCCTTCCTCTAAGTCATATATTCCTAGTAATCATGCATCATCATAGATAGGATTTCTATAGTTACAGGTCTTTACTATGAGAAGACTAAATCCTGAAATATATTTCCCCAACACCTCTGCTGTTGTCTTTGGCACATCTCCTAATTTCACCAAACTTGTAATCAAGAACAAACTTCTTGCAAATCAACAAGTACTGAATGAATTTGTCCATGGCAGAACCACGTGACCCGAAACAAGACGTATGTGTGTACGTGATTTCTGTAACTACCATGGTAAATGTATCTCACAAGGGAATCACCAGAATCCAGGAGTGTATAGCTCGTATAACATTCCCACCTAATATGCCAAATACTTTTGCAGAATCTAATCACAGCAAACAAGAATCAATTAATACAGAGAGCTAAGGAACAACCAGTTACCAAGAGAACACTTTCATGAAACAGCCATTGCATCTTTGACGTTTTAGTCCTGATTTTCAAGGAAGACCTGTATAATTCTTTCAAAACACAAGTTTTGAAAAAAATATTTTGCTGGATTCTGAACATAATAGATATAATAAAAACAAGAATTATAGGATAAATTAGTATTGCAATTTACAGAGTTGGAAAGAATGAAAAAGCTGTAATGACAACTGTTGGTGTACATGTAATTCTGGAAATACAAAAAGCAAAGCCTGCTAGAGAACAACTGGTTTGAATTTACCATAATCCTTTTAACCAGTTAGGCAAGTAGACAGGCAGCGGGAGTTGTTACCCATGAAGGAGGGTGGGGATATTATCAAGAGAAGAGAAAATTAACTCGATAACCTCTTTATGACAGTCTCATCGACAGAGAATTAGATACTTATTTGCCACTTGTAAAAAATTAATATTAGTTGCCTTATGAGTAAGATTATAAATGCTCTATAAAACCTGACTCTTTTGTGGAATCTTTTTAAATAACCATACAATAGAAAGAGTAAACAGACTAAAAGGAATCCAATATACCTCACCTAACAGCTGAACTATGTTTTAGACCAAGTGACTAATATAATTAGTATTTTAGGTAGTAGAGATGAAAAGTTCAGATAAAAACAAATATGGAAAGCAAAACCTTCAATTTCAACTATGTATTTAAAAAAACTGCTACTGAACTGTGCTTTCCAGGTTCTACTTTTATGAGCACATATGCAACCACAGACTGGTTGTGGTCATGCAGGGAAGGGGATGATGGGAGGCACCAGTCCTGAATCACAGGATGGAGGACAGAACATTAGAGCCTGTGTGAAACCAGACAGCATGGGATTTTCAAAACAAAGCCCTCATGTGGCAAAATAAGAGAATAGTTCATGCACATATTATCGTGAGAAATTAGCATATGTAGTATCATTTTCACACTCAACCTGTGGAGTTTAAAAAGAATCAATTATTGTCAGCACCTGCTTTGGATAGTAGGTTTTTTTTTCAGCTGGCCAAGAGGTCATGCAAATGAGTCAGAAAACTTAGGATTTCCTTTATGCAGCCTGGCCCAATCAGATGGTGGTTGCCTTATGACTAAGGTGAGTTTTGGAGAGGCTATTGGACATGCTTGGATATGCACAGTACACAGGAATGAGGAAGTGTACATTTTATATGCTAAACCAGGGGAAGACAGCTCTGGCTATAGGCAGGGTCATGTGTTCTCTTGCAGGTGGAAAGAGCAATGTCCCACTGAGTTGCCAGATGAGGATTCTTCTTCCACACCACTTATTTTCTCATTTGGAATATACTTGCACCAGGGGGTTATGCAGCTTGGTTCTGGACATTGTCAGAGCATAGCACTGCTACATCAACCTGACCTTTGCTTTTACCTGCCTTACTGCCATTTCAGCTGCTGGTTTCCACTCAGGTTGTTCATTTCTTACAGCAGAGTAGGTTGGTTTTGTGTAGAAGCTCTCCCTGGCACCTCCTGCTGAATTCAGCAAGACTGGGGCCATTCATCAGAAGTAACGTTCACATGTGGCCTTAATTTCACTTCCACAATGTCTGAACTCTGAATAAACCTCAGTCATATTCACTTGTGTAAGAACATTTCAGCACAGAAAATTCAGTTTGTGTCAATCGACATATGTCTTTTGCTCTCAGTCGCAATTTTCCTGTTGCAGGATTTGAGATAGCAAAGGTTTCCAGCAGCAAAAAACCCCAGGTAATTGGCATAGACCTCCTGCCCTTCAAAAGAAAGACTGCAAATGGACAACGAGGGAATAACAACATCCTGATTACTGGAGAAATGTCTTTTGGAAGGATAAAGTGGAAAAGGTTGGCTGTGTCTGCACCAGTAAACCAATCAGGACCAGGGTACATGGCCAGCTGCTGTGTTGCAACCATCTGCACTGTATGTTTTTGTGTGGCCTGTGGCATGGCTACTCTTCTTCCAGACACCCAGGGAGGACGAAAGCAGTGTCATGCTGAGCAGCCTGCTGTGAATCGTCTAAGCAGCCTCCCTTGGTCTGAGCAGACCCCAGCAGCTGTTGCCACACTGGGCTACTCTGGAGACACAGGAAGGATCTGGAACCGTCAAGTATGGGAGAGTTCCTCAATTTGCAAAGCAGGAGGAGGCAATACACACAAGGTGGTGCCTAAGGCTGGCACGCCCTATGATGTCATAACATATAGTTGTTAATTTTCAAATACAGGCCACAACACTCCCTACCTTGAACAGTTTCTGCACATTGTAGCTAGCTTTTGGAAAAATCTTGCCACTTAAAAGTTGCCGTGCTGCTTAGACCCCTTCATTACCTACTGTTGTTCTGTTCTGTCTGAGGTCAAGAACTGCATATTGCAGTGGAAAATTTGATTTGTCAAATAATTTAATCACCTCTTCGTATAATGATAGAGTAAAATTGGCAGAGGAAGCTTGTTATCAATCTGGGGTACTGGTAAGCAGTTATTATATGTAATGAGGCTTTTGTCTTGCAGCATACTGAAGATCATCTTGAACTCCTCCTCCTGCTTCAGCAAAGGGACTGTCATGTTGAATTTTCCTTTAACGTTTTCCCCACTCCCTGAAAAGAAATTATAGCTTGTTATATGGAAGCTCATTTGAAGCCTCAATTTTCTTGAGTATCCTGCTCTTGTGGGGAGTACCAGGTGTGCTCAGAGACTGTGGCCTTCAGTTTCAAACTCAACTGGCATTCTACAAGTCTTTGATTTTTTCCCCCTTCTGTTGAAGAGGCAATGGTTGTCTTGACAGCAAGAACAAAGCTTCATCCTTGTACTTTGATGTGTAGCAAGGTTAAAATAAACCCAAAACAGGCTTTCGAGAAACTGAGTATTTTTTAAAGACAAAGGTTGACATAAAGGCTTTTGATAAGATATATTAAAAATTGTTGATTGTGTTCAAGGCATTTTATTACACTGCTTACTGTAACACATGAAGATGCCACCCATAAAAATGTATCTGCAAGGTGATTTGTGAGGTGTAACACTTTCTGAACTCCAAATGATGTTATGCTCTCAGAATTATATCCCAAAGGAAGATAGACAAGCACTCAACAAATTAGTTTTGCTGAAAGAGGTACAAATATTGAAAACCAAAATGATTATATTAAAACCACTAAAAGGAGTCCTGGAGCGCTGAAGAAACAAAACAAGCTATTGAAAGAGAAAATAAGCATTTTGCTTTTCACCATTTCTAAATAATTCCTACATCAATGATTTCTATACTGTTGGCTGGATTTGCAAGGACTCATGTTCAGCTATTCTGTATTGATAAGAAGATCAACATAACATTGTAGGAAGCATTAAGAAATCTGTTTATCACATTTGAGTTTTGAGCTTTTTAACAAAATTATTAATTGATTTACTGTTTTTTCAATTTAAAACATATTGGACTCTATAGTGAAGCTGTATTTGTATGTAAAAACGTTTGGTGAAGGCAGAAGTTAGATATTCATTAGGTTCATTTGGCACTAAGAGTGAGTCTGAGTAATTCTTTTGCCAAATATAATTTTTCTTCCTCTTTCCCCCCCCAGACTCTTGTAGGCACTTCAGGAAAATAAAAATACCATAAATGAACTAATAGTGAAAAGAACTAGCCAAGAAACTCATGCATCTTTGAGGTGGACTACTGTGAGAATAAAATAATAATGTGTCTGTTAAACTAATTTCTCTGTCATGTAACTGAAAAGGAAATACAAAACATAGAAGTCCTTATTGACCTTCAGATCTGCATATTTTATTACTTAATGAACAGTTTTTCTATTATTTATTTATTTCTATTATAAATGCAGGGACTGCACCAATTCATATCTTAGAAATATGCACCTGATCATCTTTGTATTACATCAGTTTTCATTGTTATGACCTCTGTGTGACCTGCAAAAAGTCAGTTGCTTTACAAGAAAGAATATTAACATTAATTTCTAGTGCAACAGACTTAAATTTAATATTAGTTCCTCTAAAAGGAGCAAAAATTATGTAATGGTCTCACAAATACTGACAGTGGATGGAGTATTGACAGAGGTTAGTGATTGTTAGAGAAAACTGAAGAAAGAGCAACTAATGCTACCCTGAATGCTGTGCAGCTGCATATGTCAAAACATAGTATGACAGAGAGCTCAGGAGCCCCTAATCAGTATTTCCACCAATTTGCTTTCTAATAAAATAGCAGAACAGGTTCTAACCTTTCTAATAACTATGGGGGATTAAGAAAGCCTCACTGATTTTTCGTTATGAACTTGGCAGTGCTGAGTTAACAGTTGGGCTTAATGATGTTAGAAGTATTTTCCAACCTAAATGATTCTGTGATTCTATGATTTCTGACAGAAATGTTGAACACAATGCCAACATCCTGCCATACCTGTATCTTTGGATTGCTCTCTTTGTAGGAGGGGAAGTTGCTATTGATAGACAAAGATGAATGTGTTTCACAGCTGTGCCAGGGACCCACAAGTTTAAGAGTAGGATTCCAACCAAATTTTCTTCTTCATAAGACCAGTTGTTAAGGTGTAGGTCCAAGATGCTACATCTAAATGTGGCAAAACTCAAAATCAATTTAAGAGATTGCTTTTTACTTTTTCACTGGAGTATTATGCTAGCAGATTAATTATGACAAAATGTGAGAAAATGTTTGCTCAAAATGTGAGTTTATTAATCTAAAAGGAGCTGAAAAGAACAAAGAAACCAAAAGGAAGAATGCTTTTTAGTGACTGTTGTAGAAGTGTAGACCGTTGTAGAAAGAGGTTATGAATTATAACCTCTTTAATTTATAACCTCTATAAGATGCTTCTTATGCAAAGGATATTTCAGAGTAGATGATATCCTCTGAAGTGTCAGATGCTTGGATAAGAACAGAAAAATTCTTTAAATTCACAGATGATATTCGCTTGCTTTAAAACAAGATTTAACTAATTCCTAGTGTGGTTGCAGTGATCTCAGGATCTTACTGAATCCAGTGCTTATATCAAACATTACCCTCTCTCCAGTCATACAAATAAAACTTGTAAGTGGTGTTTCTGATAGCACAGAGTTCTTGGTACATGGAAATTTGGTGACCAGATATCACAGAGTTACATTTCTGCTGTGTAAGAAGAGATTTGCAACGTTTTACTGTGAAATTTAGCTTTACATAGACCTATGTGCAGTTCTCTGTTTGTGTAGGAAAGTTTGCCATCACTGGGAGTTTTCTGCTCATTTGCAAATTGTTCTAAGAAGCTGCTGCTTGACTTTGTGGGAGGAATGGTGAGATGAGCATTACTTGTTTCTGTTATACTTTCCTTTTCATACTTACTGAAGGGCTTGTCTCATGCTTACAAATGAATTTCAATAGTACATTTAAATGGAAAATGAAAGTCATATGGTAGTATCTTGAGACTCTGTAGAGCAGAATTTCCGCTTGAGTGCCTCTGTACCCATGTGTCTCTGTTCTACCTTGCGTGTTAGAAAACTTGCCAGCCAAATTCAGGGCCTATCTTCATTTATTTGCCACATGGGAGGTAAAAAGTAGGAAGGGTGATTCTTTTGATCCCTTGCTGACCTCCTATCATGACAAAAAGAGCATGCAGGCAAATACAAACATTAATCTGTATTATGAAATTAGTATACTAAATGTGGAATACCTTAGAAAGAAGATTATATTTTAGAATCCAATTCATTTATCACCTGCTGAAACAAGTATAGCTGCTTAGTAGAAACTAGATTATTTTCTACTAAATGGAATTTCAGTTAATAACTACAGTATATAATTTATTTTCATTAAGCTCTATCAGTCTCCTGGGAGACAGGAGTTTAATAAAGTCAGGGGTTGTAGGATCAGCCAGAAATTTTTTTTTCTTGATCTGCATTTTTAAAGCTGTAATTTGTATTATTTTAAGCAGTTTCTCTTAATGTCCCCTCTTTGTAACTACATGTAATTATCTTAAAGAATATTAAGAGGAAATCTCAGAAATCAGAACACACTATGATTCTCTTGCATAATCCAGAAAGAATTGGGTCACAAGACTACAGGAGAGCTTTTTCTTGTGGATGGCCTTGTATTTTTTCCACATAATTATTTGAAAACCCACAGCACTAATTTGATGTGTTAATAACCAAAAGCTAATTTGTTTTACACTAATATAGAATCAATAGCTAAAGATCAAGACCAGATAAACTGCTTAAAGATGTACAATTACACACAAAAAATGAATATACATAAGAACATGCCTGTGGATACTCTTGCAGTGACAAAAACTAGGGCTCTGGATTCATGTGTAGTGCCAGTAGCAGCCAGAATCTGGAATTACTGTCATATATCAAAGTAGTAAAATGATGCAGGCATTCATACAAGATTCATAACTTAGATTCCTCTGAAGAATTTATGGTGGCAAAAAGTGTACTACCTGCTTCCATAAAATTTTTTTTCTTTCTCAGCATCTCGGGAAGATGCCAGCCATGGGACACTGACTTGTGGGGGACTCATCAGCTCTGATGCTTATATAAATGGTTTTCTTGTTGGAAAGAGAGTGGGTACAGCTCACAGAACATGGACTGTGAGACTCCCACTTGGCTGGGCGTTGGTAATCACCAGCCAGCTGTGCTGTGCAGGGCTGGGCTGGGACGCCAGCTGTGCCCATGCTGCCAGCTGTGCCTCTGCTCTAGCGCAGTAGATGGCTGAGACCACAACTCTTTCCTTCTGTTAGCCTGATGGACTGCCTGTCCCTGGAATGTTGGAATGAAGGCTCTTTTTAACTAACTTTTTGGAGTTCTTATTTGCCTCTAGAGTCAGACCACTGAAGCTGCTATTTTCACTTCTTTAACATGGCCTTTTTGTTTGGGCATTGCCTGCTATTAAATACCCAGCATTGCCTTACTGTCCTCCTTATTTAACTTTCTTGAACCACAGGAGATTAATTCCCCTGGTGGTAATTTGTTCAGCACTGGCTGAGTTGTAGAGTGACTTCTAAAGCCCTTGCCAGCAGCTAGACAACACACTGAATGAGGCTGCTGCCATAGTGCTGGCTAACAGTGTATCAGAGCCTAAGCCCATCTCTCCATCTGCCTGTAGGACCTTTCCTCCGGCAAAAGTGTGCCAAAACCAGCTTTTTCTGTAGCTCAGCAGTAGATGGCTCAGCATTGCAGTTACTTTCACCACTTGGCACGGAGTTATGCCACAACTGCAGCAGTCCCATGGCAGGTTTGTTTTAATTGCTTCCAGTGCAGTATATAAAGCACATATGGGAATAAGTGAACAGTTGTTGTTTGACATCAATCTTTATTTTAACATTTTTGTTGTCTATATTCTCTTGCTAGACACCAGGACAGGCAGACAAACATCTCTGCTCCTCTATGATTTGCCACCGGAGGCTAGCTTGCCTGTGGTAGATAATTATTTTCACTAAAGCTCTGAAAAAGTCAAAATGGGCCAAATGCTCTCTTCTTTTCCACTCATATAAAGAGATAGTAATTCCAATGGAAACAAAATAGTGTAATTCCAATGGAAACAAAATAGTTAATGTGGCTGCAGGTGGATGCAAGAGGAGGCTCTTCATCTGTCCGTATGGAAGCACTGATGCATGTTTGATTTCTCCAAACAAACAAAGAAAGACAAAATGAGGGCAAATCCTCCAACTTGATTGCTGTTTTAGATATGTATTAGGAATAGAGAATGCAACATAGGACTTTCTTAGGAGTGAATATGCCTTCCATCCACAGCTGAGGCCACGTGGAGCACAACTGGGGGAATCAAGTAAGAAGCTGTGTGTAGGATGCAATCCCAAGTACCATACTGAAAGCAGGGCATCTTTAGGAGAAAGAGAGCCACTAAGTTTCAAGATAATGTAACTATGTGCTTTTAACATGTGTGCAGGGTGTTGTACAAGGCAGTCCAAGGCAGTCCATGGTGGCTTGGCATACTCAGTTTTTAACAATTGAAGAAGAGGTCATTGTCAGGCAGTGCCGTGGAGGACTCCTGCTTGCCACCAGCAGAGACATGGTGTACCAGGTCTTTCTGCAAGCAAGGAAGGGGAAGATACATTTGTGCACATCAACAGACGGGTGCATCTTTGCGAGAATGGGTGAAAAGTTTTGCCAGAGGTCATCCTATTTTGTGGCAGCGTGTGGAGGTCACCTGCCAAGTCAGACGTGGGAGTCCCCAGACGTGGGGGATATATCAGTACCTGGAGGCAGGGTTGGGCACCACCTATCACATACAGGTACTTGTACCTGATGTAGTTGCAATAGGCTCTCTTTGTAATTGATGGCTGCATTATACAGTTTGGGTGACTGATTGGGATGTGGATATTTAGAGATGTAGAGGTCTCAGGGTACAGGACACGACACCATGCTAATGTGCCTAATTTCATTCTGTAATTGAAAGTCCTTCTACAATTTTAATTAATTTTGAGTCTCCCCTTAAATTATAGCTCTATGCTATGGGAGATAAAAGGGACTTGCCTCCTATATGTAATTAGTGTTTTTAGGGGACACTTGTTAAATTCCAGTTTCTCTGAATCTGTTTTTTAGCTGATACCTCCCAGGTTCTTGGAATGCTAGGGTGTCACACAAGGAGCAAATGAGCATACCTATCCACCCTGTCCGATTTACAGGAGGGAAAACTCTTCTCATTCTCAATCATACCTCCCCCAACACCAGAAAAGGCTGTCAACGTGCAATGCCTTCAGGAGATTATAACTCCAAGAGTTTCTGTATCAATCTCAGCAAATGAAACTGTGCTGAAACTGGCACATGAAAAAGCCACAGCTGGTATGAAGAGGCTTATATCCCATTCCCTGTATCTGGAGGGGCATTACCTGAGCTGCACTGAGCAGCCACAAACATAGACATAGTCTCTTACTGCTGCTTGTTTCTCTTCCCACCACCCTATAAGGTCAAATGGGGGGAAAAAAGCAGGGAAGGGGGGATCTTTTCTGCAGAATGACCTCCCCTGGTTCTGCATATGAGATCGTGGGATGTAAGTGTGATCAGCCTAATTTTCCCTTGTGCTACTAAAAATTATTGCATTACTGCATTGCTCAAAAGTTATGATATGTAAAAATGTATGTGTTCATTGGGAACTACACTACATACATATTCTTGTAATCATTGTATTTCCCATATCTGTGTGAAAACTGTTCATATAAAAAGGCTTTACAATTATGTAGCTACTTTCTCTGTGAGTGTTCTTGAAAAACTTTGCTAATTTCTCAGTGGTATATTCATAAGAAAGAGAATAGAACAGAAGACTTTTAGCTGGAGTCTATTATGTATTTTTCCATCTGTTTGTGATGAACCAGAAAGAGCTATGTGTTAGGTCTTGCCTTATGGCAAATCCTGATCTGCAGTTGCTGTTTTCCCACACTTACTTAAGCTTCTCTGCACATCCCCGCACACAAAGCAGATGCCGGTGCCACAACAGGCCTTAGAGGCTCCTTCTGAGCGCGAGAGACTGTTACACGGCCAGGTCCTTAGGACTAGCCTCCAGCAAAGCCAGCCAACCACACAAAAAAAGCTGCTTTCTGTTGACATCAGATGATCTGAAACTGGTTTATCGATTGAAAAGGCAAAAGGAGCATATGAGATCATCCGTTGCCTGCTGCAGTTCTTTTGGTCTCAGTAGCCTCTTTGGTGAACGGTTTCCAGAATGGAAAACAACTGCAGAAACTGCACAATAGTTTTCCTATTTTAGAATTCCTGCTTTTCAAGTGTAGCAAAAAGCAGAAGTGCTGAGACTTCATGAGGAACAAATACTTTCTCTTTTTAAAAAGGATGAAGGGATAAAACAAGCAGTAAAGTCTATCTTTTCCTGCATTAATGTTGATTGTCCCCTCTCCCCAGGGTTGAAATCCTACCATATTAAAATAATTGGGAACATGCCATTAATGTCAATAAGGCCAGGCTTTTACCACTTTTATTCAGACCTGGACTCTCTTGTTGTCAATTGGCCCCATCTCAAACTTTCCTCCAGGGAGCCATTCTCTTTGCATCATATTACTATCCCCATCCAGTGTTTCAAACTGTCCATTATAAACTAGACAGACTATTGACAAGAAACAATGAAGCTGATAAATGTGCTATTAGATGACCAAAATAATCTTGGATGTGTTTTTTTGTTTGTTTGTTTGTTTGTTTGTTTGTTTTTTGTTCTTCTCCCCTACAGTATTTTAAGGTTTTTTGTAGTTTTTTGGTAGCTTATGAGTGTGAGACAGTTGAACTTATTGTCACTTGCAACATCATGGAAATCAAACTCACAGTTCATTTATGGAGTTACTCTTGCTTATAGAATAATTGCACTACAATTATTCATAAAAAGTGCTTTTTTGTAGCCATTAAATTTCCTACCATACCAGATTAAGCACTGTATTTTAATAGCAGGTGTGATACAGTTTTCACTATATTCTGTAATTGTTATGTAAATTGCAGAACTTTATATTTATACTGACAGAACATTCAGTAACATGCATTATTTTAAAAAACAATTGATTTTGCTTTTCATCTTTCCTACACAGATTTTGGGTCAAATTCTGCTTCCATTGTTTCAACAATTAAACTAAAACTAACTTCTGCTTTTTGTATCTGTCTTCTGTCAAAAAACATTGATATCTATATTACTATACATATTTTAGTGTTTTATCTCAGCCAAATCAGTAAGTGTTAGTAAGTGTTATACCAAAACAAAATTAAGCTATTTTATCCCTTTCAATGAATCTATATACTTTCTAAAGACTTAAATTTGGCCTCTTTGTAATCTGCAGCAAAATCTGTGTTTGTTTTATGCTGCAGGATCATGCATGCATATTTACATGTGCCCTTGCAAGAGTCTACTGAAAGGGCTGCATGGGTTAGCTTTTAATTTCAAATTGGGCTACCAATGTTTGTGAATGGATGTTAATGTAATCTGGCAAGTTAATATTTTCTTTCCCTTCTTAGAGGCCTAGTCTTAGGTTTTGAAATCCACCAAGTCAAAACCACACAACCCAAATGATAGCTTTTTAATCTATGGATTCTTGAATATTTGTTTTTCAAATTTATCCATTGCTTGATACTTCTGTTGTTGGACAGTATAAAATCTTTCTAATCTCTGCTATAAGGAGGAAACTGTGATAAACATCTTGTTTTTGTGGCAACATTATTACAAGTCTAGCAGGGGGCTGGATCTACAGCCCTGAGAATTTATTTTGTACCAAAAGCTCTTTGAATACATTGTGAATTCTCACAAATGAGAACCTATTCAGATGGTGTGCTATTGAGTCAAGTTCATCAAAGTTAAAGTAGCATATATTTTCTGAAAACTGTAGATGATTACACACTGCTCTAACTTCAATGAGTTCTGATAATCATGATTTCCTGCAATAGAGTTAATTAAATTATGTTCTGCCTTGGAGTCCCCTTTCTTATACCAGTATGATTGTAAAATACTCTATTATGTAGCATTTCTGTTCAGCTGATTCTACTTAAGAGAAACCAACCCAACAACCATATTTGTTAGATAGAAGTAAAATAATTCTCTTTAGTGTACACTGATTCCTTTAATGTGTTCATTCTAAATGGCACCTGCCAAGAACGAGAGCAGGCATCTCCTGACTGAAATAGAGCAGGGCCAGACAACCGCCTGCCTTTTCTCTTGGGGGAGCTCCTGGGGATGCCCCTCCCCAGCACCTGAGAGGCACTGTAGGGAAGGCCATCCAGAGGGAAGGACCTAGCCTCTCTCCTCCTGAAGCTGGGGGGGAACCCACCCCTGCTGCAAGCGAAGGGCACAGGGCAGTACAGCAACACTGGTGAGGGCAGAGAAGATCTGTGCCTTGCCATGGTGCGCCACCCTCCAATGGCAGGAATGTCCAGGGCTGAAACTGCCAGCTCAGGGTTAGTGCAGGGACAGAGGTTATTCACTGCTTTTATGTGGCAGCTTTTAAACTGTCCTCGTATCTGCAGCAGTACTAGGGGACTCCTGTTTTTGAGGATTCAGTATCTTTTATGAACAGTGCTGCAGAGTTTCATCATTTGAGGGAAGAAGGTTTAGAAGAATATTCTGTTTACCCTTTTCCCGAGGTAAATTAAAAGAATTCTTAACCTAACTCGTGTGACTGGGAAAAGATGGTATAGTGATTTAATGGAGAAATTGATTTCACGAGATTGCTACATTGTATTTGATGTTTTCCTTGCCAATTACTTAATTTCCTTCTCTAAGCCTGATGAAAAATGGTGCTTTTCAGATTTAATTACTAGAAATAGTGCAAGAGAATAGCTGAATCTATGTTTGATGCTATTTTCAATCTCACAGCCCAGGAAAAAAACAAAGTTCAAATTTTAACTAAAAGCTTGCCGTATTTTTTTTTTGCCTCAGATTAATGTTATTGATCCTTATTAATTTAAAAAAGTATTGAAGACATTTTTTTCACCTTTGGGGTTGTGAGACAAAACCTCAACCAAAACCTTGAGTGCTTTTTTCTGTAGGGTTTCTGCTATTAGCCAGAGCTTCACTGGAAATTATTTTAAGGTTGCCTATAATTGTGTTATTCGTTTATTATAATGATAAGGAACACATAGTGTTAGGTTTTTAAAATAAAAATCTGATTCTCTCTCTTGTTTACATAGTTTTCAGGAAACAACAAACAGATTGCTTTAGTATTTGCTGTGATAACAGAAAGTAAACATGATCTTCCACTGGGGGCTGAGTCCCATGAAATTTTGTGATAGCAGTAACAACTTACCTTTTGTCAGCCATGTACTACTACTGAAACATGCTTGAAATATGTAATTAAACAAAATTGTGTACCAGTGAAATGATACTAATACTATATAGAAAACAATGGATAAGGCCAGATGCACAAAAAATATGAGTAAATCTTAGCTTCTGATCTTGTTCAAACACTTGATCTTTGAACTTGTGGTTTATGATTTCCTTTGCTAAAATTCTGTGATTGATATATAGACAATTTTTCCCCATCTGTTACACTTCAGAATTTCTCAGTCCCGAGTGGCAGTAGAATACATACAGTAAAATAATATTTGCAATAAAATATTTTTTGATTTATTAATTCTATTGCTAGCTTACCTGAGATTATTTTATGTTGAAAATCACATGCAAACACATTAGGTGTATATATGTAGTCCAACTGCTGCAATACAGAGAGAAAAGCTAGTTCAATTTCTTGGGGGATCAATTTAGGAATAAGTCAGTGTATGACTTATTTCTGAAATGTCCGGCCCTCAGAAACTTCACCACTTCTTGCTGCAATGAAAATGTATATATATATATATATAGTAATATTTGTTTTGAAAATTTGTATTTTGACTGACCATATGAACATGTTCTCATTGCCTACTCAGGCCTTTGAGCAATTTGCAGCCTTTTGTTATCAGATAAAGGCTCTCTGAGCCTCCTACTTGAGCACCGAGTTTACCAGCTGCTATCCACTCCTAGACCTCATTAGGGGCCTGCTGTTCTGCTGAGAACCACACCACATGCTACACCCCGCGTTGGCGGCGGATTAGCCTGTTGCTGTTCCTTAAATTACCAGGTACAAAAGGTTGCTCTGTCTCTCCATAGAGAACTACCACTCTCATCCTCTTTGAAGAGGCTCTGTATCATGATCTCCCTAACTAATTAAGGTCTGCAGACAAGCCACAAGTTGTTATACAGGATTCATCCCCATGGTTGATATCAGTGGGATTTTTTTGGGTTTTGTTCGTAAAGGATTAAAGATGTTATTTCTCAGAATCAAGTCCTAGAATAGCCAACAAAAACCATACATATTTATATAAACATTTTAAAAAAATGCTTCTTATATCAGCTCTCATCAAGCAGATTTAATGGTGTTTTACTTCAACTTTTGAACATTATTTGGGATAAATATTTTATAAATATTAAAAATTATTTTAAATATGAAGAATAAATTGAATTAGTTTCTGTGTGTCTAGAAACAACTCCTTACTAGGTAGAGTCACAGGTAGTTTCTTATAATTCTGTTTGGACATGGTGCATTTGAAAAACAAAAAGTTGTCCAGGATAGGTCAACTGGGAAATACTCTTTTTTGTTATCTGAACTACAGTTCTGATGGATTTATGTGAACACATGGGTGATTTAGACTGCCACATGGGAGAAAGGCTTTGAGGACTGCACAGAACAGACCTCTGCTGCTGTGGTCCCAGTTTGGTATTCCCAGTGAATTACTGATCCTCATGTACTGGACCACGTTTATGGCATCCAGAGAGATTTTTCTAGTTATTTTTAAAATTTATTTATTTATTTTAATTTATTGTGTTACAGATTATGTCCTATCTATTACATACTGGGATTATTTTCTGCTATTATGATCATTATATGATGCCCATGAATGAATAAGAACTAATTGCATCTCTAATAAGGTAACATGTGTTCCACACATATCATGTATTGATCTAAGACCTTGTCCAGCAAGTGAAGGATTCAATGTTGAGTCCGGTCTTTTGTGCAAACATCTCTATATGCTGGTGCCAGTAAAGAGTTCCTACTTGTCTGTGATCATGGAATTATTTACACATAGAAAACATAAATATTTTTAATAGTATTTCTATAATGTGTTCTTCGTAGAGATTCAAATAATGACTAGGGAAAGAAGAAATGGACGTATCAATTAAGGAAATAAGCACCCTTCTTTATAAGAGATTACTGATTCTACACCTTGTGTTTTTTCCTACTATTGAATATGCAAATGTGTACCAATACTGTATGGACCTGATCTACAAATGCATCTTGGCACATAATAGAATAGTCTTCTTTTGATTTAGAATGGGAGAAAACCAGTGTTGGAATCTTTTGGCAAAGTCCATTTATATTATCCAGTGGCAGTCAATTATGTGTTCTGCCATCTGTTCACAACACAAGTAAACCCAGCTATCCTTTCCTCCAGGATTTCATAGCACTACCTTATGGTGTACCAGCAATTCTATAGTACACATGAGTATAAATGCATGTTGAATATTAATATGGTTGAGAAATTACAACATATAAATATTTGAGAAATTTCAGTTACAAGGAAATGTCTTCATTCTGCATGTTTAGTTGTGTAGCTGACTAGCATCAGAGTTCTTGGTGATTTCAAATAACTCTTAATGATAGTATAGTCTGTCTCCTTGTGTACAGCAAACAAAGATGCACATCAAGTAATCTGTAGTTAAACCTATAACACTTACTTGAGCAATGTTGTATTTCTGCAAAAGATCATCCTAAGATGCAGGAGGGATGACACAGTGGGACACAACACTACCTTGGGTTTCTGGAGTGCACTTGTGATTACTTCCTGATAGAGATGACCAAAGAGCCAGCAAAGGAGATGCTCTGCTGGACCTCATCTTTGCAAAAAAGGAAGTTTGCATGGATAAACAATTTGCTCCTGGCTAAGCTAAATGTAAGGAAAAGTTGGAAGCAGGGACAGGTGATTTGGAAGGAATATACAGACACTGTCTGAATATACAGGGGTTAGGTTAGGAAAACCAAGTCCCTGTGGAACTGGATCTGACAATGGACAAGAACAAGAAGGGCTCCTACAAGTACATAGCAGTAAAAAGAAGAAAATTAATGGGGAGAAATATGGCCTTGCTGCTGAATGGACCAAGGGACCTGATGACAAAAAGACATTGAGAAGGCTTTCAAGTTACTCAGTATCTGCTTTGCCTTGGCCTTTATATAGGTAAGATTTGTCTTGAACTGAGACATACAATGCTATGTGGAAACAACATGAATACACATGATTGCATTACTGAACATTATTAATATAAAAATAGTTTTAAAATGCAGCAGTCAGTCCCATCAATAGATTGATGCTCCAGGGAAAGTAGAGACAAGGTTTATTTGCCAGCCCAGTTTCTATGATAATATGTGCAAAGTGGGGCATTGTAAGCACAAATGTCTGTAAACAACTATTTGTGCATGCATTTGTGATGTTTCCACATGGCATTGTATACCTGCTTTGTGTAGATGTCATGACTTGGAACAGACAGTGCTGGTGAAGCAACTTTTTGAATGACAGCTCCTTGGTATGTGTAGTTAGTTAAAAATCTCAAAGAAAAAAGCAACTGGGCCCTGATTACTGTGGGCATGACTACAGCAGAAATCTGCCAGCCAAAGTCACTCTGTAAAGTGAGTTCTGTTACTGAATGCTAACTTA
The DNA here is from genome assembly GCA_035221455.1 of Xenops minutus. NCBI lineage: Eukaryota > Metazoa > Chordata > Aves > Passeriformes > Furnariidae > Xenops > Xenops minutus. Next base: position 75,296,552 of record JAWWEE010000105.1, on the reverse strand, counting down.
TTGTTACAGATCCAACCAACACAATCAAGTAATTACATGGTTGCAGCTGGTAGAGCAGACTGACACTTACTTGACTACAGAACAAAAATGTGTGAAGCTGGTCCAACTACGCGGGACAATGTGGATGTCTTTAAACAAAAATCACAGGGATAAATACTGAGAAGCCAAATTTGAAGGAATGTGTAAAGTCCATCTGATACACTACGGCCACTGGGCTTTAATGGGATTTTTTTCAAAATCTAAATGGGTAAAAATTGCATGCCTATGCACTGGAAGTTTTTCTGACTAGAATATATGCTCCAGATTTGTTTACTTTTTATTATTTTTTGTCCTGCAAGTGGGATATCATGTCAATGAAACATGCTGCAGCTGGAAAAGTGCTGATGGTAGATTGCAACACTCCTTTTGGAGCCTCATACCTGTGCAATTGAGGATGTTCAGATTTATTTTTTACAGATTTCTTTCAGAATGTTCAAGTAAGTGGTGCTACTGGTGAGATTACTTTGCAGGAGACCCAAACAGAGCAACTGAGAAGGGAGGCATCCATGACGGCAAGTTATAGTGGCTAGGACTTCAAGCTAGTGAAGTTTAGGGTTGGTTATTATCTTTCTGAGTCTTGAGAAAAGGTTGTATATAAAAGAAATAATTAAATGCTTTTGAAAAATATCACCAAAGAAGAAAATCTTTGTTGCATATTTAGTCAAGGAATTGTAATTCTGGATGCTTTCTGCCCTTCCACCCAACAAGAGTCTCTGGATTTATCTGATAGAGAGTGCTTGCAACCCAGAAGACCAACCACATCTGGGGCTGCATCAACAGAGGGGTGGGTAACAGGTTGAGGGAGGTGATTCTACCCCTCTGCTCTGGTGAGACATCACCTGGAGTGCTGCATCCAGCTTTGGGATCCTCAACACAAGAAGGATGTGAACCTGTTAGAGCAGGTTCAGAGGAGGATGAAGAGGGGTCCATGAAGATGATCAGAGTGCTGGAGCACCTCTCTTACAAAGACAGGCTGAGAGTGTTGAGGTGGTTCACGATGGAGAGGAGAAGGCTTTGGGGAGATCTCATTGAGGTCTTCCAGTACCTAAAGGGGGCTTATAAATAGGAAGGAGAGCAACTTTTTACACTGTCAGATAGTGTCAGGACAAAGGACAATGGTTTTAACCTGAAAGAGGGCAGGTTTAGATTACATGTTAGGAAGAAATTTTTTACTTATTCTGAAAGAAAGTAGCATGGATTACTATTTATGGTTACCTTTGGACATACAAAATGTTAAGTCATTTATTGGGATCTATCTCAAAAATAAATGAACCTAATTTGTAGTTTGGTATTGTGTGGATGAAGAGACGTCTGAAGATGACAGCAAAGATAAGAAAAAGAATAAAAATAAAGAAGAGCTTCTGATCATCTCAGGTCTGTGAAATGAAAGAAAATGGGAATATTAATTCTGATTTTGAAAATGCTATTGAACTGTGATCTTCTTAATTAGTTCATCTGGGTTCAGCAAAAAATAAAACATTGTCTAGCAAATCAACTTTTCCAGAGGTACTTGTTTTCTAAACTGGTAAATAGTGCATTCTATGCTGTGTGAGCTGCTGAAGAGCCTAGTTACTCTGAAGTTCCTACTATTAAGAATTTCTTGATTTGGAAAACATTGCTCCATTATTTGTTGCTCATGCAGCTCCCAACTTTACTTCTAAAAGAAAGACAGCCTTTTGCAATTAAATCCCAGCAAACTGCTCTGCCTTATGTTAGCATATCTTTGCTGCTGATGGAGAGCCTCTGCCTGGGCTGCATCATTAGTTCCTCTCAGGAGGAGCTTTTATTCTGATTTGTTTCTGGGAACTGCTGCATGGTGGTAAGTGGGCATGACTCAAACCCCAGAGGTGGAAAGGCAGGCCAAGGCTCCAGTGCATGCCTGCTCACAAACCCCACAGCATCCACTCCAGGAGAGGGGTGAGAGCAATCAGCTACTGTGGCCATATGAAGGTCGACTACTTGAGGATATCCTTCACGGAGTCATAATGGCAGTCTTAATGGCAGAGAATTCTTTCTTTGCGTGCCCACATGGGTATATCTTTTTGTAATAAATAGTACAGCCAGGTTGTTGACTGTGTATTTACCTGTGGGTATTGTATAACACACTCTCTCTTCTTACAGGAACACAGTATGAAAAAATACATATAAATTGAAGGAAGGGGATACACCAGGCTTCAGCTCAGTAATCATCAATGGTTCAATTTGTGGTGCTTCACCTTCCCCCCTTCCTGGTTTAACAGTACTCACTTCTCAACCTCTGTCCACTGTTCAGCATTTCATCGTTCCTGCAATCACATTTCTATTGTACTAGAATCCCTTTCAGCAATCCCCTTCTTTCAATACTTCCAGTATGAACAAAATGAACCATTGAAAGTCAGTTCCATTAAATAAATTAATTTTGGGCAGGGGTTAGAATGGGGCAATATCACTGACTGGGCCATTCTGCCACCAACAGGCAGAATGGGACAAAGAGTGGGAAACCAGCCACTGCACTCAGGCTGTCTTCACTGGCATTGTTAAGAAAACAGGTGTGAAGTGGCAAGGCTGAGAGAAGTAAAGTTATCTTGGTCTTTGAAATCAAGAATGAAAGTCTAAGAATGTAGTTTCATATGGCAGAAGGACTGGCAGCAACAAGAAATGACAGTCAAAATTATAATCTCAGAAGTAATCTCAGTTGGACAGTTTTTCATAAATTGAGGGCATCTAGTACAGTCATGAGAAAGATGCAGGAACCATGCTATGAAACCATTAGAACTTGAATGAGATTTAAAACCTGAGTATCATTTATCTATGCATTGTCATACTGTGGTCAAGAATTCAAGTCCAAGAATTCAGTTCTGGTTGTGTAACTTTCAGAACAAGAATTAAATATTTTGGACAGAATGCCACAGTGGCAGGCTAGGATATGGTATTGGCTGGATGAAGACAGATGCAGAGATTGAGGCTGTACTTTCAATTAGGATTAACATAAGAAAGGCCATACTGAGTCAAACCTAGCCAAGTATATTGGCTGTAACAATAGCCAAAAGAAGATGCCATTTGGGGAAAGAGAATTGCAACAGAGTAAGCATATGGTGATAATTTCCTGAAGAAAAGTGGAAAACAATGAAGAAAAAAATCAATAAAACCTGGAGGGGAATCTTGTGGATTGAGAGAGAAATGGACAGATACAGCAGATGAGATGCTCCAATAACAGCTACTCTGCATAATGGGGTGAAGTGAGAGAAGATATGTTTGCAAGTTTGAGGGAAATCTAATGTTCAGGTGGTGAAATTGCTGGAAAGTGCAGGAGGAAGTACAGGAGTCCAGAGTAAAGAAGGGTAGATGATAAAGAGATGTTGATTTTCTTTAAAAATAATTATTCCCTGGAAAATGAAGCCATGGTATTCCTAACATGTTCATGAATTTATAGTCTTTTCAGCCAAAAGAAACTTGTAAAGGTGTTTAGAACATTAAAAACTGCTTTGAAATTTCTTGAATGCTTTGTCAGGAAGGAAATAAGAAGCTAATCTCAGGAAGCTGAGGGGGAAGGTTGGTCTTGCTCTTAGTTTTCCAAATTCAGAAGCCAAATAATCCATCTCATTTGAATGCATGATTTCATATTAGAGGGAGTTTAGAGAAGGAAGAAAGATAGTGGCTGCATGTGTGCAGCCATGTGCTCGGTGGCTATGTGTAGGAGGACTACAGGCAAAGCACTGGTGTCATAATTGTATATTGCTGATATTTTGTGGAATTGGAGGGTAATTGAGGAACAATGGCTCAAGAGGAAGAAGGGCACAAAAATGAGATTGAAAACTGATATTGCTAGGGCGTCTGGAGAGCTTGGAAGGTGGAAGATCTTAGAAACAGGTGGAGAGATTATGATAGTTACAGAGAGGGTGTTATGGGACTAGCAAGTGTCCTCTCCCACGTGGTGGGGTATGTTCTATCAGATATAAAGCTGTATGAACTGATGGAGGAAAGACCTATTTGTGTACAGCATAATGAATATCCAGAGTGTTGAAGAAGAAAGGATCATTGCAGTGGGATCCACAGGTGTGCTCTTTTTTAGAAGAGAAACTCAAAGCAATATTGTTGCTGACAGTGCACTCTGTGTGGCTTCTCAGTCCATTCCCCCCTGTGTCTTCCTTTCTTGGTAAGCCACATGGCAAACCCAAGGCTGGATAAAATGGTTACCAGCTATCACCATTGTTTCTGACAAACAGCAGCTTCTCACCGTGTGAAGCTGATTAATAAACACGTGACTCATAAAAACTAAAGAGCAGAGACTGAGACAGAGGTGAATTTGACCCTTGAGTCCATGCCATGCTCTGGCTTAAAAGCTCTGGTGTTCTGGGGTCAGCTGGGAGTAAGGAGACAATTTGGTCCACTGCGGTTTATAACATCTATTTTGAGGCTTTCTCTGGCACAGCTGCACAATCAATGTTCAACAAACCAGTGCTAATTATTTACAGATGCATCAGTCACAAAAGCTCCTGACATTCAAATTCAGAGTTCCTGGAACAAGTGAAGGTGGTACTAACACCAGTTAACCACATGTGACAGCATTCAAATAAGTAACTTGGATTTTATGTTAGTGCCTGCAGAGCTACTTCCTTAGTTACTGATTCTCACGATGAGGTACACAAGCTTTTCTATGATTTTTGAGTGTCAATGGTCCTGAGACCACCAAGAGTGGATATCTACTCCAGACATGTCAGTTTTCTTTTGTCTACTCTGCCCTGAGCTGGAAGAAAAAGTGAAATTTCTGAAATTCATTGTAAAGATGCTTGTTACAAGTCCTTTCAGACTGATTGGAGAATTGGATGATTCTGAAGCATGACATCTTAACGTTTGGTATGGAAAAATGACTGAGTTTTTAAATTGGCGGCTTAAAAGTATGTGCTGACACTTAGGATATCTTGGTTCTCTCCCTGTACTAATTCTATCTGAGATAGGTAATTTGCTTCTGACAAATACATAAGCTCTTTCTTCATGAGGTTTTTGTTGTATGTGGAATTGGTATAAGTCAGTGGACTTTATTCCCTTCAAAAGTGAACGATTACAATGTAATGAAACTCTCAAGCAATGAGTGAAAACTGAACTTTTATAAAGTCCACAATTTTCAGTTCTTACTCATGTTTTGCTTGAAGATACTAGAAATAAACAAGCTGTGGAAAATCAAGCCTATTATTTCTGAATTCAGGACAGGATTTCTAGCCATATAAAAGCAATGTTCCCAGTAAACAGAGATGTGACGTCCTAGATTTTCTTTCTAAAAAATCCATCAGCGTTTTGTGATTTTTATTTTGTTAACCCACACAGTTCTTGCTCTTTCTGTTGCTTTCAGTGGAACAGACTCTTTGTGGCTTAACTGAGATGACTGGAAATTCATACTCTCTTTTTAGCTTCTGTCTGGGGGCTGACTGCCAGTCCAAGCATTCCCTGTCTGTCCTCCCTGCCTGGGGAAATCAGCCCTGGGGCCAAGGGAAAAAAAGCCTCCGCAAGACCAACCCTGGCTTGCCTGCTGAGTCTGCTAGCCAGCTTGTCACTACTGCAAATGGTGCTGATGTTTGCTGTGAAGCAGACACCTGCCCGTGAGGAACTGGGCTGAGACTACCAAATTGTTTTAGGTAGGTCAGCAAACAGCTGTCTGCTTGTGTAATTTGGTTCTCCTAATTTGGAAAGGGTTCTTATTCAGAGATGGAGCTGTTTGCCTGCTGACAAGCTCACATGTATTATGTTGTGCATAATGTGCATGATTAACGCTTGTTTATTGGAGCAATTGTGCTGTGGTGGAGCTATAGCCGCTTTTTTGTGCGGCAGGGGCAAGTGGCAGCAAGCTCTTTTCTCTTTGGGAGAGGCAGTGTAGCAGGCAATACGAAACTTTCTGCAGCTTCCTCAACAGAGCTCCTCTAGCCACAGGGCAAAGTAAACATTTTGTTGGAATCAACTCTTCTGGTTACCTACAGGTGTGCCTGCTTTAGGTTTGCTGGCCAGTCTGCAGGTAGTGAACAGAACTGACTTTTACTGTCTGGTTTTACAGTCTTCTTCCTCATAGATAGTACAGACTAACTGGCCACCTGGAAAAGTTTTTTGGGCTAAGCATTCTGTAGCTACTTTCACAACTTGCCTTTGAATCCCAAGGGCCTCTGCAATCCCATGGTACATAGTGTTTTCCCTTTTTTTAAAATGAACATTCCTCTTTGCCTTATATTAATTTTGTCTGTGAGTGACTGTGAGGACCAATCATGTAGTACTATCCCAGTTTTCCTGCGATTTTATAACAAAACCTTTTGATACAAGGAAACACTGATTGCAGTCCTGCAACTCACTGTAAGTTTCAGTCAACTACATCACATCTTTGTGTGTTGCATTTGCTAAAAATCTGGAGAGTTTTGTATGTTCATTTCTTTTCTATTATTACAGTGCTGAGAATTTGCAACACAATTAAAAAGTGCTAGTAAAGAAAGAAAAGCAAAGATTGTGGTATAAAATTACAATAGATTTTATTCTTATCAATGAGGATTTGATGTATTGTATTGTTTTCTGGTGTGAGAATTATTCAGATTCAGTTAGTAATGTCAGTATCCACTTTTAAATGGGTGCATGTGTCTTCCTTTTTGTCCTTTTCCTAGTTTTACAGGACTTTAAAAAGCGATGGAGAAACTACTGTAAGAAATATATAAAAAGAACAAAAAGAAAGATAAAAATTTTACCTCCAATTTACCCATATTGGGCATCCAGCTACTCAAAACCATAAAAACATTTGAAATAAAAATCTCACTCCTCTTTTCCTGCCAGAAAATAATGCACCATATGAACCATTACTCCATGAAAACACTTACCCTCTATTCACTTGCTGTTCCACTGTTTTCTTTAGCGCTCTGCTCTTAATTTAAATTGACCTACCCTCTAATAGAATTTAACTTATTTCACTCAGCCTGTAAGATACACCTGCAATTCTCCCTTGCGTTTCCTCGGCAGGGTTGAAAAGCTTTCCCCCGTTTTTCTGCCTGTCCCAGCTGTGCGTTCTCACCCTCTTCCAAGGGAGGTTGCTGCTTCCCTTCAGCTCTGCTCCGCCCATTGTTTCTCCATCAGCTCTCAGCTGTATCTGCCAAATGAGCTATTTAAAACCCCTCAACAGTCGTGAGGGAGAAAGATTTTGCTTTGTGGTTGTTGTGGTTTTTCTTTTTTTTTTTTTTCCTTCTTTCTTTTCCTCTTCTCTTTTGGGACCTGATCATTTACCAGACCCAGTTTAGAAGTGTAGTCAAAGAGTTTAGTCTATGTGGCCGACAACATGATAACTGGGGAGGTGGTGATGGGTGAAACTGGAGAGTATTGGCTTTGGGGAGGAGGGACCTGGAGCACCTTGGTGTACTGGTGAAGAAGCACAGCAGAAGGGGACCCTGAGCCATGAGATTCCCTCCCATTGGTGCAGGCAAACAGAGAACAACATTACAAAAGGTGGTTTTGGAGATCTGGGAAGTATTACCATTCTGCTGATTCAAAAGAAATCAGCAAGTGCATTTTTTTGGTAGACTGGATTTTTTTGGTAAGAAAAGGGATCCATGGTTGATATGAGGCAAAAACATCTTCCAAATCTCTCTTCAAATCTGGAAAAGGGAAACTTAAACTGAGCCTGGGAGCATCCCCAAATATGCTTCTGCATTCTACTCTCCTATAGGATCATCTGTGGGACAAGCAGACCTCTTATATGACCTGGCCACAGACACATTTTTTAATTTTTTTTAGTCATAGAAAAGGAGGTTCAGTAAACATGTCCTGCTGTTGAAGACAAACACACTGAGAGTTCTGCTATGGCACCCTCTGAGAAGGGCAGCTCTCAGTCTTTCCCAGTAGAGCTGTTTTCTTTAATTTAGGGAGGTCAGTTCTTAATACCAGGAGTTAGAAGAGTTCGTCTGACTTTTGGGAAACTGAAGTTCATATCCTTCCCCCACTGTTCATTCAATTTGTTATGTAGTTTGGAAAAGACTTCTTTCATCTAGGTACTGACCCAGACTCAGGCAGCTGTTGTGAATGTGGTATTTTCTTGGCTCTTAAGTGTAGTCCAGCAGGCAGGACATGCTCCTCTGCAGCCTTTGTTTTCCTTTTTATGGGGGTGTGTGATCCACGTCTGGGTGCTGCTGCATGTCCCAGTACTTGGTGATCCCCTCGATGTGGTTCACTGTTTTATGGGCCTCAGTTGCCTGCAGCTGTGGGCAGTGACACAAGAGAACAGTTGCAGCATGTGCTGGAAATCAAACTGGAATTTGTTGCTCCTGGAGGACAGGGGCACCACCCAGTTTGCATGAATGTTCTGTATTTTCTATGTATTTTCTGAAGGAGAAACAAACTGATTAAAGTTAATGGATGTGAGTTCAGGGCATGCTGGTGTTCTGTCATGATACTCATATCACTTTATATTCTTCCAAATGCAACTGAATGAACCTCTACTGTTCCTCAGCTTCACGTTTTCATTAACCACAGTAGTTGGTAAGGGCACACAAATATTTCCATTGCACCACAACCCATCCTTGCTTACAGTGAATTCCCCAAGCCAGCTGCATTCAGCTGTTCTGGGAGCCATTTCAGCAGGCACCCAATCATACCTGCATCAAAGGGCCTGGATGGAAAAGACACCTTTTTAAAAAAGCACACATCAAGATTTAAAAGCAGCTTAGCCTTTCCCGGGCCGTAGGAAATGTTCCCTGGGTGAATTGAGGACAATTTTCTCATGCTTATTTTTCAAGGTATAGCCTGCTGGATTCTCAGGCTTTCAAACGCACGACTTGCATGTGTGCACACAGCTGCTACCACACCGCTTGCTGAAGGTTTAAACCCTCAGCTCTGCCTCTGTGCTCATGAGTTTACAGCCCAACTGCTTTCATGTCATCTGCATCTTTTATGACCCCAGGTTTTTGTGTTTGTTTTATTTTGTCAGCTGCCATGGGTCCTCTCTATATTAGGCAATACTGCATTAATTGTCTGTTTATCACCTGTTATACAGAAAAACTCACTGTTACTGTTCTTTCATCCTCCCAGTCATTTTTAATTCTAATCTCCAAGATGTTAATCTTAAAATTTTAACCAGTCCCTTAGTAGTCTCCCTGTTGCTGAATTTTACTGAAGGCTTTTGAAACCAAAAGACTCTTCTTTTCCTGCATCATATTTTCTTGATTCCCTGGAGGAATTCTTTTATGTTGATGAACAAGATCTTTTTTTTATGTATTCTATCCTACTTCATACTTTTTATATCATGCTTTCCTTGTGATTCAGTAGTTCTTTATTGCTTCATTCAAGGTTCTCTTGTGAAACACCCTGTTCTGATCCCAAAGATCTCCATGGCATTTTTCCCCCAGGTTTACTGCAGCTTCTTCCCAAACTCCTATTTTAAGAAACAATCCCTAATATTCAGTATGTAAGACAGGAGAAATGGAGACAAGGGAGAGCTCTTCTCAACATGTCACTAGGTTTTAAATATGCATAATTCTGGTTTTTAAGCAACTTTTGGTAGAGACAAGAATATGAAAATATAAGGTTCACCATCTGGGTCTAGTGGAAGGCTAGGTGAATCCAATACCACCTTCCAGGCCAGCAGAAGATATTTAGGGAAAAGTGTACATGAAACGCTAAAGTTTTTATAGGAGACCAATCCCACCTCTTGTACATCCTCCAAGCTTCAAGAAGACAACAGATTAAGGACTACCTTAGCCAGAATCTGGATCTTTTTGTCTAACAGCCCCTGGTGGGGCTATTATGTCTCAGAACTTATGTGAAAGAATTCAGGGCCAGAGAGAACATCTTAAGTCCTATGTCCAATCCTCTGTTACAGAAAACAAGATCTTCAAAATGTAGCTCAAAAGTGTGTAGTCTTTTTCTTGAATGTCTCGGATGTTATAAACTCTCAATTCCCTTCATTTACTGAGGGAAGCCTGGACCTTTTTCCATTCAGTGCCAAAATGATGATTACGGTGTTAGGAGAGACAGTGTGAGGTTTGTAGTATCAACTGTTCTGAATTAAAGGTTTTCTCTGTCCCTGATTACCCAATGTTTGGCTGTCTCATGCTTGGCTTTAAATTGCCAATTTCTTGTCAGATTAGTAGATGCAGGGCTTCCCTGTTAGATCTAGGAAGGACAGAAGCTGTTAGAAAATCATACTGAAAGTAGTGTTTGGAGACAAGGTAATTTAGATTGTATAAAAAAATTATCAAACAGCTGCAGACTAACTTCTGTATGAGTTTGGAGAAAGTCAGTTTGAAGTCAGGTCAGCTATCTGGTTCAAGGAGGGTAGGCTGGAGTAAGTAACCAGAACTTGGGGAAGTCTGAGACAGGGAAACAAGGACAATACAGCAGCCTGCAGTTGGATTCATTGTATGTCATGGTGGAACTGCAACCCCACAAAGAGTTCCTGTCTTGATTTCATTCTCCAAAGTTGGACACATGGGTCCACTGTTTGGTCTAAAGTACATGTGTTTCCAACAAGCAATATTTGTTTTCTTTAGCTTTTTTTCTCATGCTTCAGGGCTAGTTCAGGTAAGTAGATTTGGTTTTGGAGTTTCTGGCTGTAATAGTATTTTCCCCTGACATTTGGCAACTGCAGATTGCATTTTAGGTATCTCTTCCAACACAAAGATCTTGTTCCTTCACTGGTTCTTTGTACAGGACACTAGACATATAATTGCATGAATTCCTTTGTGTATTATTCATTATTTTCAGTCACACAAACATATAATTTCATCCCTAAGTACCATGTGACTCAAAATGAGAATCAATTAATTGTTATTTTTACCATGGCTGAAAGTTCACTCTTTATTACTGAATGATCTGTAAACAAAGTAATTTTGCAGACAAAATGTTTACAGGGTGTTTAAAATTGTTCTCTTATGTAATATTGGTTATTCAAGTAAAAAATAGAGTAAAAAAGGAGCTTAATGTTTCAAAGTTGATAAAATAATCCATAAAAACATAGCTGCTATTGCATTACTATATGCTCCCTGCAGTTTGGAATGTGAAGTTTCACCCAATTTTACATCAATGCATTCTAATCTGGATAAAATTACAATGAGTAGATGTTGTGTGGTACTAAGAAAGTCCAAGAGGTCTGAAAAATGGCCCATGGAGCCAAGTCATGTCTTAGTTGTTTTCAAGCTGAAACAACTATCTATGTGCCTTTATTGCCCCAGTGGTAGTTAGCAAATGCTCCTCAAGGTATCAGTCTAGTGCTATTTAATCAGCAGAGCACATCTTGGGGAATTGCAGCAACTTTTAGTCACATGTAAATTGTGATGGGACTAAATATCTCTCTTGCTGCTTAGAGTTGTTTTCTTTTTCCCTTGTATGAGGAACAAGAAAGATAGATGCATAGCAAGATAAAGATGCTACCTGTTTGCTGTCTTTCCCCCCTTTTTATTTCTGACTCACCAACAGCATCTCAGGTTTGCTCAATAAACTGTGCATAAGATTTACGCATGCAAAATGTCAAATAGTCTTTGTAAAGTCATTGAAAACCACAATTAAGGCAGAAGTAGGGAGGACATAGATATTAAAAAAACCCCAAACAACTATATCCTGAGCACAAAGATAATTTAAGTTATGGTACGCCTGAGTGCTTTAATTTAAAAAAAGCAATGAACACCTACATCCGCTTCTTAAAGCTCTTCAGTGATGCTGGAGTCTTGTGTTTTTGAATATGTGTTTCTAATACTAGGAGCCCTTAAAGTCTCTTGGTGCTTATTTGATTAATATATTTTTTTTAATTTTTATTTTTTTTACCCCCTGTATTGAACATCAGTCTGTAGAGGATTATATTTTGGATCTCACTTTATTCCTAAGCCCTCTTGGGATCTGAAAACTTATGGCCCAGTACCTCCACAGACTGAGTAGCAGAAGTTCATGGAGCTTTCCCAGAGCACAGACAACACCACCAACATACTGAATTCCATATTAAGCCAGCAATGTTTGGCTTTGAAACAGGAAAAGAGAAGTTTTAATTCTTCTTTTAGGCAGAGGTGCCACTTTGCAGAGTGCTCAGGCTGACTGGAGAGGACCTAAGTTCACTATCTTCTTTTTTAATATGCTGATAAAGGACTTATATTTTTGATCAATCTGATCTGTTTCTGCTCTGCCTAATCCTGCTTAGACATGTTTCTACTGAAAAGTTGTTTCTCTCCTGATCTACAGACTTTTGTTTGATCAGCTGGCTTTTTTTAATTATTATTATTATTTTTTTTTAATCTCAGTGTATTTTGAACTCTTTTCTGTGTAACAGAAAAACTTCATAGGAGAGATGGAAAGCATCCTCCTTCTTTCCATGGCTGGGTCCTAGGCTGTGTGGTTCCTTGCAAGTAGCGAGATAAAACACAGACCTGTGTAGCCCAAAGAAGAGGTAGGAACTTCACAGGTCCTCTTTAGACAGTGAGTGTGTTAGGCAGTGGTAGATCTGTGCACTGATGGTATCTAGGGGCTGGGAGTCTCTAAGGACTCACTAGCTGAATAGAAAGGTTGATGTGCTTCTCTACTGTCTTCATTGCAATGGAGGCCCCATGCTCTGTGAAGGCTCCTGGCTGTGAATTGAATGAGGAATATTAACCTGTTTGTGCAGATAGCACTTCATCTCCAGTGTGGGATGAGTTTAGCATAAACTGATTTTTTCAACTTGTGCTGGCAGTTATCTGCTCATATTGCATCTTGTTTGAATGGCTTGATTTGAGGGAGTAAAACTGCAGTAATGTTTTCATTGGATCAGGAGTGTGTTCTTGAGCTGAATCTCCCCCTCACCTCCATTGACAACAGTTGCTTTGCATCACAGAGTGCTCTCACAGTGCTCAATCTGGTTTCTTCTGCAAGAAATGAAGTCAGGAACTTTGTTCCAGGAGAACACATGGTGTGTTCCCCAAGGAGCTGGGTTACTGTGATGTAAACCCACAAAATGCACATTCTGCAGTGACTGGATTCCCAGCACAAACTCTTCCAGACTACAGACTGGCTCCTGTTGGGTTGAAGTACTTCCTAATACAGACACAGCCTAATAAGGTCTTGGTATCATGTGGAAGACTATAGACCAGCACAGGGATGGGAGAAATTCAGATGCTTTGAAGTTGGTCCTTGCAGGGTTTGGATTCTAAACACCTCTGTCCTTTTTAGCTGCAGACACAAATACATGTCCATTGGCATCTACCAGTATAATTCTCCTGTTCAATTTACCAGATGGAGACATTTGTGATAAACATGTGAAAAAGAGAAAGGGATTTACAGTCTACATCAGAATCTTTCATCAGGAAGAACATGCTCATTAGTGCAATATTCACTTTAATCTCATCTTTTTCTTCTGCTGCTGCACACTGCTCTTCTATCAGCACTGATTAGCAGCTAGAAACCTGGCCTGCTTTTTTCTTACTTGAGCATCCTGCATACAGGGGATGGAACTTAGCTGTTGGTAGATGGGCAGCGAGGCTCTTTTTGTATTATGTTAATGTTGCCACTCACAATGGTTCCATTATGAGCTTCATTGTTTAGTGTTAATTTCCTGGCTGTTACAAATTATATCAGGATGAATTGTAGCATAAAGGCTTGTAGACTTGGTTTGATTTCCGTTCCCAGAGAGGGTGCAAAATTTTTCTCAGTTCCGGTTGGTGTTTTTTTTTTTTTTTTTTTTTTTTAAATTGAGTTTTTAGATACTACTTCTCAAATCATTTGTATATAAATAGAATTCTAATTAAAGCAAAAAACCCCCAAACCAAACCAAACAAACCCCAAACCAATTCTTGTTTTTTGTTGGCTGTTTGTCCTTAGTCTTCCAAATGCTTTGCTCCTAGAGGTCTCAGTGAAAATATGTGGGAGATCTTGGGAAGCCACTTGCCAACCCTTTCTTAATGGAGCTGCTGATTTTCTCTGTGTGTGTGTATATGTGTGTGTGTCAAGGAGACAAAATGTGACATTTTTTTTTAAGTAGAAAAAACCCTTTCTTAGTTCTTACAGGTGGCTAAACTGCAAAGTTCACCAGCTCTCAAGGACATTACTATTCTTAGTAGCAAAAGAACTGACTTAGAGTTGTAAATCTAAATGTCCAAGTTTAAGTCTGCAGAAAGTTCAGGCGCTCATCTTTTAGAACTGGTGTTAGATGGGCACTTGGGAAAACTGTTAAACCACAAGTTAGTCACAGTTTCAGAGTGCTTACTCATCCATGAACATGAACATAGTAACAGACAATAAAACGGGATCTGAGAATGTCTGCTGCATGTTTTTACAAAACAATAGGGAATGTGGAGTTGAAAGCTCCAGGTTTCCAAGCTGTCATGAAAGGGTATGACTCTTTTATGACTCATTTTCACTATATTCCAAGATTCTTCCTCCTACTAACTTATACTCCACTTATCTAGCAATTTGGAAACTATTTGAAAAGAAGGTATTTGGGTTTTTCAGCTATTTCAGTTGTTAGATCCTTTTGTTTTTCTTGGCTCCATTATTTTTTAAGGCAATATTTCTGTTCTTACATTTGAATGCCTTTAGAGCAAAATACAGCTATAAAGAGCTGTGATTAATTTTACCTATTGGCTGAATACCATCTTTCCCAGCTTATACTTTGGGACAAAATAATATGTTAAATTATTTCCGTCTGTACTGGGACAAGCTACAGCACTAACACAGTCAGAGGTATCTCAGGTTTGAATGTTTCTTCTAAGTGCAAGCACTTGAGTGTATGCCGAGGAAGATCTCCCAATGTACCACTCTGGCTGTGCCCCCCCAAGCTTTCTGTAAGTCACCAAGCTGCAACATATTTCTTTGCATGCAAAACCTTTTTCTTTCATGGCTTTCAAAAACTTAATGTAGGAATATATATATATATAGAATCAACTGGCAGCTGACTGGCTACTGCATATGCCACATTTGTGATTGTAGTCGAATGCAGCGCTCCAGGAAAGAAAAACCACTCATAATTTTGGCTACTGCCGGGCAAGGCTCAGGCCATCACTCAGACTTTGCTGTGCAGCTCTGTCAGGCACATCAGTCCTGGTTTGCAGCATTTCTGGTCTCCCATCCCTGAGGCATTGTGGAGCCGACACTACAGTTTGCAAGTGGGTTGAGGTAGATATACAGAAAGGAGGGCAGTATCACCAAGTTTCTGCTACCACTTTACCCTGATTTTTTTTTTTTTTTTAATGCCATACAGGGCAGAGGAGGGGCCCTTTATATTAGCAATTGTATTGCAATCTGGGCCTGTAGTAAATTTAATTTGCAGAGTGTTCTGTCTTTAAAAAATTATTCCAGTCTCCTGTGTCCAGTGGAACAAGTGCTTCATATAAAAATGAGTTCTCACAATATTTTTACAATGAATAACATCAAATTTACCAACAGGAGAATCTCATCTGAATAAATATCAATATCAATATCAATATTGTTTGACATACAATACTGAAATTTAGAGCAATACATTTTCCAAGAGAGTATTATTTAAAGGTTAGAGTTCAAAGATGATGTCTCACAAAAGTAAAAACAGATGTTACAAATAGACTTTGTGTTTAAGTAATTGAGAGCAAGTGCGGAGCTGGGCTTTACTTGATCACTAAAGCCTTCAGTTTTTTGCTCATCTGGATATCAAAACACCCCTCTGTGTATGTCTGCAGTGACTAAGTAAAGCTGGTTGAATTAAAATTTCAATGCAACACTTCTAAAAATTATGCACCTATATTAAGGCATATGTGCAATGAGAGAATACTGGGGAAAATTGTGTTTTAATGTAAGCCCAGTAGATTGCTTTGGATCAGTGTCATATTGATATTTGAAAGTATGAACTCCTTCGTGGGATAAGTGTATAATTTAACTGTAGAAAAAGCTGCCAGAAGTAAGGCAATTATGTTCTTTGATTTTTCCCCTTTGATTTTACAGAAAATCTTAGTAAAGTTTAGTGTCATATAGAGCATGAATTGTCATCAAACCAGAGAAAATGGTCATTCTGCTCTTAAATACCAGCTGGATTTTTTCAGAGTTGTAATGATTATAAGCTTGTGACGCTAGACATGATCCAGTGAGCTTGCTGGAGGGTTTTTTTTTCAGTCTGGATAAGCCTGTACCCAAAGTTTAAAGGTGCTGGTCATTTTATCAATTACATGATTGAAAGTTTTGGTTGCAGAGAGGAAAGAATTGGTACAAGCCACCACAAGAATATGAGGTAGAGCTACAGTGTAGACAATGTGTTAGTGACTGATTGAAAAGTGGATCTTTTTCTAAACCTTGTTTGGTCTGCATATCCCCTTGCAACCCCATGCATAGCTTGGGACACACCAAAACTCAGTGAAAAACTGCTAGTGCTTCTCATTGACAAACACATTCATACTACATTCTTTAATACACAGAATAGTGCTTAGACCTTATTTTGTGACTTTCTGGCTTAAAAAGGTGCAACCTTTTGTGTTAGGCATTAATCTGTCCTAAGTCTGTGTGAGCTGATATCAGATTTATCAGGGTTCTCAGATTTGGTAACAGATTTTTACTGGCCGGTAGTCTTAATTGTAGGTATATTGATAGTCCAACACTTTACTTTGGAATTTATTATCCAAATTTCTCCTTATGTACTCAAGAAAGTGAAGCTTAAATACACATGTTCAGGCAAGAACTTTGGATTTGCTGGTTCCTTCTAACATACCATACTTAAAGTGTCTGTGGAAATACTGGAACCATCAAGGAGAAAATAGAAGTGCTGCACACCAACCTCCCTTTCAAATGAAGAACTGGGAGAAGGTTTGCACTTATGGATGCAAACAGAGGTGTATGTGAAAACCTCTCAATTAGTGTTTTGAAAATGAACCATCCTCCCCTTCTTCAGTGATTTCCCTGAAAGTGGAAGTCCATTTCCATGAAAATGACAGTCCAAAACCAGTAGTGCCATACCATGCCAAAAATTACTCTTTTCTTTTAAAGAAGGCAGGTCATGCTGCAATACTGTGTGTGCTGTCCATCCAAGTGCATCCTTGCTGGCACCTGTGTCCTAGTGAAACAGTCTGACTGACTTGTGAGCAGACACAGGCAGTCTAACAGATGGAGGTCAGTGAAGTCAGCCAAGAGACCATACACTAGCTGCACATAAAGTGTGCGAGTTAACGACAGGATTCCCAGAGAGAAACATCCAAATGTCTCCTGGCAGCCTTACATTCATATGCTGGTACAAGACAAAGATTAAGAAAATTGCTTTATCAAGAGAAGTAGAAAGAGAAAGATGTGAAAAATCATTCCTATGTGGATTATGTTGGAGACTTTTGGGCTGAAGACACCTTCAGCCTGGGAAGGATGCAGCTGTGAGCGCGGGAAAGTGGAGAAAAACAAGTCTATGGCCTTGCAGTGGCATGGGAAAGTAGAAGAAAGAAGGAAAACAACTGAGAAAAACAATTTGTGTTTTGAGTCTTGCCAGCATGAGGAGAGTTGTGAACTACCTATCAGAAGATGGTCTAAGATTTGTGGACAGAAGTGCTTGGCTAATAGAGCGTGACATGTGTATGCATAGACAGATAAGAAAAAGTATAAAAGAGAAGCCTTCTGTTAATAAAATGGTCATTGTTGATGGTTCATGCTGTCGGTGTGTCTCTGTGTCTGTGTGTGCATATGTGCTCGCTGCTGCCGCAAAAAAGGACAAAAGTAATGGGGAAAAATGATGGTTTTTTAAAGTTCTCAGGGGGCATTAAAACAGTAGAAGTGAAAAATAATAAAATTGTAAGAAATGCTTAAGATTCTCTTCCAATTATTATTTGGGTGAATGCATAGGCAAAATATTTTTTTAATAGCACTAACCTGAAATGATAACCTTCTGTTTCTGCAAGTCTTTAGAATGCTCTTTCCCTTTGCAGCTCCTTTCCTTTTATTCACTTTGACAGAAGAATCAATGCCTGTGGCTGCTTGCAGTATGGCTTGTAAACTCTTTATCAGTTTGTGGTCTTTTTTTTAAGAAATGGCATTTTACCTCTGTCCTATTTACAGGGGCCGGGACTAGTTTATCACTATGTGAGTATAACCAAAGCTATGTATTCTCCACCCTCTCTGTCATTTCTGATGAACTGTTAATAATGGATCATTTGCAGCAGCTGCCCTGGGCACACCTGACACCTCGGGCTACAAGCTGGATGTTAAAGAACTCTGTGAGACAGGAGACTGTTTCTGTCTTCACACCAATGACTCAGCTGTGATAAGTCCCCTCTGGGGAGGCATTAGCATCTTCACACCCACCCTGGGGGGTCATGTCTGCTAATCAACGATTATCAAAGATTCCAAAAATATCCCATAACTCACAGAGTTAAATCACCCATTGTGAAACTCCTCACCTGGGGGGAGATACTGGGCATTCCCACCTGAAGCTGAGCATATATAATCTTCGGGTTTTGGTACTTCTGGTTCCACTCATCAGATCCAGAGGAGGACCAGAACCTCAACATGACTGTGACTGTCACTCTCAGCAAGACTGCAACCATCATCCTCACCACCAGGTCTTCCTTTTACTTTGCACTCAGGGGGACTATGTGGCACTCAGCACAGGGGCTAAAAAATACCATTCTGTTCGTGCCCCACAGTACTGGGTTATACATCTATTTTTTGTGGGTTAAAACCAGTTTTTTCTCTGTATCGTATTTATTGTAATCTTTTTAGTAACTTGTAAATCTGACTTGTAAACCAGCACAACCTCTGAATGGCATCCTGATGGAGTTTACTCAAACCTCTTTTCTGGCTGCTAGTTATTCTGTACATCTAGAGCTCACCTGTCCGTTTGGTGGAGACTCAGGTTTGTAACAACTGTGCTTTGACTCCCTTTTCATTAATCTACAGCTCTTAGGGTCATGCTTGCTCAAATGGAGCTGTGAAGTCTGGCTGTTATGTCACTAAGTTATACCAACATGGCATTCAATTAATATTTGAAAAACAGCAAATGATTTGGTTCATATGCATCAAAATGATGCCTTGGGGTTTTTCTGTATTTGTAGATTTTGATATAGCTGTATAGTTTCTCATACTTGAGGTAGCAGCTAACAGTTTTTAACAGTTTCTTGTGGTTTGTGCCACATTCTTGAAATTCTGTTTGATGGTCTTGTCAAGGAACAAGATTTCTTTATGGACATCTTGTTTGGGTCACGTGCACCTGAAAATCATATTGTAGTCAAAACAAGATAGAACTGTTGGAAACCCTTGGAGGAGCTCCAGTGGAGTGGTTCTGAGGGTGGTACCAGGGGCAAAATTTTTTCGTGTTGGATGTGCCCATTAGATATGATAATTAAATAGTGTTATAAATTTGTAAGAACTGTATTCTGTGTCTGCACCTGTATACTCCATGCATCTGAAAGTTTTCATTAAAGAATTACTTTACCTATACTGTCTCAAAAGTTGTTTTTCCTCAATTTTGGGCAACAACAACAGTGTATGCTAATGGGACTTGGAAATGGCTGCACCTCTTTGACTCTTCCTCAAGCTGTTTGCTCCATCACACATGCTGTGCTTGGAGGTACAGTGTGGTGACAGACCTAGTTGGGAAAGGAAAATAGCTGCTTCCTTCCCAGATGATACTCTGGGTGTAAAAGACACATGATAAACTGTGCTCAAAATGAAGTTGCAAACACAAAGTAAAAAATCACAATGAAATAATAATTCTTTCCTTGTACACCCTTCTCCCATTGTTTGGGACTGCAGGAGGGAGTGTTTCAGATCCAGGTGTTAGAAATCAGGAATTTGATATGTTGAAGTATGATTGTAATTGGAGAGGAGACTTTTAAATAATGCTTTAGTTGAAAACTGAAAATTTGGCTTAATGGACTTTGTAGTGTATGTATCAAATCTTTATATCATCCCTCAAGCAAGACTTGTGAAGACTTGTATAGAGAATTTGTATCTCTTGTGTTTTCAGCTAATTTTTAAAAGCTAACTACAGGAAAATAATTGAATGGAATATGATACACATATCTTAAAATTTTGGGGTTTCTGTTGTTTATTACTAGATATTCAGGAAAGAATAGAGTCTTTTAATTTACAAAAACTTCAGAACTCAACAGACTAATAGAGGACTGTTTTCCCTAAAATAATATTTTTTTCATTAAAAATAAACAGATTTTGTCTGTACCATTCTCATTGAAGATTGTTACTTGTGTAGTTAATCTGCTGGAATTGTGCCAGTTCATGTATCAGTGTAGCTTCTTTTGTTGTTCAGAAGCAGGGTTGGTAATGATAATAAATGAATAACATTATGAGAAAATACCAGATGTTCTCAAGTGTGAAAACCATGTTTATATTGTTTACTTACAGACTACTTAATTAGAAAAACATTAGGAAAGTATCATGTTAGCCATAAAACTACATTGTTCATCTTTGACTAATGTGGCTGAGGAAGGGGAGCTTTTGCAAACATAGATGGAAATGGAAAACTAAGAAGACTGGTTACTACTGACAAGGCCTAAGAGAACCAGCAGGAAGAATGTTTAAATTTTCTTGTCAGTGTATGGTTTGTAAGAGACAATTAAATGAAAAAAAAACAAACCCAAACCAAACAAACCTGAAACAAAACATCATAGAATCATTGAATTATTTGGGTTGGAAGGTGTATTTGGGTAGAATTCAATGTGGGTATTTTTGGTCTGTTTGGCCCAGCCACCTGTGAGAAGATGGGTTTTCTCATGCCAAGTTATGGGAAACAGGCTGATAAAGATGGTCTGTAGCCTTGAGAGAGAGATTTCTGTGTAAACTAAAATTA
>JAWWEE010000105.1:75197197-75275715 GCA_035221455.1 Xenops minutus | reverse complement strand
AAAGGCAGGAAACCCTTTCGGTATCTGCTGCCCAGGGCTTGCTGGACAATCCCTTCAGATCTCCATCTGTTAATAATGCTGCTTTTGATGCAGGCTAGGACAGGGTTGGCTTTCTGGGCTGCGAATGCACAGATTGCTGGGTCATGTTGAACTTTTTGTCCACAAACACTTCCAAGTCTTTCTCTCCAGGGTAGTTCTCAATCACTTCTCCACCCAGACTGTACTTGCACTTGGGATTTCCTAGGCGCAAGTCCAGGACCTTGCACTTGGCCTTCTTGAACTTCATGAGGTTCATTGCTAAACTCTGACTTTACAAAGGCCAAGAATTATCTTTCCTTTTTTTTTTTTTGGTGTGGCTATAATAGTGGAAAAGCATTAACTGGTTATTTGTCTAAGGTTTTGAAACAATGCAAAGATTTCACTCTAAAAGCTCCTTAAAAAATTTGCCTACAAGTTATTTAAAGTAAGTATGCTCTGACCACTGTCTAATCAATCAGTTTGAATAGATACACTAAAACTCTGGTGATGCTGGGATGCTTCAGTGTCAGCAAGACTTTCCTGACGATGTTTCTGTGTTTCCCTTGGAAAATATGCAGCCTGTTTGCTGTGATCATCATGTCTTGTGTAACCCTTTCGGTTATTGTTTAAGCAGTCAAAATGAATAGCAGCTGTGGAATGGGTGAATTTAATTTGCTGATACAAGTGAGAGAAATAGCAGTTTACCTGTGTATCAACTGCACACTCCTTGCAAGTGAGGAAATTTTGATTCTTATTTCTAGGAAAATAAAAAAAAAAGAAATAAAATGTATGAGATTTTTTTATAAACAGGTCTAGGGTGTATTAAAAATTGGGTGAGGGTACCTGTGTTCAAATGAAGAGAAGAGGAGAAGGAAAGCAATTAAGCAGAGATCTACTTGGCTGAAGAACTGAAGAAGAAATTTGAACTGCATAATACCTGCCTCAGTTCTGTAAGCCATCACTAACACATTCCCTTTTACCATCAAGTAAACAAGGCCACCTGCCCCATGATGACAAGATCAGTACTGGAAATGTAAGGTAAATGTAATTGCCGACATCACCCACTTATAGCCACCGAGGCTGAAGACCTTCATGCAGCACGTATATCTAAAGAGTTGACATGATCTTTTATAGGGGTGGATAATGGATATTTCCCATTACTTGGATATAGTGCTAAATTTCAGATCAACCAATGAACTGGGCACCAAGTTAAATGAGAACACAGAAACATTAATCTTTGTTTTGCTTAGGGTCTCTGCTGGTATTTTAACTCACTGGAATGTTATCACAGATCTGGGAGAATTGCTACTTATGCTTCTTGTGTTGTGTTTGCATGGAAAAGTGTTAGTAGCAGGTTGGTTACAGGGATGCAGAGGCTCTGTCTGACAGAGCCAGTGCCAGACAACTTCAGAATGGACCCATCACTGGCCAAGGTTGAGCCCATTAGCAACGGTGGTAGCATCCCTTGGATAACAGATTTTAGAAGGTGGAAAAAAGTTACTGTGCAACAGTAATTGCAGCCAGAGAGGAATGAGAATATGTGAGAGAAACAACCCTGTAGACACCCAGGTTAGTTTATAAAGAGCAGGAGATGGTGTTCAGGGCATCAGAGCAAAGATTTCCTTGCAGTCCATGGTGCAGACCATGGAGAGGCAGGCTGTGCCCCTGAGCCCATGCTGGCCCATGGGGGAGCAGGTATCCACCTGGATGGCCTGGGTTACTTCACACCAAAGCAGTTGGATGCATGAAGGAGGCTGTAACTCTACACAAAGCCTACTCTGGAGCAGGCTCCTGGAAGGGACCTGTGGACCCATGGAAAGAGGAGCCCAGGTTATAACAGGTTTGCTGTCAGGACTTGAGACCCCACAGTGGACTCACGCTGAAGCAGCCTGTTCCTGAAGGACTGCACCCTGTAGGAGGGACCCATGCTGGAGCAGTTCATGGAGAACTGCAGCCCATGGGAAGGATTTGCACTGGAGTGCATGGAGGACTGTCTCCTGTGAGAGGGACCCCACACAGGAGTGTAAGGTGTCCTCCCCTTGAGGAGACAGGAGCAGCTGAGGCAACATGTCCACAATCCCCATTCCCTGTCCCCCTGAGCTGCAGAGGGGAGGAGATAGAGAATCTGGAATAAAGTTGAGCCAGGGATGAGGAAGGGTGGGGAGAAGGTATTTTTAAGATTTGTTTTACTTCTCATTGTACTCTGATGTGATTGTCAGTGAATCCAATTAATGTTCCCCAAGGTGAGTCTGTTTTTTCTGTGATGGTAATTGATGAGTGATCCCTCCCTGTACTTATCTTGACCCAGGAGCCTTTCATTGTATTCTGTCCTCTCTTTCCACCTGAGGAGCGGAGTGCTAAAGGGGCTTTGGCAGATGTGTTAGCCAGGGTCAACCCTCCACAGTTCTATATTTTCCTTTTTCACTACACCTACTGTTCCACTGTGTCTTTGCCCTCACATAATCAACTTGATGGACAAAACTTCAAGACCAGGTAATACTAAGTGATATCACAGTTTCTTGTCAAATATAATCTTTCTTTTTTCTTTCTGTGTGATGCACTGCCTACTTCCAGGAGAGAGATGAAACCTTCCAGCTGTTCCTCCTTTACTCACAACAGATCCTTTTTTCCCCTTCCTTTACTTCCCATGTAGACTATGCCTAGTTGGTTGTATTAGAGACAACCGCAGGTAAACTGGGTTTATTCTTTTCACACTTACTCATCTAAGAGAACAAACGTAACTTTCCAAAAAGCTATTAAAATTTTCATGTTCTTAATAAGGCTTCTTATCCAAAATAATAACCTTGAATTAACAAACCTCTGTGTTATAGACAAATATCTGTTCTTTTGATAGATCCTTTTCTTTGGCAAGGTGGGGTCAGGAATGCAGTGAGGGTGAGGTAGAGATGGAATATAATGAGAGAAAACTAGAATACTGCAAATTTTGCTCAATATATGACATTTTCATTAAGTCACTGAGTTCTAATGGCAGAGGAATTGTTTGGAGATTTCTATGTAAGACCAATACAAATTCAATAACAGTAATGCTTTCAGAGATTTTTTTTTTCTGTAAAAACCTTAACTACTCCTTAGCTGGTAGTATAAAGCAGATATTTATTGATCCTGAGTTAAACTATTAATGGAAGGTGTTTTTCTTCACATGGTATGACTTGGCTTCACATGAGTCTGATATTAAAGTGCAAGAAAATAAGGAAAAGTGTCAGAGAAAGAGTATTTAAATACAATAGCTCCACTTCAGTTTTAAACTTTCTGTTAATACTGCATGGTTATGCTGCACAACAGCCTTTTTTTAAAAAAAATCTCATTTATATTTCATTTTTTTCTCAGTCTCTGGCACAAACTAAAAATATTTCTTTGTCAGTAAATGTGAGACAATGAGTGACGAGCACAAAAGATCATTCTGTCTCATTACAATGAATAAAGAATATCAGAAAATTATAATTCTTTCAAAAAGTTGAATTACTGCATTAAAACATAGCTGTCATATTACACAGATATTTCCTTAGTCCCTCTAGTTGCTTCTTTCTATAGTCACAATCCAAAGCACTTAGTCTAAAATAATGCCACAGTACCTTTCTCTCTAAGGCAGGGTTGGAGAGATATGACTCTCACTGTTCTCCAGGCAACTAACCTTCTTCAGGATTAACTGAAGTCAAACGCACACCTTTCCACTAAGTTAAACATCAATCTAAAAGTAGATTTTTTTTTCCTTTTTATCATTAAAAAAAACCCCAAACCAACAACCAAACAAAAACAAACAAACGAAAACCAAAGGGGAGGAAAAAAAAAAATCCTCATGGCTACTTGCACATAGAGCACAAAAATTCAGAAAATTGCAGCCTTCTTGGTCAACCTTCCTTCTTCTGGATGCACCTGCTGATCCTCCTCGCCACTTGTCCCTGGGGCGCGGGAGCCTCCTCCTGCATCCTGCAGTCCCAATCCCCCTGCCTCCCGCAGTCCCAATCCCTCTGCATCCCGCAGTCCCAATCCCTCTGCATCCCTCTGTCCCAATCCCTCTGCATCCCGCAGTCCCAATCCCCCTGTATCCCGCAGTCCCAATCCCTCTGCATCCCTCTGTCCCAATCCCTCTGCATCTCACTGTCCCAATCCCTCTGCATCCCGCTGTCCCAATCCCTCTGCATCTCACTGCCCAATCGCTCTGCATCCCGCCGTCCCAATCCCTCTGCATCCCGCCGTCCCGCTCCCCCTGCGTCCCGCCTGCCGCACGCCGCCGGAGAGCCCCCACCGGGGTGTCCCCAGGTTTCGGCTTCCCGCCGCCCGAAAGTTCCCGCCGCTGCAGCGGACAGGTAAGTGCTGTCCCTGGGCCCCGGTGTGAGAGCTCACCTGCAGCCGTGCTCTGCTCCCATCCACGCCTGAAACCGGACCTGCCGCTTCGGCGAGCGATCTTCGGCGGGGCAGGAGAGAACAGCGGGGCACGCCCAGCACATAACCTGCTGCTGTGCCCGTCCCTAAACACACAAACGTTAAATACAAACACCCAGTACGACAGTTACCCTGGATAAATCAATCAACCAACCAACCTCCCCACTCTATGTAAGGAGATTAAAAATCACAGAAAATTATAGTACCTATTTTACTGCCCGCTCCGAATTCCACAACTTACATCTTCACAGGTTGAAATCTCCCTGACATTTCAGGGAATTCTTCTTATGAAATAGGAAAGAATAAAGGGAAATAAAAGACAATATATGCACAGCATCACAATAATTGTCAAAGAACCCTGGCAATTGCTTAACTGTATTCAGGCAATGATGACTGGACACCTCTGGTTCAGGCTATTCAAATTATAACATCTGTTTCTGGTTCTAGTATGTCTAAATATTTTTTTTTAAATTCTGTTTTCTATGTAGGTACAGGAATGTATGCTCTTTTTTTTGAACTGTGGAGTTAGTCCTTTTTTTTTTTTTGTTGGTAGCAAATTTTCATAAATAAATACCTGAATGGAAGGCTTCTGAAGTCAAAACAAAACAGTACTGTAGTGCTAACAGAAGGTTATTGTCAGAACCACCTCTCACACTGAGTTTTTGGCAAAGATATTTCAAATTTGATGGAAAGCTATGTTTGCTGAATCATTGCTGATTTATCTCATTTCAAAGACATGTTTTAGTTGACTAAATTTGGAATCAACATACTTCTCTAAAACCCTCCCATGCACCCTCAGAGAATTGCAGCACACGTGAGAAACATGAATTGTTTCAGTAGAGTGGATATATGAGAAAGGCTACTAGGAAAAAATAGTCTGTGAAAAAAGTTGTACATTCAAAGGAAAGAGAAAGCCTCAGTAGCATACTTCTCAGTGATATACCCCTTTCCAGCTCTGTATTCTGAGAAGAAAAAGTTTCTCAGCCTGCTGTCATCTGCCTTCCCTTGCCTGTGGCTGGTAAACAAGCCCAGTTACCTTTACTTTCCCTGACAGTCCTCCTAGAGATTTCTGTCTCCTCAGATGTGACAATGTATCTGCAGGTTTCATTCCTCCCTAACCTGCTTCTTGGCAAAAGATCATGATTAGAGAAGGTTGCTACTATAAGAATTTGAGTGAATGACTGTCACTCCAACAGAACCAGCCAACAGAAGTAATTAAACACATAACACTTGCAGATCTGTGAGAAAAATGACCTCTGGCAGGGTGATGGGCAGTCAAAGTGGTAACTGCTGAAGCAGAAAGGATCAGGGTACTTCCTTCTCCATGTGCACTGGAGGGAAAAAAAGTCAGTTCTCTGTGAAGAGAAGTCCAAATAAACTGGGTGAATGCAGTCAGTCAGCCAAAGACAAGACCTATAGTTCATATTTAGGGAGTGGAGGTGTCTTTCCATCATCATCATCATCATCATCATCATCATCATCATCATCATCATCATCAATTATTACTAACTTTGTTTTCAATTAATAAACTGTTCTTAACTCAACCTACATGTTTTACTTCTGATTCTCCATCCCATTCCACCAGGGTAGGAGAGTAGGCAGGGCATTCAGCGAGCATCTGTGTGGTGCTTAGTTGCCAGCTGGGCATAAATTGTGACATGGAAATGAATTAAAATGAAAATCTGAACAGGGAATTAGAGAAAAACCATGCTGGACATAAGACATCAATTTGTAGCAAAGAGCTTGGTGCTTAGGAGTCATTGGAACTTCTCACCAGGTTGAAAGGCAGGTTCTGCAACACTGAAACAATTCTTAAAGCAGTTCAGGTATTTTTCTTCAATATATACTCTTGCTCAAATGGATATCAGTTGCAAATTGCATATTTTGCAGGATGGCAGACAACTGCTCCCAGTTTCTGCACTAGATTTCTAATGCATGAGAAAGCTTATGCAGTAGTTAGGAAGTGTGATACTTATCCCTTTGGATGAAGCTTTGGATAGGGATTCATGGGTTCTGACTTCGCAGATAGTGACAGAATAGAAATTCTGGAATTTCTGATAATTCGTGATGCTGAGTACCTTAAAGCAAGTAAGGTAGCAAAATATTAAACTACCTACTGAGAGGTGAATTGAGTCCAGGCTACCAGACAATTTCTATGTCTTACTGAAAGCTATTACTGGTATATCCTTTTCTCCAGATACGGTATAACTAGAACAATTCTAAAAGAGTTTTTCCTTTCAAAAGGAAACCTTAAATCTCTATCAAAATGCTCCAAGGTAAAATTAGTATCTGTCAGTCTGTAAAGGTAGTAAATGCATTGTTCCTCTCTTACCATGTTGAAGCTCAAAATCAGGCAGTTTATTTCTGGTTATGAAAGATTTTACTTTTTTGTCTTAACCATTATGTGCCTGTACATTACCTAATTTCTTTCTATTCTTGATCTTTGATAGAGAAAATTGCCAGTTGTTATTGATTCATTACAGCTTTGACGGATAATTGGCGACATTGTGCAAGTTACCAAACCCTTCACTGATCGAAGCTGCACACAAGATTTTGTATCTGCCTTGAGACAAGCAGTGAAAGAAAAAGAATGGATTTCTGGTGATTAGAAGGGGATGTTTAAATGGAACATAGCAATAAGAAAATTTTGAACTAAGATTTAACTGGAGCAGAAACTCGTGCTCTGGACTGTGTATACTCATTCTTCTTTTTGCTCTCCTTTTGGTAGAGTGAATTTTAATTCCTTTGCGAGAAACGGAAAAGGAGAAGGATGAAATGGTAGAGTTCCTACCTCAGAATACCCACATGAAAGGGAGCGCATTTATAAAAAAATTCCTTGGGCAGGACAAATTAATTTATTCCAGGCCCACTAAATCCAGAAGCATTATCCAGCATCACTATGATCACAGAAGTAATTTTACGATCATCATCTTTGCTTTCTAAGAAAGGCAATTAAGCCAGAAATTATTGCAGAGGTGAGGTGGAGAAAGAGGAATGGATAGCATTAGAGGTATGCTTCCTGGTTGGGGCACGCTGCTTCCCTCTCGTGGGTGCTGGGATCCTCATTCCCTTGGAGAAGTAGATGATAAACCCTTTCCTTTAGCATTTCTGGTTTCTGCATTTTCAGGAGTTTGGCACAGAGCTTTCCTCATGCAGTGCATATAAATTGTGCACAATAGTGTTTGGGGGGGGGGGTTTGATTTTCTGTGAATAACTCATTATTATGAATATATTAACTTGAGAAGTGGTTAAGAAGAAAGTCAATGAAAAAAAAATTAAAAAAAATCCAGTTTCACTCAGAATTTTCTTGATGGCTGAAGTTCAGCTAAAAGTTTTTATTTTCTTTAAGGTTATCTGTCAGTATAGTGATTTAATAGGCTCAAATTAATTTGGGCTTCCTGTTGTAAGCTTTTTTTCTCTCCTCCTCTTAAAAAAAACCAACACCTTTATTTGAAAGAAAAGTGGGTAATCTAGGGTTTTGGTTCTAGCCTTTTGTTCTTACTAATATTTTAGAAGTCAATATGTCATGTATAATGTCATGTATAATCCACAAGAGTTTAGCTTGCTTTCTTTTCTTTTCCCTTAAGGTGCTGAAAGCACCAAATTTTACTCCTCTGAAAATAGTGAAAATTCTTGACCAGGATTTCTTTATCAGGTTGGCAAAGAGGGCTGAAATATCTACTTTTCCCTAATCAATGTCAGGTTTGACACTGTTCTTTGCAGTCACATTTCTACACAGAAGGAGGCTCTGTTATTTCACAGAACATTCAGTACAAATCTTCAAGTGCCTACAATCTGCTTTCTCATTTCCCCACAAAAATGGATTGCTAAAGCAGTAATACAGCCCCACATTGTTTCCACCTACTGTCCTGACACAATTCTCTTTTTCCCTCTGCCATGCAGGCAGGACGCTTCACCTAAAGAACTGCAAGGCTACACCAACCAGCTATAAGAAGTCTTTACCACCAGGTGGTGCTGCTAAACATGGTTTTCCACATCCTTTTAATGCCTGTGTGAGCGAAGTAGTGTCAAGGAGATCTACCCAACAACTGCTTTAAGCTTGCTCAGTTACATAAAGAAGCCATTCTCTTTGGGGAGGAGAGGCCAGGAGAGTATCCTCTCTGCCTGGGTACCTGAGAAGACTCAATGCCTGAGGCAAATTGCCTTGTATTGTCAGCATTTTTGAAAGCAAACATTATGACTCTCACAAAGTAAGTATGTTTCATAAGTGCTTCTGTCTAGCCAAGGCAGAGTGCAGAGTGCAGGTACTACCTTCTCTTGGTCACAGAACAAGGAGTAGCAATGAATTTGTATCCTGAGTTTAGAAAAAAAGATAATAAAATATTTGTTGCTAGTTTGTCCGACCCAGATAGCAGTGTTTCAGGTAGGGATAATTTAAAGGGAATTAGGAAAAGAGTTGCCAGCTCTAGAGAAAGCATATATTGCACGTTTTTGACTTTAAATTCTTACATGATTCCTTTAGATACTCCTGCTGTTCCAATGTACCTGAGAGTTAAAAAGCAATATAATCTCAGTATTACATAATAAATCTCAGGTTTACTCCCCAAGCTCTTTATATCTTCCAAATATCTAATTTAAAGGAGCTATCATTAGTTCTGAAGTGACTGCCAGCATCGTATGCATTGAGAAATATTTTTTGAAAAGACAGTACAAAATGTTAATGAATTCCTCTGTGCCCTTACCTGTTTTTTGGATTTTTTTTTTTTTTTTTTTAAAAATCGACTCATTTGTACATTTCTTGATGTAATGTTTCAAGGCAAGGCAACTGTTTATTGTTTGAGTCCACATTTTTCATATTACCATTGGCTAGGAACAATGACACATTATGTAAAAAAAATAGATCTGTTCCTAGTGATCTTTTCTCAGAGAAAAGGCTTCAGAGGCATTAAGAGAGATACTTTTATGCCATCCTTAATATTTTGAGAGAAATATAAAAGGTAATTCAGATATTCATTATCCTGTTTGTTTGTTTTTTCTCCTTCAAGTTGACTTTTCTTATATGATTTATGATCTTTTAGCCAGGGAACTTGCAAGAATGTGCACGGAAAGTCATGATTTGAGACCTGATGAGGCTGTTTTCCTTGCTGACATGGAGTCAAAGAAATATCATTGGCATTTATTTGCATACTTCCCCGCACAGCAGCAGTCATATATAATCTGACTTCAGAGCCAAGTACTCTAGGGCTGTGCCCAAGAAACATCTCTCCTTTGCCATTTTTTTTTTTTTTCTTTGAGTTGAAATTTTTTCATTATGTCTCTACCTGGTAGTTTCATGGAAGTTCCTTTTCAAAAGTTCTGGTTTTTTTCTCCTTTTTTCTTTTTAATGTTGGTTTTTATTTAAATTTGCAGCATGCTACTGCTTCATGTTAGGCAAATCAGAGCATACCTGGAAAATAAAAACAGTTCATGGAAAACAGATCTGCAGTGTTTAAGACAACACCCTAGAGTCACAACCTGCTTTATTTACCCATCTGCCTGCCTGTCACACAGCTTGGGCTTCAGGGCACAAACTCTGTCTGGCCAGCTGCCTATAGGCTTTGGCAGCAAGCTGTCACCTTCAGGTGAGCAAACCCAAAATAACGTTGTACAAGCATATTCTGCCTGATCACAAGCCTAATGAGACCCCACCTGCAGCTGTGACAGTATTGCCCTGCTGGTGAGAAGGTTCAATGAACAATGCCAGTGCCTGAGCACATTCTTTATTACCAAATTTACAATCTGCCCTCTTAGTTTTAACCTTTTGCAGCATCAGGACATCTGTGGAGCAGGTTTCAGATTCTCAGCTCAGTCAACAGTTCCCAGTGGAAATTATTATGACAACTCTTCTGTGCCTGTGAGCAAAGTCAAATATAAATTTTTATGGTGACTGCTGTTTTCTAATAAAACAGCAAAAAAAGAAAGTATTTTCCTTCAAATGCCTTAGTTGTATCATTGACCACATTATAAACGATGTTTTGTTTTTTTGCAGTCACACCAAGGTGCTGACTATTTGGCAGGCAAGTTCTTTTTCCTGTGACTATTACAACAATCACAGTCAGAGCAGAGATAGAACAGGCTACAAATTAAAAATTAGAAAGCTTTCAATTTCAACCAGTAGAGACACTGGAAAACTATGCCAGTTCAACCTTTTCCAGCTACATTTGTGTCACTGAAACAGTAAGTTCCAGTTTACATCTAGATGCTCTTAGTGTGTACACCTAGTATCATTAGAGCTATATTAATAAAATTCAGTTTCTATTATGCAATTGTACCCTTCTAGTTCTCCTGCACTTAGTTTTAGGAATCTCTTTTTCCTTCTCTACACTTTTCTGTCTTAACAATTTTTTTAATGTTGTGAGATGGAAAGTATGTGAAATTTTCCACCTTGAAGAGGTGGAAATTTCCACTTATTTCCACACATTTCCACTTATGCCAGCAGAGGTGCCTGCATGACTGAGGCCTGTTACCACTCTGCAGAATTGCTTTGTGACAGCCAGCTCTTCTCAAGGAAAGGAATAAAATAATAAGCAGAATTGCCCAGGAATGGCAGTAGAACAAGGATAAAAGGCTAGCTCAAAATGAGATGATAATGTAGATGTCACTTGAAGGCAAGAGTCCTCAACAATGTGTACTTTACTGCCTTTCACTGCAGTAGGAAAAGTAAAAGTTATATACATGAAATTATATATGTACAAATATGTATAGAGTTCAAACTAGCTAGGCACTTTGTGATATGCTTTTTTTTCTCCACTGAAAATGTAGACAGATTGTTTCTCCTAACACTTTTTTCCTTCTAGACCATTGTTGTTCTTTGAAATATCAGACTCCCACTACTACTTAAAATTAGTCTCTCATGGAAGAGAGTTGTGCTTGCTTATAATGAATAGTAGCATAAAAACACTCATATGACCTCATTAGTTAGATTTAGAAAAAAACAATCAGCAACATTAGGTACCAGTAGCTATCATGAAGCACTTAAGAAAGGAATTTTCAATCCTAAGGAAAAATATTGAAAGCATATCCTGAATAATGAGAACAAGAAAAGTACTTCTTTATTAGAAAAGTTCGGTATTTGTAGTTGCTGGCAGCTCCCATGAAAGGCAAAATGCAATAATAATCGTAATTGTATTTTAAACTTCATCTAAATGTGTGATTTGTAAGTCTTAGCAGTTAATAAGTTTTTAGATTTTTGTCTTCAGCAAATGAAGGTATCTCTTTTGAGTTCAGCAGATTTCTTCAAACCCAGGGTGAAAATTTATTTTAAGAACTATGAAGCAATTTCTAGCAAGTAGTACATGCTTGGAGAGCTCTGCAGTCATTTAACTTTGCTGATGGATATTAACTTCCTTGATAACAAATTCAGATTATATATAAATCTGGTAATGATGATTCATAGCACTTCTAGGAGATAGCAATTTATTTCAATTCAGGAACAATTTTTTTTTCTTTAGACTACTTAAAAATATAAATCTCTGGAGATCAGAACTATTTTGAGGAAATTGCACTGTAACTGAAATATTCAGAATAAATAGTTCTCACAGCTTTTCAGATTCTTCCTAGAAAGTTTAAAGAAATTTTAAAATATCCATTTCTGTATAACACCTAAGATAAAATATAACATTTTTAATAATCTAATGTTAAAATATCAAGTCGAAATTAAAATATCTCAAGTTCTTTTCAATTATATTTGTAGCTTAGATTGCAATGGTTGCTTAGGTAAAACATCAAGATTGTTAATGATTAGTTTTAGTTCTTCAGCACAATCAAATATATTCTTGTAATTTCTACTGTATTCATGGCAGTGGAATAGAACAAAATAGGAGGAACAAATATGGAGTACAAATGTGGTCACTCAGCTATGCAGCTACTTTAGCAAAATATGACAAATACCAAAGGATATATGCCTGTTGAGGCTTAAAGGTATGTAGTTCTTTCACGGAAACTTGTTGGCCAGGTTTTGCAAACATCTGTCACTTGCTTTTCAGTGAATTGTCCCAGTATGTGCTGTCCCTTTACTGGCACAGTGTGGAGCAGAAGGAGGCCACCACCTAGAATAATGAAAAAACCCCAACTGTGTAAAATAGACTATTTTCAACAAACTTAGGGCAATCCTATTTCACCTCGAAACCAATCTATTTTGATTTTATCAATTCTACACATTTTACTTGCAAAATAATTAGGAATAAACTAGAGTGCTTTATTCTAAAATTAAATGCTCCATTGCTGGCAATTAAGCAAGGAGTAACTGTTCTTCTTTAACACAACAACATTTTTAATTTTCAAAATTAATTCTTACTGTTCTTATTTTTACAAAATAAACATCTTCTTTTTTGTATTGGGATGCATGATGTCAAAAAATTGACTGATCTCTGATTGTCAGGAAAGAATATAATAAAGTAAGGACTGCTAGGTTACAAGCAATCCCTGGTCATTTTCCTTTGGAGATAGACCGCAGTTCCTTTGGTAACTGGCGTGACTGAGTAGGACACCAGCACTATAGTGAGGGTTCCTTCATACTGGACGGATTGTCTTATGACTAGTATAACTCTGTCCAGTGAAAAAGTAGTGCTATTTGCCTAGTTATTCCATCAGCCCTAATACATACTGTCTAGAATGTGTTCTAGAGTTTTTTTTTTTGTTGTTGTTTGTTTTTTTTTTGCTACTGAAAAAGACAGCCTGCAATACAAGTATTCCCTTCAAACATAGGCAATTTACAGAGTTAAACTTGCTCTTATGCTCTCCTGCTATTCCAGAAGAGTTTGTGTTCTCACCCCACAATACAGGTCATGGTAAAACTTTCCTCCCTTCCTTTCTCTCTTATCCCTCTTATGTCAAAGCAGTCAGTAGCAAAAAGGTTTGAATGCTGTCATAGACACAACAGCAATAAACTCTAGTCCCTGCAGAAATGTCTTCTGCCTTGCATGGGTGACTTCCAGAGTGTGTGATTTCAGTTCTGGTTCTGATTTAAAAGAAAAAAAAAAATATTACTCATATATTTTCTGTGGATTTTGAGCTTGTCAGTGTATTAAACATCCATTCTCAGTAAATAATTTGGTGTCGCCAGAAACTTGGTCAGCTTTTTAGAGTTTGAGCCATGGTTGAGTTTAGCCATGTATTCTTTGGCATTTCTAAACTGTGTAGTTTCTAAGTATATTCAGATCACAAAGCAAGAGCTTTTAAAAGTCCAAGTGGCCAATTTCAAAAACATTGATGGGGGTGGCTTTTACACGTGTGTTTCAGTATAAGCATTTGCTAGTGTCCTGTCTTCATCAATGTCTTAGAACAAGATGATCTTTTGAAAGCTCTATTACTCGTCATCTGTAACGAGGTAATCATTTGTTCAGTGCTGTGAATAAACAAGGCAGTTATTGAATGAGCTGAAGTACAAGCCTGATGTCTTTTATTATCTAAAAATAACAGCACACCTTTTTTTCTCCCTTAATTTTAGATAATCAAAGTTCCAACTTTTACTACCCTGCTTAGTTCAAACTGCACACAGTGGCCACCGATGTGTTTTATTTGAATGAAATATCATAGTCAAGACTTCTAGAAAACACTGTATTCTCTGGCAGGGAAGGCCAGATAGATAAAGAAAAATGGTGATATGAATTGCTACACAACAGTCATCAGCCTTAGAAAGACTTTCTCAGACCCACCAAGTTTTCTTAGTGAATATTGAAATGTGTTTATATGCAGAGTAATGCAACCTGGCCATAACTTACTGCAGTAAAATAATATATCCAGTGACACTATCTAATGAAACCAAACCTTGTGACCTTCTCTGATTAGGCATTGCAATAAGTTCAGTGGCTTATGAACCACTAAACATAGTTACAAAAATAGTAAAGAGAATCTATTATGGACCTACCACTTGAAACAACTTGATGAAGACTTTAATTAACATATTCTAATTTCAGTTGCAAAGCTTAGCATAATTGTGGTAGCAGAAACTACAATCAGCTAATTGCAGCCAGGACACTGAACATGTTTCAGAAGATACACTTATCATTTCAGGGCAAATAAAGCTAGACAAGGCAGAATAACAAATTAATTACTGAAAAATGTGTGATGGGTTTTTTTAATTATCTTTAAAAAATTTGCAAATAAAAAGACCTGATTTTTGAACAATACCACATGTACTATACTATTAATTTAGAAAATGTGTGACAATGTGATGTTTTACCCTACATTAATTTGATTTGTAGTGTAACTTAAAGTATTGTGCCTTTACGTGGTCAAAGAAATATTTGAATATAAGAACAGATGTCTTTGACAGAAATGACAAGAGCACAGCATACTCACATAAACACTTCTTACGCAGATGATGCAAAGGGTCATTCTGACCCTTTTGTTTAGTCTTCTGCAAAACAGAGGAGGGAAGCAGTTTAGTGGAATAGACTGTGCAGACTGCTTGAAAGGTAGGCAGGCTCCCCAGTCAGCACAGAGCCAAATCTCCCAGATGCAGACATGGGATACTTTTCACATATTTTCCAGTGATGCTTTACTGCATGAACACCTCAATTCACAGTGGTGGGATGTTTCACCCTTTGTACTATGGTATTAACTAAAACTCTAGTCCAGGAAGAGGACACCTGGGTTCTGAGCATATCTCAAGCTTAGTAGGTATGCACCCATGTTGCCACGAAATTGTGCAGGAGATCAATGCGTAGGTATGTGGAGTGTCCAGTGGGCTAGTGCTACTGTTCAAGTTGAGTCACTGTGTCACCAAAAATAGACGAATCATGAAATAGGAATGTGGGAAAGAGGTCAACTGATTCTTGCCTTTTCCTTAGGGTGGTTAGACAAGGTAGGAAAGACCTATGGTTTTGCCCTAGTCTCAGTCCTAGTAAATTTTTCAGATTTTATCTTGTGAATCTTAAGGTGAATGAATGTCCAATAAAGGCTGTGAATGTCAAGAGAAAATTAAGCTCTATAATTCTTTTACGCCAAATGCAGTGATCAGTTTCATGAGATGGTGACCAAAACACTGAAGGATTCAAACCAGAACATTCTAGAGCACAAGGGTTACTCCAAATGGAATGCCATAGATACTAGGATTTAGGAGACGTTCGTTTTACCTCACTGCCTACAAGTGGAGATCCTGCAGCTGAGGTTTACACTTCTGAAGCAAGTCTTCTAAGTGCAAAGCTATTGAGAGAGTCATAAGGTGTGTCACAATCTTCTGTTACTAAAATAATTAACTATATTATGATATAATATAGATATAACCCATAGATATTATTTTAGAGTAGATCAGTACTACTAGAGAGCCTGAATCTCATGCAGCTGTAGCCACTATAGCCTTTCCTGTAGAATTCATATACTGTCAATAATGTAGCTGGATACCTATATTGAGTGGACTGGATCATCTTCCACAGATTTTTGACTTTCCTAAATGCTTTGCCTGAGGAAATCCACCTTCTCTGATGAATGGAAGGTATAATCAAAACCTCCTTCATCTCCCCTATGAATATATGAAGGCTAGCAAACTGTATCCCTTCCATTTACTCAAGGGTTTTGCATTTGAAATGGAGATTCATTCCTGTTGCAGAGTAAGTGCTGTGTGTGGTAAGCATTTTGAGTAGCCTGACTTTCTACTGTTGGGTCAAAAGCAAAAAGACTGTAAAAAAGAATAGGATTTATAATGTGGTTATTTGACAGCTTAGTCTAAAGACTGCTAAAGCTCTTGAGAGTTTTTCCATCAACATATTTGGAATTGGGCCACTAATGACTAGGAGGAAGGGAATTCTGAACTTAAGCTTGTTTAGTTGATTTTTATTTTAATCTAGATGCAGATTAGTACTCACTAATATGTCTGGCTGCTGCAATAAGACTGTGCCAGGGAAATGTTTTCTATCAAGTGGCCAGTGTACAATAAGAATGGAGTACATAGAATATAGCTACCAGTACTTAGTGGGTGAGAGAGAGAGAAATGTGCTAGATGTGTTTGGGGAGAACATACATGCAGTGAATGCTATGGAATGTCTTTTTATCTCTTCCATAAATTTGATCAAATTAAAAAAAAAAAAAAGGATCCAATCTCCGCATCTTATCCTAATAGAAAAAGTGGTCTATGCTCTTTCAAAGAAGCTAAACAGAACTCCTCTGTGGATCAAGGAGTGCACGTTAAGGGATTCTGTGTAGGCACTTACATTTTACTAACCACGTAAGTATCTTAATGAACTTTCTAATTACATGGTCACTATGTTTAAGAAATCAATTTTGATTGAAACTTTTTAAAATTTACTTTCTAATTAACACCAATAAATCTTTGTTGTTCTCCAGAAGTAAGAAGGTGATAATTTTTAACAATGATTTCGAACACACAGCATCTCAATTATTACATAATTATAAAATTGTAAGAT
Organism: Xenops minutus; assembly: GCA_035221455.1. Lineage (NCBI taxonomy): Eukaryota > Metazoa > Chordata > Aves > Passeriformes > Furnariidae > Xenops > Xenops minutus. Next base: position 75,258,928 of record JAWWEE010000105.1, on the reverse strand, counting down.
AGTATCTAAATATATTTTAAGTCTTGAATTTTGTACCCAATTGACAGACTCTGCGTGACAGATATTCCAATGGTATAAGTAAGAGAATTCTGAAATACCATACTACAGCACAATGCTGTGATGCTCTTATTTTGGTGGGTTTTTTGCTTGTTTATTTTTTGTTTTGTTTTCTTTTTTTCTTTTTTTTTTTTTTCCTCATGCTTCCTTTTTTTCCTATTAAAATTAGGTTGTTGATTTGTTTGGTTTGTTTTTTGCTTGCTTTTCTGCTAGTCAAGTTTTCAGGGCTCTGATTTCCATAATAAGCAAACATTCTCAATCCTACCAGTAAATTTAAGCCCAATAGTCAGCCCAACAGCTATTACAAAGTTTCAGTCCGGAAAATAAGATGAACAGTTTTCAATCTTATATAAGATTTTACCAGTATGGAGATTAGTGCCTTAATAGAATCTGGACTAAATTCATACTGTTCAGATGTAATGAAAAGCAATGAACAAAACAAATGAAGGTTATTCTGTGGCAGAAGCTATAAATTGTACAGACAAAAGTTTCTGAGTGTACAAGGTATAAAAAAAGGACCCATGTCAAAAGTGCATTCTAAGGCATATGGAAATCTTTCTATCTTCACTGGGTTTTCCATTATCCTCCACAGAAAAGGAGAGTAGCAGCCTAGCTGGCAGACAAGCACATACTGTTGTTGCATCAGCTATGTGCTCAAGATAAAGCATGCTTGGGCCTGAGAAAGAGGAAAGGTATGCAAACAGCCTGTGACAATCTGGTCACTGGAGTGCAGAGTATGACAATACACCCAGATTTACTGCAACTAGCACATAATTCATCATTATACCCATCAGCTGATGAGTATCCCGCCTGCATTGCCATAAATTTGGATGGCTTATGGGGAACTCCAGATGATTTTGAAAGGTAATGTTCTCTCTAGTCACCTGAAAAAAATAGATTCCAGATTTTCTACTTAATAATTTTACTACTTGGCAATAAATGCTATTTTTGCGTGCAGGCTATTGCAGAAACACATAATTGATTCACCACCATCAGTGTGTTACATCATACTCAGCAATAAACAGCTTGATTCCAATCCAAACCAGCTTTTGTAGCCAATATACCAGAAAAACTTCTGTGAAACCATCTGTGACTGTCAGATCTAATGGATTAGAGGCATGCGCTGCTAAAGTGAGCAAGAGTCATCAGAAGCAAAGGCTGGAAACTGCATAGTTAAATGCCAGAGTAGATATTTTCTTGCAATCTTCTTAACCCAGCACGTGACTTTATTAAACCGGTTCCCCATCCTCTATATCTTTGCAGTGAACTTTGCCTACAGGGACCACTATTAATGTAGACTAACATTGATTTGTTAATAGTGAATGAAAATGACACTCAAATTTCTCCTTTGCCTCCATTGTTGGTCTTTGTGATTAAACTTCAAAAAAATATACAACTAAACCAGACTTTGCAGCCCTGAAATCTGCGACTTATTTCTGATGTCATCTGTGCTCTATACAGTCAAATTTTGTGATGCCCTTGTGGTCACACCAGTATGGCTCCAGTTCAAAATAAGAATACTTCAATATAAAGAAGTTGTTTGACTAAGTCAGCTAATATTGCCTTTTTATTTTAGATTTTTTTCTGTAACCAAGTCTGAAATAGCCTTTGAAAAAATGCCCTTTTCAGGATGTGGACTATTACACAGTATCACATTAAACAACTTAATTCCTTTTGCACAGTGACATTTTCAAACATAGGAAGTACCAGAATGAATTGTACATATACACCATGCTGAATGCTGCATATGCTATGAGGAGTCAAATTATTGAATAAATATTATGAGCAGTTATTGAATGAAACATGCGTTATGAGTATGCATGCTGTATTTTTTTCAGATGCTTATTGCCAAAAATATTTTCAGGAAACCCTGAGTTTTTCTACCTGACTATGGGAACAGAGGAGAGAATAGAGAGCTCAGGAGATGTCCTCTTTGGTTCTTACATGTGAGAAAATGAATACAGTGAGATGATGCCACCAATATACTTTCAGGTATCCTGAACATGCAGTAATATTGTGTTCACAAAGGGCATATTGTGCCTCATGAGAAAAGTGGAAAAGCAACTTTATTTGCCTTTCTGCTAATCTAGTGACTAATGCTTTAAACTGGGAGCAGAGAGGAGCAGATGGAATGTCTAAAACTAGAGGAGATTGATACACTGTCCTATTTTTTATGCTTTCTCCCACTGTTCTATCATTATTAAATTTATCCATCAAACTTAAATGCCTGGACGGCAATGCAAGAATTGCGAGAAATAAGCAAGAGTCACTGAAATGTTTAATGCACAACCAAAACTATACCTAACCTGGCACCACGAAAAGGTAGTGAGGCAATTCTGATGACTGGCAGTTTCCTAGAAAAAGTATAGCTTGTTCAGAATGATGGTGGGGAGAGAAAGAAACATTAAGGGTTCAAACACTTTCACTGAGGTACACAATATTGACAGATCTACAGCTGTTGAAGAGCAGAGTCAGAAAGGAGTGGTAAAGAACCAAAAGTAAGAGCAGTTTGGGCAACAGTGACAACGACTATGATAAGAGTTCATGATTCACAGAAACTTGCAAAAAGAAGAACTGCATTTCAAGAATAAAGAATGAAGTAAATTCACAAAACAAATAACAAGATCTGTTGAAATTACAGTCACTCTTAGCGTGTTGTCTCCCAAGATTGTCCACAGAGAAGCAGCAACTGGAGCAGCACCAATTGGAGCTTCTATTCTGAGGACAGGCATATGGACTAATGCTTTTCCTTAAGGTTGCTCCTCAATAAATGAAGGTTTTTTGAGGTGCACTGTCTTTATGGGCCTTACTACTAGTGCATTTGCAAGCTACCCTTCCTTTTATACATCCCAGTGTGATCTTTGGATTTAATTTCTTTTTTTGCAGCATCAGCGGCATAACATTGCAAACATATGTCAGCTTGTGAACCACTAAAATCTGCATATTCTTTCCTAAGTAATGTCTTGGCAGCATCTTCCCTTTCTCCCATATATATTTAGATGATTATTGCTGCCCATATGTGATACTTGATGGAGCACAGGACAAAAAAATATATATGCTGAAAGAGGAGAAAAAACATTTTCTTAACAGAAAGCCCATGTAGAGATAGAACTCTTCTTCAAGTTTTTATCATTTCAGAAAAAGATTTCTATTTGCAATATGTCTTTTTTTGGCTAAAAGAGAAGTTTCAGTTGGGGGTCACTTGACAGGCCCCAAATAATAAATTGTGATTCTGGACTAAGAGGAAGTAGGATTGGAGACTAAGTCTCTTCAGTATACAGTATAACATGCCTGGAAATGATTTTCAAAACAACCACTAAAATGGACAAATTATCTTTGTTGTAAGGACAATTGCCCATATTCTAGTTGAATTACATAATGTTTTCTTTTTGTGTAGTACCTATTTTAAATAAGATACACAACCATTTATCTACTAAAGAAGGGGCTGAAACTCAAATCTTCCTTCTTTCCACTGTCATGGTTTAACCCCAGTTGGCAACATCCACACACAGCCATTCACTCTGCCCTGATGGGATCTGGGAGAGAACTGGAAGGGTAAAAGTGAGAAAACTTGTGGGTTGAGGTAAAGACAGTTTAATAGGTAAAGCAAAAGCCATGTATGCAAGCAAATCAAAATACAGAATTCATCAAATGCCATCACTCCAAATGTCTCCATGTTTCTTCTTATATGCTGAGCGTGATGCCATATGGTGTGGAATAGCTCTTTGGCCACTTTCGATCAGCTTTTCCAGCTGTGTACCCTCCCAGCTCCTTGTGAACCCTCAAACTCCTTGCGGGACAGGTGCTGGAAAAACAGAAAAAGTCTTGGCTGTGAAAACGCTGTTGTCAATAAGAAAAACACCCCTGTTTGCAGCAGAAATCCAAAATATAGTCTATACTAGTTACTATAAAGAAAATTAGCTCTATGCCATCCCAAATCAGCACAGGCATTCTCACCAGTCATGTGTGAAACAAATTTTTCTGCTATGACAGCATCTGTAAGTGACTACTAATTGCTCTACTGGCAGAGACAACCTGCAGTGCCAACCTCTGAAGCCACTTAGCATGCCACAGGCTCACCATCCCTGACTGCTACAATATGTGAGTACACTTAGATTAAATTTCTTACTCTCTTCATTTAAGTTAGTGTCCCTTGTCACTGTTTGAGGTCATGACTTCTTTCCCAGGAAACAGAGAGCATGTGAACATCCACCCCAGGCATTAGCTGTTATATCACCAGCCATTAGGGATGCTTAAAAAATGTATACTGGCAGAATAACTTGAATTTTTAGATGCTGTGTTATGGAGTTATTGAAAAAGAAGTTTTGTCTAAGCATTTAATGGTGGAAGATGAGAAATCTAAGTATTCTGGAAAAGACATTCTTAAAGGCTAGACAGATAATTGATTCTGGTGAACAGTATTTGAAAAAAAACACCTGGAAACAAAATATACAACAATACGCAAATCTCTTAAAAATATAGCTATGTACACTGTTTGGGCAGTAAAACTATAACAAAGTAATTCAGATTGCTTTTAGATGTTAAATCCACATTTAAAACTCAAACATATATTCCAATAAGGTTATTTTTCTTATTTTCAAAGTTTCTGTTAGGCAGGAATGAATTATTAAAACCATTTAATTTTTTGCATCAAAATTTTGATAACATTTACTATACAATGGAATAGTTAAATGAAGAATCAAAACTACCCTGGACCACGCTTCCTTGCAGATGCTCCTATAGGTGCAGCATATATGAAACAATAGAAAAAGACAAAGAATAATTTGGCTACTTGATATAATTACCAAAGATATTTATATCAATGATTTTTAGCAGATCATATTTTGCTCACATTTATGGTTATTAGATAAATTGATATAAATTAACTAATTTATTCATTTCACAGTCATGGGGGGAAAAAAGGATATTTTATCATGATGGACATCTTGGCAATTATTTAAATCTCTAAAGAATATTCACAGAGTGCACTCTGAAAAATGTGAGCATTATTAAATGAATTCCCAGCTCCACCATTACAGAGATTAGCTCAGTGTTGTGTCTTTACTGACAATTGCAGTGTATCCTTTAGCTCCAAACATTTTACGTGCAAGGCTCCACTGTTGCCATGGTCTCACACAGAGAGATCCCACTGCAGGACCACAGCTGCAAGTCTTAACTTCCCCTTCTCTTGCTTAAGTCAGTTTAGCTGTTTAAAGAAATTTTATGTGAGAACTGCAGGAAATCAGATATATATCAGCTGCCTCAAAAAGAGTTCTATTTTATTTTCTATCATTCTGCGGGACTTGATGTATGACCCAAAATCTTGGAATTCCAGCTACCTGGGGAAAACCAGTATTCAGTAGAGGATATATAATAAAGAACAGCTAAAAAGTAAAGTGACAGCAATCACTGCAAAGCCTGATAACTGGATCTCTAGTGTCCAACATAAATACTGGGTTTAGGTGTTTTTTATGCATTTTACAGCAAGAGCCAGATGCTCGATATCTAGTACGTGAGTTTATATAAATTAGTTCCTTACTTGGCCAACTTTATGACATCAGTTCATCTAGAATTTATACTTTGCTTTAGAAGGTCACTATTACAAAAAACCCCTGAAAACATAATATTGGGACCTAACCTTCCTGTTCAAGGCAGTTTTAAATGCATGTTCTGTAAATATTTTGAACTACATACCTGCAGATTCTATGAAATGCTGCAATCTTACTACCGTGTATTAATGCAAATCTCTAGAATACCCCTATGTGACAACAAGTAGCTAAATATTTCCATATATATATAAAGGTGCATCTGAGCAAGTTCTTTCTCTCTCTGAAGAGCTGCAACTTTAATTCCTCAGAAATAGGCAGTATACCCACCTGTTTATTTCATTCTGATGATAATGGGCTCTTCATGCACGCTTATGATTTGTGACAAAACAAAACCCAAATCAAGTACAACAGATAGGAGCTGAAACAGCATTACAAGAATTTAGGCTTGTGTTATGCCGAAAGGGAAAATATAGTGCCCTTTGGCCAAAGTTAATACAATGTGAAAAGTCGACTATGATTTGATAGGTAGTAGGTCAAACACATGTGCCATGGATTACCTGTGCTCCACTGTCCTACTGACATCCTCTGTCTTTTCTTGCCTTTTATTTATACCTTCTAAGATGAGTATGGATATATGTGAGCTAGCAGTAACAAAAAGAAAAAAAAAACCAAAACACAAAAATATCCCCAACCAACGAAACAAAAAAGCTAATTTAGAGGAACTAATGGGAAATTTTTTATGCTGGAAAAGGTAGTCTTTAATCCTTAAAATGGCATGTGGTTTGGAACTTCATGAAGGATGATGCCTTACAGCATATAGAATAGTAAGAACTACCACATTGACAAGAAAATGCATCAGTAAAGTTCCTATAGAAGACTTTAATGGGGCTGAGATGTTACCCCACAAATAGGATTCTTTTTGTCACTGAGTTCTAGGACACATCTACAAGCAGAGCAGGGTTTCAATCATGTGAGAATGTATTGTTCTGCCTCTGCATTTGGGACACAATGCCATAAGAGTGGAGAGATCTGGATTTATTTTCTCCTGGTAAAATATCAGTTTAGAATTGCCGCAACCAATAAGTAGGTGGGCTCAATAGACACCACATTTAAAATGAATGGCCTTCTGCAACATATTATAAACTCCTTATTATTGAAAGTTTCTTGAAAAAGAAAGTATTACAGAAATTTGGTACTGCTATGCAACTTTGGGAGTCAGTAATTGCCAGAGGTTATAAATTATCTTGATGTGCTGTACTGACCCGTTCATGCACTTAATGTAATGGTATCAGTTTAAATTACAAAAAGAGACTGAACATTAAAATACTCAAATTGCATTGGGAGAGGGGAGAGAAACAACAGAGCTGTTATAGCTCATTAGTTTTCTATAAAGCTGAAGAAAAATACAGATATCAATAACAAATTTTCTGCTTGCAGTTTTTCCATCTCTACAACAATTGCCCAATAATACAATTTTAAAAATAACACAAAATTTGAATGATTTTACAATTTCAAGTAATTGTTCATACAGAATATATAATGGCTATTAACACAACCTATTAACATTTATTAATATATTATTTATTAACATTTTCTTTCTATGAACATGGATGTGCACACTACAGACTCTTATCACAGCACTTCAATGACTAATGTTCAGAGAAGGTTACCATATCTTCATTTCAATGCAATCAACTTTCATTTCCAGCTAGAAACTTTAATGAGGAAGAATTTGAAGGCTTCTGGAAAACTATTGAGGATTCTAGCTTTGTGACGGTTGTAGAGGTCTCTGCAAGTCTGCACAACATTTGCCAGTCCTGGATGTGTTCCCTGCATTGGTGAAGTTCATTAGCCAGAAACAGAGGTGCAGCATGGTAGATGCAGCACTTTGCAGGTACTCAACAGAGAAAACAGACACTCATTGATTTAACCATGTGCCACAGCGTGGTGGAATGCTCCCCCTTCCCGTTCCCTCCCGGCCACTGGTCCCCGAGATGCCCCAGGAAAGAGACACACAGAGACCACAGGAGGGGAAAGCAAAGAGAGGTTTTATTCACATGGTCAGGGTATTTAAAGGGCTTTAGGGAATTTTGGTTACAACCAATAGAAATCGAGGGACAACAACAAATGGGGAAGAGGTTAACAAAGGACCAATAAGGGGGGAGGTCACATAGTCTTGCCAAGGCAAATTCCTGCATACTAATCTAGGAAGGTAAGAATTTTCTCAAGAGGTCCTGGGAAGAAGAAAGGTGACTCAAGGAAAAAAAAAGGCAAAGAATCCATTTTACAGTACAGTAAAAGCCTCAGTTTTTATGGCATTATGGCTGGTTTATTCATTTTCTTCACAGGCCCACTGCCACAACCATGGATTCTTATAGATATTTGGATGTGTGAAAGTTGCTAACTTTTTTATTTCCCACCTGATTTGCACTGACTTAGGTATGCCCTTTGCAAATCTAAAACTGACTATTAAGATCGATTATTAATACCTCACAGGAAGAGCAAGGACTTACCGATCACCTTCCAGGTTTCCCATGTATATTGTATTTTAATGATTAAATATATCTTCCCAACAACTCAGATGTTTGTTTTTAATACTGCCAACAATCTTTGGTAAGTGTTATTTGGGCCTGTAGAAATAGCCTATTCAACTCACTTCAGACTTCGTTTATCTAGGATTTCCTTTTCTGAAAATGTCTCAAACACCAGGTGCTAGTCTCATTTCTAAAGAATTCTTATCCCTTTAAATAGGGCATCAGTCCCAATCAGGTTACTGGAAAGCTGTTGAAATTTATTTCACTTGGATCTGTATCAGATGGAATGGTGATGCAACTACACTCCTGACTACAAGACGTAGCTATTTACCTGAAGAATCCTTAGCTATCCCAAATAAAAAGTGACGTGATAATTTTCAGTCTTCAGCACACCATAGCTAAAGTAAATGACACGGAAAGCTTGTACAGGTAAACTGGCTTTCACCTTTTTTATTCTCAGCAGGTGAAAATTAGGGATCTATTTGAAGGTGGTCATCAACATGAAATTTCTCTGCAAGTGTCTGTCTTAGATGATACTGTTATTATTTGATGATTTACCTTATAGGGGTGCTCTCCTCATCTCTTCATATTTCCCTGACAATAGAAAAGACTGAGTCTACTTAGACAAGGCAACTGATCTTGCAATGGTTTGAGTCCTAATATTACTTTCTCTGCCATCTCCTTTTCATAGGTGTAGTGGCACAAACTACCTAGATAATGGCCAATTTAACAATGTCTGGCATGTTAAGGTCACAGCTCCTAACTGCAAACTGGAATCAATAATCTTGTACCTACCTTCTTTTGGACAGAGGATTTATTTGCTGCTTTTGCTGTATGAACTTACTAAAGAATGAGTAGCAATTTTGTTAGTATTAACAAGGACATATACTGTGTGGTACCTTCAACCTCTAAGATTTGCAGAGTTATAATTCAGAATCTGAAAATCGTGAACCTGTGTTAAAAAGAACTTTTTTTTTTTTTTGGCTTAGTTTTGATCTGCTACTGTTTCAGTTGGTATAAACCAATAAAAATAACAGCAACAGGAAGCAAACTGGGAATTCTTTTGTATAACTCTGTAAGCTCGTATTTCATAATATGACATATATCCCATATATCTTTCATAAGAATTGGCAGAAACACATATGTTACCACAACGCTGTTCAGGAAAAATAATGCTGTGCATATGGATTATATTTCACAAACTTATTGACTTGTTTTGTAACAGTTTTTTCTTTAAACACACCAAAATAATTTCTTTCACCCTCTCTCCTCAGTTTGGATAAACAATTTTTTCATGCTTCTAGACTCCTTCTTGTGTTGTGTGAGCTTCTCCTCATATTTCTACTTCATCTATCAAGATGTATTTGGCATTTTTTTTGACAGATGACAGCACTGCATTTCACTGGAGGGGAGGAATATGAAAGACAGAAGACAAAAAACAGCTGAGAAACATTTTATCTTAGGATAAATAAATAGACTTTTACAAACTATTCTACAAGCACATGCTCCAAATCTTTGGACTGACAATAAGCCTTGAAATTTCATCCAATTGGTATTTTTCATCTGATAGTACTAAGCTTCTGAAAATGGGATTTTGCAACACTGCTGCTCAGTCATACTGCTTTCTTCTGAAAGGTTTTGAATCTAAGTTGAAATTGTTTGATGGCTTTGCATTACATGCAGTCTGAAAAAAACATACTTGATTCCTTGTGCACACTGGATGACCAGGTAAGCTGCACATTATCTATTTGGTCCCTTCAGAATTACTTTGCTTTTACAGCTCAAAGTGAGTGACAGCAACACAAGGGCTAAGTGTTCCAGAAGAGCAGAGACAGCATTTATAAATCGCTGACTACTGCATCAGTAGGAAAAGAAAAGCCTCCCAGTGAAGCAATAATTACTCTGAAGGAAGATAGTATTTCCGAGTCTTTGATATTGAAGATAAAAAATAGGCAATAGGGAAAATGTTTCAGTGGACTGAATGCCTCCACATATATTTTCACATTAATTCTTCTGTGTTTATGGGATGTATTTTATGAACAGTACCTTTCCTAGATTTGTTTTATTCTATCTTTTTAAACTACTTTCTTTCATGTAATTCTGTATCAGGAAATCCATTAAGAAAGCAATAAGTAGACAAAGAACCAGCACACCTAATTCTTGCAGAGGTAGTTAAATGACACCACTTGCAAAAAATTGCTTTTTTTCTTGCTATTTGCTATGGAGACTCTAATCACCATTTCTGTGTTTAGGTTAAGAAACTAATTTTTTATAGTTTAACTTTAGAAATAATGTTTTTACTCAGAAAGATAAATTTTAATAATTTTAAATTACTGAGTTGGTTCTGGCATTACATTATCTAGAATTCTTCCTTAGCAGCTCAGACTAGTGCCTTTAAGGTATTCTGTATCTGATCACATTTTTGTGTATTTTACTATAGGCGAGAGTTTTCTGAAAAATCATAGTTCTAATATAAAGATACCATTTAAATGGTAAACAAAATTAGAGTCCATTCAAACCAAAAGATTTCCATCTGAACCAAAGATTCAGGTGGAAAACATCTCATCTGAAATCTCATCCAACTGAAATAAAGATACTAAACCGAAACTAGCAACATTCACCTTTCCAGGGAGGGACAGTTTTCCTGTGTACCTTCAAATCAAATGGAAGAAAACTTTTAACTCTCTTTTTCTTTTAAAAACAGTGAAAGCTAAGACCATCCACGGAGAAAAAAAGAATGTGAGTTGGACTTATAGCTAATGGTCTCCTGGAGGAAGAGTTCTGTCCTGTCAAGATGAAATAAAAACCTATAGAATTTAGCAAGATTTAGGACTAGTCTGTAGAGTTTTCAAGATCATAATTAGGGCTGAGAAATTGCTGTTTGCTTAGATCTTACTTTACTTTCCTAAGGGATTTTTTGGAAATGGTCTTAAAGTTTGAATACCTTTACATGATGCAATGTACCTGGAATCAATGTATGCAATTGGAATTCTAAAGAAAATACATTTTCATCTGTGGAATTGCTGCTTTTCCTCTGCCTGTCTGAATGGGAAGTTGTAGAGAAATCCTGAATTAATATATTTCATTCTTTTAAGAAGAACCAGACAAACCACAATCAATATTCATGGACTTTTTTCTCTTGTAAGCCCATGTTATGGCAAGAGATTTGTTGTCTTTTGTCATGACTTAAGAGAAAAATCTCAGATACCTATGGTTTCTTTTTATTCATTAGCCTACTTAAATATAAGTTTTATTAGCTATTTTGTTTTTCCTCTTACGTTGTGGTAGCATCTAGAAAGCCAAAGTCAGATCACAGTTCTGACATAAGAAATATGATATGGAGATTTAGTGAGATGGTTAAACCACCCAAGAACTATACTCTTAAGTAGAAAATTCAAGAGGCAGAGGAAGAAAGCACAGGTATAGAGATGTGAATTAAATTGCTTGACTTTAGACTGAAATGGTAAAAAAGATTAGAATAGGTCCATTGTCTCCCAGTTCATAGTTCAGTGTCACTGGGACACCACTTCTCTTAACTGGCCATGTTTTTTCATGTATTTCTGTCAATTCAATTCAAGGTGTGTGTGTAAGAGGAGAATACTATTTTTAACACCTGGTGTTACCTCTGAAATGATGAAGTAACAAAACCAAGTACAATAATTTTTTTTTTACACCAGAGCATATGTGCAGGTAAAATAGAGCGGACTTGGGGAATTCTCTCTCATTTAATTATTTGCAAATTAGAGAAAAGGTTAAATACTGATTTGGGTACCAAGAAACAAAGAAGAGAATAAATTAAATGGTCACCTAGGGAAAAGTCTTTTCTTCCCCTTTCTTCAGGTTCAGCTTCATTCCACGTGCCTCACCTCTCCCGTTCCTCATCTCCACGCCCTTCATATGAACAGCATGTTGCAGTCAGGCCCCTTGGTCAGGTGGCAGGCAGTGCAGGAGACTGGGATCAGTGCCTGATGGCTTCTTCCTGCTGCTCCTCACTTATGATTCACCTGCACTTCCTTTCTTGTTTGTTTTGTCTGCTCTGGTATGCTTGACTCCATGGGCTGCAGTCCCTCAGGGTATTCCTGTCCTCAGGTGGGTCATCCGTAGCCAAAGTCCCTTGGGGTATCCCTGTCCTAATATGGCTTGCCTGCCGCCAATTCTTTAGAGATGCACCTTCTCTACCATGGAAGTCCTCTTTCCAAGAGTGCCTCCAGCTGTATCCCCAACAATACCCCTTTCCACAGGCCCCTCCCATATTTTCCTGTGTATATCCTCACATGATACTCTCAACATCTCCATTTGTGTGTTCTCCTGTGCCTCCTACCCCCAGCAACTACTGCCCTTTTGCTTCAGCAAGATTGAGCAGAGGTTTCCTGTATGCTTCTAATGGGTTGAAGTCTTGGCAGGTGGTGGACTGCATTATCAGTGACTGTGACCAGCACAGAGACATTCCAGTTGCCTCCCCAGGGACGCTTGTGGCCCCCACTATGGAAACCCTGCTGTGTATCCGCAGCATGAATAGGGTGCTCTACATCATGTGGCTAAGAAGCTATTTCTCAGAAGAAAAAATATGTCTGTGGCAACCATGGAACATTTTAATAATGAAACTTTCAATGAGAACATGAACTTTGTGAATCACCACAATTATAATGAGTTCTAAATAATCACAGTTCTGTGTGGCACTGAATTACAAACCGTTTTCATCAGCAATTATCAGTTTACTCCAGATTTTTTGACCAAAAATTCTGCTTCATCAGTTTTCAATGCTGGGCAATTGGACTGAAGTTTCTGATGCTTTCCAGGCTGCAGCAGAGGATTTCCGAGATGAATTGCACTGATCTGATACACTCATTGACTTTTTACATTTTGCTCCTCAAGGACCATGGCCCCTCCCATCAGGGACTCGTATGTTCCCTCCCATTCCCTATGTCCCTATATTCTGACTTGAAAGTTTGTCATGTTCCCCAAAATACTAAGGCTTTGTAACTTTTTATTTTTTTTAATGTTTGTTTTGGTTTAAATGCTCTGAGATCCTGAAAAGCAGTGCCATGGAAAGGAACCTGGGGGTCCTGGTTGAAGACAAGTTGAATATGAGTCAGACGTGCCCTGGCAGCCAGGAGGGCCCACCCTGTCCTGGGGGGCATCAGGAAAAACATTGCCAGCCAGTCGAGGGAGGGGATTGTCCCACTCTGCTCTGCTCTGGGGTGGCCTCACCTTGAATATTGTGCACAGTTTTGGGTGCCACATGCCACAATATAGGAAAGACATTAAGCCATTAGAGAGTGTCCAAAAGAGGGCAACGGAAATGATGAAGGGCCTTAAGGGGAAGCCACATGAGGAGCAGCTGAGGTCGCTTGGTCTGTTCAGCCTGGAGGAGACTGAGGGGAGACCTCATTGCAGTTACAACTTCCTTGTGAGGGGAAGAGAAGGGGCAGGCACTGATCTCTTCTCTGTGGTGACCAGTGACAGAACCCAAGGAAATGGTCTGAAGTTGTGTCAGGGGAAGTTTAGGTTGGATATTAGAAAGAGGTTCTTCACCCAGAGGGCAGCTGGGCACTGGAACAGGCTCCCTAGGGAAGTGGTCACAGCACCAAGCCTGTCAGAGTTCAAGAAGCATTTGGATGACACTCTCAGTGACATGATGTGACTCTTGGTATGGTCCTGTGCAGCATTAAGGGCTGATCCTTGTGAGTCCATTCCAACTCGGCATATTCTGTGATTCATTGAGATACTGGAACACTACTTTTTATGAAATTTTGTGTAGCATGAGGGACTTGTAGGATTTGCTAGAGAAAACTTTCTTTTATAGCACTCTATCTTCTTCCTTTAAAAAGAACATATTTCCTATATTTCTGTCTTGAAGCTCAGTAGATTACAGCCAGACAAATAGGTACTTGGAAAAAGAATTGATTTTATTTCTATGTTGCATTGATTATTCCCACGTATACCACCATTAGTCATACCCAGGAATTTCCTTGCTGGGAAATGGCAGGATAGACTGGTTTAGAACTGCTCTGCAGCTGTTCTAAATTACACTGGGATAAGACTGTGAACCCTTCCAGTTTTTAGATGTCTGAAAGTTTGTCTTTTAGAAGGAGACTATAGCCAATCTAGCCTCAATTCCCTGAAGAAATGGTTCACTCTTTTATTGGTGTAAGAATTAGTAACTTACAAGGAAAATTACCATAAAGAACAAATCCCTGAAAACAGAAAGTGAAAACAAAACAGTTCAAAAAGACATAGGCTGGCACGAAGCTTCAAAATTTGCACAATATGAAATGGTATCACAACAAGAGATCAACAGATGGCTTCAGCATGAAGACTAGCAGTGTTTTCTACCCTTTATTTATTTCAGGGGCTCAGTATTAAGAGGTGCAAGTTTCCATCTGGTAATAGAATTCCACAAATAATTTAAGATGAAAGGCATAATATGTATTTAATGATACCTTCACGTTGCTGATCAAAGCATTTTTTCTGAACAGTTTTTTCGTTGTTGTATTTTTCTTCCCCTACCCAGTTTTTCCAGTCCTTCTATCCCTCCTTGTCTACCATGTTACATAACTTCACTAACTTGTTTCCTGTACCATTACAAAGGCTGTATGTGGTTACTGAGGACAGTGATTCCTCAGTGATTCTGTCCCTCAAGTTTTCTTTCTTTTTGCCTGCCCTCTCCTTCCCCTGTTCACCACAGATTTTAGAACTGGGAAGAAGCTGGATTTCACCTATTTGAGGTATATTCATAATGTTGTTCTTGTCATAATAATGTTTCCCTAAATAAGTAACAGTATGTCACTTCTCAACTTGTCAGCATGGCACAGTGAACAGCTGGGGCACAATGTTATCTGGGGACACCTCTCACACCTGGGAGGAACAAAGAATGCAAGAAGACACATGCTAGGCAAGAAACAAAGAATTGCAATGTTTAGAGGACCTTGGTAAGATGCTTCACTGCTCCATGTCTCCATTTTCTCTCTCAACCACTGCTTTGCTTATCTGAAGTTCCAAGCGCAGTGATCTCGTAGGGCTTTAAGCTCTGCTGTCATGCTAATATGCCAATTATTTTCATCTAACAGCAGTACTGAGGGATTTAATAGAAAATTTCACAGAATTTTGGAAAATGTCTGTTTCATCATGGGCACTGTATGGAACATCATGTTTATCTCTGCCTGACAAGAAGTGGAAGACAAAGAAATATCTTATGTCCCTTGCAGAAAGCTAGAAATCTTCCACTGAATTTTACCAGGTGTATTAATCTGAGACAAGGCAGAATGTGCCTACTGCAATGCTTCCATTCCAGTGCTGGCTTGTCAGTAAGCACAACAAGAGGGGAAAAGTGGTTCTGTGCCCTGCTATGTGCACATTCAGTTTCTATGTTTTTCTCCTTTATTAGCCTCCAATTCACAAGTTAATTTAGAATGGCTTAGCAATGCTGTTGTCAAGCGCTGTAACTTTGGTAGCTTTTACATTTGGTGTTGAAAATGTCCATTTCTGACATTAGTTGTACCAAAATGTGATCTCTGGCACAAGCAAATATCCTGTGGTTGCACAGCTCACTACTCTGATATTTTGATTGCTTCCCCTATTTTTATTCATGTTTGGGACTCAATGTGAAAGAGGTCAAATACCATTCTCTTGCATGCTATTCAGAGTTGTTATGTCCTCTCCCTTGCCTATATGGGATTTGTGTGAATTAGTACTGCTGCTTATTACTCTGCATAGATAACTGTAGCAGAAATAACTAAATTAATAATCTGTTGGAGTAGGCCCGTGCCATATACCACAGAGAGCCCATAGTACCGTGACAGGATAATGGGCTGATGTTGCTGGATAATGGGCTCCTGTTACTATGCAAATACAAAGTCAAAACAAATGTGAATGATGACATTTCATAAAGCAAACATAAAAATGAGCCTACCTCTGGTAAATATTTCATCAAAAAACATTTCTGTTTCCTAAGCAAGTGAAATGAACATTTTCTAAGGCAACATCATGTTTTAGATGAGACCAGAAATACAGCTCTAACATTTAACATGCCTAGTGAGATGTTGTTATACTCCCTAGTACCAATTTCTCCTTACAGCTCAGCTGTTACCTCTTTTTTTAGTCTTGCTTTTGACGTCTTGTCATGTTCCCATGCAACTCTCCCTCATGCAACAAACAGCTTTCTAGTTAGTGTCTGTTTTTTCATATGTTATCCATCTTATATATTTTTGAACTACATTATGTCTTTTTAAAGAATCCATTTGTACTATTGAACTAGAGCCTATTCTTCTTACTTTGAGAATAGAAGGGAAGTAAAATAAAGAAAAGTAAAAGAAGAAAAAAAAAGAGAGACTGTCAGGAAACCAATTGTGGCTTCTTGATCTTGTCTATTCCCAGCTTAAGAACAGATCAGAGCAGTCAACATTCTTGTTCACCTTGGCCTTGTTGTCAGTGGTTCTTCAGATGATCATGATCAATCTGAAGGTTGGTGGCCTCACCAGAGTAATTGATTTCTCTAAACTTCACTGTGCCCTTGCTGAATCTTGATAAACTTCATGCATAACAGCTAGGGGATATTTGTGCCTCATCTCAACCTTTCTTATGCCAATCTCAGCTGCCAAAGAGATACTTCAGCTTCAGACTTCATTGTGTTCCTTCAAGCTACATTTATTAAGCTGATACCTAATGTAGGCAGGGAGAGGGGAGGTGGACAAGGGTTTGTAGAAAAAGTGCTCCAAAACCTGTGGATTTTAGGTAATGTAGGCAGAAGATGCCTGATTTTAAATTAAGGGAACTGCACGTTTACAACATATCTTGCTGTATAAGAGAAGATGTACCATGTAAAGTGAAACAATTCCATATGGTCCCCAATTATAAAGAAATCAAAGAAAGTATTAAGATAGACTGCTCTTTCCGACCATTAATCATATATGCTCTTTTCTTTTACTTAGTACAAAAATCTTTTGAAGATCAAGGCCAAAACAGTAAAGATCTCAGGATACTGAGAAAGTTAGGACTAACTAGATGACCAGGTTTACAGTCTGAACGAGCCATCATAGCCCACACTTCGCCAAGATTTCTGTCTTTGGTAGAAGAAAATGAATCCAGCATGCTTGCTGCTTGCAGCTAGTTCAGGAATGACACAAGAGAAGCCTGGACTCTTGAGTACACAATTATTTAGAGCTTAGAAGGTCAAAACACCCAAATGGCTACCAGTAGCCAATGGAGATCATATGGCAAAAATGCACTGAACTTCACAAAGGCACAGTACTTTCTTAGAAGAGCAGCCAGATTTGAGGTAGCCAGATTTTACACTAACTTTATTTTCCAGATGGATTTAAATCATGCAGAGATTGTGAGTAATCTAACCTTGTGAAGGCAAAGCCTACAGTCAGAGGATGGGCACAATCACATGGGTGCATGAATTTTTAGAGTATGTGGGCAATATCAAAATGAATCAGAACAATTTTCACTGTATGGTTGCAACTTGGATATAAAAAGAAAAGTCCTCATTTAAACTGTAACAGAAAAAAAGCAAACACACATCTGTTCCTCAAACAAAGAATAATTTACTTACCTAAATCAATGGTTAATTTCCCTTTCAGCCATCTTTGCATCCTTCCATTGTGAACTAATGCTCAGCTACAAGTTTCTATCTATGCACTGATCTCTTCCAATCACTTGATTTTTGTATTTTGAATGCAGGAGAGGAGAAAGAGAAGAAGGAAAAGTAGATTGGTTACTCGACATAAAGACAGATAATGAAGAATTCAGATAGGTAAATAACCTACAGCTCTGTGTTCCCAAGTTCTACAATCTCCATGTAACATCCAGCTATGAAGATCAGTTTTACAGTATCTCTGTTTCTCCTGTTTCCTCTGCAGTTTCAGTAACAGTACACATTACTTAAGACATGTAGAGCCCCTAGGGAGGGTTAAAGAAAGAGACACAAAAACAGTTGTCAAAAGGGTAAGTGGAGAGGTGTGATGTGTTTGGGCAGTCTTGATGGTGTATGCCTGCAATTTATCTAGCAGAAGTTCCTGATTTTTTCAGGTTTCTCCCTTTGTGGCAAAATTTAAATTTTTCTTTTGCTACCACTACTTCGAACATATTTTTCTATTTCAGTAAAACCCTGGGCTCAGAGATTATTTGATGAGCATGAGAATTGCTGAAACCCATAACTATTGCAGGTTAACATAATTTCATGGACAGGGTCAGTCGCTGAATTCAAGCACTCTTCTTTTTCTCAGGATCCCATCACACACCATCAGAAATCAGAATAGACTTTCTGTATCCTTTATATTCTTTAAAAGTTTTTTTTTTTGCATTAAAGTTGAAGGAAAGATAACTTTAAATTCATATAAACTAACTTTAAATTCATATAAACTTGTTCTGTACCCAAATATGTGCTGAAAGGTTATGCAGTTCTGTCAGCAGGATATATTTGGATAAGTCAATAGCCTCCATCTTCTGAATGTCACAAAATAAAAGGAAAAAAAAAGAGGATTTACTTAAAATAAAAAAGAAGTATTTGATACAGAAAGTTGTAACTTAAATGCTCTCACTCTCTTGAAAGGCTCAGCATGGGTATCAAATAACACAAACAAAACAGCTGCAAACAAAATGAATTTTACAAAGATCACTAACTCTTAGTTCCCGTCATTATTTTAAGTACTAATCTAACAACAAAGATGGGAAAATGCAAACTTTTTTCTGTTGCTATTTATAATGTTTGTCTGGGTTGTTTCCCAAACAATAATTGTGGAATATAATCTTATTAAGACATGAATTTGTATTACATTAATTTGTACATCTGCCAATATACAATAAACTTTAATCTGTTTTTCTTTTAATTGAATGGTCAATAAAGACCTTCTTTTTATAGCAAATATGTCACAGAAAAAAAACCAACAAAAACCCAGTATTGGAAAAATCTCTATAGGGAACAACTGTACCTATCACTCCTAATACACATGTTCAGCCTGTTCTTGTAGGCTTCCAAAGTCAGAAGCAAAGACATGGATTCTGAATTGTCCAGTGGGTCAGTTATTATCCTTCCATTAGAAAGCTCTTCTGATGTATAGCTGAGTTTTCTTATTTTAAGCCAAATAGTTCTGCCTTCTATACCCATGTGTAACATAGATCAGGTTATTCTTTTCTTTTTCTCATATTCCCATCCAAGACTACTTTAGTATTTCCTCAAGCCCACAGTAATATCACTACCATATTGCAGAGAGTCTTACTTGGTTCACATCCTTTTTGAGGACTACTGTCACAAAGTGGAGACAGTACTCCAGCTAAGCAGAGTGCAAAGATTGTCTCATATTTCTCAGCATTGTCCTTGCTTTTTGTCCCATTAACTCCTCTTAATTTTTATAAATCAAGACCCACTTTCATCTCACAGTCCCCCATAATATCCCAATTATCTTTTATATAACTGGTAACTCTTCTTTTCTCAGACTACTTTTGTGGTACTGATTATTTTTGTCTAACCATGGTGTCTTCTACTTTTTATCATTTAATTATATCCCTTTTTTTTTTTTTTTCAGATTCCTCCAGGATTTTTCGTAAGTTTTTACCCTGACCTCCAACGTACTTGCCATAATTTCTGCATCATCTCCAAACTAGTGTGAATTCTGATACCACCCTCCAGACTCAAAAATACAGTGAAGCCTATCAGGCTCAGGACAGGTCTTGTGTCTCTTACAAACTGCAGAACTGCATTCAGGATACTCTTCCACTTTGATAATAAATAGGCATAACTTTCTTCAGTGTGTTAATTCAACCAATTTTTCATTCAACCTCTTAGAGTTAAAAAAATCCTCTATACTAACTGTACAAACTTATTAACTTCTTTAAATAAGTTAATAAGGTCTTCTTTGAGGGAAATAAAAAAAATGGGTAATATGAGAGTAGAGCTGCTCAGTAATTGAGGAAAGACCAGAGAAAAACTGAAAAGCAGGATGGTCAGCAGTTCCCCAGCAGGATGTGGGAAGAATTTTATGGTAGGAAATGGGGTAAAACTGATAAATTTTAGCATAAAGTTAAGGAAGTTCATAATTATTATCAGTAAAGTGATTTAAACACTAGGTCTTTTGTCAAGCAACAAAATTTCCTTATTGGAAGGGAAGAAAAATAATTTGCAACCACTTTCATACATATATACATTTATAATATATGTATATTTATAATATTGACATACTATATATAACACACATTAAAATACTTATAATTAATAAATTCAACAGAAGCAGACATCATGCTTAGAAACAAAAAACCTCAATGTCTTAAATAGCTCTATTTTTGTGCTTAAAACTTTGTGCCAACTGCAGTCAATTGAAAAAATTGACTGTAGAGGGTTTCTTTTCCTCTTCATGAAATGCCTAAGGAACACAGAGCAGGGTGACAAAAACCCCTTTGCTACAGAGGCAGTGGACTGATCTTCATTACTCTGCAGTACAGAAAAGAAGTCTAAAAGCTCCTTGAAAATGTGTAAATTGTTAGACCAAATAGAACTTCAGTACTCTTTAAGTAAACATGGTGGAATCCCAGGAAACAAAATGATTTTTTTAGTTTTAAAAGCTGACTAATAAAATGCAGTATCTGTGACTGTAATTCTATTTCACCGGCCTTGAGGTAAACTTCTTATTAACTCTGCAGTCCACCCCCTGCAAAGGTGATCAGTCTCATGGGGTAATTAGCTAATATTGTATCTGTCTGATCCAGGATCTGGAAACAGTGGACACTAGAAACACATCTGTTGCTTAAAACAGAGTGTTATATGTTAACATGATCAACACAGGAGCAGAATTTTGAACCTGACAGCAATCCCACTGAAATCAGTAGAAATACAAATAGGTTGCTGTTGAACACATGTTGGGGCTTTGTTGTACTGGTCACAAATGAGTAAATATCACAGAACCATAGGATAAATTGATGGAAATGAGGCTTAAATCTGAAAAATTAACTGTAAATAATTAAATGTCACGGCTCACTTTGCTTTTTTGTCACTACTGGTCCTGAGAGCCTGCTGTGAATTAGACTGAAGAAACACATCTTAGGAGAGTGTGATGAGACAACAGCCCATTCTTATCCAAATTTTGTTCTGCACTGGGTTAGTTTTTAGCAAAGATTTATATATTCTTTTCATACGTCTCCGTGCAATATTGTTGGTATTATGCACTGTAGTCATAGTGCATAGACAGAGCTAGCCAAAAAATTTGGCAAAAATATAATCTGTCTACAGTGCATGGAGCTGTGCACAATATTAGAGTGGGTTGTGGCAGCCATATAGCCATTAGTTAATTATGATAGGGCATCATGTTGATGTGGTGACTGAGCTGCTTCCAGTTTTGGAAGTAGTTCAGAGGCCTCTACATCTGTGTCTGCATCTGCAAGGCCATATAGCTTGTTGATGATATAGCTTTGATTTGCTAGAAAAAACAAAATAGGGAAACTTCTGGTCATTCATCTTCAAAATTAATTTTAAAGGCTCTTCATTTTGTCCTTGTGTTTGTAGTCTGTGAAGAAAGCAAGATGGCGTAAGATGAAGGAAAATATTGCTTGCATATTGTAATTCTTTTGAGATGCAAGATGCATTTAAAATTTCTTCCTGGTTTAATATCCACAAAGTTCTACTCTCAGGCAGAAAAAATTAAGAGGATATGAGAGGAAGAACTAGAGCAGACTATGCACATGGATTGACCACACTTTTTTCAACCATGAGAAAATAATCAGCAAACAGGACATACTCTAAGGTCTTATTAATCTCTCTCATTTATCTAGCAATACAGATATAATTAGAAATAAAAAGGCATCCTTTTTTATTTACCACAGATGATAAATGCACTCAGTTTCTAGACCACTATAGACTATGCAAAGCCTCAGAGCAGTTCTTAAACCAGATACAATGTTTCTCAAACTGCTGTTACTGAAAACAAATCCCACTTGAAAATCAAACTCATCGATTAAGCAAGTATTTATTTTTTTTTCTTTCAGAAATACTGTTAAATTTTCATCTCTGAAGGCTGCTAGCATTACAATCTTTTCACTAAGGACTTTGTTTTAAGGTTACAGTCTTATCTGCAAGAAGTATTGCTAGTTAACAGAACTCAGTTTCTTTCATGTTCTATTTAGCCACATATGAACCATACAAACCCCATGAACAGCAGGAAAAAAGTCCTCTACAAACCCTTGAGAAATGCTGATGTTAGAAAATCTCAAAAAAGCAAGTAAATGAAATATCTCATTCAGAAATCTCTCATCATGATAATTTCTAACCCTATTTATTAACTAAAAATTAAAATAACAACCTGTTGGTAAGACTCTGGTTATTAGATGACTAAATCAGTACTTTGCCAAAGCTTTGAAATCCAGCAATCTCTTCTTTTTTGACATATTTGTGCATTTTCCTCATTAGCCATGAAAGCCGTCAGGCTAGGCTGTACTTTACAAACATACACAGAAATGTATGAAGAATTTTTTCACTATTCTTAAGGTCTCAAAACGATACGGGCAAATGTCCTCATATCCTGCTGTTGTCTGAGGAAGCAGAACATTTGGCATGCTCCTTCTGAACTGATACTCTTCTTTTTAAAAGGGAGGGCAGCAAGACACTTCCATTCACTGTTTTCTTACATATCCTGTCATCTAATGGGATGACCACAGTCATATTGTGGTAAACCTGTAGTCTTTCCTAGGAGGATGTTTACATGTGTGTAATTTCTTCTAGCAAGAAAACTAGAAGACTTCATCTACCTACCTGGCACAAGAAGGGCAGTTCAGAGTCAAGCAAACTGTTGCAGACTATGTTATGTTTTCATTGTGAGTGCTGTCTCAGCCTTCTGAATGTACGTATCTTTATGAGAGATACTCTGGAACATAAAAGCAGTTGCCATGGAAGTTTAAACTTTTTTTTTTTTTTTTTCCTTCTCTATCAGCTTAGCTGTGAATTAAGATGTAAAGGACTACTTTCTATGAAGGTGCACTGGAAACTTGTGAGATTTGCTCATGTCTGGCCTCATTTGACCAGCCTGGCTCTGCCTCCAGAGAATGGAGACTATGAGAGCAAAACCCAAGGAGCTGTGGACTTCCCCTCTTACAGAAAGGACATTTTTCAGGTAAGATAAATTTTCCTATATTGCTCAATAAATCGTAAGAAATGAAACTCAGTGGTTTTATTCCTGGAACGATTTGTAAATCAGTTATTTTAACTATGCAACCAGCTCTGCTGACTACTCAGTTTCCTGATACAGCCATACCCTTAGGAAATTACAGGATACTGATCCAGTTTACACAGATGAAGTTAATTAATTCAAATACAACTCGAACAGGATAGTTGTACATGTCTGCCAAATAAATCTTAACCAACTACCTTTCCAGCCCCTCCCTCACTAACCCCTACTCTCTATCCCAGTCTACTTCAGCCTGGAAAATAAGTTTTTCTATCCATTATTTATTTTCCATGGCTCAGCAAGCCTACATTTGGTATCTTGCCCCAAACAAAAATCCATTCAAATGTTAACAATAGATCACACCAGTTCTCAGTCTGCAGCAATGGCAGGGAAGCTGGGGATTACAATGTCCCCCAGACATTGTTTAAAAGAAAAGAAAGAAAAAAAAAAGAAAAAGAAGAAAAAGAAAGTCCTATTCCTCTTTGATTAAAATATACTGAAGCTGCCTTGGACCATGCTTCAAAAAATACTAGCTTGTCTTTCCCACTTTGCTAGGGCCCGCAAGATCTCCTGCCTGTCCATGTTAACTCACTGCAGTTCCCATCTTTAACAGACCATTTCTTGCTGAGCCAGAACAATGACTGTAGGACCTCTAAACTGTCTCTTGGTGTTCTTTCTTTCCAAGGCTTTGTCCTTCCCTGTATGACCAGGGACCTTTCGTCTCACCCTCTTTTTACCCACCTGGGTAGGTCCAGGTCACTTGATCCATTCAAAAGGCATGTCTGAAACATTGAATTACACTGTGTACTCCTAAATTGTTTTGTTTAAGACCAGATTCAGGTGCATTCTCCAGTTCATTACAAGTGAGTTTCCACTGGTTTTGGCTGGGGTAAAGTTAATTTTGCTCATAGTGTTAACACACTCAAAGGATTAGACTCTCCTGGCTGAAAACAGTAGAATTGCTTTATATTGAAAATTTTAAATAGTTGTCCTGTTGCAAAGTTGTAGTACAGATGCTTAGGTTTTATATCTACCCAGCTAAGCAAGAGAACCTCAGAGAGGGGGAATATAGCTTTAGACAGTTCTGCAGGATGAGAACCACCTGTGCATTATCCATAGTCAAGTTTCACATTAAAAGAAATAATGCCAGTCAGCTATCTTGAAAGAAAACCACATTTATTTTTGTCAAAAATGAGATCATAATTGTAGTTTGGGGATGGGCAAAATTGAGTTCCCTCATTAAAAAGAACAATTTGGTAAATCCCACAGCAGGACTAGAGAAATCTAAAGAATATTACTCAGGTATTTTAGTTAGGCTTTTATATGCTAAAATATAACACTGTTTTACTAAGTACAAAGCTGTTAACTCACTCACCTTAAGGTCTCTGCTCTAGAAATTCACTTGAATAAGTTGAGGTTATTGAGCTAATTAATGTGAACTGAGTATAATTTTCTGTTTGTCTTAGGGTAAATGAACACAAAAAGTAACTTACATGGATTTCACAGTGAAGGTTTATGAATAAGAAGCTTGTTTTGAAGACAATAATTTGCATTTGTAAATAAATGTTTTAATTCACAGATGATCTTATTTATTAACAAACCTGCTAAACTGTAGTTGCTTAAAGTAGACTTGAATGTACAATGGGATTCCCTGTTAAGGATGTTATTAATCCGTTGAAGAATTTGTAGTTAACAGATTATAAACCAAAAATCTATTTGCAGCCTGCATTGTACCCCCAATTAATTACTTAATTAACTTGCTAGTTTCTGATCTTCTCTGTGACATCATGCAAACATACTCTTTGTACAATAATTTATATTTCTAAATGATATTTAGATTATAATCTTACTTTTAACGCAATATATCAGTGACTGCTGTTTATAGAAACTTCTCAACAGAGCAGTTTTACCTGTTATTATAGAAGGTCAGATTTCTCAACCTGATGTCACATTCTCGTACTCCCAAAGCTGACCCCTATGGCAAATGCTAAAACTTTGAGATATCTGACAATGCTTTACAATGCATTCCATATCTGGAATGGTTTCTCTTCTTTAAGATTTTTTTTTTTTTTTCTTTTTAAATGGTAACTGCCTCTACAGTAAACAATTGTCATTAAAATTCATCTACATGTGCATCAACTTTGTGTAAGCTGAAATATAAACTGATGATAGTAAATAATTTAATTCCCATAAAGTCTTTTTTGTATTTCACAGTCTGTTGGTACATTGTTACTTACACTGCTGATGGTGAACAAATAACAATGTATGGCATTTTTAGCAATAGGAACAAGTCAGAAGAATGTAATTTTCCCCTGTTCCTTAAGGCTCAGACCTGCTCACCTGTAAAATGCCAGTTGATGTCTTCTGTGTGTAGGAATCTCTAGTGGAAAAATGTTTCTCAGTCTTAGTGTTAAGGGCATGGTCAGTGGAATGCTGTATGGATGGAGCATTATAGCTGTCACACTGCTGAAATGTCTCTGAAATGTTCTTGGCATCTGGTGTGTAACACAGAGCAGACATTTAGCCCTTCACTACCTCAGCTGGTGCTGGTTTTGCCAACAAGTTCTCCACTGTTCTTTACTGGGTACAGAGGAACTTTGTTCAATTGACACAATTAATCTCGTATGGAGGAAGCAAAATATTAAGTCCATTGTGTCTTCTTTGCTGACACCTAGTCCTTCAGCCAATAATATAGGCAAACATGTAATTAATTTTGCAGCTAATGCAGTAACAGGGGATAAGGAGTACAAGAGTAGAGTCCTGTGCTGAGTAATGAATGGCAAGTGGCTGAAGCATTCAGAGCTGGGGAATACAGCATTATTGCCCTCCTAAATTTCTGGCTGACCAATACCTTTGCTGCCAGCCACTGAAACCACTCTATGGGGGTAAACTGCTTTGGGAAAATTCCCCACAGCCAAGGGTCTCTCTAAGAGAAAGTGACTTTGCTGTTAGGAACATTCATGAGCCAGGCAGCAACTAGCTAAAGGCTCCTTTTGGCAACATATTGAACTAGAAACGCAAAGCATTATTGTATTAATAGTAATACAGCTGAGAACAGGACTGCTTAAGAAGAACAGATTTTATCTGTGGATTTCAAGGAGCAAGCTACTTGCATATCTACCATCAGAGAGGGGACAGAATGTAGGGCTAATATGACCGTGTCCCTTTGGTGATTTCAGAGCTCTTTTAAGCTTACAGTTAACAAGGGTAGAAAGTTCTCTGACTTAAGAAGGCAGGCCAATCACCCATATGTTTGTGAGTCACTCTGCAATAGACTAGAAATCCCATCTAATAACAGGAAAAGGGAGTTGAGAGTGAGACCTAAGTCTGAAGGAAATGCACTAAGAGAGGACAGAAGCAAGGGCACTTCAATATATCACTCTCAACAAGTGTGAGATAGCAGCAAGTGTGACTGTTTCAATATACAGTATAAATAAAAATATAATAATAAAGTATCAAGTGGAACAGAAGAGTATTCCACCTTTTCCTAGATAAAGACAGAAAAGAGACAGGTGGTATGCATTATGAACTGTGCCTTCATAAAATGAAATCAATGTCATTGAACTGAGAAAGTGCACTAGACTTTACATGTATAGTTGATTCTGTCCTTATTTGGACAGCCAAGGAAAAATGGGATTCAGAATTATATGGGAAGTTTGCTGGAAAGACATAGCTCATCAGCAGAAGCTGAGGAAAACCTGGCAGATAAACCAAAGACTTGTGTTTAATAAAAAAACAGACTCCAGAAACCTTTACTGCCATTGGCCCTGAAACAATTTTGCTGGAAATGCCTGTTTAAGAAGTGTAACTACTGTACTTTCAACACTTTCAAGCTTTAATATTTTGGCCTAGCTAAAATGCGCTTGATGAGAACTGATATGATTAGGTTAGCTGCATGGTCTGAGCTGCAACTAAAATGACTTTAGCAGTTTTCCTCAGTTTATGATACAACAATTACAAAACTTCTTCAGAAGTTTGACAGTCCAAGTCCCTGAGCAACTTTATTATGTTCTACTGAAGTTCCTGGATGATTTTGTTAGTTGTGATGTCCAGAACAAAGGTAATGGTTTTTAAAAGGGTTTAGATTTACATTTTATTATTTTTAACAGTTGGCATCCCTAGGCAAATTAAAATGTACCATTTTTAACAATACAACCTTTTTTTACAAGTAAAAACACTCCAAAGAATATAGACTGATGAAAGCTTATATATCCATTTGCTCTCTGTGCCAAAAGAACAGGTAACCTGATGATTACCTTGACAGAGAAAACTGCTCAAGTTTAACAAATTAATAATAAAATGCAGTGAGAGCCAAAAGGCATGCATATGCAGGAACTGATGCTGGGACTTTTAAATTTTGCAAGTGCAAGGTCCTGCACGTGGGTCAGAGCAACCCCCCAATATCAATACAGACTGGGAGATGAACAGATTGAGAACAGCCCTGCTGAGGAGGACTGGGATGTACTTATGGATGGAAAGCTGGATATGAGCTGGTAACGGGCATTTGTAGCCCAGAAAGCAAATTGTATCCTGGGATTCTTCAAAGAGAGGTTGTCAGTCTGGAGTGCTGCATTCAGGTCTAGGGTCCTCAGCATAGGAAAGACATGGACCTATTTGAACAAGTCCTGAGCAGGGCCACAAAGATCATCAGAGGGCTAGAGCAACTCTTCTATGAGGAAAGGCTCAGAGAGTTGAGGTTGCTCCACCTGGAGAAGAGAAGGCTCTGGG
This sequence comes from Xenops minutus, assembly GCA_035221455.1. Classification (NCBI taxonomy): domain Eukaryota; kingdom Metazoa; phylum Chordata; class Aves; order Passeriformes; family Furnariidae; genus Xenops; species Xenops minutus. The sequence continues at coordinate 75,230,908 of JAWWEE010000105.1, read as the reverse complement.
AAGACCTTACAGCAGTCTTCCAGAACCTAAGGGAGTCCTAGAAGAAAGATGGAGACAACATTTTTAGTAGGGCTTGTAGCAATAGGAAAATAGTAATGGTTTTAAACTAAAGAAGGGTACATTCAGACTAGGTATAAGAAAATTTTTACAATGTGGAGGGTGAAACACAAGAACAGGTTACTCAGAGAGACAGTAAATGCTGCATCCCTGAGTACTTTCAAAGCCAGGTTGGACAGGACTCTGAGGAACCTTGTCTAGTGGAAGATGTTCCACATTCTGCTCATGGCAGGGGGACTGGCCATGAGAACCTTTAAAGGTTCATCCCAGTCCAACCTATTCTATGATTCTATGGAATTTTGTCTAGTGAGCTGTATCACATGGCATTAAAATCTGAGAAAAGTTATTAACATATGCACATTTATATATATGTATTTCTTCTCCTAAATTATCACTTATTTTTATTACAAGAGGATGTAACTTCCAGATATTGATGTTATTTCCTTGTTTTTAAAATTCCATCCCAAACCTGACCATTAAGCTTACACAAGGTCAGCAACATTAGGCAGGAGGCTGCTCTGAGATCAGTCCTGTCTTGTAGTGCCTGTACCCAGCCATCTGTCTGGGTCCATCTGTTCCCTTTATATTGCAAACTTGTTAGGATGGGAATGTGGCTCTTCTGTGGCTGTACATTTCTGTTCCTCAACCTTGACTGGGACAGCAAGCACAAGGGTAATATTCATGACAATAATAAAAAGTGAAATGTTGCTGCTGTGTGTCTGCAAGTATTCATGGATTTTTTTTCATCTTCCTAAGGGGAGAGAGACCACATATTTTAGCAAGTGAAGTCAACTAATCTTCTGTTTTCACAGAACAGTTATTCTTTTGATGCACCTGGAAACTAGCCCATGACTCCCCCTGATGAGGGGAACCACTTAGGCAATTCCCAAGCGAAATGGGTTGCTGGAGCACTTCATTTTTTATCAAAAACACAAATTTTGACTTACTGTGCTCCAATGTGCTGTCCATAATAAACACGGGCTGTCTGCTGGGAGATGTGTTGCCCCCCTGAATGCTACTTCCTGCTCTGGTGGGCAGGTATCCTGTGCAGAGGTCCCTGGGGATCAGTCAGAGATCAGAAGAAACGGAGGAAAAAGGTGAGCTCCAGTGTGAATGGTGGAGGTGACAGTGGACACAGAGGCTCTAAAAATGATAGCTCTAAATTTATTTCACCCAAATAATTCCAGTAAAATGATGACGGTTGATATCCATGTTGATATCCAGTTGATACACATTCTTTTCGGATGTGTTCTGGTCTAAATAAAGGATAATCAGAACACTAATGAATTGTGCTGTGTGTAACTAGGGAAGATTTTTCTTTCCCTTCAAGATCTATGTAGTGTCAGAGACTTTGCACCATTTTAGAGTTATGCTCTTAATGCCTCTAAACTTTAGTATGAATTTTTTTGTACGATATATTTTATACAATTTTTTCATAAATATAATCATGTCTGTAAAAATACAAAAAGGAAGTTGTTGCACATGCTTGATAATTAGAACATCTTTATTCTAAATTTGCCTTTGCTTTTAATCACCAATCAATGTGTGTAGCAAAGGCAGGTCGCTGAAGAAGGGAAGCAGATCATATTGCAAACTAAGACACCCTTTTGTCCCTTCCCTCTAGTTTCTTCAGTAGTGATAGTCTCAATCTCATAAAACCATACACAATTCCTGGCAGATCTGTGCCTGTTTATTATGGAGACTTGCAGCCTAAATGCAGTTGGGAGGAGACTTTACCAACTATGTGCACAGTGTTAGGAAGAAATCAAGGGTTAAATTTATCTTTGATTTGCAAGTGTATTTTGCTTCGTGAGAAGCACCAATTCCTCTCCAATCTCTGCAGGTAGAAAGATGGCAAATGCATTTTCTTACTTGAGAAAGTATCATGGCAATCCATCTGGGGAAAAGAATTATACATTCTCTATCTCTTAAAACTAACTGCCATGACTTCAGTTTTTGACCATGGATATTTTCAAGATGTTTAGATAACAGGATGAAAGTTAGCAAATAATTGCTAGTAATGCTGGGGTGAAAGAAGCTGTCAGGTAGTACCAGCAATGAGAAAAGACTGAGATTAGTTTAATTCATTCTCTAGTGCAGATGATAGACGAGCCCAGGTACAGTTCTGAAACTGTAAAACCAGTCTGTTTGTACCTCTGCCAAGTACAAAAAGATGAATGAAAATAAAATATACTGTTGATACAGCAAATCTCACACAGTGCAAAGTGCAGACTTATTCTTGGGAGAACAGAAACAGCTATTCTTTCATAATTTGCATTTTTTGTTTGAAGTTACAGGTTGATTTTCTCACACTCACTTTAGTGTTCTCAAATGTACTGACATGGTCATCTTCAAGCTGAAATGAAGGAAAGGAGTAACAAAAAATAGCAGCCCACCTATTAACTCATCCCTGCTGGGCTGCTAGATTGCGAAAGAAATCACAGCATGACCTGTCTCGTTAAATCCAACTGGCCACAGGAGAGACTGCTGAATCCCTTTCCCTCCACATAAATCCATCTTTGCCTTAAATGTTGATGGTTAACTGAAATCTATGCATTCCCTGTTGCAAGTCCGGGTTTGTCTGGCTCCCTGGGGAAGTTCCTAGATTGTTTCCAGCTCCCAAAGCCAAGTGATTTACCTACTGCAGAACAGGAGCTTCAGAGTCCTGAAGCTGTGTGAGACGAGGAGAGGGATTTCAGGTGGTGTGTGCTGTGTGAGCCAGAGACTATATGGAGAATACCCTTGGTAGCTGGCATTGCAGAGGGCTTCTTTGGCCCTGTGGAAATGAATAGTGCTCTGTCACCCCAGTGACTCAGGAGCTGGAGGTGTGGAAGCCTCCCGTTATGCACATGTACAGTACAGGTGCTCAGAGAAGTGAGAAAAAAAGCTGTTCATAGAAGAAAAAAAAAAAAAAGTGGTACAATCCCTCGACTCCTCCAGTAATTTACCTACTAAAAAGGATATGTTCTAATAAACTCCTATGTAATTTTAGTTAATATTTTTTTTAATCTTCATGAGCAGTGAAAACTAAATTGCATTAGTAGATGAACCTTCAGGCTGGGAGGTCCACCTTCATTTCCAGCCTGGTTCACAGAACCTTGGAAAATAATGCTGACTTCCTCAATCCACCTTTCCACGTCCCGCCCCGCCCCCCGCCCCATATTTATGGAAATATGTATTTTCACGTTCTTAGGGAAGGGTGAAGTAATGTTAAGTGACATTCTTCATCCTTAGTATATCTATCTTTAGGCATAGTGGTGGTGGTACATATCATTATAGAAAAGCTACCAGATACTCCTGTTTTCTAAATGCACCAAACAGGCATAGGAGGCAGGAAAGAAAGTATTGATACTATCAAATACTTATAGATGTAAAGTAGTTTTAAAAGCATGTGCTAATTTTATTCTGATTTTAACTGCATTCACAATTCTAGGATAGATTTATTTTACTTATTTCAATGTTACAAGAGAAGCCCAAACTTCTAATAAACATTTATACATTCTAAGAAACGTATCTACTGTACAATGTTTCAAGGTGACAGGCTAGGTCTTTGCACCTCTACTCAGCATGTATTAATTAAAATTCATATCCTATTTTAAATTTTTTTTAAAAAATAAATCTATTTTCTACACCAAATGTGATGTCAAATATAGAAGTAAAAATGCTAGAGAAATTTACAACCACTGGATGTCATTGTTGTTCTTTTAAAGTCCCAGAAAAAATAAAAATTAAAAAAAAAATCAAAACTAATTCAAAGATTGGGATGAATGTTTGCTGGCTCTGTCCACATTTTTCATTTTAAATAGCATTAAAAATATATTCACCTAAGATAGTACATTGTGCTAATACTAAAGCACTTCAGGAGGCCAGATGAGATACATGGACAATTCTCCAGCAGCTTAACTTACATTCTCTTTAGTAGTTCATCAATCACTGCAAATTTCAATGTAGCTAGTTAAGAGAAAGGGATGATCTGGACTGTATAGTGAATGTGCATAATCAGCTCATTTAACTAGGTGTAGTCCTCAACATTTTTTACATGACTCATATTAAATCTCACTTGTGAAAGGTTATGTATTGACTGCCAACAACCAAATGCAGATTTCAGATAGCTCGTTTCATACCATTGTCTGAAAACGAAGTACTAATAAAAGTCAGTAACAGTTACCAGGAGACAAATCTTGCCCCTTGCTCACTTCTGAGAGTCATTCTGCAAAGAAATGTCAGAGCTTGACTCAGAGGAAGAGATACAGTTGAAGTGTTAGTTTTGTTCATGAAAGCAAAGGAGCAATGGAATCATTCCTGAATGGAGACCTGAATGGAATTTAGCATGAAAAGGCTAAGTCCTCTGCTGAGCAGAATTCTCTCATCCTTTTCTGTTGTGGGCACCCAGGTAAGCCACAGACCTCGCTGATACTTCTGTGTGAGAGCTCTGCAACTGCCTGGTGGTCTACAAGAGAAGATTTCTTCTCAGTGCTTCCCTACAATCTCTCCACCCCCTCACTTTACATCTGCCCAGCACCTGGCCCGGAACTTGGAAGGGTTCTCAATTTCATCCTATGTGCACACTTATTACTCTCATAAGAAAGTAAGGCTGAACTAGACTCTGCGTACAGTGGGTGGGTTGAACACAGCTGTGCAGCAGACCACTTGTTCTCTTTCTATTTTGTGAGAAAGATGTTGTTTAAAATATCCAGTCATCTTTTGCCATCAAGTGATTTGGGAATGAAATTATATCAAACAAAAAGGGAGGGCAAACAGATTTCACTTTACTCCTCCGGAAGTCACCCCATTTACCTGGAATATTAGCATTGCTCTGAACTATTGCCTCAGGCCAGCGCCCTCTGCTGTAGTGATATCTTGAGTATGATATGTTAGCAGAAATCTAGAGAAATGAAACGGTGATATCACCGGAAAAGAAGCAGCAGGGATCTAGTTAGGCTTGCTATTAATGGATGGGCTGCCCTCCTCACCTCTGCACTGAAATGGATGGCTGAAATTGGAGGCTCTGATGCAGGGAGGACAGAGGAAGTGCAGCTAACCTCTCTTAATACAGCTCCACAGTAACATATGGATTTGAATGTGGAGGTCCCATAACTGGAAGATAAAGTTGTCAGCTTCACTGTGCAGTTACAACAGTTCTTCTTCCAGAGGGCTTTGTTCTGCTTATGCTGTTTTCAAGCCTGCAGAGCTAGCAAAGGAGCTGCATGTGCTTCTCTCTGCATTGTGATTGTTTAGCTTGCATAAAAGGTCAGAATTAGCCTTGGTTAGAAATAATTATGTTAGTTTAATTCTTTAAAAATATTAATAGGAGTACAGATGTGGCAGCACAGGCAGACTTGGGCCAGTCATTGTCATCTGGTATGGTTATATAGCACAGACAACCCTTCTAAAGCTGCAAGAAGCTCTTAAGTGCTTGTTCAGGACAGGCTTGTTCTCCATCATATCTAACATATGACTGTTCTCTGATGGCACAATCCCCAAAGTCAGTCCAGTGTGTACCTATGCTTCAGGGACTGAGGAAGAAATAGTCCATCTGGATTCTATTGCAGGCCCCAGATGTCTGCAAGCTTGCAGTGGCAATACCCAAATTGTACTTTTTTGGTTTTGGTCTGGTCTTTGTCCCTCTGTGGGAGTTAGGTGCCTAAATGCCTTTGAGGATTTGGGACTAAGACCTTATCTCTAGGTATGTGCAGCCACTAGAACACTGATAGGAAATTTTGCATCCTCTGGGTTGGATGCTGAGAGTAAAAATTATTTCTGTAAGAATTACTGAATCACTGAAAAAGGGCAGTGATTTCCCAGAACTGAAAACCTTTTTGTTGAAAAGAGCAGTTTACCACTAAAATTTTAACAAAGGTGGGCAGAGAAAATATCTGCATCAAAATAATTAGTACTCTAGTAATTATACTGATTATACTGTCAGTTCAATGTGCTGCTGACATGAGCTGAATACTCTCAGTCACTCTGGTGGAGGTTTGGGCTCAGCACACAGGCTAGGGTCAGAATAGGAGCCTAACCTTTGTGTTCCTTCTCCCAGGGAGGCGTCCTACCCAACCAGCTACTTGAATATGGATGACGTGAGCTCACCCATTCAGCCTGCTGGGCTTTGTCATCTTTCTCCCTCTCTCATCTTTGTTGGGTCTTGAGTTCATTGTGAGGCATAATGGGAAAAACGAGATCTCGAAAACTTTCGCGGGACAGGAAAACCACTTCCTACCCAGTTCTATTTCTGCCTCTAAAATTCTGTTTGGCGGTAGTTCCAGTGAACTCATGCTTCCTTTGTGTGCCATATGATCCACAGTTGTTTTCTAAATCACCAAAAGCCATTGACAGGCTGTGTGGTTTTGATTTAGGACAAAGATGTTCTTTTTAAAAAATCATTAACTCAAAAAAAAAAATAAATCCATGTTTACCTCAGTCTTTGCTTACAAAAATTTTATGAGAGCAAAACCCACTTATATCCCCACTATTTATAGATGTAAAAGAAGATTAAATGGAATTGTGTTTATCTCAAATGAGAGAGCCAGCATGGAACTGACATGTGCAATATACCTATATATTCACATACAAATAATATACACATAGAAACATTTCATAGCTTTCATAGATAAACAGATCTTCAGGTATCTGGGGAAACCAAAGGCAAATATATATGTATATATAACATTTAAATTAAAAATATTTGCTGTTTTGAATGTTCTGTAAAAGCAACAGACAACTACACATTTGTGTTTTGTTCTAATTTTGAACTTTCCAAGTTTTTCCTACTCTTTCAATATTTTATCCAGCTATTCCCCCACCCCCTCCCCCCAGATGTTAGATTACATTTTTTTTAAAGGACACAGGATACTATATTTCTAAAATACCCACAACTTTGCAGGGCAAAATAAAGAGGCAGATTAAATGCTCTGTGCACTTATTGAAAGAACAGGCTTTCCCTCTGGGTCAAATGACATCACCCAAAATGATGAGGCAGGCAAAAATACAGATCAGATCTTCAAACTGATTTCTGTATTCTTCTGGGAAAAAAAAGAAAAAAAAGGCAGCAGCAATTTTGCAGTTGGCTCAAATGATGATTGGATTTTAGGAAACCTCAAGATGCTGTGTGTTCACTGACTTGAAAGCTCATTCATAAATATCACAGTGTGAATTTCTGGATAGTGAAATGCCGCTAGTAGCTAAAGGGGAAGTGACCATCCATTACTGTCTCTTTAGACAATAACTTGGGGACAGGTAGCAAAGATTGCTGTCTCTATGAACTTCATCAGGAAAACAAGAGAAAATAGGAGACTGCAGCAGATGGCCTAAGAGAGCCTGCTGTGCTCTAGTCACCTGCTGGTGACTGTTTTTATGGCATTAGTGGAAGTTACTGGCCATGTACACTTGAAGGAGTGTTTGGTTACTAGTACACTAACCACTATACCTTACTACAGCTTGTACCCTCCCAGTCTAGAAAATTTTGATTGCTGCTGCATTTTAAAATAAAACAGAAAAATAGATTAGGAAGAGATGCTGTACCTCAAATGCAAAGACAGCTATATGTCCTGACAGACAGTTCAATTTGTTATTCAAAACACCAGTGAAGTAAGTGCCTCAACTCCTTCAGGGCTTTAATGGTCATGTGGATCACACAGGCATCGCACAACACACAGCGCACAGGGAACAGCTAAGCTCTTTCCTAGTTTTTATGTTTCTATATATTTACCTTCTGTATCTGAAGACTTTCAGTGAATTTCTTGGTGTTTGTTTTCTAAACTACACTACTACAGCTCCACCATGAGCAGTTTCTCATAGGCAGTAGTTTTCATATCTCTGACTTTTCCTGTCCCTCTTGACATTTTCAGCAACTGGTCTACATATACAGAGAAGACTCTTAGGGTGGATGAGATATTAGGTAGAGATGAGATCCTTAGTGCAGATGAGATATAGGTAGCCAAAGAAGACAAAACAGTAGTACCCAAAAGTGTGCATTGGTACACATCAATACAGTGCTTATCTTTTTCTCAATAATACAACATTGGTAACTTGGGTTTGCCTGTTTATCTGCTATAACCACAAGGTGTTTTTCAGCAGAACTGTTGCATAGATTGTCATTCCTCAGTTAGCTTATGCAGTTGATTGTTATTCCTGCATATATGAATGCATTCAAGTTGAGTCTGGGTTTTTTCCTCAGTTTGCTAATCTTGGGGTTTAATCCTGTCCTTTCTGTGTAACTCACCCTGTATAGAACTCTATTAAACAAATTTTAATTTTATCATCCACAGCCTTGGCCAATATACCTCTAAAGCATCCTTCCAGTCTGATAGTAAATCACTAATAAATTACCTCGATACTGTTTTCACATCCACTCAGTGAATCTATAGTAATGTCTATGTTTCCAAAGCATGCTCACATGGAATCACTGAGGTGAAATGAGTTATTAGGAGAGTGAAAGTGTGGTGAGGATGTTGTTGGTGGTGAGTTTATCCATGTATTTTAAATGTAATCCATCTATTTTAAATAAATCAAAATGGTATGATGAGCTTGGCTTTTGAACTCAAATTTTGCTGGAAATCTGGAGTGTGTTCCTAAGCCCTTTTTCGATAGATCCATGAAATTTTAATAGATTCTTCTCTTCTTTCCCTTACATCCTCTGGCAGAAGAAGGTTATGGCAGAACTGTCAGTCTGAAATTCAGTCAGTTTTCAGTAGAGGCCTCTATTTTCTGTTAGATGGTAGCCCTTTCAAACCACTTAAACTGTTACATGAATATATTAACTGAATGCTCAAAGCACTGAGTTCAAATTTTGTGTCTCCACCTTTAAGAACAAAAAATAAGAAACTACCTGCCAGGTATTTCTGTAGAGCTACTAAAATGAAGTTCTTCCTGGTTTATGTGGTTTCAGGCAGGCAGATCTTCGATTCTGCAAATTGTGTGTGATTTCATGAGAGATCTTTTTGTAACTCATTCAATCCATCAGTTCTGCTCATACTTCAACTCTGGCCAAGTGACCACATTATATACAGTTGATGGAATCAGCTTAAAACAGACTCAGCTTAAAATATGTATGGAATATATTGTGCACACACAAACAGACTGGCTGTTTTCCCCATAGATACTCAAATACAAAACGCTGCAATATAAGTCTACATTCCTCACCACACGATAGCTGGTTATTTTGAAATGAGAAATAGATAGAAATATCAATGATTTCCCTCCATACATGTGGAAAAGAATCCAGACTGTCCAGGAAGACATTATTTCCTGGTGAAATACTCTATGTGGTTTGGTAACGTATTGGAAAAAAAAACTTCAAAAAGCCAGATGGTTGTCCCTGTTATTTTAATGTTATTGTTTAATGAGTGGCCCAAGAAATGCATTTAAGTAAGTGAATAAAATCCAGTTGTTTCATCCTTGTGTTATCTTAAGCAAAAACAAACAAATAAAAGCATGCCAGTAATGAAATATTTTCCCTTAAGAACTTGGTAGAGTAGTAATGCCAAATTCTGCAGTGATGTAAAATGGATGGATGCAAAGCAGATGTAACTTCATCTGCTGATTGCAAATGAAAGCTTTTAAAATTTGCTTGGAACATATTTCTGCCTTGAGATGCATGGAGAAGTGAAGTTCATGTGGAGTTTAAGGAGTATTATCATTTCCCTCCACAAAATCTTCTTCTGTGTCACTGATCTCCACAGAGAAAGGTTGGGGTTTGGTGCCAGGTTTCTTTAAAGCTATATTCTCTTTTTCAGACATAAAGTCCTCTATATGCAGTATAAGCAGGTATTTAATATCCTTACCTATTAGTAAATCATAAGTACTCATAACCAGGCAGAGGTGTGTTTATCTGCTCACTTCCCTATTAGCAAAGATCCACACCTGATAAACATCCCGTAGCTCTGTCACTGTAGGTTAATGATGATTTTTTCTTTGAGCCAAGTTAAAATAAATTTAAGCTAATTATAGTGCCTATTAATGAAATGTCTGTGTTGGGTGATGAACTTCACTGTCCATGACAATATGAAATATAAATTGACTTAAGCCTATTAAGAGATTTAGACACTAAAGTGGGACTTGATGGGAATTTGAATACTGAAGTTAACGACTCTGTTGCTCCAGCTTCACTCTCTCCAACTTCAGGGAGACTGTGGTGACTATCTTTCTGTCTCTCAAGTTTCCACATCTCTTGAAATTTTCTTCTGCAAGCATTCCAAACTACTGCCACTGGGGGCTAGAGCAGCTCCCTACCTACAGATACCTGAGACAGCTTACTTCAGACCTAAAGCTTCCCTTCAGAACGGGAAGCTTTCTGCTTCCCTCATCTTCTTCTCAGTCTGTCATTAATGATATTCTTAAACCATGCCAGCTCCAAACATTGAAATTATTGCAAAATATGGCAGCTATTCAATTTCAGTCATCACTAAAATAGGTATTCTTACAAAAGAGCATTCCCTTTGAAAGACACCTCAGTTTTATTCTCTATTAGAGTTAAAATTTTTATCTTAGAATTATGATTAATATTATAGGGCAGGAAGAGCCACTCTTCATCTTTCCTGTTGAAACTATCAAGTAAGACTTCTCATTTCAGCAGAAAAAAATAGAGGCAGAGGAGGAACCATTCTCAAACATTCACTCAGGGAAAAGTCCCAGTAGCAAAGTGTAAGGTGGCTGGGAAGTAGGAAACATTGCATTGTACCTGCTTAGGATGAGGAGGGACTAAAGCTCTTACTTTCTGCTTTCTAAGTGAATGCTGTAGATACTGGGCAACCCTATGAAGTGGGTAGTGTCATCATCTCCTTCTGTATCCAGAAAGACCAGATAAATCTTCTGTTGTCCAAATGGAAGATGCAGATACCTTACACAAAGATTGGTTCCAGACTGTGAATTTAAGTCTCTCTGAGTAGACTCAGCTCTTAAGAAGGACAGTGTTCCTGATGTCCTCCTTTTATTTGTAATAACATGTATTTTCTCACCCATCAGTACTTAGGGTTATGGATTCCATTCCAAACTTTCTTTTTCCATAGCACGTAACATCAGCCTATGGATTTTTATCGCTACAGAGTGATAAATATTGGATATGGTGAAAATTAGAATTATAGTGACCAAGTTTTGGGAAAAGATATCCTAAATCCTGCAGGTGGATGTACTCCAATAAATCCCCCTCCAAGTGGATCTGTAGCAGTGACTAATGTTGTTTTCCGATGCAGGGCTACAGTTTGAGGGATCCCTTCGCAGGATATAATACCCAACTCAACTAGGCACAAACAAAAAATATCTAAGACTGAATATCCTAAATCACAGACTTTCCATAATTGCAGTCAATTCCCTAAAGTCCCATGTCATGTAAATGAGCTTGGTCTTGTAACTATGCCAAGTCTCCTTTGACCTCTTAAGTCCATCCGTATTTCACATATGGGTCTGTTGCTTCTATAAATGATCAGTGGTACCTAGCATTTTCAGGAAAATTATCCCATCTTGATGACTTGATAATGAGAAGTAAAGTTATTTTAAAATCTGTCTATAAAATAGCTCGGCTCTGAATTTTCTTAGGTTATGCTTATAGATGTTTATCACAGCATTATTATCTTCTCTGGTGAATTTTCTATGGAAATGCGCAATTAACTATTACTTCTGCTGAGGGACGTGCTTCAAGAAAATCCTCAAGGTGGCAGCACTGTCTCAGCGTTTAAGATCACTCCCCACACTTGGTCTACCAAAAAAATTTACTGAAAACAGTGCATTGCTAAGGTGGACCTTTTTTAAAGATTTTTTTTTTTTTTCTTATCCAGTGGTGCACAAATGCCTTATTAATCAACCCATTAGCTTTTTCTTTGTGCCTGAAAAATGTAAGCTTGAAAGTGTAGGTGTATTTGCGCATCTTTAAAAAATATGATGTGTAACTAAAACAGTACTGGTGCTTGCTCTTCTACTACATGTGAGAGATATGGGGTTTGTGGAGTTTATATAGTAGCTGAGCACATGCATATAAGCTTATCTTTCAAACCTTCTTAAATATGGCTCTTTACTTAATTCTGCAGTCTCACAGATGTGTTCATAGTTGCTGCTACTTCTCAGATCTCAGACAAATGGTCTGGTTAGCTGAGTGCAACAGAAACACCACTGCATCGGACAAAAAAACCTCATCACACTCCATGTTATTTTATAAACCCATTTTATCCACTAGCTCTTTTCTAATCTAAATTTTCTGGCACAGTTAATATTGTTTAAATATAATCCTAGCTAATTCAGTTTTAGCCATAATGAATACAGGGACTGGAAGTGTGCACTAACCTGCACTCTTTTGTATAGAACTAATCCTACAAATTGCTTTGAGCGTTGCCAGAAAGCTTTTTTTTTCATAAGTGGTTTTTATTATCAATAACATAACATCATTTGTAAATAAGAAAAGATTCCTACAGTGTCTTCAGACACCAATAATGATGAAAAAAGGTGGAAGCTTCCATTGTTTTACCTTTAACAATATACCCCTTTATAGTCAAATCACCCAAAGTTCTAACTAAATAGTTTTCAAGTTAATCTACCAAACCACAAATGTAAAAGTGATGCATATTCTAAAACAAATGGTGTTACTTATATGCTTCTGGATGCTCTACTTTCACTAAAAAGAACCTATTAGCACATTTGGTTATCTTTATGCTAATGTCAAAAATAGTTATTAAATTGTGGGTTTTTTTAAAGCACTGGACAGGTATAAAATTTAATTGATACTTAGGTTTTCAGTTCTTCATGTGAATTAGGCAGTCTGAAAACTTGCTTGGACCAACTGCTTTTAGGAAAACATCATCTATATTTCTTATTTTCATATGCCTTTAAGAAAATGAGAAAAAAAATTATTACATTGACTTTTAAATTCATCTTTCTATCAGAGGATTCAATTTCAAAGGGGTTTTAAAGTAGCAGATAACATTTATCACTAAAAGATTCAGGTGAAAAACCATCAGTTGGGTATGAAAGTAGTCAAATTTTTATATTTTCTAGTCTTGGCATTCATAATGGCTGTATTGGGCAAAGCAGCTACAAATACAAATTCATAGTCAGCCTCTTTCCCTACCTTAGAATCTGTGAGTGTTTCAGCAGAACTCATCTCTAGAAAGTATCTTAAAGATGGACAGCAGCTGGGAAGACACAGCTTGGTTAAAGATGGGAAGCATAAAATCAGGCAAGGGATCTTATGTTTGAAGACATTACTAACATGGTAGATAAGGAGAAATCAGTAGATGTTAATATACAGTTTGGTTTCTGAGATACATTTGGCAACCTCACACGTGCCTAAAATAAAGGCCAGTTTAAAAAAAAAAAAAAAAAGAGTGCTAAATAAAAAAAAAAGTTTTAAAAAATGGAACAATATGAAAGACTTACTTGGACAACTTGCTTAAACAACAACTTGTTGGTTTTTTTTTTTAAAATTTATGTTTATTCCCATGGAAGCTGTTAACAGATTGGAATATACAGAAAATTAAATGTTAAAACATAATGAGCAACCTGTTCTACTATCACATATCACATAATGATAAAAAAAAGAGGGAATATGATCTGTGGCAATCCTCAGGTACCAACAACCTCTCAACAAATATAATTCCTTATTTTTCAGGTCTATAAGTTTCTTCACTATAGTTTTAACTTTACAGAAAGATGAATGACAAAGGAGGTACCAAACTCTCCAAGATCTTATCTATATTTCATAGACTGAGCCCTAAGGGTTCTCAAATGATAAAGGAAGAACAAGCATAGAAACACATACCTGGACATCAGAATACTTCAGTATTTACTTTTCTTTGGAGAAGACAGGCACATTATGGTGTCTAATACTGCATGGCTGTATTCTATTTGTTCTTGTTCTGCTGAAGAAGAACAGCATTGAGGCAAGCAGTCAGTCTGGAAAGGTACAAGGGGTAGTTACCCCACTGCTCTAGTAGGTCATTAAGACACACGTTCTGTTTTCCAGAGGTCTATGTGACTTAGTTGCCTAAAACTCCAGCAGATTGGGCCAAACTCTGAATTGCTTTTGAAAAAATGTTTGTAACACACTGAGATTTTTGAAAACAGACTCATGATTTGCTTTGCTCTAATAAAAAGTCATGAAATGTTCCTCTTCCACGTTTTACTCTTAGAATAATATGATAGTCTTTTGGAGAAGTTCCAAGTTTATGGAAAAATTTACTGTCCAATGGCCATTTATTTTGTGCAAACAAGGGCAAAGGTACCGCAAACTCTCTGTTTTATGTATCTCTACAATTGTTTATGCTAGAGAAAATTGTTATTTGCTAATTCATTATGGGTATAATTTTTAAATTTCTCTTTCTTGCTCCCAGCTCCCTGAGGGGTGCTCTGAAAATCACACCAAATGCCTTCTGTATTTCCTATTACCTGAGGTCATACTTTTGTTTATAAGAAAAGGACGCATAATTTTTTTACACTAATGTAGGGCATAGGTAATGCTAATGCAATATTAAGATTTTCTTAATATTAGTTATTTCACTTTGAAGAGATGTGGAGCAAAGCCTATTAGTTTTAGCACTACACAGTATTATTACAGCTTTTGGAGCATAAGAGGGGCTTGTACCTGGGGGATAGAAGCAGTGAAAGACTAGCAAAGAATCAAGACTGCTAGGCAGCTACTGAAGTTTCAACAAAAATACAAACAGAGAAAGTTAACAAACCAAAATGTCAATCCATTTTAACCTAGCATTGCAATGCAATGAGCCTGTAACCAGTTCTCAACTTTGATATAAGCAGGTTTAGATGAGCCAAGAGTACAAAATCTCTCACCGTAAGAAGAGAAAGAATATTCATAAGTGCTGAATATTAGATTAAGGTAAGGCAAGGACCAAAGTGGAAGCAGATGTAGCTTCATGCCACCCTTGTTCTGACCACTCAGACAGGCCCAAAGCAGAGTTGCCTCAGAGCTGTTGTAGTTTTTTATTGACTATTTTAACTGCTGAGGATGACAACGACACGGACATATCTCAGAAAAAAACATTTTTGGCTGGAAATTCCCTTCATTCAACTTAACCTGCTCATACTTCTTAGCATAGTCATGACTGATCAAAAAATGTTTAGAAAGTATTTACCTATCTGGAAACACTAATTAATTTGAACTATAAAATTAATGGACTCATATCTCAGAAAAAGTGTCACCCTATAAAACACGTGAATATAGGTTTCTCGTAGCTCAGACAAGTGACCTACCACTGAAGCCGTACATTTTCTTTTACAGTTTCATTATGATAAAGAATTAATTCAAATTCCAACATGTAGAAATTTTCATGAAATATTTTTTTTTTAAAAGAAAATGACAACACTTTAATTTCACACCATTTGGCTGAAAATTCCCTAGTCCTACTGTGTTGTACATTAGAATGGTACTCCAAGTCTTGCTTTTCCCACAAGTGACTGAGGCTGTTTGTCCCTTTGTCAACTCTGCTCTTCTGACCTGATGAGTTTCTCCTGGGCACGGCTTCAGTGCTTGTCCTCAGACATGCCAAAATACCAGAAGAGATTAAATAATCCATGCATAGCAGCCATAGAGGGTTTTCAGAATCATGTAAATAATGTTTAGTGTATCAATGTACAATATTGTTTTAAATACATGATATATAGTATCAAACAAGAATAGCTTTTATTCAGAAAAATAAGGGACGTGTGCAACTTCTGATGAAGTTTCATACTGCTTATTGCCTCAGCACGATTTTCCTGCAACACTTCTTAAAATAGAAATAATTATGGATCTCTACTACTTGTTCTGCAGTGACATTATATTTTTCATTTCTCAGTTTTGTCTCCTGTGCAACAGGGGCTTCACCTTCAACTCCAAAGGACTGCCAAAATGTTTTCATTTAACTGCTTCTACATGCCAGTGCACAAATTACCTGGCAGGGATGATATGAAGTGATAAGGCCTACATCCTACAGCAAGAGATTTACCAGCTACCCAGCTTCTTAGAGCACAGAGAACCTGGGTCTGCACTGGATGAGAATCCAGTTTTTTTTGCAGCATGATGTGCTGCTTCAGAAAAGTGGATTTAGTTCAAGATGTTAATAGCTACCAATAAGTGATAGCAAAAATAAAATTGAGTGACACTGCCTGCTATTTCTATTTCCATGATCTGGACTCTTCAAAATAATTTATAAAAACAAACCACTGTTCAGATGCTGTGTAGTTTTACAGAAAGTTTTCAAATATCACTGTGGCAGCTCAAACACAACACCAGAAGAATATAAACACATGAAATCAGTGAATGCAGTGCCACAAATCCTAGCTGGCATCTTGATGCCCTACATCTCCTCCAAAGATTTTGCTGGCTACTAAAGCTGTGCTACAGTGAATGCCCAGAAAATATTTCAATTGTCTTCCCTGTAAAGTTGTTCACAAACAAAACAGCTTCACTGCCCAATACCCTGAAGCTCTTGGTTCAGCTCAGAACACACCCAGATGTGCTTTGTGTGGTGCTGCACTTGACATATTTTGGCTATAGCATACATTCAAGAAAGTGTCCAGGCTTCAAGGGTAGGAAAGACTTATGGTTTGCCCCATATTAAGAAACCAATTTCTGGAAGTACTGCCACTGTGTCTGAACTTGCATGGTTTCAGACTCATTCACTGCTTTTTGTTACGCTCTTTTCCCCTGACCTAATAAAAGCTTGAGCATTTATGCTTTTTTTTCCATTTCCTGAAATAGTATTTCATTGCCATCTAGTTGCTCTTCAACTTTGTTTTTAGCATTAATAGTTTACATCGAGTAGAAGCTATGGATTTTCCCTCACCATAGAATATATTTTCATCATTATTCCATGTATCAGAATTCTATATCAGCTTTCTAGAAAGTGCCAAACATGGTACTGGCATGTGACCATTTTAATCAACTTCGTTTCTAGCTTTGCTTTTTTAAGAGATGGCCAGAAAGGTGGTCTGTGCCAGTCCCTCATCCAGATAGTGTCCTTAAACACTCACCTGCAATATTAACTCCTTAGAAAGTGGAGAAGAGATGGTTTCTGGTGGACAGTCCCCAACTGCTTAATTTTAAATAAAAATAAAAAAAAAACAACAACAGCAGAGTATAATCTGAGGATCAGTGTTAGTAATCCTTTTTTGACCTTATCTAACAGGCATCCAGTGAAGAGTAAAGGCATAAAATATTTATTCATCTCCAAATCTGGCATTCATTTTAGTGTGTTAATGTACTCCAGTGGAGGAGAGTCTTTTCTCCTGCACTGCGTGGTTATGGCAACGTCCTATAAAAAGTAGTTTTCTGAGCCCGTCAATAGAGGAAACTTGCCTACATCAAGTCATCTCCTTGCTAGACAAGTGTCCCAAGCTATATCTGTTAAAGACTCTGGAGGAATGACCTCCTCTTCACTGTTTATCTTTAGATTTTGTGTTAATTTTGGAATGGATAGACATGTCTAATAAATAAAAAAAGCAGTTCTGGGAATTAAGCGAAAAAAATGGGAGTTCAAGCATTCCTCCTGCCCTCAGGTATTCCCCACCAGCCTGATAGAGGCAGCTGTCTGCATAGCATAAAAACTTTCCAGACTTTTGCTTAATAATACCTACTTCTTCCCCACTGATAGGCTGGGAACCTATGTCTTTAAGACAATGTCTTTTCTTTGAGGCACTTTCCAATGGAAAGGTTTCTTTTGCATATCGTGAAATGACATTTCATGCCTTTTTGTATCTTACTCTTAGTTTCTATAAGGTAATTTTTTTTTTTTGTCTCTTAGTATAATGGTTTCAAGATCACTGGTCCTTCAAGCAACCACAAGTATCTAGTAAACAGATCTTTAACATCTATGTAATGAAATCCAGAGGAGAGTTACTTTATACGTAGTTATCTATCTTGCTGCATTAGGAAAATATCAGCTCAAACTGACATCTCACTGACAGATATTTCTAGATAGTATAGGGAGGTGCTGAAGGAATAAATGATCTATCTCTCTGACTTGTTTCAGTGTCCTCCTGAATGATGGTAATTAACACACGAAGCCACCTGCATGCATGAAATAGGCAACAGCATTCCCACAATAAAATGCCAGCTGAGCACCTCTTTTTATGCAAGCTAAACAGATTATGACCAGGACTTTTAACTGTCCAGGTTTGTGAATTGTCCAGTTAGCTCTCAAAAAATGCCAGTTGCATCAAATTTCTTCTCATCTGTCAAAACTTCCCTCCCCACCACCCATTTCTCAAACACCTAGGGTTAATACCAGTCATTACAAAGCTTCTTCATTTTATGCTCTTTTCCATCTTGTGCTCAATTTATTCACCACATGTTGAGTTAGACTCATGACTACATTAGCCTTTTTTTTTTTTTTTCTGATGCTCTCATGTTTGCTTCTGATCATTTTCCAGTGTCACTAAGTATCATTGTGATCGGATAGAATCCATAATGCTTGCCACATACTGATTCTGTGAACTGTGGTTCAGTAGTCCTTAACTGCCATCACATTCAATGTTCATGATTGCCTGCTTATCTCCTATCTTGGTACTCAAGCAAATCATTAGTATCTGTATTTCTTTCTCAAAACTTTTTCAAAATTCCCACAGTCATCTTTTAACCTTGCAATTCTTAGTGATGCATTCCCTTTGGTATCAGTGTGTGTTGTCATACATACTGATTGGCAGCATAACTCCTTCCAGTCTTGCAGTTACTGCTGATATTTACATTCCAATAGATAATGTTATCTGGTTACCCTGATTTGCACTGCTGATTTTGTGGCTCACTCATCTTGCTATACTGATAACTGGAGCCAAAAAAAACATCTTTGGGAAAAAGTCAGTATGATAAATTATTTCATGTTATCTCAATGTTGTCTACGAATTACAGTCAAATTTACTGAATTATTTGGTGAAAATGAAGAATAAAAATAAAGTCAAAATATGAGTACTAAAAGTGAAGGAAGGGAGAGTCTTCGTCTCATTGAATTCTGCTCAAATTGTAAACACTGTAAGCATTTAATTTCCCTTTTATCTGAAGGGATTAGAATTCACATCATGACGTCCCGTGTCATCGTGCTGTTTAAAATTTTGTATAAGGGATCCTACATGAGAGCTACCTCAGAATATTGTGTAGCCTGTAGTGGTTATAGACCTGAGCTGGGTGGAGAAAACAACAGTCCAGATCTCCCTTACAGGCATTTGAATGACAGTGTCAGACCTCAAAGCCATGTACTCTAACTGCAAAGAATTGCAAGGTGCTTTCCCGTCATGCATGCTTGTGTGAACGGTTAATTTCTCATTACAAAGCATTTTTAGACACATTGAAATTCTGAACTGTTTCTGTTAGACTGCTTTCATATCTTCTTTATTAGTGCTTTACCATTTTGTATATTCTGTTTGCTTGAAGTTGTCCCTTCCAAAGATACAAATGATAATACTTTTCCCCTTATTTTCAAAAATTTCACACAGATGATACATATGCTTTACATCATACAATTTGTATTATTTTGCTCTTTTCAGATATGTTCTGGCTGTGCATTAATAACGGATACACAATCAACTTCAGAGGTGTTGCTATGTCATACCTTGCCATATGCAGTGAAGTTTGAATTTTCATCTTTCCTTGACACAATGAATCTGCAATTATTGGACTCTTACTTGTTCTCTACAGGCATCTAAAATATTTTTACAGGTCTGTTTCTAAAGTCTTTGGATTGCTTTTCAAAGACTGATCCATTGATTATCACCTCAGGCTTAGTCAGGGCAATACAGAGTTCCTACTTCAAGAATACAAGCTTCCACTCCTCCATGTTTATTTTTTTAACAATACAGAGAAAGAACAAGAAGGATGTCTGTATCTTACTCACATAATAAAATCCATTACTAGATGTTCATTTGCATACTTTAATTTCTGCCTGTTTCTTTCTACAACACTTGGTTGGCTTCATTCCAGCAGAGCAAAGCGCAAGAAAAGAAAAATTGCTTTACCCTGGCAAACACACACTACTAACAGGTACACAGCAGCTGTTCAATCTTAGCATCAAAATTATGGACACACAGATGAAGCTGAAGCAGGCATACTTATTTCAATGCTGGTCACAATGCTCTCACAGCAGTTTATTATAAATCCTTTCAATGGCAGCTCAGAGAAGGTGAAGGCACTTTTGCTGTGGGTTTCAACAGATAATTCATTTTTCCTCTGAAAAGAGAGGTGGAAAACAAAGATATCCAGGTTATTAAACTACTTAGGCTTAACTACTCATAAAGAAAACCCAAACAAACCCAAAATCATCAAATTTTGCCTGTCATTAGAATATTCAATAACTCATGACTATTATAGCAACGTATGCAAACTTCATGTATAACTTTTACCTTTCAATGTATTAGGCAAACACGAAGTAATTCAACAATATCACTGTTTGACAAATACCATGATGACGACGAGAATTAGTGAAGCCTGCTTTCCTGTGCCTTTCAGTCTTGTCACTGACTTTAGTATCTAAGCCGTGCAGACACCAAGTTAAACATTTCCCTGCTGGGGGTAGTTACAAGAACTTTCACCCATGTGAGCTGTCCTGGCCTTCAATATCACTGAAATTCACCCACCAGTCCATCCCTCCATGCTCACTTCCTTTTGGACCCTAATCTAAAAGCCATGTTTCTGTCAGCAAAATAACCATATTTTGATATTATTTACCCATTAATATATTTAAAACCCTAAAAGTATGCTTACTATTACTTTGTTGGTAGTTAACATTGTGATCGATCAGTTGTTAACTTTAGATCAAACCAAAATCAAAGTGGCCATGGTCGTTGGGAGCTACAGCCAAAGATATCATAGCTCCCATCAAGGCACCTTTTTTAAGAAGATTTCTGGTCTATCTGTGCAGCCAGTTCTATGAACTCTTAACTGATCATTACTCAGAGCATCCTCAGCCAAATTCCCCACTCAAGGGTTGGAGAAAATCTGCCACCCAAGTAATCTAGGGGCCAAAAAAATCTAGAAAGGGAGGTGCCTAAGAATATATCCAAAGAGAAATTCTAATTAAAAAAAAGTACACAAAAGCAGTGGCAAGGAGTAGATCCTTTCCCTTCAAACAGTTACATGTGCTTTCCTGTAGACCTGAGATACTGGAATTTGCAGGGAAAGTTGAGATTCTCTGCCCTGAAGTCTGTTTTGGTACCAAAAATCAGGTCACCCTTTTACAAAACATTGCTCACAAACCCCACTAAATAAACAAAAAATACCTAAGGCATGAAATACCCTTAGAGAATGCCCAGTAATTTGGTGATAAGAGCACTCAGCTCAAGGACTGCTGATGTATCTATATACACATGCCTGCCTTATTTGAACCAAGACCACTCATGTCTCAGAAAAGTACCTGCACTGCCAGGTTATTAGTTGTACAGAGGTACACCCAAAAGGTGCACCCCAATGATGCAAATTAAATTATTATTTATAGATAAACACACACTGCTCAGAGCTCAGAGCCTGTATCTCTTAGCACATTAGCAGCTTTGAGTATTAAACTTTTATTTTTTCATTTTTGAAGATCATTTTCTAAATGGTCAGCATTTAAAACAGGGAATTTGCCACCAGCTTCTCCCAAGGATCTACTCTTCAACATGTGGTGCTTAGTATTTTGTATATAGGCCAAAAAGAAGGACGAGTACTACAGTAACAACCTCGGTGTGAGAGGTAAGTGAATTAATGGAAACTACTGAATGAGCAGGTGATGATACGTCAGATTAAATTCAATGTCAGTGCATGCAAAATAATGCACTAATGGAAAACTAGCTGCAAGCATTCAGCCAGGCACCAGAAAAGGGACTACAAATTAGATGCTTTCACTCATGAAAGGGACCTTGAACTGATTATAGATTTCTGACTTTATCAGCTCAGTGTTCCTCAGCAGTCAAAAAGGAAGTAGGGTGCTAAGACTTACTAATATGAAGAAGGAATTGTCAATTAAGCAAAAAAGAAAATCTTTAACACTTCTTAGATTTGTGGTTGCAACATATCAAACAGGATACTGTAAAAACAGTACAGAGAAGGATGAAAGGGATGACAAAGAGATAAGAAGAACTTAAATAGAGCAGAACAGATCAGTCTGGAAATGACTCAACTAAGCAGGCAATGGATACAAAAGAAGAGTATAATATCCTGAATGCCAGAGAGAAGATGAACGGGAAACAATTATTTGATGTTTCACATAGCTCAGGATGTGGAATACACCAAATAAAATGATAAGATAGCACGTATAAAGGAAACCAAAGGAAGTTCTTGTTCCTAAGTAAAAATCACAGACAAAAAGTACAAATGAGATCAAAAAGATGGACAAAACCAAAGAATAAAATTCTGTCAAGGGCTATTAAATGGCATGAGAATGATACCACTTGTGGCTCCAAATATCTTGCAGGTTGGGAATGAGGAGAGACTATCAGGGAAAGGTCATTTTATACTTCCATTGGTCTCTGGTGTGTCCCTTGCTGGGAATTGAGGCAGGAATATCTCCTAGCCAAGATATGTATATTTTGGGTATTGTGTCTTCTACAGATTGCTTTAAGAAAAAACAGGTTATAGGCATATCAGCCACTTAATAAAGGAAACAAACAAACAAACAAGTTTGACTTAAAATGCAATATTTAGCATTTTAAACTTTGTTTGAAAAATTGCAATATTTCATGCTATTTTATAGGTCTCTTAAAAACAAATAAAAATGAGGAAAAATACAAAAACCAGCTGATATTTGTATTCATTCAAAATTAAAATCTCAGTAACTTTTAAGTTATTTCTTTTTCTCAGGCTCAAAAGTATTAAAATTTTTGAGTTAAAATAGGAAAGAAATTATAGAAATAAGAATCTCATTCACCTCATAAGCTTCTTTGAAAAGTTTAGTTGTGATTATGAACTCCAGAAAAAAAGTTATTAGTATGTTTCTGATCTGAATTAATTGGATCATGGTAATTTCTTTGCAGTTGACTTAATGGTGTGTGGTTCTTTTGTGTATCTTCATTGTTGGGCTAAAATGCTGCCAATCATCAAGGTAATTTTTAAAAATAAGTATATTGCTGCATAAAACTCGTGTTAGAAATAGATTGCAATGCTTGATATTTTTAGAAGTCCCTCAATAAACAGATATTAGGAGAAATATACAGTTAAAATTCTATGTCAGAAACAATTTTATATATTGTAAATGATCAGTCACATAAGACATGCAAGGAATTAAGCATTGTGGGAAAAAAGTTTGAAAAAAAATTTCAAAATTATTGGCAGAAATTACTTTGGCAAATACTTAAGAGGGAAATTGTTTCCAGAGAGCATGGCTGGTGTGGAAATTATTTGCTAGCCAAATGTTGCTAAGTAAATAATTCAACCAGCATTGCTTCTTCAGCTAATGACATCCCTTGAAAATTTTGACAGTTTTTGCAAAGTGTATATTGAATTAAAAGTCTAAAAGATATTTTTCCACAAAAATAACTATTAGTAATAAATTGATCATGCATCAAATTATTTTCATCCTAGCATAGACCTATTGCCCATATTTCTTACATTTTCTCTTTTTATAACTGTGAAAACAATCCATCCACGCTGAAACATGATAAAAAAATGTGTCATGTTGTTTCTTAATGTGGGTGAAACCTCTTTCTAAAGCATAGTGGAAAATGTGTGTGTTTTGTTGTTAATTTAGCTAGTGCCAATACTACTTCCCAATGATGGACAAAAACCTATAAAAAAGAGTCTCACTTAATTACACTTAAGTAACCAGGGCGCCTCTAAAAGATAAGCAAATACTCCTCTGTGGTGTTGCTTTTACCACAGTATTTCCTAAACTGAGAATGAATGTCTACCACAGGGCTCTATTTATATCAAGTCATGGTAAATGTTTACTTTTTAATATCCTATGTTCACAGTGTCTTTATAAAAAAGAACAGAAAGTAGAATTGAGTATGGATAAATATATGGGGAGAAACTGAATATGAAAAAAAAAAAATCAAGCTACACATAGAGAACAAAAAATGCAATGTGAATTTAGCTGCAAAAACAGCACAAGGGCTACATGAACAAATTACTCCAGGCTGGAAGGTAGCATAAAGACTTACTCTGTGAAGCAAGTAAGTTCCTGCAGGAATGATTCAGATTATCAATGGGCTCAAGCAAGGCAGAAGGTTCCCAGAAAAGAAACCAAAGTACCTTTACCCTATATTGAGCATGTACATTTAGCAGGTGTCAAAATGACTCCATTGAGTTCCGCAGTCTTGAATACTAGAAGCAAGATCTCAGATGGTGAAAAATGTATCACAAAGTCAGCCAGCTCCACCAGAAAGTCTAATTTAAACTTTAAGGACTGGAAAAAGAACAGTTTTCATCCTCAATACTACATCCTTCAGACTGTATCAATCATCTCAACAGCATGTAATTCTTCTCTCTCAGGATATAAGCTTTGGAACTAGCTCTTACACGGCCTGGTCAAAAAACAGAAATCGTATTCAGTAGAAGCTTCTAGGAAAAAAAATGCCCTTCCACCTAAATGTGGATATAAAAACTCCCTGGAAATTTTCCATGTGGAGGAAAATCCAAACGTGACTAATATTTACATAACCAAAATACTTTGTTCTGAAAATTTTATCTCAGTTACAGTTTCCATCCTGCCTGGAACAAAGAGAAATTGGCTTCACAAGGTGTGAACCACGACGCTTGGGTACCCAAAAGTCAGCTGTGTGACAGGGAGACAGAAATCCCAGATGTCTCAGCTAACACACCAGGTAAAATGGCTGCACTTCAGGCTCATGTTGTGCATCCTGCTGCTCATGTTGTGCAAAACATCCCTGTGATCCTGAGAAACTGAGGACTTAATGTAGGGCACTCTGTAGTCATACTCCCCTGTTTCCATAAGAAATAATTATGAAAGACATTGAACTGAGTAAGAAACAACCTGTGGAGGCCTAAATGTTATATCAGGACCTGAAAAGCCCATCAAAGTCTTTATTTAATGTCTTCATGGTATAACATGAAAACAAAGTGCTCAGAGGGGAAAAATTGATGGAGTCCCACTGAAGTACTGGGAGCTGCTCTCTGTCACCTGGGCAGACCACCTTGCCTGCTCTTTCTTTCTCCTTTTCAGGAGGAAGATATTAAAATGATGCTTCCTGAGGCTGCAACTGGGAGAAGAAAGTTGTCTGGCGGGCACATAGCTGTGCCTAGAGAGAACAGCTGAGCAACCCAAGGCATGTGTTTGGCTTCATGTGGCCCCACTGCCACTGCCTTGAATGATAGCCTACCATGGCCTCAGCTGGCCAAGGCAGCAGGTGCCACAGCATTGCTTTTGTTGCCTGTTGTGGCAGCGGTTTATTTTTGTTGGCTGTGAGAATGGCATCTGCTCAGCTTTCTGGAGAAGAGGTAGGAGCATAGTTTTGTAGTTTGTCTAGGATAGTTGACATAGCACACAAATCACTTTTGTTGGTAATATAGTACTGCCTCTTTCCTTCATACCACCATACTAGGTTAAAGGACTCAAATGCAAAAGTCAAGACAGATATTTGCATAGTATTGATCATATCAAATACAAAACTAAGCTGAATGCTCAAATGCCCCTGGCTATCATTTTTGTTCATTTATTTTTCTATTTACATGGACTAATGGCCTAATGTTCTCTCTTAGTTAGCAAATGGTGTAAATTATATAATATTTGATCTTGATTTATTTTCTCAATCTGGAGTCCTTCTTTTATATACAGAATTTCCCAAGAGGCCATTTACCACCATGATTCTATGGGCTATAATCACAGCTCTAGGAATGCTAACATGAACTCTTCTCTATTTTACACTGAATATTCACCAGCATCTGCTATGGGATTAAAATAAAAAGATTTTGCCACACATGGCAGCCAATTAACAAACAATATGTTGATGTAGTTGGGGACTGTCCCTTCATCTTCCATGCAGAATCTGTTGTGGAGATATCTCCAAGGGTTTAAATTGCAGTCCTCAGCTTCTCGATTTACATTTGGCCTTTCATTGACTTTTTCTGTCTTAATAGTGCGCTTTTCCACTTTTATAAAAATATTATATGCATGTTAACCAGGATTTCCTCTTGTGCTCTTTGACTATCTAAGTCTACAAGGATGAGCTTTTGTTTTTTCCATCTGGATGTCTTGAAATTGAAATTGTTCTCTTAGTAAGGTAGGATAACAGGAATGAGCACTGCTTTTATGGTTTTGAGTTGATTTTTCTTTCTTCCCTATTCATTCAAGTAGAAATACTTTTATATTTTATGTAAACATTGGGGCTTCAAAGCTCAGTAACACTGCTTATTTAAATTTCATTTCATTCAAATGAAATACCATTTTTCTACACTTCTGATTTGTTTGCCTGAAATGTATATTTTACTATGCCAGTTGTAACGTTTATTTTCCAATTCCCTTTTCTGTGCTGCCTATAAAAGTAGATTACTACACTGATGTATTTTTACGCATTGAGGTTGATATAATTTTTCCATTGCCTCCCACAACATTGAGTGTATCAGGTATTCCTGATTCCCCATTGGCTTGACCCCACTCTCCCTCTTACACAAGTGGCCTTTTGACTTGTGCAAAACTACAAACGTGCCAGAAGATAGGCATTTATTTTTGCACAGGCAAGATTTAATTTTTGTCACTGGTTTTATCAGAAGTTGAAAGTGCCAAGAATTAGGAGTATCAGATGATTATTTTAAAAAAAGAGCTAGCTTGAGTTATCTAAGTGTAAACTGTGCTGATTGTAGTAATAAAAATGTACTTGTTCCCTTTTCAAGGACTGCAAGATTGGGATTTCCTTGGTCTTTAACTACTTACAGTTTAGGTACTGAGTGGAATATATTAGTGTCATCTCTGCTGCCTTTACAGTCAGTAGAGAAAAAGAAGCATGTGGAGATGTCATTTCACTGCATCATGATATAGGTGTCTGTAATAGATGAGATTAATTGCTTTTCATGTTGCTGTACTGCGTCTTATGGTCTCTAGGTTTGTCATGCCTGATGATTTACGCTAACCTACTATTTTACTGTAAGTTGTTTTGTTTTGTTTTTTTTTTTTAAAAAAAAACCACACCTCTTTCCTTCTTTTTCCTACAAGGCAAATGGAATTTGTTTATTTTTAGAGTTTAACCTCATCCTACTGTGACTAAAATAAAATTAAGCTGGCACTGCATAGGCATATTTTGGTACAATGTTGATTTTATATACAATTCTATGCCCCTGATTAACAATAAAATTAAATTTTGATGAAGGTTTTCCACCACAAATAAATAGTTGAATTTGAAAATTAATCTGGACTTTTTAAAATTTGATATTCAGAAGTAATCCAGCTATGAAATTCAAATATATATGCAAAGTGGAAAATCAAGAGGCTTTCCTGAAAGCATTTACCTGAATGGCTCTACCAATATGTGCTCTTTTCCCATTGAAAATGGTAGGCAGGAGTAAAAGGAGAGGAAGAAAACATGAAACAAATGAAAGGAGGTTAAAACGAAAAGCTAACATAAGTAAAAAAGTAAGAGGTCACTAAAGGGAAAGACTCAGAGTGCCTGTGATCTGGATCCAGTTATCAACCTCCAAAGAAAATAATGAGGTGTTATTATTTCTATTATACTGGAATGAGGAAAATGAACATCTTTAACACTGTTTATTTATCTCAATGCTAGGTCTAAGGGGAAATTCTCTGGGAAAACGGAAAGCTGGAGTAACGTGAAAGCAAAATGTAAAGGCACTCGTTGTTGTATTCATCTCTATTTATGTTTATATGGACACGGGCTTGGTTATATCAGTCTCTAAACTAAGCAGAATTCAGGAAGACACACGAAATGGAAATCTAGACACTAAATATTAACCTTTAAAGAGCTCAGGAGGCTTTAATTTTTAAATAAAATGAAAGTAAAAGTAAAGCTTTGTGGCCCTTGAATAGTTCCTTTCTCTTCTTAGCTATTCAGATTTCCTCATTAACCTTTTTTCTTGCAAGTAATGAAAATGAGCAACAACAACAACAACTGGTTCCAGCAGAGCCTGAGCATTTACTCAGGAGTCACCTGAAGCCTTTGCATTCATAACATTTTTAGAGTGTACAGTGAACTTTGAACCATTGTGCTCAGACTGGTCTTTGACCCTGGTCCACTCTCAGGTTGGAAGGCCAAAACACAATATTAAGACTTTCCACTGAACTAGGGCCAAAGTCAAGTAAAATCATATGTGTATTCCATCTGACATATGCAGAACTATAGTTTTTCTGTCCCTTGAAACAACACAGAAAATACACCACGATAACTTCTAATAAAATACAACAGATAAGTAAAACAGCAGATAATGGGTGACATTGTACTTAAGTCTCAGAGAAGTCAGTTAGGAAGGCGGGGAAAAAAAGCCCTCATACATTTTGTTCAAGACTCTTAAGGAAAAACTACATATAGAATTATCAGCATTGTCTGGCAACAGAGAAGAATAAAGAGATTAGTCTAGCTGAGACAGAAGAGCTGAGTAGAAGCCAAGAGACCATTTTGATATAAACATCTTCAAGTTTAAAAACTGAGAAATATCAGGGAAGTTTATATGTATCTGTTGCCTACCAGTTTTTTTCTGCTCAGAAATACTGAGCAGTTAATCCCTATAATGGGATTTCTGTTTGACCATGTGCAGGGGAATTTAACTGTAACTTATGTTATGATTCAACATGTCAGATCAATGATGTTAATGAATGCTGATTTGCTCTAAATAGCATTTGTTACTGTTACTGCAATAATGAAGACAGGTGGAATCATTTGGTGATATCTGTGAGGAAGGAGACCCTTTGTCAAAGGCACCAAAAGCATGGTGCACTCAGTTACTTTTCTGGTAGTGACACAGAAGTTTTCAAAACACTCTGCAATTAGATATTTTAATTATTTTTAAAATACATTAAGGTTATGGGCCAAAGACTGTGAATGTTGATAAGACAACTTTATTTATACTAGGAGCAGAGATATTACCTGGGCTGTAAAAACTTAACTCTTAAAAAAAAAAATATTATTTTGTTTTACCATTGTCAATATAAGTCTGTATTTGGCACTAATTCTTCTCTTATGTGACTATATTTTGCTCAATGGAAGTATTTGAGTCAAGTCTCATTACAGCAAACATCACATCACCTGTCTTCTCAGTTGTCTTTGATTAAGTCTAATATTTAATTATTTTTTCTGATGTCCCTGTTCAAAGGTTCAGTATACCTGCACAAAAATTAGAAAAAAGTTGAAATCTAACATACACTAGTCAAAAATAGCACAAAATCATAAACTAAAAAAAAACTTTTCTGGTTTAAATTGTGATCTGTCATTGTTTTTAATGCCTTCCTATCCCAACCTTTGTAAGAATTTGAAAAATAGTTTACAAGTAAGGAAACAATTTATTCAGTACATACAGATTGTAAAACTTTACTTTGTGAAACTGTACACTCTGACATATTTGAAGGTAAAATCATACCTTTTATATTATATCATACTGCATGATAGCTAACATAACTCTAAGGTTTAAAAAGTCTATCCTGTAGTAAAAAGGAAAGCTGATATATTCTTTTCTCATCCTGTTTCTTTTTACTTTATTTTTTTCTTATATATCTTTTCTTCTCTTGGTGTCTCCATGATAACTTTTCACAGAGCACAGACCCCAAAGGATTTAAAAGATTTTCTGAAACTTAAGAATTCAGGAGCATGGGAAGATGAGAGTTTTCATAGGAAAAGCCTTGAGGGGTTTAAGTAATTTCAAAGAAAAGGAATATAACCAAAGTTATAGAATCGCTAAATACAAAGTTAAGGATGTGATTGTATAGTCCTAGACCTCCAGAATGAATGAAAAAGCAAACAAGTATTTGGTGCTAAACACTACAGCAAGGCTGATGACTTGAATCTGTCAGAGGGTTTTTCACATCTGTTTTATCTCAGTGCTCATCAGCTGCTTTGGAGGGTGCTTCTTCCTTCACATCTTACCTTTTCCATGACGATTGGATGCTGAAAGAATCCAAGCTTTTAATGAACAGATGAGTTATTTCCTCAGCCACAGAATAAACTTTAAAGACCATTTGGGTCTTACATTATAAATTGTATGTTTGCTTAGGGAAATTTAGACTACTGGGTTCTTTCTCTGTCCATACATTTGCATGCAAGTGTTCAAAATGTAAGTGCTCTGTAAGTTAGAATAGTACAGGTTTTTTCCCACTGTTTGGATGAGCCCCCTAGAGTTTTCAGCAAAAACTGCTTCTGTATGTGAATTTAAAGGATTGTTTCTGTCTGGAATTATGCACATCTTCCTGAAATTGGTTTTCTATTTGTGACACTCAAATTCAATTTATCCAGTGTTTGCAGAAAATCAGCATGCACACAAAGCACAATCATAGTTGAATAAAATAATGTAAATTTTTAACCAAATATTAATGGAAAAGTTTTCTCTTGCTCATCAAGCTCTCCTTGTTTTTATTGTTGAAGAAATGGCTTTTCATTTTATTCATGTTTCTGTGTGCTGGAAATTAACATCTTGAGTATGTAGATGATAACTAGTCCTATACAAAGTCAACATTACCTTTCAGCTTTTCACCCTTTGAGATAAAGTGTATCTGAGTATGAAGGCTGAACTGATTACAAATTAAGGATCTTCTACAGGAAAAAAAAAATGGTTGAAATAAAAGAGAAAAGGGTTAAAGTCTTACCCTGGGCTTATGAATCAAATTGCTGTATTTGCAAATTTTATGTATTTAACTCCAAAATGAAGACTGTGAACCAAGAAGCTATAGGCAATTTTGGAGAGTTACTCCTCCATAAATTAAACATTGACTGCAATACCCCCAAATGCCTACAACTTTGTGAGATAAACTGTTGAAAGTATTGATGCAAATCTATCGGTGGCAAAGGTGTATAGACATTGAAGATGAGGTCAAGTACCTTCAAATCAAATGGATATTTTATTAAGACTTTAAATTAAGACAGTTCTTGTTCTAACAGTAGTTCCTTCTACATAGTCAGCATCAACTGTTTGATCTCAGAGTTAATACTGTACATTCATATTAACAGCCCTGTCAAGCATTGGATAGTGTCTAGGTCCTACAGCTGTCCTAGCCATGAGTTCCAGTTACAGCCAAGGGCTGAATGGTGCATATGACTACTTCGATAAGTTCTTGACATTCCATATGCTGAATTGATTTTAGCAGAATTGGTTGGATCAAACTGAGGTGGGACCTGTGGCTTTAAAACATAAATTCTCATATTAGTTGGGAGCAGCTGTAATTTGCTCCACCCTTAGCAGTCTATATGTGGTCTTCCTGCTTGTAGCAAAAAAACAGCATAGTCCCCAGCTGGAAAAAATATGTGGATACCTCCACCCAAGGCAATTGTGAAAGTGTTGCTTCCTAGGTGAAGTTGTAGACACAGTTAATTTCTAAAAGAAAAGCAGAGAATGCAGTTCTAGGACACCTCATGTACTCTGTTCAGCTACACGTATATATGGTTACATACTTCAATGCAATTTTGCCTGGATGAAATGATTTGTGTTGGAGCAGCACAATAGGCTGCCAGTGTGTAAATAGTCTCTTAACATTTTGCAGCCCATTATATTTTGCTGCCTGAGGCAACCTCCTGCTCTGTGTGGTTATACAGCCCTGTTTTTATTTTCTGTTGTTGTCAGATATGAGCCTATATATCACTCCCTTTGGGAGAGGCTGGACTCAGCATCTCCGTATGTAATTTAACATTGGCAGCTGTGATGGCAGGCAGCTACTCAAGGATTTTGCTAGCCAGTATAAAGTTACTGTGCGAAAAACAAAAAGAAAATAGCACTAATAAATAGACAAAACAAGTGAATAATATGCTTTACTAATTACTTTCACTTCTATAAATAGGATGCGTGGGTAATAAAAGCCTATTTCCCATGCCCCGTGCCTGAAGTGCCATTTGCAAAGGACCAGCCCAGAGCTGGCAATGATTCCAAATATGTTGTTTTCATGTCAGCAAGTCCATCTTGGGGATTAAAATTACCTTCCCAGATGGGGAAGCATTTGGTACTTCCCAAACCTGCAGTCAAAAGGATTCTGAATGCAAACATGAAATTCAAAGAATGGGCAAGCATCGGTTTGGACAGTAAAATAAGCAGATTAGTCAAATGACACAGTCCTTGTGCTGAGAAATATTGAAGTCTTTACAGGGAAGCTGCTACTAAAATGAATCATCTGCTAATTGTTAACACATGCTATGACACCACTGCTATCTACTGTTCCAAATGTGACAAAACCATGGTATTTTAAGATATACAAGCTGATAGTTCATCCTTTTTCATCTTGAACCATGCACCAGAAGTATCAAAGCATCCTCTCTGGGGTTTATTGACATGTAAGAAAAAGCAACAGAAAACTGAGAAATAAATATTTTAATGGAGAAATTGCACATTGTAGGAGAAATCTAATATATGTAAATAAGAAGTGGACTGGGATATATTATTATCATACAATGTGAATATTAATTACTTTTAATAGTTTTAGCTAGGCATTTAGCCAACACTCAGGACCCTGTAAGCTGTTTATTGGGAGGAAAAAATGAATCATTAGTGCCTTGGAAGTCATCTTGTTTATTTCCAAAGGAAGCCAGACCTATTTCCCTCAAGACATCAAGAGTCAAGCAGCAGAAAGGAGTTTTCATATTTGCAGTTGTGTGCTTGTTTCAAGCCAGCACTTAGCACTCAGTGACACACAGGCTCTGCTTTGGTAACTGTCTCCACTGCTCTTCCTACTTCCACTTCATTTCCTCTGCTTCTTTCTCACAAGCATAGAAACATCTGTTTCAGTGCAATCAGTTTGCAGCCTATGGATCAAATGACACAGAGCTGCATCACTGGAGGAAATGCTGTGGGTACTAGGACATGCTTTTAAGCTGTGTATTCAATAACAGAACTCAATGGATTCTTCCACCTAATTTGAGCTGTTTAGAGCTACAGGTACCAATGATTCTGTTAACTTCGCCTCAAAACTCTCTTTAACCAATCTTTTTCTGATGAACATATGACTTTTGACTGCATCTGTTTTCATGTGCCCAAATGGTTACACTCTGAGGTCTACTGTATGGTTTGTGTATATTGTTCCATAAAAATCATGTCCTCATCAGACACCAAAAAGTTTCATATTGCTTACGGAGGAACTTCAACACCAAAAATCAGGTTTTGGGTATGAAAATATTAAGTATTGTTTTCAAAACCGCTGGAATTACACCAAGAGCAAGCACAAATATTTCTTCTAAAGCTGGAAATGTTTTTGAGTTACCAGTCTCTACAGAACCATTCAATTTGAGGCTTTCAGCTTTTCTCTAATATTTCTAGGTCAATAACTATATGTTAGTCACCTCAAGTCTTTCAGATACTAACACGCCATTGAAGATTTTTTATTTGAGTAAAGAATTTCTAAATAATTTTTTTAATAATTGCCTTCCTACAGATACTGCCAAATCAACTTCTGATTTTGCTAGCATCAAAACGCATTTTTTTTGCCACTGACTTCAGTGTGAACAGAACGTGACTGTCTCCTGTAAACTAATTGTAGCTCTGTGGAAAAAAAGGACAGACGGAAGAGAAGGAAGGAGGGAAGGAGGGAGGGAAGGAGGGAGGGAAGGAGGGAAGGAGGGAGGAAAGGACGGAAGGAAGGAAGGAAGGAAGCAAGGAATGAAGGAAGGAAGTAATGAAGG
>JAWWEE010000105.1:75146254-75197097 GCA_035221455.1 Xenops minutus | reverse complement strand
GGAAGGAAGGAAGGAAGGAAGGAAGGAAGGAAGGAAGGAAGGAAGGAAGGAAGGAAGGAAGGAAGGAAGGAAAAGAACAAGACAGAAAAAGGTAGAAAAGAGGAGGTAAGGAGGGAGGGAGGGAGGGAGGGAATGAGGACCTCGTTTATGTCAATGCATTTGGTCCCTCACAGAAATCATACAAAAAATTAGTGTTAGAAGATATTTTTTTGAAGTTTTTTTTTTGGTAATACCTCCTTCTTGCACCTTCCAGTTTAATTGTAATATACCGCAGAACAGTTGGAAGCACTTCAACTAAAATACCAAAAGTATTCAGACACATAAGTCTTTTGGAAATATATTATTTAAAATGCCTAAAGACAACTAAGGTCACTTTTCAGCTTTGCACTGGATAAGTTCATGTCAGTGGTATGCATTTCAGGACAGAAATGTACATTCTCTGAATTTTTTGAGGTTGTATCCTTAAAATGTATACCTTGAATGAAATCTTCAAACCTCCAACAGAGTGTGTGTGTGTGTGTGCGCAACTGAGCATGCATGTCTGTTTTATTTCTTTTCTGCTACTCTTGGCCTGAAGACTCAAGGGAACTTGAGTAAATTTACAATGCTACTTGCAATAGCTGCTGAGGAACAGACATTGCCCTGCAGTCTTCTGACTGGAGCGCTGGTTTGGGCTTTAATTACTATAGCAACAAGAGTTTACTTACTCAGAGCTAGCAGTGCCTTGGAAAGAACACTAAAAATCTTTTGAACAAATAAAAGATATAAAGGACAGTTTTCTCTAAGGAACAGCAGCAGCCTTCGTAGAGACTGCTACAGGTCTCTGAAAATTTTGATCAAATCTTGTTGGAAGGGAAACCAGACTTTGATGGATCTTTATTTTTTCTGAATTCTCCATGGTAGCTATTTTTAAGACACATGGTGGTCAACAAGTTGATATAGTATAACATGCACAAGGCAGCTGCAGTGCAATTATCATGGAACTGTTCAATATTTCTGAATCCAAATGTTTTAAGATTAAACTAAAGGACTATGAAAAAAATTCTCAAATATGAGACAATAGAAATCTACTTTTGGTGTTATACTAAAAAAATCACAGTTTCTTTTGTAAGCGCTAGCTAAGAGGGAATAACTCATTCTCTGTTGACTTATATGGATTCCTATTTTAATAACACTCATTTTGCATATTGATTGCAATTGTCCAACCACTGCTCTCAAAGCTTTGGAGAAAATTTCATTTGGGTCTCCACCTCTGAATAAACCTGAGATGTGATAAATGCACCAAACTTCAGTTTAAAAGTTAAATCTTCATAAATAACACTTTTGTAGTTGTAACTAAGGGTGTAGTTACATTTGTTTCGCTTTTTTATCAGAAGTACCAGAAGGCATTCTATGAGAGTTTGTAGAAGAAAATCTGCTTTCTACTCTTCATTGTTCATCCTAATCCCTGTGCTGTCACTTCTTAACCCTCATCTGTTCTTCTGTAATTGTCCTAGTGGGTGTGCAGAAAAAGGGTTAAAAATCAAGTCTGTCAACCTAGTTGGTGGCAACCTTCAACACAGGCATGGAAACAAGCCACCAGAGTGAGTGAGAAGGTACACTTTCAGACGCTGTTGCTGCCAAGGTATTGTGAAACTTACAGGTGAAGCTGCTCAGCCTTGGCCTGAGTCTCCTTTCCAGGGAGAAGACAGGGTTGTGGCCAATGTTATCTGCAACAAGACATTTCTGAAACCACTATATCTTCATTTTGCTGGTTGCAGTCATAGTATAATTCAGACATTTGAAGTGTTCTGTCCTTTCTTTATGCACTTCCATGATAATTCTCTTGCTATCCACATACATTTTCTGCACCTCTTGGAACTGAATCACAGGGAGATGGTGTGGGTCAAGTCATGGCTGAGACCTAAGGCTGATATATCAGTGACCTGTTGGGGAGATGCTGCAGAACACTTCCCATACACCTGTGCTTATATACAAGTGATTGAGTTCTTCCAAAAGAACACAGTGAAAAGTAGTTTTTCCACATTCATCTTTTTCATTGTAAGCAAGTTTCAAGCTTCAGGATATGACACAGAGAAGACATACATAGATTAAGGAGGGGGTGGGGGGAAGCTTGATTTATTATTTTATTATTAATAGTAAATTGAACACGTGTCACTCATTGGTATTTTGGAATGCTGAAGCTGAAGTTAAAGCATAGTACTTCATTAACAGACACATAAGGCTAGGATTTATTACAAAATGAAGAGCTCCAGGCACAATCATCTGATCTAAACCCTTTGGCAATGCTAAGAATGATATCCACAAGTCCTGAAACATGCAGTTGCTACAGACATCCAAAATTAATGCCTTCCTAAACTGTTCACAGTATTTTGTGACAATACAGACATTTGCAAAATGAACAGAGGAGAACAAAAGTGTCCCTCAGAATAATCCTAACTTTTGCTCCATGCATACATTGCTCTTCTGCAGAGCTACCTATACCTTAAATTAGGGACCGCTGGCACCTTTGTACTTTGCTGCCCCAGGTGAATACACTCTGGGAAATTTAAAACACATAGGAAGAAAGGGTTTTTTTATTCTTTGTTCAGTTTCCACTTTAAAGATGTGTCTAACATGAATTTTATTATCCTCGTATCTCTTCTTTTTATTATGCTTGGAAATAGGCCACAGAGCAAGAGAATGGTTCTCTGATGTGCTTTTCCATCACTTCCTCACCACCCTTTGTTTACGTAACATTCCTTTCCTATGACAGTGCTCCATATCTCTATCATTTCCACACTCACAATTTCACTTCTTCTCTGCACTACAATTTTTAATTCTCATTTGCCTTAGAGGAAAGTTATGCTAGAGGTTTTATTACTTATTAACACTATAGGCAATTATTCATTTCCATGGTTATAGGATGTGAACATAAGTCTTAGGGTATTTAGGAAACAAAAAGAGAAATGTTAGACAGGGCAGCATAGTTACCAAAAAGTAATTAATTAGTGCACAAAATACTTGCATAGAGGTGACAGGAAAAGACTGAATATATGCAGTGCTATCTTCAACATCAAACTCATTCTGTTTAGAGAATAGCATTCAGCCTTAAGTTGTGCTGAATTTCCTCTATCTCTGCTTGTTTTCCTTACCACACTGCAAAACTGCCTCCTGAGCCTCCTCACCACTGTATCCAGCCTGAATAGACAATGTGTAATAACTTTAGTGATAATTTCTGAGACATTTAGAACTATATTTCATCCTTCCCTATGAAGGAAAAACAGCCAAAGTTTTATTTCATCTACCAGAGTAAGGAGCAAGCCA
Source organism: Xenops minutus (assembly GCA_035221455.1). NCBI lineage: Eukaryota > Metazoa > Chordata > Aves > Passeriformes > Furnariidae > Xenops > Xenops minutus. The sequence goes on along the minus strand of JAWWEE010000105.1, from coordinate 75,193,791 downwards.
GTCTACATCTGACTATATCATACCTGGATCCAGTTTGAAGGAGATTAACAGATTGATCTTCTATGGATATTCTTTTCCATTTATTCTATTCCTTTCTTGGAAATAAACACTAACATTAAGGCTTTGATTTTTAGGGCTATCATCTACCAGAGGGTGGGAAAGGAATCTTCAAAAACAGTACAGCTTGCCTAAGATCTGATCTGCCCTTGGTGGTTCACTTGCTGCTCATAAACCAAATCATGCAAATGTCCAAAGAGACATGGGACGAAGCTGGTTTCCAGATTTGGAAGAGTCTAAAAGAGGAAACCAAAGATGCTATTAATAGTGTTTTCCATTTTGATTAATATAATATTTTTTTTTAAATTATTTTATTGTGGGTACTCTCAAAATTTTGTCTTTCACCTTGTTTTTCTTGTCTCAGAGATTTGCTATGTAAGAACTTTTTTGTTTGGTTGGTTGGTTTTGTGTTTTTTTGTTTGTTTGTTTGTTTGTTTTTGTCTAAAGCCTATACAACTCTTAGTTTTCAGTACGTCTTTTCAACAATATGAAAAATACATTTTCGTTTGGTCGTTTTACTGACCAGTGTTAGGCAAGGTATCTCACCCTTAGGGAAGGTATGTCATACAGGTACATGAAGTCCACTAATGCATGTGTAAATATTATTAGCAGTTCACCTTGTGCAACAGACATTTTCACAGATTTCACAGAGTACTCTGAGTTGGAAGGGGCTCACAAGGTTCATTGAATCCAACTCTTAAGTGGATGACCTATAAAAAGACCAAACTCACAACCTTGGTGTTTTTAGCACCATGCGCATGCCACAAAAGGCAATTCAAATTGAGGTCTAAGTGAATGGATTAGAAGAAGGGAGAGGAATGTCTACAAAGTAACATAGCTGCGGCACACCCACAAGAGCAAGCACCACAACATGCAAGGACTGTTGGCTTGTATAGACTTGCTACAGTAGAGCATCTGTCATGTTGTCTGACTAAGGATGAAGGAGATGGAGGAAGCATATTTTTTTCCCTGAATACTCTCCAGGATGCCATGCAGACAACAGCTCCTTAAATATTAAGTTCCTGTATGTTCAGATTAGTGGGTTAGGGGAAAAATTAATTTTGTGGCAAAAGACGTTTTCCACACTGACTCACTCCTCTGCCTGACTTATATACTGAGCAACCACTTCCAAAGCAGGACATGCTTTTTACCACCAGTCCATCTTATTATTTAGAAGCGATTGACATAAATGATGTTAAATCTGTGGCAGACATAGATCCACTAGAAATAGTCAGGAGAACACAAAGCCCTCTAGACAGCCTTCTTATATTACTATATTACTATATTATTCTATATACCTGTATCAGCCCACAATTCTGTGAAATACCTGAGAAATCTTGTGCCATTGATTGAATGAATAGGTTCTGATGTAACTTTTTCACATACTCATGATAACAATCAAGACTCAATAAAATAAAACTAAACAGATATTAAGGCATATTGAAAAACATAAACATGCTGGTTTATAAAATAGAATATAAACAGCATTGTTGGAATACTTTTTCACTATTTGAAAACATATTTAAAGTTACTCAGTTGAATGTATCTGTATTTGTTTTAGTCCAGTGGAGAAACACCAAAAATTATCCACATACAGTGCGAATGCATGCTTACTTAGGGATCTAGAAATAAAGCTGAACTAGTTCACATCAGAAAACAAGTTCCAATCATACAGGTCAATGATTTCCTGATTTAAAGTGAAAGTTTAAAATGTCTAGAAAGCGGCATGGTCACTAGAGAAATGAAAAGCTCATGGTCCCCATGGGACTAACTGAATTCAAACCCTGAAGAAAATAAATAGATTTTTATGGCAACAGTCAAATTCAACAAGTCATCACTACTCTGAAAGAGCTTTTTCTTTATTAAAAAAAATACAGTGGATACCATGGAAAAATATGTTAATTATCTTATTGTGGTGACAACGGTTTAAATGGAAATGTAGATAATCTCTGGTATTTAAAAAAAAAAAAAATCCAAGAAAGCTGCTTTAATAAAAATTAGTTCCCAAGAAAATTCTCTGTAGTAACTGCACTGGAGAAGCTTTTAAGCAAAGTACTACTGATCAGGAAAAAAATAAATCAAGTGGTACATTATATGCACTAATAAACAGTCATCACAATAGCTCACACTCCCTAAAATAGCATGAAAGGAGAGTTTAGTGACAAATCATGAGCTACTTCAGAAATGAAGAATGAATGGATTTCTCTAATCCTCCTAACTTTCTAATGCACTGTAAGACTAAGGAATATAGGCCTTTTTGTGAACTTTAGCTAGCCATTTCTCATTAATAAACAAATTGTCTTGTATTACTTGTGCATATTGACAGAAATATACAAATACATATAGCAAGATAAAAAATAACCAAAGTACACCTGGTTATTATTTGTAAAGACTTAACTGTAAGTTTTTAATGATTAATTTATCAGGCATCTAATACCTTAATAGATCATGAGAAACATCAAGGGAGGAATGTGGTACTGCATTTTTAAAGTCTCTTTCACTCTCACTGAATGATAATAGGCATGGAAGCTATCATTAGTCTTGTTGGATGATGGTTCCTTTAGGAATCTCTTATATGTTACCTTTTAGAAGGAAGGTCAGAGAAAATCCCCCTGGGAGTCCCCTTGCAGGATACAGCTAACACAAGCGTAAACTGTATGGAAATGGCTAAATTATCTTTAGAGAGACCTTGGTCTTTCACATCAATCAGACCTTTCTGAACTGGTAAAACAGATAAGCGTCCTGTTTGTAAGACTGTTATTATCCATATGTTTGTCATGATTGTCACAACAAATTTGGAATAGAAAGACCGTTGTCTTACTTTTCTAGTCTGTTGGTAAATACTAAAGGTAGGTGCAATTTATTTTAGTAAGAGCTACATGAACTGTTAGTATAAAAATGTAATATTTCAGGTTGTAGTTAAAATCCAGTCAGCAAACATAAAAGTTAATGCTACAAGAGCAACCTTGATGCTACCACTGCGCATATCTTGTATATTTTATGGTATAGGTTTTACAGCACAATCAATAATCTATTAAGCTTCACATTTAACAAGGAAACAGGATTAGGAATGGAGTATTTATGATTGGTAATTGTTGAAAACTTTGTGGATTTCTTGACTTTTCTTGACTTTGGTTATAAAAACTTGATGTTCTGCATTTAAATTCATTTTAGTTTTGAAGATTTTTGGAGAATAGGCTACTTGCAGTGTTTGTTTTACGTTTTTTTGCCTTGTCAAATAAAATTTTTAACTTCCTATGCCATTAGAAAAAAAGACATTGGAAAGAGGGAAAGCAAGCTTTATGCTCATCTACTCTTTTTCTCCTACTAGGGTAGCTTATGTGGGCTAGAAAAAAAAATAGTAGGAATAGTTCATTTATATTTTGTCCACAGTGACTGCAAGCCTGCTTTGGTAAAGGAATTTTAAATGATTATTTAGAATTTCATCGTCACAAAATCTAGATGAAACTTCAGAGAGACTCTACAAAATGATGGCAAATGTAATGATAGGTCATGTTTTCAAAGCCAGACACCAAATCTGACAGTACAAAGAATACTTTTCCTTTAAAAATCACCACTTGGCAAAGAGCAAATTGTCTCTAGTGGAATTCTGAGTTTGTCTTAAACTTTTGGGTTTAAGTTTTAAATTTCTGCATAATAGGAATTTTCAAACAGTAATTTCAAATTTCACTCTTCTTTACACTCAATATCCAATCCTCATAATTTGGGCATTTAGGCATTGCAGAAGAAATAATAATTAATTCCTTTACCAGATATTTTAGGCCCATACTTGAATCCTATTATGGCACCCAAGGGGAACATAGTCATGTACAATCAAGGTGATGAATAATTTGAGCCAATAAATAACCAGGGCTCCCTATTGCCTTCTGGGAAATAATGAGGAATGCTGGACAGGCTGCACAGGCTTGTAACAGGAACTCTGCCTACAAGGCATAAAAGGGCTGCTCTTATGAAACCTTGGCTATTAGCCCATCTCTTACTTGTAAGAGTAACTTTGATTTACAGAGTAAATCAACTTTGAAAAGAAACTGTCCTTTCTGCAGTTAATTGTGAAATTATTTTATGGTGCACCCTTCCTTCTCTCTGACAAGTCTTGTCCTGTGAATTTATTGAGTACCTTCATATTTATTGGGTATAAAGGTTATGTTGTCAAGATTGCCTAAATAAGTGTATAGCTGGTGCTACTCCAAAGGTGTTATGTGAGTAAGGTACTTGTTAATATCATACCCAGGCTATATTTGGGTACATCAGAGAACTCTTAGTCCTAGAATCCTACCAGCATTTAAACATAAAATGTCTCTGACATCTCTTACTCTTATAGCTCAGCAGGTCTTCATCTGTCTCAAGAAATCATTTCCTGTTACACATTTGTCCATGCTTATTGGCAATAAAGGAGGTAATTGTAAAAAATGTTGGTGTTTCCCAAGAAAGAAGAAGTTTGTGGGATGTGATTTATTTCTCACCTAAAGTAGGAATAAAATTCTAAAAATACATTTTTCTGAGATTCTGTGTCTGCAATAGTATAATCTGAGCATGAGTGGCAGTAATAAGCTTATCCAAATCCACTGAACTCAATCCATGTTGCATAATTCTCCATGTCTTTGATTCATTTTAGATTCCCTAATTCAATTCTCACCATGTCTTGATATATTCTCTTTCCCCTTTTCTCACTGAACATTTTTAAAAGGCATTTTTCTCTACCACTCCATGGCTCTTACAAGGCTTTTTTCAGTGGACTAGCAAGGCTCACAACAATGTCTAAAAATATATCTCTCACAGAAGTTTTCTGAGAAATGCTATAAGCAAGCTAAAAAACTATTGAAGTCCAAAAGTAAACATAAGTCCTGCTCAGTGTTAAACTAAAACTAACTTACTGATCAATATCTTGTTCACATCAGTTCTCTGTGATGGAAATAAATCCAAGTGTTGATATGGATATGAGGATGATAACCTCTCTTTTCCTAAAATGTCACTTCCATTCCATAGATATTCTTCAGGAAAGCTTGAGTAACACAGATTACCTCATTCTGAGGGAAGAATACATCCACAGAAGTTTGCCCAAAAAAGATCTCACAGAACTCTGGCTTTGATGATTTCTATCCTATTAGGATGGTTATTGAGGCACAAATATGTTGCTCTCAGCAAATCTTCCCAGTTGCAGTCTTTCCAGTGTTTTTCCAAATTTGCACTCACAGGTTGGATATACCTGTGCCTCTGTGTTCAAAACACAGACTGTTTTGTCTCAGAAAGGCTGCACTGGGAGGATCCTTTTTACTTGTCTTTCACATTTTTGTCCCTTTACCTGTTTTGCTACTCTATTTATGCTTTGTGACTATATTTGTATGTTGATAAGCCTTCCTTCAAATTAATTTCTCCTGAGATCTAGCTGGACTCTTGTGTATTTTGTAATCTCTTGGTTCTTACTTACAGTCCCATAATGTTTGGTAAAGTTTTCTTTTAGAAAATAATTTCACTTTTTATTTTTCAATTTTTATAATTACTTTTTAAAATTAACATTTTTTTTTCTCTTAAGCCTTCCATCTTCAAGCTGTATATGATCTGGGAGACAATTATCATTTATTCTCAGGATCTTGGCCATTGGCTATTTTTCCTTTTTCTCTGGCCAAGTAACGTATTTGCTATAGCTTAAAAATTAGGAACAGAAGAGACAAGAAAAAGAAATCTTTCTTCCCATTTTCATGATACTATTATAATCACCTTAGCCAAATGTGAATTGAGCCAGTCCCTTCCAGTTAAAAGGAAAATAAGGCTCCTTTGAATTAGGAATTTACTTTTAGGTCACAAAAGTGAACTTAGCACTGATTCCTAAGCCTTGCACTAACCTTGCACAAACCTGGATGAACTGTTCAGGAGCCAGAAGTAGCTTCAGACAACTTTAGCGTCATGAAGGATTTCCTAGAACCAAGTCTGTCCCAAGTCTAGCTCTCCCTGAGTTTATAACTCTGGAATCAACTCTGCTACTCTGGTTTTCTTTTTCGTTCTCTTTTTCTTTCTCTTCTTCTTTTGCTTTTCTTTCTTTTCCTCCTTTTCTTTTTCTCCTTCTTTTTCTTCTTTTTCTCTTTTTCTTTTTCTTTTTCTTTTTTTCTTTTTCTTTTTTTTCTTTTTTTTTCTTTTTCTTTTTTTTTCTTTCGCTTTTTCTTTCCCTTTCCCTTTCCCTTTCCCTTTTTCTTTCATTTTCTTTCCTTATTTTTTCCTTTCTTTTTCTTTCCTTTTCTTTCCTTTTTTTTTTCCTTTCTTTTTCTTTCCTTTTTTTTTTTTCTTTTTCTCTTTGAATGAACCTATTGTTTCTCTGCTACCTCTAGTCCTCTTTCTTTTTAGGCATTTCCTTGACACATTGGACGTGCTCTGCCAGCAGAGGACAGTTTTCCAATTCTAACAAGTGTTTTTCAGTCTCACAGTGGGATTCTTTATATGGCATCAAAAGAACTGTTCTGTCAGAGAAGGTTGCTGATGATGTGGCAAAGTAAAGAAGAAAAAAGAAGAAAAGAGAAAGGAACAAGCAGAGGAAAAAAATGAAAAAGCAAATATGGAGCAAGAAAGGAAAAAAATAAAAATGGTATAAAGGAAAAAAGATGGAGAGAAAAGGGAACAGGAAGAGTGAAAAGAAGGGGAAAAGAGGAGGGGGAAGAAAAGAGAAAAGAAGGGGTGGAAATAAAAGAGAAAAATAATTTGCCATTAAGATCATAAAAAAAAATTCTTTTCTTAAAAGAACTCATATACAAAAATCCTCATTTTCTTGTAACTTTGCTTACTAGTCAGTGAACTCAAAGTAAAAATATTTCCACATCTTTCACTTCACCTGAAGAGAACATAAATCTGAGATCAAAGTAGGATCTCAGATAATAATTTGGTATCCTTAGCTTACAGTATCACTATTCAGGAGATAGCCCCCAGATTCAATTTCTTTCTCATGGACATCAACAAAAAGTGCCATTTATTTGTTGGGCTCAAGAATCAGCATGTTTCTGACAACAGTCGCTCTTCTCATGAAGCTCTTTCATGAAGTTCCATATGGAAACTGAAACAAAAATAATTGTTCTCCAGCAATAGTTGGTGAGATTATTTTGGTTCCAGCACAGATGCCCAGACTTTGCCTCGAGTCAAAATTTGCTACCATCAAGACTTCATTTGTTCAAACAGGGTTCAGGATCAATAACATCTGAAAATTATTATTAAATAAGGTATGCTAGCATTTCTTAATGCAGAAAGAAGGTAGTCAAGAAATAAGAAAAAGATGTAAAGTAAATACTGCTCCATGAGAAGAAAAGAGGAAGTCTCAGCTTTCCTGGTGATGTCATATTCTTGCACAACTGTAGCTGTTTTATTGATAATAACAAAGATTATTTTTCTGAAATTAAAAGTTAAAAAAATTATTTAAAATGTCATTATCATCTGCTTTGTCAGCTTAGAATGGAGCTGTGTCTTAATATAAGAAAAAAATGAAAAACCTTTATATTTTAGTGATGGAGACCTCTACATCACATCTACATTGTTTTCACTAAGATTTTGTGTTAAAATATTCTTGTTTTCTAAATGACAAAATTAAATATTAAACAATAGCTTTTGTACCCATCATGCAGAAGGCCAGGTCTGTTTTACTTCTGATTGTTACATAATTAATTGAATTAGAATTGCACCAGCATATAACTTAATCTGGAATACTGTTAAATAATTAAATAACCTTACCTCCATCAAAGCCCTATTTTTAGTAAACAAAATTATATCATGCAAACCTTTTTCTATATTTGCAAATAAAACATAAAAGCTCATCTTCCTCTAATAGTTATAGCATTTCTTACATGTCCTGCTATTGTTTCCCTGAAATTATTTTTAAACGAATGTGTGAAATGCAACTAGAATCTGCAATTTAACTTCAAGTAAGTCAGAATATTCAGTGTAAAGATTTAAGGTGCAGCTGTTTCTGCCATTCATTTGGGTAATCACTGTACATAAATTTATACACCATGAAAAGCTTTATTCATGTTCATATGGTGTGAAAATTGAAAGAAAAACTCTAAATTAATTACCTTTTTAAACAAAGCAATTTAGATTTATCACATGCAGCAGGGGAATTTGGACACATATTATAAAGCTGCTGTAAAATACTGAAACGAAATATGAGTTAGGAAAAAGGGTTTATGCTCTGTAGAGACTTTAAGACGTGGAAAGCAAATTAGCTGCCCCTGACTTCAATCAGCATGCTCTCATGAGTTTGGGTAAAATCTACCTGCTGCAGAAGCCTGGTGCCCTCCAGAGAAACACGAGGCGGCACAAGAGCTTGTCTAGAACCACCTGACACTTTTCTACCCTCAGCAGCAACTTTTAGAATATGGAATTCACCTGCTGAGGTAACAAACTATTATTTTTCCTTCACACCTTACTAATAAATGTCAGTCTAAAACCATTATATAGCAATACGTCTGCCTGAATACAATACAAAGAACTTACTCTTTTCTGCTAGGAAGTGTCATTTTCTTCCACATAAAATAAGTCAGCGGGTATGTAGAAAAGCATTGTTGCTTTGATTTGTGTGAATGCCTCCATTATTTCTCATTATGAACCTCAAGTTCCTCACTGCATATCCTTGATTATAGCCTAGTATACTACCAGCTATTTATTCAGGTAGTGTTTGCCAGAATGCATCCACCTTTAATTTACATTTGGAAAAGGAAACATCAGTTGATGAAATAATTTGCAGCCTGAAATTCATCTTTATGAAAAGGAAATACACTCGGTGTCTTTTGCCATAAGAAAACTATGGCATAAGAAAACAGTCACCCAAACATAGAGGGTGAAAAGATTGTTGGGGTTTTTTTTATTTCTTTCAAACACAGCCACACTTCACAGAGAATATAAAATTACCAGAGAATATCATTCAGGGAAGGAAAATTTTTTAAGACTTAATTCTTCAACACTGTTGTTTCAGCATGCTAACAAAATCAATGCTAACAAAAATCACCTCCTTTTAATCTGTTATTCTTTTGTTCCATTGAAGTAACTCAAGATCAATGTGTATTGATTTGCTCCCTAATTATATTAATTTTACTTTAGAAATTAGAGAGGCCATAATGAGAGTGTGAAGTTACTTGAAGACAGTACATTATAGGTAGTCTAATTTAGCAGAAGTCTGTGCATGAGATTAATTCATTAAAAGCAGCCAATTATCATACAAACAGGGGAGATAAATAAGATTTACTACTTTAATTTGCATTTTATATATTTCTTTGTAATTTTTAAAAACTTAAGTGAATTTACAACCTAACTATACTTTTAATGTATATCCATTTTATTTCTGGGGAAAATAATTGCATTTAATTTTAACCTTTAGCTTTGTCTTTTAGGTGTAGCATTTTAGAAAATGAGATTGTGGCATCTAGGTATGAGATATTTTATGTGACATTTTTATTAAGAAAAATAATGAAATGCTAATACTTTTAACATTCCAACTTTTCTTTCCGCTAAACTTTTCTCCACTTACAGGTAGTAAGATATTCAGTTGACAAACAATGATACAGGAAATGAATGTAGTTTGACCTGTCTTGGCCTAAGATTTGGATCATTAATGTATCTTGACCATAAATGACTATCTATAAATATAATAGAAATCATTATTTCAGTTGGATAGCCCCATATTTTATCAATGCAAATGATTGCTTGATCATATGACTTCTTTGAAGAACTTTATTTGTTTGATGAGGTTAAAATGAACTGGCTTATTGTGAGAATGATTCTCCAATCTTGCTGATTTTGCTGTATACAGCAGCATAATCCAGAGAATGGAGATACTTCGTTTTTGTTGCTTTACAACTGAAAGACTCTTTCTCCAGTGAAATACCAGAAAAGTAATCACACTTGTATAATTTAGTGTCTGTAAAGAGAGAATCAGACCCAAGGGATCTTTAAAAGAAACTTAGTGGGATTTTAAACCATTTGTAATTCTCTTTAAAACTTAACAAAAAGTCCTTTAGCTAACAGAAGACTGCCTTTTCCCAGGGAAGATAAGTGGTGTCATTCATTTTTTGGGAAGTTAGCAAGCTGAAAAACACTAAAAATAAAATAAAATAATAAAATAAAATGTTATTAAACTAGAAAAATAATTGAAAATGTGTACATATTGAGAATCATATGTTATTGTGTATACAATACTGCATGTTAATAATGGTTCTTGACATAGATAATACACTCATGCAAAGGGTTCAGTCCACTTGATTTTCTTCCTTATCTCTCTTACCAGTTCCTTTATGATAACCTATAATAAAATCATATTTGATGGTGTCTCTGTTCAGGAGCATTCAAGGAATTAATTGCAGCTACATGATGTGGACCGTAGGATAAATCACTGGAAAATACAAGTCTTGGGCAAGTGGAAGAAGTCTCAAGTCTCTTCAGTGGGAAACTCTGAAGCTGTTGTCTGGTTTCAAATACATATATTCTCAAAGAGATGATACCGAAACCAGCACTCTGCGCACACCCTGGCCCTATGCTGCTAAAATCTGGTGCAAAATATTTTTCTTAAAGGAAAGATTTGGTTTTCAAATTTGGCAGTTCTTTACCTCAGGCTGAGCTATCCTTGTTGTTGGTCCCCCTCAAGGTTGTTCTCAACAAGGTAGATACTAGCTGTCATGAATATCTTTAATTGATACCAGTTGGCCACAGTGAAGAACTGGATGAGATTTACTGGTTTCCTTGGGTGTCCACAACGCAGACATTGGTACTGAAGCATAACAGAAACAGCTGAAGAGATTAGGCTACCGATTTGCTGCAATTTCTCTGTGTGCTGCAAGCTAAAGGAAGAAACAAAGAGGAGTTTAAAAGCAGTTTTACTAACATCTGGTGCCTTCTTAAATCCAAGCTGCCTTTCTCTGCCAGCAGTAATTAGATGCTTCATGGAAAAACATGACCAATATGAAGAATTCTCATTCATATTGCAAGCAGATTGCCAGACAGTTAACACATCATGATAATGAAGATGACGATAATGATAAATAAATGTTATATATACTGCATTCCTATTACATTCCTGCACTGAATGCTGCACTGGAGAGCATAAAGGAGCCTCCTTATAGAAGTGTTCAGCAAAAAGCAAGGCTGAGATTTTCAAAAGTAATCAACATCTATTTGTGATGGGCTTTTCTACTGTTGCCCATGACTATAACCACTGAACATGTACTTCATCAGTAGAATCTTTCCACTGTATCTGAGTGCAGTTTTAGAACAATGAGAACTGTCATCCCATTAAGCTTTTCTTCCTTTTTTCCCCTTACAATCTCACTGAGAGACTGAGGGTATATAAAGATAAACCCTCAGTATCAAGCACAGGCTTGATAGGCCTCAGTAGTAATGTCAGGATTGTGATCCAAGCAGTATTGGGCTAGCTAATATAAAATTTTGGCATTATTTCATGTTCCCTGTCAGGACTCATCTCTATCATAGCCATTTTGTACAAAATTCTTCTGTACTCATGTGCTTACTCCTAGGGTACTCATGATGCAGGTGCCAGCAGCAGTGTGTTTGCTACTAACTTTAATCTATTCACTCAGATTTGCAATCAGAACATAGACTTTTTCAAACACTGACTGACCTCAGGTTCCTTATACCTAGTACTGTCCTGATAAATCAAAAAAGACTGATAAGACCTCCCTCGACTCAAAAGGAAGGAGTAGACCCTGCTATGGTCCTTCAGATTAATTTCCAAGGGTAGCTTCTCCTGAAAGTGAATACAGCCCCAGTAATATGTCTGTGACTTCCTCACACTCAAAGATAACTTGAATGAAATTTACCATAACTTTGTAGTTACGTACAAAGCACTGAAGAAAGCAGGTATAGAAAGCCTATTGATCTGTTTCTGTACATTCTGTGTTTACTTATTAGCTTCCAAACCACAAACTGTTCCAAGTTGGAAGGGACTGCCAAGATGTCATCTAGTCCAACATTCTACACAAACGCTCCTTTTTATGTTTTCTGTAACTTACATGTCAAATGTCATACAGTGGAAAAAATGTGGGTCAGTCTGGATGGCAGTTCTGAGCAGGCTTTGGATCTGTGTTTCTTTTGGTCATCTACATGATTTGGAACCTCTATTTAAAAAGAAAAAGCAAGAAACTGATTCAAATCCCCTGAATACTTATTTTTCTGACAAAACCAAACTGGTTTCCAATAAGGTCAGTAAAAATTTATAAGGATCTGTTCATCATATCTAATTTGTGGTTTGTAGTTAGTCAGTTGGAGTTGATTAATCAAAATTATCTGCCAGTATTCACTAGTCATATGACACAAGCTATGAGTTTAGTAATTTTTCAGAGGATATTTGACTTATATGTAGGTATAATGTAACTGTAAACGAGTTAGACACTGGCTTACCATCAGCTTCAGAAGTCTAGAATAGCTACATTTTGACTATGCAATTCATAAACTTTTGCCTGAGAAGGAACTAGCAACAGAAATTTAAGTCCACAAATGTTTTCAAGTCATCTATTTACAAGACGAGATATAGAAGTGAAATTTGACATGTTTGCCAATATTGTATCTCCTCAAAAAACATACTGAAAGAGGAATGTTTGGAAGAGCCACCTACAGTTGAGTGTGAACAAGTCAAGTAAACACTAGCACAACATAGACACAGCTGAAGACACTTCCTTAGTTTGTAGCAATTAGAGCACTCCTGAGCAGCCTTAGCTTCTTTCCCTTTCCAGCGGGACTAGGTCTTACTCAAACACACTCTCAAAAAGAATACATAAGCCCTTTTCCTTGAGATAAGAATTTAAGAACCCTGTGTCTTCCCAAACAAACAAGTTTTTTAACAGCAGAACGTTGCAAATCTGGAACTTCAGAAGTTCGTGGATGGCTTGCTCTCTGAATGCAGCACATTTTCAGTACTTAATGCAGCTGGTTTCATTTGCTGGTTTCATCCCTGAAGTCCAACATATCCTAACAAATCAGAGCAGTCTTTTTGCAATATGAAAAACAAAGCCATCTGGTATGTTAACTTCTAGCTGAATGTAACATACATGCACTGGATTGTAAGGTTCAGCCCTCAAGCTCTCTTTTAAGACTACTAAAGAGAGGTACTTCAATAGTCATTAGTGATATTGGTGAGGTTAATGAGTTGGAAACCTAGGTATCTATGGAAGTAGCAGTTTTTAAGCTATCAGCTAATCTCATGTATGAAACTGAACAGCTACCTGTCCAAAATAGCTTTGCCTACTCACTTCTTCTCCTTTTGGGTGGCAGGCTGGAGACCTGTTGGACTCTTAGGCAAGGGTCTGATTCTATACTGCCTGCCAATCTGCTTAATCACTGCCCATTCAGCATACAAATTTCTGAAACAAAGAGGTTTCTGAAACAAAAATCAGATTTTCACAGGCTGACAACTATTAGAAAGGCTGTTTTTCATTTTTAATATGCGGGTTCTATGCATATTTCTTGGATGCAGATCTATTGAGAATTTCCTGCTCCTTCACCTCCAGACTAATAGCTCGTTCTCGTTACATTTATCTAGAACCATCAGAGCACATTTGGCTCTTGACATAAAAAAAAAAGTCTTCACTTTTTGCAAATTCATAACTTCCAAAATTCTGGCACTGCGTTCCCATCCCTCTATGTACTGCCATGAGTGAGATAATGTTGAAGTATTTTGGTTGATCTTTCTGTCCCTCTCCATACAGACTATTGTAACTCTAAGATCCCTGACTACGGAACCTGAACAGGTGAACACTAAAACAAAATTCAGTTTAACTCTCACTTTCTCAGCTCCTGGGGCAACAACATATAAGAGTACCTAAGATAAAATACACAAGTGGAAATAAGAAAATAAACACAATCTGACGCCTCATAGCTCTAACAAATAGGCTACAGACACATAGGAGTCCCTTGTTTCCTTCTCCTGACCTGAAGGCCCTTACACTCTTTGCTGTCCCAATGTTTAGCCTGAAATGTAATAGTGAAGCATCTGCCAGTGCAGACTGTGCTTTACCCTGGCAGGTAAAGCAGCCTTATGTGAGATGTGGCTTTAAAGCCATTGGAATTGAGGCTGGAGTGGTTAACATAGATGTCTCTCCTCCTGCAGAAATCCTGTCAGTATGCTGTCAGGCAAGCTGACTTCATTTTCCACTGCCTTACCAATAACACAGCAATCAGGTTATACATAGGGCAGTAGTGCTTGTGCTTCTCTTCAGGGTGTACCCTGAGCTGTTTCCAAACCTTCATGGTTTTGTATGTAGAGTCTCCATCCCCACTGCAGTCACAGGGAGCTTCCTAAATCTGTGCCTCATGTGAGATCTGTGTGATCATGGATAGCTATGTTTGCGTTAAGAGCAAGTAACTAAAAGTGGAGAGTTTTTTAAGGCTTCCTCCATCGCTGGACTTTGTGAGTGGTCTTAGACAACCCTGTCACAAAAAAAATGAAACGAGAGTAGTCCAAACCTCTGCTATGGGCAGTTTGAAATAACCAAAATAACCTGCTTGACTTTACTGTGACACGCTGGAAGAGTTCCTCAGGCAGCTACAGCTGACAGGCAATTAGGAAATTGTTCCTTGCCATTTCACAAGCTGTCAGTTAATGGCTCCCAGCTGAAGCACAGACACCACGGAGGGGAGTGCTAACTCTGTTGCCACAGAAGGAGCGGAGCTGAAGACAGGAACTCACTCGGAGATAGGCAGGAAAGCAGTAAAGTTACTGTTAAGAAACACTGGCTCCTGGCTCTGATACCTAAGACTGGGCTTGTGTCCATCACCAGGAGCGGCTTGCAGGGGGACAGGCTGGGGGAGAAGCATGAATGCAGATAATTCAGCTGGAAGGCATTAGTGTATAGCTGAGAGGCAACAAGGAACAGCTTCCTAAACTGCTTCCCAGTAATACCTCTATGAGTATTGTATCTTCAAGACAGAGTCAAGACAACATAAGACCAAAACTAACGTTGAATTTGCTCATGCCAAAATCAAACAAGCAGGTTGGAAGTCCTCATATGTTTGGGAATAAGCGAGAAGTAGTTTATGAACCTGTTCTCTATCATTTCTCAGCTGTTTGAACCTGGTTCCCAGCTCAGACCTCATAACTGACTGTGAGAGTGCATGGAGTTCCTTTGAAAGCAAAAATCAAACAGGTGAAGACTAAATCCCAGGACTTTCAGTGATTTAAACTTACATCTTTAACTTTGCTCTGAAAGAGGGCAAAATAGCTTTCTCAGAAACCAGTAATGTAAACCTGAGCAGTAATAAATAATGACCTGTTATATGTTAGTCTCAAAAACAGCACAGAATTTCCCCCATCTGCACTTTACCATAAAAATGGATAAGCCCAGTTTCAGAACTTGAGTACTTGTATTTTTTCTCCAGACTCTTCTCTGCACTCCATCCCTGAAGAATTTTGTTTTGGCTGGTGAGGATGGTGGGCTCATAGAACAAGCTTAGGGATTTACTGATGTGGTCAGTTAGATAGAGCAGACTGTCAGATGCCTTTCCTTCAAGATTTTTTCTAGGGATTCTTGGTGTAGGTGGTTTTGTTTCCGAGCATGGTCCTTGTTGTGGCAGTCATCTTTCAGCTCTAGCTTTTTTAATTTGCTATATAAGAATGGAAGGCACTTAACTATAGCCCTGCACAGACTAACCCTGATAGCAAAAGCTGCCCTAGTGACAATTGATTGGCTTTTGAAAGCTGGGCAGAAATCACTCAGCTGGTTTTTCAAAACATTTATTTTGTCTGAATGATATCTGATACCATGTCATAGAGCCTTTCAACTCTTTCAAGAGTGCTATAAATCAGACCATGTGAGTTTGAGACTTGCAACGTATTTGTGAATATGAGTAAGAATTTTTAGGCTCCATATTGATCTTAACAGATACATGTTTAGGACAATTTTAATATGTTATGCTCTCTTTTCAAATCAACCATATTATAAATCTGATTCTTCTATTTTCTTGGTTGGTATTGTTTCAGTTTTGCTGCATGAATGTGTATAGTACTTTGTTCAAACATTCTCAAATCATGAGACAAAAAGCTCCTACTTAATTTAGGGAAGATTTTAGGACAGTTCATCAGTCACAGATCATTTCAGTTATAGCACAGGTATACTTTTCAGCAAACTGTAGTATAAGAAATTTGTTGTTTCTTGCTTTTATGGTAGCAGCTGCATGCATAGAACACTACAGACAGGTAACAGGACTGTATATTATTGTTCAATTAATAGGTTAACCCAGTCAACAACAAGATTTTCAGTCCTTTTTCTGATTTCTGTAATGACAGTATAAGTACAAGCTTTATCTACTTCCCTAGCAAAGTTAAGGCTTGCTGTGTGAATCTTAACACTGAATTAACATGAATTCTAACACCTGAGGCTTTCTTCAAACATAATTATTTCCCTCTGAGGGTTTTTTCCCCTGAAGTGTTATGTGAAATACTAAAAAAATTTATACAATAAGACTTATTCCAAACTGGCGTTTGATCTTAAATGTCAGCTTCAAGATATAAGTTTAAGTTCTTCTCTAATAAGCAAGTAGGTGTCCAGTATTCCTGTTATGAATAAGAAAAGACAGATATAGTTTTTTGCTTACTATGTTTCCTTAGGAACTAGGTCCATGATTCTATTTATTTACCCTTTTCTTATGAATCTAAATTACTTTTGTTTCAAAAAGCTGTTCTGTTGTTGTTCTGTTTCAACAAACTTCTTGATTTTCTAGTATATTGAAATGTCTCCCAGCGGTTGGTTCTACAGAATTCTTCCTTCAACCAGACTCATGTATGGCATTAAACATTTTGGTAATGGTTAAAATTAGAAAGGTAGTTATGCATAACAGCCGCTATAAACAGCATACATATTAATTAAAGACACCATTGATTCTCGGTGTATCTCCCTGATTATATTCTAATACAAAAAATTACGCTACCGTGTGATAATAATAATAATAATAATTAATCTAACCTTGCCAAATACTACATCTGTGGAAATACATTGGGTTTCAGTGTGCATTAATTGGTATTTATTGGGCATTTTTCACATTCAAATGAAAAAGTACTTTTAGCAAATCCAAACTTCTTTGGGAATTTAAGGTATGTCTTACAAATAGTTTCAATCAAAAGGAACAATTAAAAGTGTCAAATAATCTTTAACTCTTTTTGAATTAAGTCTTCTTGGTTTTGGGGCTCAAAATCGACAATTTAAAGAATGATAGAGGAAGAGGTAGTTCGCCCACACATGCAGATGAGAAAGCCCAGTAATCGATATGCTAATGAAGAAGACTGAAGATTAATCCCTCCCTTCCTCTTTTAGATTGTGAATTTCAGCCCAGGACATTCAGGATGAAGAGTTTTTTTGTGATAAATTTATGATATTTGAATTCTTCTTTTTATTTGTTATTTGGATTTTAAAATAAAATTTAGTGCTGAAAAAGACCTCTTGTTTCAGAATTCGCTTTGAAAGTATTTGTACAATTTTATCAGTCGTCAAAGATGCACAGTAAAAATTGAGTTTTTCTTTCTCATTCCTGTGCAATGATAAATTCAGAAGAAGCAGTAAACTTATTGCAACTTCTTTGTCTATATTTGGAATGTTTCTAGGTCATAATAAATCAGCTCATAACCTCTGGCTTCCATTTTGTGAAAACAAATAACAGGATTGGAAATAACCTCAGAGTCCTATGAATCTTCCAAGGTAGAATATCAATAGCAGTACTCAATCGATATTTCAATTATCACTAGAATTTTCTCAGTATTTTTAAGCCATTTTTCAATCAAGTATTGTGAAAATAAATAAAGCAGCTCAGGGATTACGGCATATTGTGAGAGGCAGGTGGAAACGAACACTCCAGTCCTGCAGCTTTGCTGTGTGAAATCACACACACCTCCATCACCAGTTAAATCAGTGCCTGAGATGAAGCCTGAGCAGTGCAATCTCCAGCTCTGGATTGTAATCCAGTGATGTCAAAGAAGCCTGTATTGCTCAATGGCTTGGGCTTTGTTGAGCCGTAACAACACCAAGCCATACAGACGTGTGGCTGGAAAGTGGAGGCTAAAATCTGAAAAAAAGGTTTGCTGTGTTTTGTTTTGTTTTTGTTTGTTTTTGTTTGTTTGTTTGTTTGTTTGTTTGTTTGTTTTAGTTTCCTGACCAGCTTCATTGACTTGGGGGAAAATGGGAGCCCTGGATCAAACAAGGATGAGGAGCCCTCAGGACAGATGTGGTAAAGCTGAAATAAAAAATGCTTTGTTGTTTCCAGCAGGTAGTTTCTTTCCTCCTTTGCACTTCATGAGATGAACTGCTAAAGCACAACTGCAGAACGACAGCAAAAACCTAGACTCACAGTCTAACCTAAAATGCCACCTTGATTAGCCAGGCAGCCATCAGTCAGGTGCTGGCAAATGGCAGGGTCCTGTATTTCTTGCATGCAATGCTTTAGTTATTCTGAAGAGGGGCATAAGAAACTTATGCAAAGTTTGGATTAGATCACAGTGTCATATTTACTCATTGCATCAAAGAAAGACATTTCTCATTGATGCAATGGCAGGACATCGTGATCCTGTTTGAGGTAGATGGCAAAAAGATCAAGAATTAAACATTTTCAAATTTTGCCAAATGTTAATTAAAACAAGGAGGTAAAGGTCTTGTTTTCAAAACTATATACAACTAAGAAATTAGCAAACTGAAAAGTACGAAAACAACACACCCCTGCATGATTTAGCATTGTTAACTCAAACTCCACAGAGGGAAAGGGATTGTCTAAGTACTGTCTAGGTACTAGGCAGAAATGGGAACACAAAAGATGTATTTTATTTAATAGTACTGATACATGAAACCAAATGCAGCTTCTTACTGGCACTGGAATGAGTCATTCTGAAATACAATTTCTTAACAACTTCAAGTCAAACCTTAAGGAATCCAACAATGCTATTAAACAATGGCCTGTTTATATCCCCATTCAGTCATTCTATTCTGACTTTCTCATTGACAAAGTGATACATGAAGTCTGAATAGTGTCCTATGAAAACATTATATTTTCATAAATGGAAGAATGTATAGATTTGCAAGGTTATTGCTGTCAATGCCATGACTCTCTCAAGTGGTTCTATGCTAGCACCTATTAGCTCTGAAGGCTAGAATACTGTTACTGAAGTCAAGTGTTTGTGTTTGAATATGCTGAAGGAAAAATATAATTTTGCACTGAAGTCATGCACAATGGCCAACATGTTACATAATCCCACTCTTTTCCACTTTTATTCTTCAAAAAAATAATCTAAAAAATAAGACAATGTGGAAACTTTTTCCTCTAATAAAACGGGCATAATATGATTCTCTCAAATGAAAACAAGATGATTTCACAAAAAAAAAAAAAAAAGAGGCTATTTGTTGCTCGTAGATTGTTCCAAATTAATGTCTTCCCCATCCTGTAGAGTTTTGAGTTTTTCCATTGTGTGAACACTACTGATCACATCAGCTGGATTATTCCTTCCAGAGCAATGTTGAAATTTTCCTAAAATTGCCTTGATATTCTTATGAAGATGACAAGATTTGGTTTCTGTTTAGTCATGCAAAGTCTATTCAACAAAATTCAATCCATTAATGATACTAATTCTTCTTCAAGGAATAAAAAATTACCTCAGATAATATATCCCTTCCTTTCTGGAGTGTCATCAGCAATTTCTTATAGTCTGTAACCAGTTGTTAGGAAAACAAAATACAAAAGTAAAATTAATCATTCTCATTGGACAAAGGACTTAGATGTTCAAAATAAAACCACCATATAGCTCTTTGAAAGTACAAAACAATACAGCTTTGTCAATCCTTCACTGGGTAATTTTAAAAGGAATGAAGAGAAGAGAGTGACAAACCTACAGTTTTCAAGGATTTTGCTGATTCTACCTCACAAATATGTTTTCCTGGGTTGCAACTACAGTTTATTAATAAAGCAGATTAATGATAAGATCTTAGGAAAAAGTAGTAGCTTTTGGTGTCAAAAATCTCATTAATAAAAGGAAAAATGTTCATATTCCTCTATGAACTATTAAATTAAGTACTAATTATAGAGAAGTAGCACATATTCTTCCTGGGTTTGGTCAATTATTAATTTAAAATGTGGAACTTGTAGATGGCAGAAATTATTTCAAAAGATATTTTTATTACAGAGGGACACGAAAGGATTGCAGTTGCTGATATCATAAGATAAAAAAAAGAGCACACTGCATGTTGGATTTTATTTTATTTAAAGAAAGAGTAGATCTTGGAAATCTCCCTCTGTTCTTACTCTAGTCTCCTTAGTCTATTTAATATATTTCCTTTTATGGCACATTTAAAAGAATATTTTTTTTTAACCAAAGGAAAAAATAATTTCTGCATGTCCTGGGTTGCATGCATTTGCTGTAGTTCATTATCACATTCATACCCCACAACATTGTAGACAATCACCAAATATCACCAACTCTTCAAGCAGTAGAATCTCAGATATATAAGAGAGATATCTTCTCATAAAGGCACTGGTCTCAATAATGAAAACATGACATGACGGGGAAAGGAGTGGAAATTAAAAGACAGATGCTGATGGGGAGATTTTGCCACACAGTCATATTGTAATTCTAACTATTCTGAACAAAACAGACAACAGGGATGATTGCTATTGTTTTACTGATTAGCCATTCTTTCCCTTTTTTCCCAAAAGGCACCCTGCCCAACTCTACTTAGTAAATATTGACACCTGTAAACCAAGCTGTCTGATGCCTTTGGCTCTTCTGCTCTCTTCCCATCTGTTGCCTGGGAATTTTAAGTGAAGTATTTTGGGATGCTTGCTCTCTTTTCATTGAAAACTGTAAAAAAACCCAACAAAACAAAAAAACTAACAACAAAAAAAATCACTACCCAAAAGCTAATCCTAGAGCCACATGGCTCTAGAAAAGCCTGTAGTAAGTAAAGGGAAAACATAGCATATGTAAAATGCATATCCCACTGGCCTCTTCTGACTACTCTTCTTTAGTTAACAGCATGCCAGGGTAATCTGCTTAGTTACCAAGTGGAGCTTTCTTCCCTTTTCCCCATGAGATCACCCTGACCATGATCAAAGTCCAAACACATTCTCGGCTAACTCTATTGTTCCCAAGAGTGGGATTAATGACTAATTATGTCAGGTCACTCATCCAGATGGCCTCTCAGATGTTCCTTTGTCATTGCCTGACCTTCCATATGCCCCTTTGACCTTGAGGTTTATTTCCATGGCAACATGAAGCCTCAGTTTCCTTGCTAAGATTGCCAAGAAGTGGCCAAAAGGGGGAATATGGGATAATCTACCCACACTTTGTATTCTGCTTCCATCTCATGCCTTGTTAAATCCAATGAATAGATAAAAAATGCTATCTGATCCCAGCTGAGTGATGACCATGGTCATGATTCTATGTTACATGCTATGTTTTTTAAATTAGCAGACAGCTTTGTACATGGAAATGTGCATTTAATTTGAAGAACATCAATCGCCATAATGTGATCTTTTTATCTCATTAATGTTAAGCAAGGGTAATAGAATGGAATTACAAAATATCACTGTGAAAGGAATACAATTCAGAGAATTATAGATATCCCCCATTAAAGCCCTAGAGATGTTTAGATAAGTCTACTTGTTCAGTTTCATAAATTAAAGATTCTTTTACCTTTCCTGAGGTTTAAAATTTAGCCTTGGATGTTGATCTTATTCTGAAGAAGGATTTTAATGTGGTTAATGCAGTGAAGAATTTTTCTAAAACAAGCAAATAAGTAAGTAAAAATATAAAAGGCCAGTGGCTGATGAACTCAAATAAAAAGGTTGAATGGTAGTTCCATGAGTAGACATGTATTTTCTTTTAGCATTTAAAAATTAATATTCAACAAGATATTTTTTTACTACTCTGTCCTGTCTAATGTAGCAAAACTGGTTAACCTTCCTACTACCCAGCCATAAAATGAAATTATAATCTGCTCCTTTATTCTAATCTCCTTAAATGATACTTATTAATTGGTTGAAAACAATTGTATGTGGAAGAGTGAACACGAGGTTTCCTGCTCACTGTCCTAAAACAGCATGTTAATGGAACAATATGAGTTACACCCCTAATTTTCATCACATATTCTGTGTGATTTTTTTGCTTTTCTTTAAAGAGCCACTTATGTGAAATAAATGGGACATGGAATACGGCAGTCCATTTGGAGGGTCATACCAGCCATATTTTTTCCTAGTTTTGAAGGCTATCAATGCATCGTATTTTATAAATTGCTATGCAAATGCATTCCAAAGACATTGATTCATCCTAGTACAAGCTTTTTTAAGACTCAGAAACATCTACAGAGCTAAACAGAACATAATATAGTGCCCTCAAACTGCTTACTCACTCTTCTAGTCTTCTGCAATGTGCACTGAAAGTATCTCAGGGAAAGTTATCTCTATGTATGTGTGTCCACACAAAAATCTATAAAAACTAGACTGAAATAATAGTATGGCTTTTAAAGATAAATGGAGGCAGATTCAAAAACAAAGGTGACATTTTAATGATTCTAGCTCTGCCCTCTGTATATATGTGTTATCAGCCAGCCTGCATCCGGGTTATAATTTCAGTTTTATGGAGGTATAACTCCAGTGTAGGGCCATAGTGTTTAACTGAAAAAGACAGAGATTATTTACATAAAACAATGTGCATGATTTCTCTAATGCCTTCCCATTCTGGAAGGAGAAGAAGGATGAAGCATCACTAAATTTTTCATTGTTCTATAAAAGAAATCTCTCATATTTTGTCTCCTGCACAAGATCAGCCACTGAAGGAAGGAATAAAAGATCCCTGAGATACAACATGCTTTCATAATTTCCCCTGAATCTGTGAGCTGGACAAAGCCAGGGACCTGAAGAGAGTCTGATACATCATCACATCTTTGAAGTATTTATGACAGTATTTCTGTAGAGAGGATAATGTTAAGATTGTGTTCAATATTTTCAGTTTGGTCCTTCCAAATTTTGATTTCTCCACTTTTCAACCTTAGTATTCTGTTTTTAACTGAATTTCTAAATGTTTCTAAGGAGAAATAAGAAAAAAAAATTTCCCTGAAGGAAATTCCATTATATGATACAATTCTCTAAGTATAAGTAACATTTCCTGTTCAGAAAAAAAACAATGTTAGTGAAGCACAGATATACAGTTCATTCAGTAGGCAAGAATCCCATTCTCAAAATTCATAATACTGTGAATAATCTTTTACCTCAGGGTAACGTTCCACAAATACAGATTAGAAGTTAAATACTACTTGATTCTTGTATTTACAAATACACGGACCCTCTACAATCACTCAAGTTTATTCATTGACATGGTTATGCATAAATAAGGCAGGTAGCACAACAGTAATACTTTGTACAATACAAAGTTTTTAGAAAAAAATTGAAGAACATTGTAAAATACTACAAACCCTAGCAAATCAATGCACATATTTGGACATATTGAAAAGCACTGGATAAGCAAACAAGTAAATGCAGGCATACACTGTAAAAAGACAGTAGCATTGGATTATTTTGAAAGCACTTCATAGTCCTGTCTAGGTGTTCTCAGAAGACAACTTTGACTTGAGATGAAAAAAAAACCCTATCTTTTCCAAAATGGCCTCTCATCGTGGGTTTGAAAACTATGTTCACATCCAGTGAGTTTTGATTCGTGCACATTCTATTGATTTTGCACAAAAGTGACAGGGTGTTGAAAGACTCGTAAAAATTATTAGTGTATAAAACTTTTGTTCTTAAAAATGCACGCTCCATGAAAGAACACTGGAAAGTTTTCAGGATGACTAATATGCTCAGAACAAATTATTTAATCAATTCATCTATTGGGAATAAGGAGAACAGTTTCAATGATTTACCGTAAGCATTAAGCCAATATATAATGGTCTTCAATACTTTGAAACAAAGAGTTAGCATGAATGAAATGTCTGGAAGATAGCAACTAGTTGAATATTATGCAGAATATCAAATTCTTTCGAAGTGACAAGTACACAGAAATGCCTTAGCAAAGAAATGCAGTCATGATACACAGAGAAATCCATATAGCAGACGGGACGGAAAAGTCCATCTTTAGAACATAATTAGTTACTTACAAAGTAATGATAGTGGCCAATCATTAATATTTTGAAAGTGTCTGTTTCATCAAAGTTTAATGGTGAGTGTTTTATCATGCTCCAAGAAGTGATTAAGTAGATTTCAATATGTCTTTTTTAGGTCTGGCAGGATTGTCATGTGGTTAAGGATAGATCTGGATGTTCTTCATTGCTTTTCCATTTAGCTGAGGTAAGTCTTTGAACAAATTGCACAGATGTTCAGTGTCTGTTTTCCTGCATAAGAAATTGGTCTAATAACAATAATTGCTGATGCTATAGATGTGCAGTGAGATTACATTAAGCAGTGACTCTAGGGTACAGTGAAAAATAATATTTTATTGTAATTGTAATATTGTAATTTTCCTTTTACATTCTAATATTCATATGAAGTAAGGACAGTCTGGAATGTGCAAAGACTGTAGGACTTTGCTTTATTGAACAACTACTTCTTTCACAATCATAACTAGTTTTTGTAGGATACATTATGCCACATAGAAAGAAAGAAATAGAGGTCTGAATTAAATGCCTATATATGCAGCTGTACATTTACATTCATGAAGAAAAGCTTGATGTAATGCTGAGCAAAAAGGAGAGTAACCATACCACCAGAAAAATAATTTCTGGATGTTAAGTGGGAAAACATTTTCTATAAATTTGCAAAGGAACTAAAGTTTTGCCTTAGTACAATATAATGCCAACAGAAAGAAACAGAGGAAAGTTGTTTTATCTCAAAAATCTGTATGTGATTTTGAACATTAACTATGCATTAGAATGACCAAAGCATGATTATTCCAGACTGTCAATGCATTAAGGCATATTTTCCAGGTATTTGATCAAAGGGATGCAGGAGTTTAAGTGAGCTGTTTTGAAGTGTATAGAGTTGGTAAATCTCTGTAATGTTTTTTCTGCAGTTAACAGCATTGGAAAGCTGTTTGGTATGTTGATATATGTGCAAGGATATTCTGCACGCTTTGATGTTTACTAATTCCATTAAATCTATTTTTTAATGAAGTACTAATAAGAGTAAGAAATACCACTGACTCTCAGAAATACCCATGCTATAGTACTTATACTTTTGCAGATGTGTACCCCTTAGATCCCTTTAGAAAAGACTTCTAAGATCATCAAGTCTAACTGTTAACCCAGCACTGCCAAGTCCACCACTAAATCATATCCCTAAGTGCCATACCTACACATCTTTTGAACACTTCAAGGAATGGCGATTTCTCCACTTCCCTGGGCAGCCTGTTCCAATGCCTGACTGCATCTTCAGTGAAGAAATGTTTCCTCATACATAATCTAAACCTCCCCTGGTATAACTTGAGGCCATTTCCTCTCATCCTATTGCTTGCTAATTGGAAGAAGAGACTGACCTTCACCACACTACAACCTCCTTTCAGGTAGTTGTAGAGTGGAGCCTTCTCTTCTCCAGACTAAACAACCCCTGTTCCCTCAGCTGCTTCTCATAAGACTTGTGCTCTACACCCTTCACTAACTCCATTTGCCCTTCTCTGGACATGTTTCTGTGCCTCAATGTCTTTCCTGCAGTGAGGAGTCCAAAACTGAACGGGTGATTTGAAGTGTAGTCTCACCACTGCTGAGTGCAAAGAGACAATCACTGCCCTGGTTCTTCTGTCCATGTTGTTTCTATCACAAATAAGATACCACTGGCCTTCTTGACCATCTGGGCACACTGCTGGCTCACATTCAGCTGGCTGTCAACCAGCACCTCTGGCTCCTTTTCCTCTGGGCAGCTTTCCAAACACTTTCTCAAGCCTGTAGTGCTGCATGGGGTTGTTGGTTCCCAAGGACAGGACTCAACGCTTTATCTTGTTGATCCTTGAACAATTGACATCTGCCCATTGACCCATCCTGTCCAGATCCCTCTGGAAAGCCTTCCTACTCTGCAGTAGATCAACACTCCCACCCAGCCTTGTGTCATCTGCAAACTGACTGAGGGAGCACTCAATCTCCTTTCCCTGATCATGGACAAAGACATTAAACAGAACTGGCCTCAGTACTGAGCCCTGGGGAACATCACTTGTGATCAGCTGACAACTAGATATAACTCTTTCATTTCTTTGGGCTCAGCTATCCAGCCAGTTTTTTACCAAGCATACCGTGCACCAATCCAAGCCATGAGCAGCCAATTTCTCCAGAAGATTGTTGTAGAAAACAGTATCAGAGACTCAACTAGAGTCTAGATAATCAATACACAAAGCCTGTCCCTCATCCACTCAGTGGGTCACTTTGTCATGAAAGGAGATAAGGTTAGTCAAGCAGGACCTGCCTTTCATAAACTCATGCTGGCTGGCCACAGATACCTTCATTGAAGTGTTTTGTGATGAGCAAGGTAGAAAAGAAAGACTATTCTCTTCAACATCTTCATAAAGGACTTGGAGGCAGGACTGGAAGGGATACTAAACAAGTGTGTGGATGACAGAAAATTGGAAGGAGCTGTTGACACCCTTGAGGGCAGGGAGACCCTGCAGAGAGACCTCGACAAATCAGAGGGCTGGGCAATCACCAACCATATGAAGTTCAACAAGGGAAAGTGCCAGATTCTGCACTGGGGATGGGGCAACCCTGGATGTACGTACAGACTGAGGAATGAGATGCTGCAAAGCAGTGCCACAGAAAGGGACCTGGGTGTCCTGGTTGATAGCAAGTTGAATATGAGTCAAGAGTGTCCTGGCAGCCAGGAGGGCCAACCATGTCCTGAGGGCATCAGGCAAAGCATCGCCAGCCAGTCAAGGGAGGGGATTGTCCCACTCTGCCCTGCACTGGAGCAGCCTCACCCTGAATATTGTGTGCAGTTTGGGGCACCACAATATAAGAAAAATATTCAACTATTAGACAGTGTCCAAAGGAGGGAAACAAAGATGGTGAAGGGCTTTGAAGGGAAGCTGTATGAGGAGCAGCTGAGATTGCTTCATCTGTCCAGCCTGGAGAAGGGGAGACTGAGGGGAGACCTCATCGCAGTTACAACTTCCTTGTGAGGGGAAGAGGAGGGACAGGCACTGATCTCTTCTCTATGGTGACCACTGACAGGACCTGAGGGAATGGCCTGAATTTGTGTCAGGGGAAGTTTAGATCAGATATTAGAAAAAGGTTCTTCACCCAGAGGGTAGCTGGGCACTGGAAGAGGCTCCCCAGTGAAGTGGTCAGAGCACCAAGCTTGACAGAGTTCAAGAAGCATTTGGACTCTCAGGCACATGGTGTGACTCTTGGGAATGGTCCTGTGCAGGGCCAGGAGTCGGACTCAATGATCCTTGTGAGTCCCTTCCAACTCAGCATATTCTGGGAGTCTGTGAGAAATGCCATACACAGAGTATCCATTTCTCTAACTTCGGGTATGTGTATAGTCAGTTTTACAAATATTTTTGGAAGTTACACACATAATGTTGCAAACTGCAAAGAAAAATAATAAAGCATGTTCTATGCTAACAGCTATTTATTTTTCCCCTTTTCCTACCCACAACATATGTAAAATAATTTTATAGAAGTATTTTTAATATTGTATATCTACAACTAATTATTTGGACAACATAGCAACAATACAATAATTATCTTTACAACTCAAGGTCCTGATCCAAAAAAATGCTGTAATGTATAGGAAAAGATTGGAAGCCATTTCAATTGAAGAAACTAAAAAGAAAATCAGGAGGGCCTAAGCTGTGAGGTGGGACTGAGAAGAAGTGTGTTCCAGATCCTGCAGTGGTGATATAATGTTTTTATTTAGAATGAAAGAAAATAAAATGTATCTTGACAACAATAGCACCCAGAGTACTCATCTGGGCTGTGGGAGTCTTGGGTTATTCTTTCCTGTGAACTGGATCACTGGCAAGTTAGAAACCAGAGCTGCAGGAAAGGTAATACAATAGAAGATTGTCTTAATAACTCAAAGGATTCACAAAGGGGTCAATCATGTGAGAAACGTATTTGGGTTTGTTGCCAAAAAACATTTGGATTTGTTGTTTAAAAAAAACCCAAACCCATCAACAAAAATACATACAGAGAAGTCCATTCCCAGTTGTCCATGCAAATCCCTTAACCTGGTTAACTTTATCCTCTTCTCTTGTAGAGTTGAAGTCCCAGGCAGAGCACACCTCTCAAAGCAGCAGTTACCATCTGCCAGATCATCAATCCACCTTGTCTGCAAAGAAACCTGTACTACCTTTTTTGTGGGGTGTGGAAATGTTGACCCTGTCATGTCCCTTTTTCAGGAACCAAATATACCAACCACACAAGTAAACTACTTATTTGTAACTGAACTATCCATTCTTCTTCAGTCTCAGCATTATAGATTCTCAGTGCCAACAGTTAACTTTTCTAAGTGTAAATCAACCCTTAATGTGAATGAAACAATGAAATGGTCTCATCAAAGAACCAGGATAAAATGGTCATAAAACTAGGCTTAGGGATAGGCCTGATTAAAGCATAGGTGCTTTATGCCTAGCCTACAGACTAAATTCCTGACTTCATATGGTTATACTTCAATCTCAGTTTTCATTTCAAAAGAAATTTCATCTTTTCACTCCATGCATTTTTTTAAGGAAGGGTTGAAATCTGAGCCATCTATAACCAACTCAGGGATGCCTGTCTGGGTTTTGAAGGAATCCTAGAAAGAAATTCTATGAGAAGCAAGCTATCTCCTGCAGCTCAGTGGGATTTTACTCTCAAGAATGCTTTCTTCTGTAGCCCAGAAAATAATACCATTGCAGAGAGGAATGACATGGTGTCAGGTGGAGAAAAGAGGAAGGCTCTGAACCTTGTCATCTAAGGTGTTGATATAAATATGAATCTTTTCTTTCCCATTAGAAGAGGATGCTTCCATGCTTTCCCATGGCTCTTTTTGCTCTTAGAAGAAAGAAGATATGCCCGTCTTGAGACATATAGACCAAAGCCACGATACTAGAGTGGAGTTATGGGCTTGAAAAGTATGTGCCTGGAACTCTACTGTTTTATCTGTCCAATTGTCTGAGACATAATAGATCGTGCTCCAAAGGCTGTTACTGTGAAACTAAATGTATGAACAGTCACAAGGTTTCAATTCAATTTCTCTTTTAACTTGTCCATATAGTGGCATTGCTGAAATGGTCAAGCAATATATTACTAATCTTCCCAGCCTCTCATAAACTGCTCTCAGCCTGGCCTACAGTTAAGAAATTGGCAAACTGCTTTTTTTTCCCTCTCTCCTGCTCTTCTCACATGACAGCTGCCGATTGTTCTCTCTCCCTGCTCAGACTCACCAACCAGCCATTGCAAGGCATGTAGTAGGGGGAAACACTTTTCCACGAAAGATTTTATTTGATGACCCTCACTAGAGAAGTCGGGGTTTGTCTAGGAAGAAACATCTCTAGCAATTGTTCCTAGAAGTATTAACTTGCATCTTCATAAGAGGAAGCTTTATGGAACTTTGCTAAGACATAGGATTTTTTTTAACAGCTCAATTTAAGCATTAGATAAACCCATGGATGAGTTACGGAAGCTTAAGAATTAAATGGGATTTTACTGTTTAGTAAAGAAGCATTATTCTCCACTGAAGACATAATGATTAACTCCACTTTATGGCTTTGTTTTATATTGCAGTTTGTGACATAACTGTATTGGTTGGGGATGATTTTTAAGTTGTTGTTAAAAATGCTCTCAATCCACTCTTGCCAAACCTCATCTCAACCATGATCTACAATTTTCCTTTTCACTATTATTGTCGTAAGAGCGCCTGTTGCCTGTGAAGACTCAGAGAGAGAATTTTCTGGAGAGAGAATTTTCTAGAGAGAGAAAAGGTTAATGTTTCTTTTAAGATGCTAGGATGTGTTGCATAAAATGAACAGCATTACCAACTATCTGAGAAGTAATCAATTTTATCAAGTGTAGTAATCATAATGACTGCGAGAAAACACACACACACAAAATAAAAAGTAATTTAAAAGGTATATAGTTCTTTCCTAACAAACAAAAAACCCCAACAAACCTTGAAGGAGTTTTAGACCCTAAATTTATGTTAGAGGATAGATAGGGATTAGCTAAACTACAAGCTAGATGTAACCACTTTCCTTCCCTCATACTGCAGGTGTTAGGAATATGTATATCTTTTTTTTACCTAAGAAGCAATAACCAATTAATACTAAAATGACAGATGGTTCAATGTCTGAACACTGTTTTGAAATTATGGCCATACTTAAACTTCTTTGCTACCCTTAGCTTAAAAATGAGGTTCAAAATTGCAAAGCAAAATTTTGGATGTACTTGGTTAGGGACGTGGATGACAAAATATTCCTTTGAGTAATTTCCTCATGGAGACATAGCATAATATATGTGCTGAAATTGTGCAAAGTGACCTGATCACTCAAAGACCCATTAACTGAGTTGTTATGTCACTGACAATTTTATTGTGTTGTCTTGAGCCCATACATTCTCTAGCAAAATAAGTAAGACCTGTAGCTGAAATAAGAAGATATATCTAATTTTTAATTTCTTCAAACCTGCTTTAAAATAATGACTGCAGATATTTTTTCAAGTCCTAACATGCTTTTGAAAAAGAAATTAATTACTTTGAAGCTGTTTGTAAACTTGGTTGCTGTGAAAACATTCACTTTCAGATGGTCACTTTGGAATTCTAAAATGGGAAAGCAAAGAAAGAATTGAAATGAATTGCACATGGTTCAAAATCACTGTTTTTAGAGAGACCTGTTTTATCATCTGACACCCATGGGAAGCTCCTTTTGTAAAATAGAAATAATAAAAACAAAAGACACAGAGTGAAGTAAAATAGACAAACACCGCCCTTTTATCTGCATTTGCAGAACCACAGAGAACCAGCCCACGCTGATGCTGCAGGTAGCTGGCCTGGCCCCATCCACTAGCCTGGGAAGGCAAAAACAACTGACAAGTACCCATCAAAACTCTAAGCTGCTCCATCGGCGATCATGTTTCCCACTGTACGTGTGTGTGCATTGATTGACAGCGCTTCCTCTTCGGACAAGCAGGACCCCGAGGGTAGCAGCCTGGCAGCTTGTTTTGTCAGCTGTGGCTGGCTGCTGTCAGCCCGGGCAGGGACCCTACACCCCGCGGGGAGCCTGGGCCAGGGCTTGCCCCTCGCTGGCGGCTGTGGCTGGTGCGCCCCTCGGCCCCTGAGCCCTGGCCGAGCCCTCTGACATCCCACAATAACATCTCGCCGCCATCCCTCGGAAGGGAGGAAACTCAGAGGGGAGGGCAAAAGCAAAGCCTTGGAAATAGGAATTTGCAGCTAAAATGCCTGTTCAGATAAAGATGAAGTGTAGGACTTCAAAACTCCTTATTTCTTCCAACGCTTGTGTGCCTACCTAGCTTACCCCTCCTCTATAACAGGAATAATGCCTATAGACCAGATATTAAACCAGTTGGTGTTTTGCACTATAAAATGGAAAGACGAGAATTAGCTAGAACATCAAAAGAATTGTTTGGGGAGGTTATAATTATTTTTCCTAATTTTCTATTTAACTGTGGGGACCGAATTCAGAAAACAACCTTGTATACATGTTTCAAGACCCACAGTAATATTGATTTTAAATATGCCTGTTTGCTTTTTACAGAAATCTGAAAACTACAGTGCATGTGCTAAAAACCCAAGCAATGTAATTTCAAGCAACAGATGCTTTATTCTGGTCTTATGGCAGGTATGTGTAATCAACATAGACTCTTCAAAAAGCATGAGAGTTCTGTTTTCACAATACCTTACACATTGCTGCTAAATTTCATACAGGATTTTCAGATTTAAATTTAAGTATTTGCACAGTCCAATCTGCAGCTTAGATATCTTTAAGCAATTCCTTCAGCAGCAAGGCATGGCACAGCATGACTTTGTAATGCTCTTCTGGCCCCCAGAAGCCACCTTGCTCACTCTCCTCTCTAGTCAATTCCCAGATCTCATCAAAATGTTGCCACCTTTAATTGCCCAATGAAATATTGTCACTCTTTCTCCCGCTTCAATCACAGGGGTAGAGTTAAAACTGGTCTGAAAATTTTGGAAGAGTGTGTAATACCTGTGCCTATTTTAAGCATATTGACTGAATGCTAGCTAATGGAGGAAAGATTTTCCTTCTGAAATAATGCAGCATCACTCAAACTACTTTTAGGCCTTTTACTGTATAAATAACCTTTTGCACTTCAAGGGTCATGAGATCACGATAGTTTGTAATACAATTATAGTCAGCACTCTGCTCTTATGGGCTGTCTGGTAATTTGCTTGTTAATATATTAGCACAAAGCATTGATCAAGTAGCTAATCCAATCACACGCTTGTTATTGATCCCTTATTGAGCATCCTGCCAGTGATCACTTTTCACTCGGGCCTGGTCAATAGCAAATGCCAAATAGGCTCTCCCACACCTAATGAGCTTACAAAATAAACCAAACATTTTCGTTTGCCCTTAAGGCTAGGATCAATTGGCAGCTTTTAGACCAGAATTCAGATGATTTTTTCATCAGCTTTCCCCCTTCCTTTCTGCTAGCATGCAGGTTTGCATTAAGACCTCTGCCTAAGACTTTCTTTCTAATTTGAGGACATCTGAAAAGCAGCTGCCATGTCTGAAATACTCAAACAGCTGTAAACAATAAATCATGTGGGTGAGGAATTCTGGGCTGCACGTTGGCATGTGGTCTGTCAAGCCAAAAAAATAGAGACATTCAAAAGATCAAGAGGTTAGGGGTACCTGAAGTCTACAAAAAAAATGAACTTATCCCATATTTCATCTCACAGAGTTGTACTCTGGTGGAAGGCCTATACAGCATTCTTTTACGGAAGCATCATACCTTCATACATCAGGGTGGGGGAGGCTTGGGGATGCTGCAATGAATTAGATGTGAGCCTTTTCATAGTGCTGCTATTGCATTAGGAGATTCCAGTATCAGCTAAAGGAATTTCACACTACAAACACAGATTCTTGCTGATGAAAAGCACACCCAAATTATGAAGGAACAAACAGTATTTCGGTTACATGCGTAAGTGCCAAGTACTAGTTCTTTAACTTATAACAGTTCCCAATTTCTTACCATGCAGTACACAAATGTGAATGCTATGGATTTACAGTTACTCAGGAAAGAAACGAGTGAGCGAGAAGGGAAGAGAGAGATTTTTTGGAAGAGGTAACTTTGACTTATCACTAGAATTTTGTAACTTTTATCAGATGTCTTTTAAGCTAAAACAGTTTATTAAGTCTCTGTGGAAAGTTCTTTGGAAAGAACATTTTCCATTTACTCAGAGGCCTCATAGCAAAACAATAGTTCTGTAATAGTAGATTCTATTAGATCATAAAAGGAGAATGCAAGATCCTTAGATCTTAAATATCCTTGTTCCAGCTATTACTATTAGCACTATTTTATATAGCTAGGTTGCATTTTCACTTTAATGACTTTTACTCCATGATCTTGTTTTCATTATTTTGCTTAATATTTTCCTCATTACTGTACCAGATTTAAATTACAGAGGGACACAATCTGAATATAAACCAGGTACAGATTTAAAATATTTTAAAGCATTTGTAACATGTAAGCATGCAATTTAAAACCATTACCAAAATCTGATTACTTGCCTGGGGAAAAAAACTGGTCAGCTAGAAACATTGGTGATATCTTTTCAGATTTTTTCTTTTAAATTACTCATGATTATGCACTACAAAAACATTTGCTCGGCAGACTTTTTTGATGTCAAATGAAAATGAGTGCATCTTGTATTTTGCAAGTTTCCATTACTTTTTCCTGTGCAATCCTCTTAATAACCAGCTGTACAAACCTCTGCTGATGAGGCTGGACCTTAGGTAACAGGACTTTTCTTTACATGACAAGACCTTGCTCTTGCCATTAGTAAGTTTTATGCAGCCAGCCTCCACTGACAAATACTTTACTCTGTGGTTTGCTTCTATTTTTCACCCTCTTGTTGTTTCACTGTGTAAACTTATTCTCAGGGGTTTTTTTTTTGTTTCGTTTAGTGTTTGGTTTTGGGTTTTTTTTGGAGTGATGCAGGTTATTCCTCCAGGATCAAGCTGTACATGACTCCTGGGATGATTTAACCCTGACATAATTCCTGAAAAGACTGTGAGAAGATAGAACTGAGTAGTAGAAGTATCCAGCTTCAACCTGGACAAGGCTCACCTTCTCAAAAACTTACCTCAGACTTTACACTGCAAAAAACCCTACTGGTCTAGTCTTAAGGTTTTTTTGTTGAAAAAGTCACACATCCCCAAAATATCCATGGGAGCACTACAGCTCACCTCAAGGACAGTGTAGACCATCTGCTTAGAATGTTATCTACTTTGCTCAAGAAAAGAGAGTAGCTGAGAACAGCTAGAAGTCACCTTACAGCTTTTGCTTTGGAGGCAAGTGATTCTTCCTTTGGTCTGGAGGCAAGGGATTCCCTCATCAGTGGGATGTCCATGGCTGCACAGGCAGTGCTGTCCAAGTAATTTGAATCTTATGCAACCTTAAACCAAGAGAAACTCATGTGAATCAATTGACTTAGAGCAGTATACATGCTTTTTGAACTCAGCCCAAGTGTACAAGGATTATTTGGATGAGTCAAGTCAGTAGCCTGAAAATTGAGGATTTAAGTCTTTATGACAAAGTTCCTAAATGTATCACATTTGTGAATGCTCAGTAATCTAGTGCTGCAACTCTTCATTCAGAAAAATCACTTACTGATCAGCTGCCTGTGTAACTGATTACGTATATATGAATGCTTCAATTTTGCAGGCAGCAAAGGTAAGCTGTCAAAGTTAGATATGACATAAAATGTGAGCACACATCCTATTAACATACTCAAATGCATCCAGAGGAAGGCAACAAAGCTGGCGACAGAGCTGGAAGACCTGAGCAGCTAAGGGCTTGTCTGGTTTGGAGAAAAGGAGGCTGAGGGGTGACCCCATTGCTTTCTACAGCTTCCTGAGGAGGGGGAAGTGGAGAGGGAGGTGCCGAGCTCTTCTCCCTGTGATTCAGTGATATGATGTGTAGGAGTGGGTAAAATTTGTGCCAGGGGAGGTTTAGATTGGACATTAGGAAGCATTTCTTTACTGAGAGGGTGGTAAAATGCTGGAACAGGCTTCCTAGAAAGGTTGTCAATAAGCAGAGCCTGCCAGTGTTTACGAGGCATTTGGACAATGTCCTTTAACAACATGCTTTCACTTGTTCAGCCCTGAATTGCTGGGACAGCTGGACTGGATGATCAATGTAGATCCCTTCTAATTGAAACATTCTAGTCTAGTCTAGTCCAGTCTAGTCTAGTCTAGTCTACTTAAAATCTAATTGAAAAAATGGTCTCTGATGTACAGTTGGACTACTAGCTTGGTTTGTTGTTTAAATGGTTATTTCAACTATTTTACTCTCAAGTGTGTAAATATTTATGTTTTCAGAACTACATATATATTCTTTAGATAACTCTGTGGTGTAGTCAGGCCTTTTGTCCTGCAAAAAAAAGGTGCCATTTCCCTTGAAATGTCATAGTTTAGGAATGGTATTGTACAATTTAGCACTCCCGCGAAAATCATGCCACTGCTTGGTCCCCTCTCCCCCTCCAACTGAAGGCACAATGGGAGAGATCACAGGCTGAGATAAGAAAAAGAACAGCAACAATAGCAACCTTAATAACAAAAGGTATAAGACAAAGAAATTATTTACACAGAAAGCCCATAACAACAAATACTGATCAGCTCTGTGCCAACACATTTTCTTGACTGGAACCCCTTCACTCCAGAAGAGGGAGAGTCCCTTTCCCCCACCCCTGGAATGATGTGAGGTGGTATAGAATAACATCCAGGCCTTAGCTATGCCCTCCCTCAGCTGCTGCAAAAGATTAACCCTGGCCTGGCCAAAATCGGGTCAAGGGAAAATGTGAGGAGTTTCATAGTCTGGAGAGAGAGAGTTTCTAACTCCTAGTTCCATGTCTTTCTCAAAATCTAATAAGAAATACTTCTTTCTAAGCTTTTCTCCACAATTTTCTTCATCAACCACTAGACTATCTTAATCAACAACTAACCAATTTGTTACACCACATTTTCCTTCTTTACAGCTCTCCAAAACAAGGATCAAGAAGTGGGACACCATCTTTTTCTCTTTATTCAGTCAGTCATGTCCTAAAGAGTTATTGGCACTAGTCATATGAAATCATTGTTAAGGTATCAGGAAAGAAAAGTGTCATTGTTTTTCTTTTTTCCCTTTTTTTTTTTTTTCAGATTATGTTTTGTAACTCCATGCTTAGCAGCTCAGTTTGCACAGTGTCTTATGTTCTCATGAGCCCTTCTGTGCCTCTTGGGGAAAGAATTTTTTAGATGCATACATTTCATACTGCATCTCTTTATGAAAACTATACAGGCATGTATAACAAATAATAGCCAGCTTCCTGTAACTGGGGAAAGAAACATAAATTGGTTTGGTTTTGTCGTGTTTTGATTGATGTTGAACAACTGCTTTGTTCTCTAGATAGGTCTGTACTTTCAGGTGCACTTCACTAGGCTATACATGATATATAATTACACATTTTAAGTTAGAGAAGATGAAAAAAAAAGAATCAGAAATGTGGCCTTCTACCATAATAATTTCCAAGAAAGAGATTGAATGGACAGAAATAAAGTTCCAACATCTAAAGATGGTCCTTTTCATGTAGATTCACCAAAGGAACTCTTTTAACAATTCCTGTCTGGGAGGCACCACCTTCTTCAAAACATTGAAAGCTTTTTAGTGAAAATGAGAGCCATTCTAACATAGCTGGAATAAGGTTTCAGCATAATATATTTTGCTATATATTTTATCATGACTTGAATTTGCATTTTTCTTGGTTATTTCTTAGGTATTGATGCAAGCTATTCTGAGTTCAAGACTGACAATAAAATAGTTTTTCTCTAGGAATACAAAGGCCAATTGGCTACACAGTACAAGGCAAAGCATTGCGAAAAAATGCAGAAAATCAGTGTTAGGATTTTCATGGTGGAATGACACTGGTAATGAGACTGGAATGACAAATTTAATTAAATAATATAAATATTATGTTAGGAGCATAAGCATAAGTGGAAATATTTATTTTTCTCATTCACCTATGAAAACTAACAACAATGTTAAGCTTGGTCAAATACAAAAAAGTGTGCATGTGTAGCAAGAAGCTATGGAAATGCCCTTTTTCCACAAACCATTTAGATGTGTGTTTTTCTAAAGCAGCAGATAAGAAAGAAATTCTTTGCTTTGATTTGAGTAGCCACCAATACTTTGGTATAGAATTCTGCATGTGACTCTTATTTATTTCTTTATAGTGTTTCAAGAACTAAAAAAAAAAAAATAAAAAAATCACAAAGCCATGCTCAGCTCTGTTGTCTTGTGAAAAAAAGCCATTAGACAGACTATCAGTTTTACTCCAGGAAAGACTGATGTCTCTAGAGTATGAAGGAGTTTCAGAGAAACAATGGTTCCAAACACAAAGTCTTCCTTTCACGTGATCCAGTAGTGATAAAAATTAAATATACAAACATGTTAATATGAAACACTGTAATATCGTTTTACACTTGCTGCTTTTGAAATGCATACTTGAAAACATTTTTTCCAAGAAAGAACTTCCTAAAAAGAATTCTATACACTAACAGCTAAAATAGCCATTTAAATAGCTATGAAAATCCCTATCTTTCAATAACATCAAAGAAATCACTAAAAGATGTAGAACTACTTTACTGTGCTTCTTATCCACTATCTTACTAGAATTAATGTTATTTAAAATAACTTTTAAATATTCTCTTTTAATTATAGATATCAGAAAACTTACAAAATAGCATGCTTTTTTAAATCTATCATCCAAATACATTAAAGCACATACCAGAACTCTCTAATTAATGGAGTTAGCAGATTGCAGTGAGTAGGATACCTTCAGAAAACAGATTAACTAAATATCACTAAAAAAATCCAAAATGTCCACATTAGACACTCAATTTAGGGTTTAGGACATTGAAAAAGACAGACTTCAGGCTTGCTAGGATGAGTTAGCTGCTACTGTGGCACCTAGTCCAAGAAAAACAGCTCAAGAAAGCCTGAAGCAATCTCATCACTTAATAGGCGTGATACAGAAGACATCTTAAAGAACCTCTGATGGGCCGTCCTCCACCTTTGCTTCTGGATCTATGCAATACTCTGCTCTCAAAATTTAGACCTGTATTTGTTATATGGAACTAATTTAAACTTAAATATAATTTAGATTTTATTCAATTATTTTCCACAGAAACAGTACTCAGCGCAAAAGCCAGGATTAAGACGTCTTCTGGCTGTTCTGAATAGCCTAGACATCACACCACCAATAGCTACAAGTCTTTTCCCTCCTACCTTGTTCTTCTAACCCCGTGACTTAAGCACTCCACGGTGGCCAGTGTCAATCAGATCAGAGGAAGATGTCTCTGAACTACTGTCTGGATTGAGTGCCACACATACTTGTCAAGTGGAGGATGTAAAAAAATTTTATAATCTCAGTGTTGAAAGGAACCAACAGTCAGTTTCTGCCTTTCTAGGCAGTTACTCAAACCACTAGGTCATTATATAAAACAGAGCCACACTTTAACCCTCTCCTTTTCCTGTTTAGCTGTGTTCCCTTTGCTGTTAGTTTCTAGTAACTAATGGGGCTTGTACTCTCTGTGCTAGACTCAGTGTTAACAGTGCAGAATATGACATTTCTCAGGGCTAAGGTGATCTTCTGCCTTCCAGCTGGAACATCATGAAACTGAGGGGAATTTGGTCTCTCTGTTGTTCAAGTCAAAGCATTTTTGCACACGTATAAGATGTGAACTTAAGACACCTAGCAAACTTTCAGGACCACCAGCAAAATATTTAGAAAGCTGTATGTGCTTCTGGAGGTATATTACGCTGGGGTTAATCTCTCTAAGTCACTTCAATGGTTTAGGTGCCAGCATTACAAAAACGGCCCAGTCTAAGTTGATTTTGCAAGTTTTATCTCACCTTTTAAGTGTGTTTAAAGTCTGATCTGCAGGTTTTTATTTGGATCAGAAGATACCATCTTTTTTCATGTTGAAAAATCATTTACTCTATAACTAATTCTATTCTCATCAGTGTAGTTAGCCTTGGAAGAAGCTGACACCTGACATCCATTAAAAGGATGAATGGCTGGCTCTATCCAAAGGATTTTGTTCACTCCTAATCATGCAAACTCCCATAAAAATCAATGGGAGCAACCATGCCAAGACTTCATTCTGCACTACACTGTATTTTTATTAAATATTTTCTATTCTATTAAAAAGGAAAGAAACAAAGCATGTCTCTAATGTGATCTCAAATTTTTCTATAGACTGTAAAACAGTTGTTTATTTCTACTCACAGATTCATCTGATACATGAACCATTAGATTATTGCAATACAAGGATGAAGTACATTTTAAGTTGCTGATTCTCTTTAAATGAAATATATAAACATATATATTCTTGAAAACTTGGAGTTCCAACTGGGAAGATGTCATACTTAAACTATAGTAAACAATTAATAAGCTCTCTGAAAAATTAATTTCAGAATTATAAGTCTGCATGTTTCTTCTCCAGAATATAGATCTTCTACGTAGTAGTTTTAAAGTGTGTATTTTCTAAATTAAAATCATTTATGATTATACATACAAGGGAGGTTATAACCACACACTGCTGCATATTTTTATGCTTCTATTGATTAAGATTAATAACAACTTAAGAATTAGAAGGGACATCAAAAAAGCCCTGTCAGTCACTGGCACAGGAGAGCTATTATGCTCCTTTAGATATCTACTTATTATATTAAAATTAGGATACAGATACAGAAGCTAACTTACTAAGGTACCTGAAGTAATTAAACTGCAGTGCCATACATCTCTGGAGCTAATGTTGCTGTATTTCCTGTGTCTCAGCTTCATGGTGATCTTATACAGCGCAATCCCATGGGTTTTCTTCCTCTTATATATGTCCACATTTGTTCTGCCTTGGGAGCATATGCAGTATATTAAATAAATCACAGCTACAGTGAAAAATAGACCTCTCTCTCCCCCGACAAAGCAGCAAAACAGTAACTCCTGCCAAAAAAAAAGGGCACAGAGGGAATCCCCAAACAATCTCTTTGGTTATTAGCCCTACTTAAGAATGACTAATCAGAAATCCCAGAGAATTTGGACCATGTCCATTTTATGCAATGAACCACTCAGAAATGGAAAACCTTTCACTGAAACAGCCTTGCATTAAAATTTTCTGCCAAGATCTACCAACACAGCATAATCTGAAAAAAATCTGTCAGGACCAGGAAATACAGGTAGCAAAATGCATATTTTCCAAAGTAAATTCATGACTGATAAAGGCTACAAATCTCTGCTCACTGAAAGAAGTTCTGTTTAGTGAATTCTCAACACAGTCTGCAACACTTGAATGTCTAGTCATCCATGAAGCAGAAACCCCAGAACTGCACATTAGTGTAGGTTTGTTTCACAGAGTTCTCTGTAGGAAGATTAATATCTAATATTTTCAAATATATCTTGGCAGGAACAAATGTGCATTAAGATTCCAAAACATTTTCTAAATGTGGTTCCAGACAGCAGAAAAGCGGAACTTCTTCTACACACTGATATGTTAGCAGCTCCACAGATAGCACCCACGGTATTGATTGCCTTAGTCACAGTGAACCTTTTATTTAAGAAGGAGATATTCTTCAGTGAATCCCTGTAATAAGCAATAACAAATACTGCGTGTTCTTTGTTTCCTGCTGGAGTGGTAATGGGCACAAAGTCAGAGTGTTATTGCTGCCATATGTCTCAACAGTCATATTGATTTAATTGGTTGTCATAAAAAATCCGACAAGAGGGAAGCCAGTTCATAGCTGGGTATGGGCCAGAAAATATCAGTGAATGGACTACTGAGATCTCTCAAGAGCCTCTTTGTCTTCTGTCAATGTCATTGAACTGGTTGTCTTGTTCATAATCTAGAAACAATCCATTTTATGGATGGAAATGCAGGCCATTTACTTTTGGATCAGATTTGTCTTAGAGAATGGCAGAAAATCTTATACTGTGAGGAAACTATCTGTATCAAAATATATAAATTCCCTGAAATAGAAAATGTTTTCACTGTGGGCAGCAGATGGACTGCCTCATCATTTGTCTCCATATCAGCCATCCATAAATCTGTGCTGTATTTAAACTACTTCAGTCTTTCCTCAACATCAAAGGACAACCACAAGCTAGAACATCCATATTACATAACAAAATATTTAGCACTTGCATGAGAACTGTCATACAGGAAGCTTAGTGCATTCTTACATATCTGTGGTTTACTGCAGGGTAGCGTTGCTACCCACATTTTATGGAAAGGGAAAGAAAACAGAGATGCTTGAGAAATTATATGACTTGACTATGGTGTGAGGTAAAACCAGGAGTGGAGTAAAGGGCTCCACTTTCAAGCTATGGAGCTTGAAACAAGACAAGCTAAGACAACATCCTCTTTACGTTTTTCCTGCCACCCTAGCTCTGAATTGTATTGAAAATATGCTACCTGTTTGGAAGAAGAAAACAAAATTATAGTTACCTTCCCTCCATTTGAAAAGGCAATAGCAGATATTCTTGTTTGTGTGTTCACTTTATAGCAAGTAGTTTGTACCTCTTAGGTTCACCCATGAGGAAGTTAGGTGCCCAGCCCATGTGGACCACCTGGACTGCTTCTGTGTTCAGCATCTTTTCTGGCAGTTCTTTTCACTATAGAGCAAATATATCTAACAAGAAGAAAGAATCATCCTTATGCATTGGGAAGAACATATAAACATCACCTAAGAATGGAGTTTGAATTATTTTGAAGCAGTTCAGTGTTTTAACTTAATGTCCTACAGCTTTATGAATGCACCAGAACTGCTGTAGAATCAATGAAGTCTTGTTTTAGTGAAAATACAACTTTAAATTTCAATAGGTAATATTATATTTAATAGATTACATTAATCTATAAAAAGGAGGGATGCGAACTTAAAGTTCTCCTTAAATTTTATTATCAAAGTTTCCTAATGGTTGTTACTTATTTTGAAACTGAACATAAAAGTGATGTAAAAATGCTACACTAAAGAGTATGCTGTGGTGTTCGTTTTTTCTGACAGTAAAAGACTCACCAGATAATATCCATCAGACTCACTATTCAAAATATTTACTAATTTATTTTTTTTCTCAGAGGTCTACACTGTACAAAATTTGTAAAATCTAGACATTTTTGCCCATAAAATGATACTATGCAATAATCAAATTTGACAAGCTCATCAGAAAACATCAAGTTGAATTCTCAATTTTCATGGCCTAGTAAAGAGTCAGCTAGTAATGAATGAATTTAAATATAAAAATGAGCATCAGCCTACTCCTGAGAGGTGGTTACAAAAAACAGCATACCACCATGGCAAGAACTGTATCCCAATGGAACACTCCCATAAAGCAATTAAGTGGAGACCTATTAACTAAAGCAGTGTCTCCAAGCTATAAAACTGATTGAACAGATTCTGCACAGTGACTGACTCCTATTTCAAAATACTCAAGTGAACAATCATCTGTTCAAATACAACATTATTAAGTTGAAGAGACTAGTAGCTATGGCACAAACCTTGAGAAGAATCCATGTACCTAATAAATTTAGTCAGTTTTCACCACTAAACTTGCAATTAAGTGACTTGTGCTACGGACCATATTTGATGTGATAGGAAAAGCAAGTCGGTGGATCACACTTTGGCAAATTACACCTGTGCAATCTGCTATTGGTTTGTTTCAGCTGAAAGCTGGTACAAAGCTGTGTGTTGAA
Source organism: Xenops minutus (assembly GCA_035221455.1). NCBI lineage: Eukaryota > Metazoa > Chordata > Aves > Passeriformes > Furnariidae > Xenops > Xenops minutus. Next base: position 75,150,830 of record JAWWEE010000105.1, on the reverse strand, counting down.
AATTTGTATGTTAAATGCCTTATGGGTTTTAAATTCTTATTGCTTACCAGGCTCTAACACAAAAATCAATTTCATTAAAGCAATACTAAGCAGTTTATTGAAGAACCTGATTTTCCCTTGTGTAAGGCTTATCTGAAATTGTTTTAGGTGGTGGCAATAAATTATTTTCCATGGATCCAGATAAAGAACTTCAGATCTCAACTATTTTATCCAATAATCAACACAGTGCATACAACTTTTGTTGGCCTCTGTAGAAACAGACATATCTTTGCATTTCTTAAAGCTAAAAGAAAGTTTGAGACATTGAAGCAGGAAAAATCTAAAATTTTGTCTCACCTTGAAGATAGCACATGAAATGTTGGGTTTGAACACAGACAAGTAGAGAGCACCTCCAAAGAAGCAGTTATTTACTTTCAATCAAGTATATAACAGCAGTTTTTGGTCTTTCCTCCTCTCTGTAGGTGTTAACCTATATGATCTCATATGCACTCAAGCATAATTATCTGATTTATCTGCTATTAGATTAAACACATGAAGTTAATGACCTACCAAAAACTTTAGGGACTCAAGTCCTTTCCTAAATAACATGGAGATGATAAAACCCGGCAAATAACCACTTTCTAGTGTACATTATGCCAAAGTACCTGCATGTTCCATATAAAAATTTGAGCTGGTCAGAACTTTCCAATTGAAACCTAATAAGCACTTCAACATCCCCAAGGCACTTTGGGAATTTAGCATCTTTTAAGCCCACATATATCACAAGAGGACAATTCAAACCTGACTGTACCCAGTGCTTAAGTGCTAGAGGGTAGTACAAGAATAAGGTCCCAAACTTAGTGGGAGCTAGGCAATCCTGTGGGATACCATTGGCTACATGTCCAAGGCAGTGGCTGCTAATCTTATGAATAAAGATTAATGCCAGCTATTTCTAGACTCAGGAGTGATCTCAGTTCCTGCTGAGTTCCTCTAAGCACTGGGATATCCCATACAAGGCAGGAGCTGCCCCATTAGAGATTTTGTGTTTTCCCTGTATTACTCAGTTTCTTATCAGTTATGTCCACTGTTGAGCTGAAGAGCTATGAAGCTCAGTGCTGGCCAGTTGTAGTTAAAACTCTTTCATACTAAAAAGAAAGCCAACTCAATTAATGTGTTACATGAACCCAGATGGGAGATGAACTAAAGCTAATTATTTTAAAAGTTACAACCAAATAAAATATTACCTTTTGAATATCACCACATTTCTTTTGCTGTTTGTATTTTATCCTTTCCATAAACAAAGGAAATTTATATGATCAAAAAAAAAAAAAGAAAAAAAGCACTAGCATTCAGAGTAGCCTTACAGACAACAGCAATTAACCCTCTACCAAACTTAATCTCTTCCAGTGCAGTAACCTTTCAGTTGTGTTCTCTCTATTTTTCCTTTTCAGTAGTGATGCTTTGTGCTCACTAGACTGATAGTACTGCTCATCTGCACTGCTTTTTGCATTGTTATTCTGCAAGATGACATCAGAAACTGTGCTCATTCAAAGAATTATATGCACATTTAGATTTTTAATGTATTTTGACTCTCAGGTTTTACTCCTGTACCTACATTTTCCTACACTTTGCTACTTTAAAAAAGGATAAATCATGCAAGCAATCAAATAAAATGCCAAAAAGTCACATTTTGCATAGTTGTGGCAAAGCCAAAAGGACATAATAAAGAATTTCTGTGGTGTCTGGATTGCTTTCAAATCAATCTTTGTAAAAGGAAGAAGTCACTGAAAAATGTCAAGGGCCTTTACAATTTACCAGGACTTATTATTTGATTTTGATTAATACTCCACAATTTTGCCAGCATTTCATCAGCATTAAATCTTAAAAAACTAGGTAAGTGCTACATCCAGCTCCAAAATGAATATAGTAATTAATAGTGCACAGCAAGAAAGATTACCACTCTAAGAGAAGAAGCGAAGCGAGGTATCATCACCCTGTATCAGAAACAATCATTGCTCTTTGCAGTCTCATACCAATGCACTCATACTGCCAGCAGCCATGCAGATTGGAGAGCTAAGGAGAAGTTTTGGAAAGTAGTGCATAAGCACATCAAAGTCGCCCCGCAGAGATTTCACTGTTCCTCTGCCTAGAGAGGGTCTGGGTGAGTGAGAGCACAACAAGGCAGAAGCCTCCACAGGCTTGTTTGTCCACATAACCAGGAGTCCAGAGTACAGAGCCTCTATTTTCAATTATGCAGGTAGCATGCAGCCTGGAAGCTTCACTTCAATAGAAAAATAGATACATCTGACTAAAAGCCATGAAAAGGTCATGTCTGAATACTAGAGTATAACCATTTTTAGAATTCAATTTGGAAAAATACAATTCCTTTCATGACACAATTATCAGGATCATTAGATGTGCAGAAAGTGCTACAAGTTCTTTAGCTAGCATTGCTGGTCAGTTCTTGACTTCAGCTGGAAGATGGCACCTCCAACAGTAAAGGGCTCACCAACTTCATGATGAACCATTGATTCAGTGAGATAAAATGCTTAAGTGCCACCTACTGAATGATAAGAACCATTTCCTGATCTTTCTATGTCCTTTCCTTGGGTCCAGCATCCAGCCATTGATCCTGTTTCCTGCTAATTTGAAATTAAATTCAAGAGTCATAAAACACATCAGTCCAGACAGGCAGCCTTAAAAAGCCTTAGAATTAAGTTAAAGAAACTAAAATTTGTTTGATTTTGTTTGTTGGGTTTGGGTTTTATCAACATACATGGAGTTCTTTCTTCTAAACATCAAAAATACATATTTCAAATCATTCCATGGATACAAAATTATGTTTCTGGCACACAAAAAGGATTCCTGTTTTAACTCTTTATGCCAATGTTAGTATGCAGGTTCACTGAAGTTTAGATGTCTTGTCTGCAATTATCAGGTTCAGAAATAATTAATAAATATCTCAAGTATTTTGACAAATAAGTCAGTCATGTAAGTAACAGGCAACAATAGACAAAGAAAATAGAAGTTGTGCTTGTCAGCATGAAGAATTTCACTGCAGGAGAGCTGCTGTGACTATCATTATTTCAATGGTCAATGGAGGTTGCTATAGAAACTACATAGCAAGCCATGTAAGCAAATGAAATATGATAAAACCAAAACTAAAACAGTGAAAGGATTAAAAAAAAAACAACAAACAAGGTTCTCTTCAACAGCTTAAAATATTTTATCTTTCAATGATATCAGAAACTGACAAGATGCCTAGTAATGATATCACATACATATCACTTTTATATATATCCCATCATGTATCATAACACATAATAATAAAAACCAGCATTAAAAAACCCCTTTCAATATCAATTTAAAAATAAAATAACATCATTTTAATATGTAAAAAATAGTATTTGGCTTCACAATATACTTACCCTCCATAATACTAATAAGTAATTATAATATCTCTTGTATGACATATTTTCTTTGCTTAGAGAAGAAATAACACTTTATTATTTAAACCAGCTTTTATATTTGCCAGAAAATATTTGCAATGAGTTAACTGCCTGAAGTATGCATGTGTTGATGATAACAACTTGGCTTCTATTCATTCAGTTCATGTCACAGTTCATATTGATTCAAATATTTGCATTTAATGAATGAAGTCTGAAACTCTTCTTCCATTCTGGATAATCAAGTAAATAGCCAAAGCGAGATTTTAAAACAAGGGAGATTGAAGAGACTGAGAGATCTTACCATTCTAAAAGGAAAGGATGCATATGATAGGTGATCAAATATCATTCTGTTTATACAGAATCCATGGGCTGTATTCTGTGAACGTTTTGTTGATTTTTCTGTAGCCACATTGCCCTTTATATTGATTTCTCTTGTGTACCCCTCCAGTAATAAGACAACATGATTTTTTTTTTCTTTTAGAAGTGAATACAATAAATATAAACAGAAAAAGAACCAGCAAATCCTCTTATTTCGTTTTCTAGTCCTGTGATTAGGGTTGAGTGGCAGAACCCTGAGCTTTTCATTCCAACTGCTGCCTGGCTGGTTTTGTTTGTTTGTTTGTTTGCTTGTTTGTTTTTTTTTTTTATTTTGATAGAGGATCCACAGCATTAATCACCAAAAGAGATGCATTTAATAGGCAAACACCAAGAGAATGAGAAAATCTGATATATCAAAATGAGAATTGTGCCAACTAACCAAAAACTACACAAGCATTAATGTCTTCAGACAAAGAAAAGCAACTTGAGGAACATGGCAAAACCAGAAAACATTTGCCCTCTATTCAACAGCAGCTTACTCATCTAGCCATCACAAATAAATCATTATCACGCAGCTTTCCAGGTCTATGGAAAAAAAAATGACAACATACAGAAATGATTACTTACATGTCCACTGAAAGCTTTGGCACTTTTAACTCCAAAGTCTCTTGAGAAATATTGATAGGCATATTGATAGGCTCTTGCCACTAGGTCACGTTAGAAAAAAAGAATGCCAAGTATTTAATAAATGTTTGCACAGGCACTATAGGAAAACACACGAGGATGACTAAACTGAAAGAGAGCATTTGAAACTTTATTCTTTTTAATAG
>JAWWEE010000105.1:74986699-75137820 GCA_035221455.1 Xenops minutus | reverse complement strand
GCTACCTCACAGTTCCCATACAACTATCCATCTGCTCACTCTTTCCTTACAACTAGGGAGTGAGTTTTGAGGAGGAATTGTATTTCTGTTCTCTGTGCAATATCTAGCTCAACATCATCATTGTGTATGAGTAGTGCCTCAGGAAACTACAGTGAAATCATTTACTGCTACTGTGACCAGAAATTATAGGAAAAATCCAAGCACCCTGCTAGTTTAATGTTGGAAACAAAACGTCATTGTATTCTATGCTTTGTGTAGTGTTTATTTATCTGTTGTCAGATGATGTGAAATGTTCTGTGTCACCAGTTCCTGACTAAGATGGTGAAAGGTGCAGAACATGGATAATATAGATTAAGAGTTTTAATAAATCAAGATACCAAAAAAAAAATATATATAAAAAAGTGCAATCCTTTTTAAGTAAGTGAGTTCTTATGCAGTGTATCCATCAGCTACACTTGACCATCACACTCAATTTTTGCTAGTATTTTTGCAGTGTTGTTTGGACAAGTTCACTCCAACAAAAACAAGTGTCTAAAATGATATTCTACCATAGTGGAAGAAAATAACTAATCAATAAATATGTGACTGAAATTAAATGGCTATGGATTTGCTCATACTAATGCTGTTGCGACTAAGCTAATATCTCACCTACGCAATAGACATATTCCGTCTCGCTTATAGTTTCTGCATATTCACTTAACATCATGTTTACCACGTCTCAGAGTATGGACTCACATAAGCTGATTGCTGGGCCGCTGAAATCTCATTCTATTGTCTTGCTGTTCCTTTTTCGGTTCCACAATCTCTGATTCTTGTCTTGTTCACTATTTCTTACAAAACTTTACTGCCAGCAAATATCAGAAATATAATACACCTTTGCTGTGAAAAGGATTGGATAATTCAACCCAGTCATGATTATTCTTCAAATTTTCAAGCTATCAGCAGCCTGTGAAAGTTTTTGCAAGCTATGCTGGTGAATAGGTCCTTATCATGCTGTCAGCATCAAGTAGAACTCTGGTTTCAAATACTAATGTATGAAAATTTCACAACGCTGGAAGAAGACTACAGCCTCCCTGAATAGGTTGTCCTAGTTCTTGAAGGATGATCTAATCAGAAAGAAAGAGTATGTTTCCTTTCTATATCTCAGTTATTCTGGGAAATCAGAGAGAAAGAGAGTAATAAAAGTGTGTGAAACTCATTGCTACATTTTGAAACTAAGGACTAGATTTTCATTAAAATCATACATAGAAACTTTTTTTTTTGTCATGCTTTATTGAAGTCACAGCAATTTCCCCTTCTCCTACTGACTGCTGTGAAAGATGCGACTATGAATTTATTAAAATATATCCTGCTTCTTTAAATCTGTTCAAATTCTTCCATGATTATTGTCTTTAAATAATGTCACAGATACAAAAGGAATTAGTACTGATGCTTCTCAATTTTCATGCTCATTTGTATGCTACATATTTTGTATGGAGAAGTCAAATTGTTCACACCTAAGGAAATACCACACTCTATACTTATCTGAATTTTTATTTAGCAAAGTCAAAGATTTTTCTGTAAGCCATATTTTCTTAAAAAACAGAAAGAAAATTAAAACAGAATATATTAGCATTGCTAATCAACACTCTGCGATTTTATACCTGGTTATCAAAAGAAACTTTCATGCAACCAGGAATTAGAAGACAGAATACTGTCACTGGTGTTCTCAAGAAGAACCTTTTAAACAAGTTTATTATTAATATTAGTAGATCACAAGAATACATAGAAACACGCTGCCAAGAATTGTATCTGGGATATACAAACATATTTTTGAGACTTTAAAACCATTGCTAATTCTCAGATAGATACAAGGCTTCCAAGAACAGGACTTATTATTTACTTAACAGCCATCAGTATTTTGCAGCTTTCTCTCTGATGGCACTGCTAAAAATCTTTTACTAAACAGACTATGTTTAGTTTTATCATTCAGATAATTAATAACAAGCTTCAATCTAGTTTTGAAATATTTATTGTATTTCTTATCTCTCCAATCTTTTGTTAGCTATCAGAATGTAAGGAATATCATAAATAAAAATATTCTGCTTCTGAAGTTACAGATAAAAATTCTAAACATGCAATATAAAAATAATACAATATTATTTTTTAATTCTATTGCAAAGCTCTTTTTCTCTAATAAAGCTGACAGACTCAAATAACAGTTGATTTGTAGCAATATACCCAGACTGGGATTCATCTTCTGTCATTCAAGATTTCTCCTTTTAGTAGTCCAAGTCACCATGGCCTCCTTCAAGATCAATAAAAGAAAGCATGTAACTTCAGAAAACCATTCATGTAAACTATCTTAATACAGCCACTTTAAGATGAAATTAATTGCTTGCTTCTCTCATTGACCATACAAGATCCCTAGAGAGACTAGCCCAAATTTAAACAACTAAATTTTAACATCTAAATTAGGGAAGATGAATCTTCTCCCCATCTGTAAAATTGCTTATTTTACAAGCAAGCCAGAAAATCAGCTGCTATAGCTGCATGCGCTAATATCCAGGCTGCTATGGTGACCCTGAAAGCTCTTCCTTTTTTAGTTTTGCTCTAGTCATTGCAAGTCATTAATATGTCACTGATTTTCCACTATTAATTTCTTTTCTCATTGATTACCCTTTTCCATATGTAAGGAAATGTTGACCTGCTTCTCTGAATAATATTTAACAGTAGCAACAACTATTGTCTCTCTTTGGATCAAGCAGAATTTAAAACTTAAGAAAATCTTTGCTCATTTATGGTTTAGCAAGACTTTTCTCAGGAGACAACCTGCTACTCATATGAAAAGACTATAAAATGAAGAATGTCACCTTGGAATGACTAACATCCTAAAAGCAGTAGAATCCCTTTTAAAAAAAATATACATAAACTGTACAGCTGCAGATAACTTTCAAAGTACAATTGTCTGATCCTGTTTTGTTATTTTTTTAGTTCTATTATCAAGCTCATTCATAGATATTTTCAATGATAAAAGACCCAAAAATAATTAGGAAGTCAGAATGACTTTATGAAAGAACATGAAAAAATAGTAAGAGTAAATATATTTTATGAGCAGTCTAAATTAGGTTGTCTTCAACTTTTGTATGGTTGCTTGCAAATGATTGTCCATTTTTTATTAAATGTGAGGGTGATTTAGCATTGTTTCTTGAATGAAAGGTATTGTTTTTACATTTATATAGATGTAGAACCTTTCTTCCAATAGGAAAAATGCCTAAGGAACCAATGATTCAGTTTCTTGCTATCAGGTGCCTTACTTGCTTTAATAATTTAATGCGTTAAATAAATTTTACTTTATTTATCCAAGTGGAAGTCTGATCTGTGCATATTGTGTGTCGCTAACCTATGCTGTGTCACATATTAGTACCAAAACTTCTATAATTATTGTACAGTTATTCTGCGGTGCCTATGAGTCCTACCTTGTTACTAACATTAGTGAATGTTTCCAGAGGTTGTTCTTCACCACAGTCTTGGGTGATAATGCACTTAGTGACTCACAGATGGAACTGTGCATTTACAGGCACTTCTCCATAGACCTTCCTCTGAGAAATATAATGGAAAAGTCAGGTGCTGGGGAATGCATCTGAGTCTTTTCAGAGCCTGAATTTGTAGACTTCTGGACTTCATATAAAGAGATATCAGCTAGGTTCTTTAGTCCTTTGCTTTTTTTGGGGGCTAATTATTACATTTTTTTATACATTGTGCATACTTTTAAGTATCTTATACTTCTTCCTCCTTCATACTACATTCTTTTCAGTTCCTCTGCTTTTTTTTTTTTTTCTCATATCTTTTCAATACCCTTCTTCCTCTCAAATTTTGCTCATCATGCTGAGTGAATTCATCTCACCACAGAAATGTTAGGTATTTTGTCTAAGGCGGTTATCTCAACTTCCTTTATGGTCTACAGAGAATGAGTGTGTTGATCAAAGTTATTTATACTGTGCACTTTATACATAAGCCTCAGCTGGGGTCATACAAGGCTTCTTAGCAACCTCCACAGGTGGAGACTGGATAATTACTTTGGCCTGGATGATGAACTTTGAGATACTTACAGTCTGGCAGTGCAAGTCCCATCTGTTATAACTATCTCATTGTCCTTTTCTGCTGTAAGCTTTACACTCTTTAGTTTCTCTTCATTAACTCTATTTGTACTTGTGCACTCCAACCTGCCTTTGTCTTCTGCTTCTTCTGCAACTTTGAGAAAAACACAGTGACTAAGGTTCTCAGTCTTATTAATGTTGGTTTCCCTTTATTGTTTTTTGCTTTCACCCTTCTACATGCATGCTTTCAGTGTGGCAGATTAGATTGCAAATGCTTCAAGTATGTAGGAACCATATGGGGTTTTTTCTGTAAGTCAGCTGGTACATTTCAAATGCTCTTTTTTCTAGTACTCGCCCAGGTGTTAATAGAATGGAGTGTGTACTAGAGACAGAAATTTTCACCTGAAACAGAACACAGAGAGTTTTAACTTAGATGGTCAAGGAGCAAGGTTGCTCACCAAGGTCTGTAGGCATTTGTTCTCGTGAAAATACAAGATAATCTTAAAAGAAATTCTAAGGATATTTCTTCTCCCTGTGATTTTTTTAGGGTGGTATTTTCTTTTCCTCATAAGAAAAAAAGGGATCAATTTGTTCAGTCATACTGTGTTTAATTGGGGGAAAAAAAGGAAAACAAAATCAAAACCCAAAACAAAAAAACAAGCAAACAAACAAAAAAACAAGAAAGCAAGGAAAAATTTCTGTAAGAACTTTATCTTTCAATGTTTTAATAAATTCCCTACACAGATGATTGATAATTTAAATTCAGCTTAGTCAACCACAAAATGATCAATGATTAAAAGAATTGCTTTACTTAGAACCATCAGAAATATTTCTGGCAAGTCACACAGCTTTTCTAGGCAATTAAATCTGACATGCAACCTTAGTTGTCCTCTACATCACTTAAACTATAGCCTAAATGCATCCAAGAAAATTGTAACTGCTTTTTCTAAGACAAAATAGAAAAAAGCATTCATGCATGTTAAGCAGCCTTTTTCATTATTTCCCAGTAACTTCAAAACTCTGAGGTTCCAAAAGCCTAGTCAGATAAGTGAAACACTTCACCCACGAGCAAATACCTCAGAAATGACCATTAAACATCACATGATTACACATGAAACAGTCAGTTTTCAACTAGGTCTTCTTTCCTTGCTTAAATCAGAGCCAGAATCCAAAAAACTATGTAGTTCAAGAGGTATTTCATGTGCAGAGGCTGATGAAAAGAAAAGCAGAAGATGCTAGCTAGGAGAAATGAGGGAAGACAGCAAGTAAGCAGAAAACCCTCCTCATTCGAAATAGCTGGGACACCCGAACTTCAAGCCTTGCAGCTGTGAAAAGTCTCATGAGGCTTTACTGATCTTAAGAGCTCAGTCTCAGTTTTGAAGGAGAGATATATTTTCAGTGTTTTCTGTCCTGAATTATGCTGTCACAGCTGCACTGACAGTATAATTTTTTCTAAAAATAAAATAAGAACAGAGATCTTGTTTGTTGTGTTTGAAGTACTTTCCTCTGAATGTTCCTCCAGTAAGGCAAAAGTTATTTCAGAATTTTACGTCATCTTGCAATGCAAGTATTAAAAAGTATGAAAGCACCCCTCCTGACTTCTATACTGCCCCACTTCCTGCAAAAAATCAAACCAGATGACAGCTCAGTTTATTTGTTATTAGGAGGAATGGGAAGAGTCTAATGTTGTATACATCCTCAGACCATTATTTCTGTGCCAGCTTGAGTTTCATAATTTAATTCAATTCCAGTAGGGCAGAGCACAGCAATACATTTCATAAAACAGTAAACTATGCAAACATGACATCGAAGTTATAATGCAGTATTCATATGCATGCTGAGTTGTCATTTTTATAACACAGCATTTTCACCAGAGGGACACTTAATTAAAAACAGATTCTTTGTATCTGGTATCGAACTAGTACCAACAGTTAATTCATTGTAATGTTATTTTTCTATCAGGAGCTAGTCTTTAATTGTGTTGAAAAATGCAGCATGCACATTTGATTTGAATTAAATAAACCATACTAAAGCTCAGCAAGAAGCAAAAAGTGGATAACCATTTTGTAGTAGAGGAAAAAAAATCCAACCATGTACAATCTACAGGAAACCATGTTGAAGAGAAAGGAGGCTGTCAACATTATACAATATAGAAGATAGACAGGTGTAAAAGTAATCTCTTAACATTATTTCCTGTACGTTACTTAATGTTAACAATATCCTTACCTAATACAATACCCAAACAAAGATGCTCCCTGCCTCTAATCTCCATCTCAGATACACAGGGGATTGGACTCAGTAGAAAATTATAAGTCTAGACATGTTGTATTTGAGGATTTTCTTTTCTCACTCTTTAATTCACTTCTCTGCATTTAAAGAAAAGCAGTGCTTTAGCAGGCTTTTTAACGAGGACATGTGTTCATAAATAAAGGGGCTAAAAATGATCCAGGTATTGCAGGAATCATGGGAAACTACAGAGAGAAAAATATACATGGCTGCTACTGGTGAAAAGACTGGAATGAGTTAAGTAGGGACTGGACACTTTTAGGCAAGAAGTTCAGAAAATCTTTTCAAAGGAGAGCTCTGTAAGATTTGGACAAACACTTTCTTGCAGATTTCTGTGAATGTATGCTGCCAGCTATAATTCAGAATTTCACAAGCAGATGACTGCCTAAACATGAGCCAAAGCTTTTTACCTGAGACGGACTCTTCCTTAGTACCAATACGTCCTGCCTCAGTGCCTTATGTCACATCCCTTGGGCACCACACAGTGCAAAAAATGTTGGCCCCAGACTTGGGGAACTGTGTTTCCAGAACCTGAGCATGGTCAGACCTGTGCTATATTTCATTATGAAGATTCTTAAGATGCTCTAAATCAGCTTGATTTTGCCTCCTTTGTCTGTACATAGCTTTTGCTTGCAAATATGTTGTCTTTGTGTTCCTACTTTGAATTAATTGGAAAATTACTCCATCATTTTCTGCCAAAAAGCAGAATATGTTCATGGATCCACTGATTTTACTATATCTAACTGCTCAAATCATGCCTACATCTTTCAGTTGTGCCTTTGACCAGCACCACAAAGAATATCAGGCTAAAAGTCTGATATAAAAGTCTGTAGCTGTAGCTCAGACTACACAACCTGTAGTCTATACATCACACTATGCATCACTGTATTACTCAGCCCTTGTTCAGCAAATGACTTGTTCTTCATCTCAAGAGTTGGCAATACTGCAATCAAGCTAAAAACCATAATGGTAATTTACTGGGAGGAACAACGTGTGATGGGCTGACCCTGGCTGGATGCCAGGTATCCAAAATAAAAAAGATTAGTTCATCAGGAAGAACAGGAGCTCATGCTGCTACCACACTCTTTAGTTGGTGGTACTTTAAATGCTACAGGCATGAGTGAAGCCTTTAGCAGGAGTCACAACTGGCCCTCACACTGGGCCACAATAGTTGTCTTTTTTGGCCATTATGAGTCTGCAATCTGTGAATGATATAAAGAGAATATATCCAGCTAAAGGGTATTTATTTTACTCCCATGGTTGAAGTAGTGTCTATCTACCTAAATGTGAACATTACTAAACATACAAATGTACATCCGAGGAAATAAAATATTATGTCCTTTATGCTAGAAAATTAGTCATTTTCTAATACTGAATCATAGACTTATTGATATTGCAATTTTTATTTTACCTGTTTTATTAAAGAGGACAATAAGCAGTTGCAGCCTCTCCATTCACTGATCATACAGGAAGCCTGGGTACACGTGTCCAATCTTCTGTAAAGATGGATGAGATTAATCTAACTCTTGATTTCTGAGACTTAAGCATAACACTGTCAATAGTTGCCACATGCGAGTTCTGGCTTTTAATCAGAACTTATTAGAAAATGAGTAATTTTCTGGCCTAAAAAAGAAAATGTGTAGCACTAAATTGGTGTTTTGAGGGCTTTCTTTTGTCATCACAAACCTTTCTGACAAGCCAGCCTCAAATCACTTTTTTAGATTAAATGTGAAGAAGATATATAACAGCATTAGCTATATTTTTATAGACACGGTTTAGTTTAGCAGTTATTTTAGTTTCAGTTTCATTTTCAGATATATTTTCATTTTCAGGCTGCCCATAGTTGTTTATTTATGCCCATGGTAAGTTCTGACCAAAGCAAAAAGATATCTCAGAATAGCATTTGTTGAATATTCAAAGAAAGCCTTTTGTTTCTCACAGTGCTCTAGTAAACACTGGTGGCTAACCAAATGGAAAGCGGCTCTGCAGAGGACCAAGAGATCTAGTTGTGGGTCTCTTGGTACAAGACAGCCATGAACTTAATGTAGGAAAACAAAGATGATGAAGAAATATGTCATATGAGAAAAGGCTGAGAAAGATGGGGTTGTTTAGACTGGAGAAACGAAGGCTAAGGGGAATCTGATCAACATGTGCGAATAACTGACTGGAGGTGGGAGATGAGAAAGATAGAGCCAGACTCTTCCCAGTGTAGCCCAGTGACAGGGCAAGAGGCTATGAGAGCAAACTGAAATTATATGTAAACATTAATAAGCTTTTCTGCAGTGCAGGTGACAAAGCACTGGCACAAGTTACCCAGAGAGGGTGTAGAGTCTCCATCCTAGAAGATACTCAAAACCTAACGGGACACAGCTCAGGGCATCCTGCAGTAATTGAGCTTGCTTTGAACAAGGAACTTGGACTACAGATCTACATAGGTAGCTTCCAAACTCAGCCCTTCTGTTATTCTATGATTCTGTAATTTATTTTTTCAATGAAAAAGAACCGTTGTTATAAAAGCCAAATTTTATAGAATTTATTATTTTATTAAGCCAAATTATTATAAAAATGAACAGCTTCACATAAACATTCTGACAGAAATTTCCAGTTCTGGTGTTAAGAAAGACAGCACTTTTAGAAATTTTTGTATTGCTTTGGAGAGGGAATAGACGTAAATCTAATCTATTTTTGTTACCCAAAGAACTTAATACAAAAAGGTTCAATTTATTATTAAGGGAAGGCAGAGAAAAATTACTATCTGTGTAGGCAAACATGCACAGAAGAGCATAAGAAAGTAATTACCTAATGCTCTGATTTGACATGCAAGTAAGTATAAACTAATACTGACTTGAGTCTCCTAATCATGTTCACACTGATTCAAATGAAAATGCATGTTTTCTATTACAATGATTTTACCACTGATTTAATGGAATTTCTCTCCAGCTAAGAGTGATTATTAGTCACAGAAGTGCTGTAATGCTGTGACCCTTTCAAACTTTTGCTATGAAACAGTTGTTATTGCATTTCTAATATCCAAATAGTTGCAGTTGGATTCACATAATTTGACAATTACCTTGCAACAGAATATCCTTATGTAATTTAGAGTTTTCTTATGATGTCCATTTTCAGAAATACAATGGAGTACTTAATCTATTGATTGAAGTAAGAAGTTAAATGGTTTAGAAACGTTCCTCTCCACAGATTTGACAGGATCATTTACACTAATATTCAACAAGACAAAACAAACAAAGATATATCATTTAGAGACTAACTGCTATTCTTAAACATCTTTATACCTTTCATCCAATTGTAACACTGATAATATATTTTTGAGCAGATGATTCTCTATAACTGTTTTTTGATATTGCATTCCTATCAAATGGTTAAAGGATTTTCTGTTCTCTCATTTTTACATTAATCTTGTTGGTTTAGGTTGTTTTGTATACTATGCTTTTTGCAGAGGTAAAGCCGTAGAGAGAACCCATGCTAGCATCTCACTATTATGTATCTTTTCTATAAGTATCAGTGATAAAACATAGAATCATGGAATCATATAATACCCTGAGTTGGAAGTGACCTGCAAGGATCATCAAAGTCCACATCCTCACCCTGCCCAGGATAGTTCCAAGAGTCACACCATTTGCCTGAGAGCATTGTCCAAATGTTTCTTGAACTCTGTCAGTCTTACTGCATTGATCACTTCCCTGAGGACCCTGTTCCAGTGTCCAGCCACCCTCTGAGTGAAGAACCTTTTTCTGATATCCAACTTAAACCTCCCCAGCCAGAATTTCAGGCCATTTCTTCGGGTTCTGTCACTAGTCATCACAGTAAGAGAGGAGATCAGTGCCTGTACCCATCTCTTTCCCTTACAAGGAAGTTGTAGACTGTGATGACGTCTCCCCTCAGTCTCTTCTTCTCCAGGCTGAACAGGCCAAGTGACCTCAGCCACTATTCATGCCGCTTTTCCTTAAGGCCCTTCATCATCTTCATTGCCCTCCTTTGGACAAACTCCAATAGCTTAATATTTTTCTTATATTGTAGTGCCCAAAACTGCACATAATATTCAAGGTGAGACTGCCCCAGTGCAGAGCAGAGTGGAACAAACCCCTCCCTTGCCTGGCTGGCGATGCCCCCAAGGACATGATTGGCCCTCCTGGTGCCAGGACACTGCTGACTCAGATTCCACTTGCCATCCGTCAGAATCCCCAGGTCCCTTTCTGTGGCACTGCTTTCCAGCATCTCATTCCCCAATCTGTATGTACACCCAGGTGCAGAATCCAGCCCTCATCTTTGCTGAACTTCATAAGGTTGGTGATTGCCCAGCTCTCTAATTTGTTTGTGGCTCTCTGCAGGGCCTCTCTGCCCTCGAGTGAGAGATGACTAAAACAAGTGGCAGAAAATTTTGAGTGGGCTGTAGACACTGGCCCATGTGTTATGCTTAGCACACTCTGGAGACTGAATACCAATAGTGAAGAAACTGCAGTCAAAGCATTGCCACAGCATGTCCCTGTGTTCACAGTGAGTAGAGATTTTGCAGGTTCACGTAGACTTATGTTATGCTGTTAGAAAAGTTTGCATGGATAGCTTTGTGACATTCAACACGATGAAATGTGGAGGCAGAGTTGTACTCTTAAGTGACAAAAACTCGTGTCATGTAAATTGTACATTCAGCAGCAGCTGCTCTGGCACCAGGACGGTCAGCTTTTTTAAAACTTTGCAAATAATAATATTTAAATTTATTGGACATAATGAAGATAAGTAATCTTTTCTTTTCCTTTTTTTTTTTTTTTGTGGGTACAAAGACATATTTGGGGAAGTTGGTCAACTGCCAGTTCAAGAGAAATGCTAAATGTGAGAAGTACTTTAGACATACATTAGCTAGATAAATTAGATAGCTTGAAAGCTCCTTTCCTCACTGTAGGATAATCAAGCAACTTGGTCAACCTCCAATCCAAGATATTTATTTGACTTGCTGCAAGCTGCAAAGGGATATACAATACCCCATAGCATTGGGAAATACAGAACCGAAACAGCCAGGCCTGAAGAAAAAATACGCTTTTGAATACCAGGAGCCAGGAGCCATCCGTCACTGATGCAGAATCCCAGAATCCTGACAGCCTGCATTGATTTGGTTTTGATTTTTGTAGTCAGATCTTGCTCCTGAAAGCAGTGAAACAATCCTCTGTGACACTGTAGTTATGATAACAGACCAAATGACTTCATCTTCCAGAGCTGAGACACTAACTGGGCTTGCCAAAACCTGGAAATACCCTTAAAAAATTATTTCTTTAAATCATGCAAAGGGTTTAAAATTCACTTAATCAAATATGTGCAGGTCTATACTTGCTGAATTTTGCATACTTCATCATAAGATTTCCCATAATCATTGTCTTAATTCTGCAGTGAAGCATTTGAGAAAAGGCTGCTAAAGGACTGCAAACAGCCTGACTCTTTTTCACACGCAGGGCTGTAAAAAATATGACCCTGAAAGAGTAGTTGGTATTAGTCTTTAGTTTGCTCATTTGTGTTTTCTGTCTGTTGTCTTTGCCAAACTTTACTTTCTATGTCACAACACATATAACGCCTAGAAAGTCTTTCAAGTCACATTGGTTTGTGGATTTTATTAACTTTGTTCTAGATTAAATTTTGTAAGTTATAATGAAAGACATATGTGTAGCTGTAGGTTCACCAAGCTATATTTTGTCTCTTTCAGTATTCTCATATGGTCTCAGAGGGTCAGAAGAATGTCCTGGCCCTTGTTCCTCATGCTTTTCCTCTTCTCAAGAGTCAGCATCTCTCCTGTTTTACTGGGAAAGAGTCACAATGTACACCACCACCTTCTTGAAGCTGAACATGTGAGCAACTGTGCAGACAATCCACACCACCAAATTCACCTGCTTCACAGTCCAGGGACATGCAGCAAACCTTCCACTGAAAACATCTTTGTCTTAAGGGGAAACACCAACTATGAGACTTAACTCAGTCCAAGTGTCAAAGGACTTGCTCTATGTAATGTTTAATTCTGGCTTTTTGCTCAGAGAGAGTTATGATATTTCATGGTAGGTTCTTAACTTTTCATGGTTTCTCAATAGATATTTTCTGCTTTTAAACCTCAGCTGAATTATGTAGTTGTAGGTTTTGTAACTCAAAAGGGCCTGACATGTAGGTGAATAAGGGGGCTAATCATTTTTTCTGTAAAGAAGAAAAATATGTATATTTTCTCAAGCTTAGTAGAGTGTAATAGATATCCTAGATGATAAAGGCTCACAGTTGTAGAGTAGTTAAAGCAGGACTCGTCAGTCTAAATGAATTAAAACCCCTTTAATTCCTCAGAGGCCTCTCAATTTCTCTTCAGATTTAAATTGTAGTCACAGCCTCCTGTTAACTAATACGCATGCTGTGGATTTTCCATCCTATTCATCACAAATTCCTGCAGTAGTGGGAATGGGGGAGAAGGGGTGGAAAGGCTTCAGCTCCATTATAAATCACTAAGAAGTGACTGACAAATACCAACGCAGACCTTTGCACAGCACTGTGCTGGAGATGGCACTTTGCCAGGCAGGCTGCAGATACACATGGTGTTATCTCTGAGCAATTTTAGGGAAATGATATGTTTATTCTAAAGTGAGGGGAGGGTGGATTTTAATGGAGCTCTTGCTATTTCACTTGTAAAACAATGGAAAAAGTACTAGAACTGCCTTTTCCTGTTTTGTTTCGTATGCTAATAAGGGGGAAAAAAAGAAAATTCAATATCATACACTGTAAAAAATAAAAAAAGTAATAAAATTTATTTAGTTTTTCTAAATGTGTCCTGTATTTAGTTTTTCTTCTCAAGGTTTTGGTCACATTTCAATATTTTTGTATGTAATATATTCAACTTCCAGAGTATTTTATACTTCTGAAGCAAGCATGTTTACTTGAAGTAAAAATGTAATTTCCAAACCACTTCCATCTAATTAATTATATATGTTACATGTTTACTTAATAACAACTTTGTAAATTTGATTATTTATATGATTTATGTACACATCTGTCTGGTCACAGTTTGGTACTTGCCGTATAGCTACAACTATGCAACATGAGACTTAAATTATAATTCTTCAGGTCTGTACTATTTTTTGTTGATAGTTACAAGAGGACAGGTTGATCAACTTTGACATAAACACTAATATATGCAGTCAGTGTGTGCACTTTGTATTGATTTACTTAAGGGGTCACAATAATATATAAAATCTGAATAGAGGAGGGAAGAATTCAAGAAAAATCCAACAAGAAACAGTCTGGCTCTGCACATTGCTCTGCTAAGTAATATTATTACATATGTAATATTATGGCTCATAGGATATGCAGCTCACATTTATACAATGTCAAAAAATATCATGCATATTACACTTCTAGAAAAATACTTATCTTACCTTTTCCTGTGAGTCAGTATGAATTTTTTTAAATCACTAAAAGAGGGGTCAGTTTTTTGGAAGACAAGTGTCATATTTTTTAATCAGTTTTATTTATACTAATAGCATAAAAACGAATCAATAAAAAAGAACATAGAACTATTTTCAGGGTTCAAAAAAAAAAAAAAAAATACCAGAAAGGAAGCATTCAAATCACATTCCCTTTCATCTCTTGCAGCTTACTGATCACAGGCAGAAGGGAAAAATGTGGAACATATTCCAGATTTCCTCCTTGACTGTTGTTTCAGTGCCAAGAGGAAAATAAGTAAAATATTATGTAAAATATTAAACATTATGAGCCAAATATTCTTCAGGGGGTCTGGAGGGAAGACAGCCAAAAGAAAATGCTTTTCAGTAGGGCTAATGATATTAACTTCCTTTCTAAAATACTTTGGAATACATAGCTCATAAGCGACAAGTATCTTTAACAATTAATAAAAAAATAATCCACTCCGCATTCTTACCAAACTGACTATTCAGCACAAATCACAAGCACAAAGGAAGATAATTTTAATCGAATTTAAAAAAAAAAAATTAAAACCACTGAATTTCAGAGGTGATGAAAGTGAAGTGTTAATTGCTAACTACATTGCTCAGCGTTTCTTCTCTTCATAAATATGGCTCTTGAAGTTACACAACTAGACACTTGCTCTCACTGGTGTTCATAATAAGCCAAGCACAAGGATCTTGTCTGGCAAGTTTCATTATGGCAATACCATTTTATTAGTTTTCCTTGTCCCTGTGAAGAGGTATTGGACAAGAATCAAGAACTATGACTGGGATGAAAACATCTTGCATTTTAACAGTGAACAACAAATATAAGAATTGACATACAAGAAGGCAGCAGGCAAAGCAAACTTTAAGATTACTTACACAGTTGGTTAGGGTGTTTTTTTGTTGTTTTTATATCATATAAATAAAATTCAAAATAGGCATTGTGAGCCCATTTTACTTCATGTCAAAGAAATCTACAGGTTCAAGAAAAAAGAGGAAGAGAGTGTATCAAGGTGTTTATTTTCCAAAGGAAATGAACAATCTATAACTGCAATTCTGCATGTGTGTTATCCCCGGCTGATTACTTGTAGCATCCTGCAAAGATGATCAGAAAGGGATTTGAATGAAAGCAGGTTAGCAGATTTGAGGCTTTATTTAAAGAGAAAAAGCTGTGTGACCAAAGCCATGATATCACTCATGGAGATGATCAAGAGCAGAAGTGGATAAATTGATCTTCAATATTAGGAAGAATGGTAAATAGATGCATTAAAGTACAACAGTGGGTAAGTGGCTTTGAAGAAGGATACAGAAATGTTGGGCTGGACACGATGGAAACCCTTATAAAGTTTGTAAGACAGACATGGTCTCCTCAATGGAAGGGACAAGGAGAATCACTTTACATTCTCAGGTCAGTATGCATTATTTGGACCTGAGAGAAGGAGTGGCAGAAAAGATTAACATCTCTGCAAGACAGGTCAGAAGAAGGCAGCAATAGAGGAATTAAATACCACTCTCTAATATCATTCAAGATAGAGTGGCTTTACCATTTCCATGAATATCCAGACAGAGGCCTTTTTGTTTACTTCTTTTAGTCATGAACAGAGATGGACAGATGCATCAGACTTTGAAACTGAGTTGTGGTTTAAACCATACATATAGTCCAACACATATGTATCACACAGACCTGCTGAAGAGTTTAACCCAGTCTAGAAGGAGTCAAAGTTTTGATACACATTACCATGACCTTGGCAAGCAAAGTCCCCTCTTTCTAAGGACTATCAAATTCTCTGGATATTTTGACTGTGTATATTCAAATCAACACCTCAGAAAAATGACAGCAGCATAGCCGTAGCCATGCCACAGCAGAGCCAGATGTAATGCATACAGGCAACACAAGAGCTCATGGTGTGCCCCAACCTGTGTCTCCCAGACTCAGCAGAGTAGGCCAAGCTGCAAGATTTTGTGAAATGGAAAATCCTTTGACATTCAAGATAAGGTCAGCAAGGTATTGTCGATTGTTGCTTGTTGACAAACAGTGAGCTCTCATTTTGAGTCAGAGCTCTTGCAGCTGAAGTCTGTGCAACATATGATGTGTTTATTCATCCAGGCTAACCCAGAAAGTAGAGCCTTAAAAATTTATTTCACTTTATAAATTTACATTCCACAAATTTTATCACAGAGAGTTGCTATTTGTCTTTGCATCAGTACAGGGACCTAAACCAGCAGAATTTTATTCAAATTTTACTATTATTTAAACTTGTTGGAGAACAGAGAAAACTGTATCTTAATAATTTGTCAGGGGAAGAATTTCTACTTAGGATAATAAATTTTTCTGAAAAAGTGACCTGATTGTCTCTGTGGTCTATTGACAACTTTTAAGAGAGGAAAGGAAATTAAAAAGAAGACTGACTGACATCAGTCAGCTTCATTTTTCACATTGAAAAAAAAGGTGAATTCAGACAGATCATTTTGTCAAGACGCTTCCAGATAAAAAAATGCTTGTAAGTCACTGTTCTGAATTAATCTAGAATCATATTTCTGGCCACATTCTTTACAGAATAAATAATAAAAATCTCACACATTTGGCATGGAGGAATGTATTTAACGCTGAGGACTCATCACTTTATGGAAGTTTCACTCTCTTTTTTTCTTTTTTTTAACTTCTAAAAAATGGTATTATAATTCAGCATACTAAGAATGTATTCATGTGAAAAAACAATTGGACAAAGAAACAGGAGGTGGTACTTTTTACTCTTTTTTTTTGTTTAAAATAGATTTTTAAATATTTGAAAAAACATTGTTTCATGCATACAGTATTTTTGTATAAGGTAGTGAATATGACAGTTCTAAAGTAGCTTTTCTCAGCAAAGTGGCATGATTAGTAGGTAGGTAAGTAGGTAGGTAGGTAGGTAGGTAGAAGATTATAAATTGATAGATGATAGATTAAAGAGAGAGAGAGACAAAATGTTCTTCTATGCAACTAGATCTTTTCCAAAGAACTGCAAAAAAATTGTTGAGGTAAAAGACAAGTATGTTTTTTAGCAAAAGAAGGACAATGAGGAGGTGGGCAAAACCAGTATGACTCAGCAAAGTAGGATATCATTTCTCATATCCTTCAGGGTGTCTACAGCATACATATGTAATCATAACTTGTTAATTTTTAGGTTTTGTGCTTCTAACCTATGCTTTTAACTTCAGAAATGCTGTCTAGTTGCATGTTTGCTAATAAGCCAGTTCATCCTCATTTAAGGATTTCATGTGCAGTGTCTTAGGATGCTTCACAGGCCAACGAAATTTTTTGATGTGCTGGGAAGAAATTATTTTGTCTTTGGGTGCTACTTGTTCATTTGAACCATAATTACATTCTCAGAAACCTAAAATGCCCATACAAATAAATTAAAAAAAAAAGTTTACAATAATTTTTTATTCAGTTCCACAGAACCAAACACAGCATCAGAAATGTAATAGCAAGATTTATCAAAGAGCCTGGAAACACCCAAAGACTTGCAAAGATAATGAATAAATAGAAAACAACAACAAAATAGCCCATCGTGACCCCACATCCTAGCTGTGCTTGAGTTGGTGCTCAGAAAGCACTACACAATTGTGTATTTCCCACTAGTGCAACCAAGAATTCAGGTAAACAACTGAAAAAAGTTTCCATAATGGAAAACATTGGAACAGTCCAGCCTTGGTGATACAGCAAAACTGACCCAGCCGGCCAATTGCCACCCAGTGACATCTCGCCACAGAAGCACAAAGCAGCTACTGAGGAATATAGTGGAAAAGGGATATTTTTGGATTATACATGATGATCACAGCTGATGGATTTGGGATCTTTAGAAGCCTTTTCCAACATAAATAATTTTAAGATTCTATGATCTACTTGCCATTAACAGCAAGCATCCTTCCAAAAGTGTGGACAATCTCTTGAACTTTTTACTAATTTTGAAGTGACACAGTGGACAGTCTTTATATAAACTTATTACATAACATGACAATGTACATATATACAAAATCAATGTATATTTCCAGTGTCTTTACTTCCTTTCTTTAATGTTGCCTTGGTGAAACATGGAATATTTTCTTAAAAAAATCCCATAAATCTGAAGACATACAAAGGTAACATGCAGGTAACCCTCCTAACTTAGTGGTTACTTTTCTTGCTGCCTAGCTCATTGTTTCTGTCCTGTATTTGCACAGGGACAATTAAGTTTGGTGAGTATTTTTTCTTCAGCAAATCAAAAACTTTTGTTTTAATTACAAAAAATGGCAATGTGTCACTCAGCAGGTTATAATTCAACATGAGAGGAAATCAGATACATACAATTATGTGGGTAGCATTAAATATTTGCTCTAAATAGGAGAGGATTTTTTTTTTTTCATTTTATCCCTGTCTTTCATTAGTTTTGTTCTCATCTTCCATCGAACTTCCAGTCAAAAATGTCAGAAGACACTGATGCAATGAAGAAGGGCCAATATCTCACTCTAGCTTCTTTCTCCTAGACTTCATGTAGAAATTTGAGAGAACTTCGCAGCCAGCTTTCTTCAAATGATGGAAAGACTGACAGCAGCTCCTTTCCCTTGTAAAAACCCTCAGCCAGCATGAAGTCTACTTAATACAATAAACAACACAGTGTGAACTATTTTTGCAGGTGAGGTGTCCTGCTGGTGGCCCACCCATAAATCAAGGACACTGCCTAACAGCAAGGGAAGCAGCCAGACCTAAAAGAAGGGGAAATGAAGTGTTGCACATAACCCCCTACTGACTGAAGGTCACAGACCCATTGAGACTGACAATTTATTATAATTTATTAGTGCTGCATTTCTTCTTTAAACCAGCAGGAGCATCAGAATACAAGTATATGAATTCTGAAAACCTGAGGAAGAATAAAAGCTCTTTAGATGATATGCAGTGTGTGCATGAAGTAAAGAGAAATAAGGTACACATAGCTAATTCAGTAAATTTGCTTTCGACAAATCTAAAGTTTGAATAATGGGTGAAAAGCAGTATTTGTAAACATCTTGATGTGCCAGAAATTATTAATCAAGCTGTCACTAATAGAAATGTGCCAAAATTTTACTTTCCCCAATGCCTCGTACTTAGTATTTAGACTTGATATGAAAGATGTCCTGGAACTGTTACCGGAAAAAGTAATTAGAAGACCCCCATATTTTGTTTTTATTAAAAAAGAGCTCTAACACCATGTGAAGTAAACCCCCACAGTTTTGAAAGACTTGACCCAACTTTGTAGTCCTTCATCTAGAAAGGAGAGGAAGCCCAAAAATTCCTGAACTTCTCTGGTCACATATTAAAAGATTTCAGCTGATGCCAGGTTGCACAGCTCAACAGAAACTGTTCATCTGCTATGTAAAGAGACAACCCATGAGCAACCCATCAGCATTGTATATTTAACATAAGAGTTGGGGAAAATGCACTATCTTATATATAAAAAAAAATATTCATAGCAAGGGGAAAATAATTATTCTACCTCTCTTAGATTCTTAGTATCCACACTTAGATACTACATTAGCTAGCACACACTGGTTCTTGCTCTGTTTGAAAGTAGGAACTTCCACATTTATGACCCAAAAATTGTGATTTTAGAAGTTAAGGTAGACTTTTTGTAGCCACAGAATCAACCAAAATAAAATAATAAAACTAGCCAAGTGAAAATTCACTAGCTTCACATGGCTGGACTGATAAATCCTAAAGATTTCCTCGGAATGAAATATGAATATCAAAGTCATGTGTTGGGGAACATTTTTTTAATCAGTCATACCATTTAAAAAACTCCTAAACCAGAACAATACAATACCCCTCAGGAAAAGGAATGATCAAAAGAACAAACCCCTCTGCCAGATATAAATCACCCACTTAATGCATTACTGGAGGGTTCTTACGTTCAGGCAATGAGGACAGTTTAAAAATACAGTTTGACCATACGATATGATCTCTCAGAATTTTCAAGGTAAGATATCAGCTTTTTCTCTTTGACTGCAGATCCCAAATTCAGCTTATTCCTCCTCCCATGAAGTTTCAAATGACCTTCTGTTGTAACTTAAATTGCTTTGATAGTGAACT
The DNA here is from genome assembly GCA_035221455.1 of Xenops minutus. Taxonomy (NCBI): domain Eukaryota; kingdom Metazoa; phylum Chordata; class Aves; order Passeriformes; family Furnariidae; genus Xenops; species Xenops minutus. The sequence goes on along the minus strand of JAWWEE010000105.1, from coordinate 75,117,925 downwards.
ACCACTCTCTGTCTCTCTGATCTGCCTTACTAAAATTTGGATATAACAGCTATTTCCTTACTTAACAATGCGCTCTCACTCTACTTGTTTTCCCACTTGAAGTGATCAGTTCTGAACTTGGAAATGCCATTTCCTACAGCACATGGGTGAAAGCATGCTCCTTTAAGAAGCAGGTACAGATGGCAAGTCCATCAGCTAAGTTCAAACTGGAGGTCAAGAGAGGAAAAGGAAATTACCTCTAGTACTCATCTCAGACTCTGCCCTCTTTTACTGTCTCCCCTGACTGCTGGTAAATTTAGCTCATCATTTCCCCAACCAGCACCCAGCTTAGACAGTGGGAAATCAATACATCCGCCACATTTGACCTTATCACCTTTAAACCAGTATCTTACAAATCACTCAGGATAAACAGTCATGATCACAGGGTTAGCTAAAGGCAGAATCAACTATACCTAAACCATTCCTGACAGAGATTTTTCTGATGTTTTCTTAAAACTTCCAGCAATTGAGACTCCTTAGCTACCCTCAGAAATCTCTTCCACTGTATAATTATCCTTAATGAGAGAAAATCTTTTCTCCTGTCTAACCTAAATCTTCCTAGTTGCATTTTAGCTTGCAATTTCTCACCCTAAAGTTCAATGGATCAACATTCTAAATAATGCCTGGAAACCTCACCTTAGCAATCACCTTTTATATATTAGAAGACTTACACCTATCCTTTAGTTTTCTATTCCTTGTATGCCACCACCCCAATTCTTTCTTTAAAGTCACATATCCTAGTTTCTGATCAATCTTTTTACTCTGCTTTGCTCTCCTCTTCTTTTGGTCCATAAGCTTCTGGAAATAAGGTGCCTCTAATTGGATGCAGTACTGCTTCAGCTGAGACCAGTATTCAGCACAGCAGCTGTTTTACATATAATACTCATGTTTATACATCCTGATACAGTGTTTGCTTTTTTAAAAATATTTTTGACAGAAGTTAAACATTGAGAATACATGCTTGGTTTAGGGTCTCTTCTAGTTCCTAGGCTCTTTTCTACAGAACTACCAGCCAGGTGGAGATCCATCTTCATGAAACAACACAAAATCAGAGAATCTTTCCCTTCTGTGTCAAGGGACTCTGACATGAGGAAATACTGGGCCAGTTTTACCATTTATATTAGTTGTTACGTAACAGGTTTTTAACTTCAACATGTGTACATGCAACGTGTTTGATTATTTGTTTCCTTGTTTCTCTGAGACTCCAGTTATACCAGCTCTTCAGTAACTCCTTCCTCTAGCAAAAAGACAAAATTATGTTTCTTTCCAGGCTTAGGCCAAGACTGATGCATGCATTACACGGACATGCTGCTTTAGGAAAAAATATCATATGGATAGAAGATGGTTACCTCTCTCTCATAACTGAAAACAAAGGGAGGTCTTTTCTAAAAGAGGTCTAGGTGGCCTAGGAACTCAAATTCTACTAATTATATCTCTGGTCTCAGCAGTAAGTCCTTGTTCAAGTAACCCCACTGATTTAAACCAGTTGTGGCATAGAACTGAAGGAAGAGGCCCAGAGCTGTTTTATGTGCAAATACAATCTGCAGTGGTAGTTCAAAACCAAAATACTGTACTCAGAGGTGTTCTCAAACAGAAAGATATTAAGCTGTTTCTGATGAATCATGAAGTTTTAACATTCAGATATCCAAGAGTATGCTGTCTGATTACTTTTATATTTTAGGGTATATTATCTTGTAGCAGTAGCCAGTGCCTAGGGAACAATATCAAACCCCACACACAGCACACAGGGTGCAGAAAAAGAAAAATTGTTTCACAGCTCAACTAAGAAGTACCTGCAGTTACAGAGCACACTCATTTCAAAGACTTCACCATCTGTGTATGTGGACCTGTGTTCATCCTGCTCAGCCTTAACTCGTTTGAACTGATATGTTCAGACTAGGCATGCGTACTCTTAACTTTCTTCTGGAGTCAATTAAGAAAGGGCAAAAAATTATTCAGAGTCTCAAATATCTGAATCATGTCCTGGATGTAGTAATCTCTATTAATAATCCATCTGCCTTAAAAGCTAGTAGCATTTGTGCTCTAATTCCCATTAGAGCGGTAATGTTTTTGAACACACTAGCTTGCAAAAAATTAGGTGGGAAGTTCATTTTTACTATATCATCATAATAAAAACTTTGCTCTTCACATGAAAATCTCTCATACTGCAGTATGTGCCAAGGTATTTTTGAAGGACTGAAATAAATAGATTGATTTCTCTTTTTCTAAGCAGTTCACAGAGATTGTACAGGTACATGTCCCATCAAGAGGCAAAGCCAGGAAGGCTTCACTGTTGCTTCAGGGATTAGAAAAATTCCCAGTTGAGCCAGACCTGCTTTTGAGCACTTCTGATTACTTTATTTTGAATTTTTTCCTGATGTTAGCTTTTTTTTTTTCTCAGGATTTATTTCCATTATTTCAACATATGCATACATTATTTGAAACAACTATAAATATCTTCACTCCCCTCATCCCTAACTACTGTTTTGAAAGTGCCATTAAGTCATGCATATGGCATAATTTTGAGCAGGGGAGATAACTCTTAGTGCAGCCCAGACCACTACCCAGTATTTAATACCTAGTGAGCTCTAAGAATAAACTTTTAAAGTACTACATATTGGTCTGATTTTTTTCTATCCCTAATTCAAAGATGAACATACTTAGCACAGTACTGAGTGATTTTGGGAATAATTCTAACCAGAATTTTTTTCCCAGTAAAATGTATCAAGCTCGAAAGTCTTGCACAGCCACTGGAAATGGAAATGTTTGCATTTTTGCCCATCCTCTGCTCAGAAAAGGGTAGTTATGATTAAATTACCCATATTCAGTAGAGTACTGGTGAAGAGCTAAACTTACAAACCCACAAATGTGGAGATATTGCCAAATAAATTCGACCTCTCTGAAAATGTCACTGAAAAATATGAACAAGCCTGTTCAACTCCATGTATGGAAACCCAACCACCAAACATTCTGCACAGTAAACTTAGTTTTCACTCATACAACAGCAAACAAAGCCTGTACCGTAATGGCTTTTCATCCTATAATCCACAGCAGAGCTCAGAGGTGAGCCAGCAATTTGCAGAGCTTTCTCCCTGAGCCTTGTTGGCACTTTTCTGCTATTCAAGTACACACTGTCCTGGTGGCTGATTCAAATTACAGATACGGTAGAAAGCAAGGGAGCTTACAGACCATACTCTGAAAACTTCAATTGCCAACATTTTTTACTGATTTTTTAACTTTTTTTTTTCTCCCAGGGAAAATTTGTCATTTTACTCTTAAAACTGTCATGTGATTCAGCACAGCACAACATTGTGCCTGCCAACAAGTCAGCATAAAAGTGTTGCAGCAGTGAAAAATACTTTTTTGACATGCCTTTTTACTTTATTTCACAAAAAAAAAGTTTCTTTTCTTCTGTTATAGTTTTCAGTTGCCAAAATCTCAGTTCTCAGCATCTACATATTAACACAAGCCAAAAGAAACTCATAAACTGCAATCAAGTTGTGAGCTACTGTGCAAATCTTGTTTTCAGGCATTTCACTGCAATATTCATTAAAAATTTGAGTAGTGTTAGATTTTCATATTTTACTGAGGTTAAGTTCTCTACAATATGAAAGCATCTCTTATGGAAACCTTGATTATCAAAGAGGACATTTTGTGCTGGCTGATTTCATGTCTGTATTACCAAAGAAAACCTAACACGTTAATTTAGATTTGGAACAAGAAGGATGTCTTGTTAAAAATGGGCTAAATGCCAGAGGGGAAGCATGATCAGTTAGGATTAGAAAAACTGCTTATTTGGCTTACCCAGAACTACTGGGGCAGGGGTGGGGCAGAATTAAAAATCATGGGGAATAAGAAAAAAAAGGCTGAAATAATCCAGATTAGTTAGCAGTCAGTTACATTGCATTAAAAGATGAAGACAGAGCTATCTGCAGACCAGGCTAAACTTACGCAGGACTGTGTTCTCTGCTCAGTCACGGGACTCCCACATAAAGAAAGCAATTTTTCTGCTTTTGATCTCAGTTCCTCATTAGTGGGAGACAGAATATCCACTGCTGTCTGTGCCATTTATGCTTGCACATATTTTTTCTGTGCTGCATGTTCGTTATTCCCCATAAGAAGTTAGCCACTAATCAGGCATACATGGGGACACCTCAAAACATATCCAGGTTTTACAATAACCTGTCGGACAGCATCAACAGGAGTATAATCCTCATTTAGAAATGTAGAAATTTTGACTGAGTTAAATGGAAGGTCCTGCATCCTGATCTGGCTGAGGCCAGTGCCAGATATTCCACAGAAGTGCATAAGATCCTTTGAAGTTTGCAAAAAATGGTTAATGGGAGAAAATACATCTTGACCTTTTAGGAAGTAACCTTTCATTCTGATTCAGGATCCTAATATTTGATCTTAGCCTCTTTTGTTTAATTCTTTTTCTTATTGTGCAAATAAATAAAAACTTTTCTATATTATTTTTGCAAGTAACAGTACTTTGTAGCAGTTAATTTCAGAAAGAGATTATACATTGTATAATCTCTGTGTTGCTGGGTTTTTTTTTCATTTTTCATCTTTTATATTATTTTAAAAATCCCTTCTCTCATAATCTGAAACGTGGTAACTAGTGCTGTCTTTCAGTGCACCTGAACCAACAGCTTGCCTCTGGAGTCTTTGCCTGTGTCAGAAATAGAGAGCAGTGTTCAGTCAGTTTCATATATGTGTGAACACTTTACCCCTCAGTGAGTGAGTGAATTAATTACATTCATAAGCCTACTGCACAATTTTGAAAATCATATAAGAGTGTCTTCAGGTATTCATTAGAGCAAGGACTCCTTTAGCAAGCTGTCCTAACCACTAACCACAAGACAGGAGGGGTTTGGCAACCAGGGTTAATTTCTGCCACTACTGTGCAGGAGATAAGACATGATGACATCCTTTAAGTTTGATGAGCATATTATCATTATCCTAGATAAAGCATCCTGCTATTCTCACAAGGACAGGGAAAAGAACAGGCAAAATTCCTGTAATGTGAAGATACTACAATCCTCTAGTATCGACAGAAGGTATTGGAAAAGAGGGATACTCTCTCCTGAACGGCTTGAAAGTATGCAACAAAACAGCAATCAGTTCCACACTGTTAGGGCTCAGAGATGTGCAAAAGAGATTGCACTGGCACGAGCATCTTGGGCGATGGTTCCCCAGTTAACTGTATCCCCTCATCAACAGTTTTGGCCTGAACCAACAATGAATCCTCAAGTACACAATCCACTCTGTTCATTCAGCCTGCCTTAAGGAGTCATTGCTCAGACACCTTGGTTCCATACAGAACAACTCACACTCTAGTGCTAAAACTGCAAAGAAAAAAACCTGGGCATTCACTTTTGCCCACCAATCTCAGGATGAGTTCATCTAACAATTAGGTTTGTAAATAGTCTTGGGCTGTCTAAAAGGTCTTTTCTAAAACAAACATCTGCACCAAATACTAGATCATTTATGAGTTCTTCAGGCAGAATGAAAATATCAGAAAACATCTTCAAGCACAAGTCTAAATCCAAATTATGGCACCTGAAGCATGCCTAGCACCTTAGTTTTGTCCTGGATATAATGATGCAAGATACAATGTTCCTAGGGGAGATTTGTACCTTTCAAGGTTCACTGAGAAGCACTTTTCCCAATGCTACCCCGACATTCTCATCCTTCTTCACTCTGGACCCCAGTGACCAGATTTCTGTGCAAATCCAGAAGTGGGAGAAAAGAATATACAAAGGCAACAAGTACTTTGGCATGGTGGGGGCCACCAAAGAGAGCAAATCATTGGGTAAAGGCAGAATGACGAGCTTCCTCTTGAGTTTCTATCGCTAAGAAACAGCAATGACTTGCTACAACAACGCCCACTGAACTGGTTCAAGATGTGCATTTTCAGACCAAATTACATGAGGCTTGGACATCTCTGATATCAAGGTAGTTTTGCCTTCTGCCTCATGCCTGCATTACAGCTGCAGAGCCTAGGATGGGAAAATGGGCAAGCTGAAATAGAAAATGACTCTTGCAGAAAATAAAGCTTATATCTGTTTCACAATCTGTCTGCCGACATTACAGAGAGCAGACACTTGGACCTGCAGAAACCATCTCTGCTGGGGGTGGGGAGTGGGGCAGGGGGCAATCAAACATCAACCAGGACTGTGTACAGGAAGTGGTCAAGGCATATAGTTGTCACAAAGTTGTGATCAGCTCATGTCATCCAGATACATGATGTCATAGGCAGAGTTGAAAGGTATAAACTGTACAGATCCACTCTTCAGGAAGGCAGACTACCTGAGCAGTGGAGATTATCAGAAAACCTGACAACATATGAGTTCTTGTTTGTGCTCAGTAGTGAACATAGATTATTCCTCAAATGGGAAATCTACAGGAGAGGAGGATGTTCTGAGACAGCATGAAGCTACATGTAGCAGGCTGCTGCAAGGCCAGATCTGAATTTCCCACCTCTTCAGGGTTCCCAGCACCCTACTAGCAATACACATGGATCAAGGCCACAACAGAAATCCAGGGAACCTCCCCCTGAGGTAACCATGTCAGATCATTAATAAAACAATGTGGATGCCATCTAGAAGAAAAGATCAAGAGGCGTCGCCATTGCAATACTTTTGAGTATTGAGAGAGAGCATACACATGTTAATCCCTTATGGGGATAGCTGATGAAACCCCTCAGGACTGAATCTGGTGAATCACAGAGGGGTTTGAATAGATTGCTCAGTGTTAGTGAGACAAAGATGCTCCTAGGTACACAGAGAAACAAAACATGAAGGCCTACTCAGAAATCACAGCCTCCTCTCATTTTTATTTTGCCTTCCAAATTAGACAGTGTCTGAGTAGGACTCTTGCAGCTTTTCCTAGTTACAAATAAACAGCTAAACCTTATATCCCGTTGTAATATTTTTAAAAGTCATTTGGATAGTATAATCTGCTCCTGGTAGTTGTTTGTCCATGAAGCATCCCAGTGTTCTAGTACCTTATTTATGTTTCAGTCTATGAAAAAGTCTCTACTTTTCTTCTGTTATTATCAAAAGTGTCTTCTGATGTTCTTTGCACTCAGACACAACTAAATTAAAAAGGACCTGTGAGAGGCCTCTTGGGGGTTATCAGCTTTTTCTACTCCTGACTTCAGTGGAAGTGACCAATACTGAGAGTAATCTGTGAAAAAGAACAGGACCTTAAGACAAGTTTCTGAACAGTGACATAAGAATACGGTAACTCTCTGGAGTCGGTTCTAATTCAGAGCACTAAATATTTACTCATGCTACTCACATATCCTTAAAACTACAGCAAGAAGTTTGCAGGCTCTACAAGCATACTCCATGAACCCAAACTTCTCACCCCAAAAGTTGAACAATTTGTTTGACTGAAATACTGTGTTTTTCTAGTTAGAAGTACCAATTCTCCTCATCAGACATAGTGCTGCTTCATCAATAATTGTCATGTTTATTTTGCCAGAGATGGTCTCTTCAGAAAGGCAAAGGGGGATTACTAAAACAATTAATTTGTTCTGAATTTCTAGACTTTGAATGTTCTCTCTTATTGTTATGTTTTGCCTTGCTGGTCTCTTTTGTTAACTGGAGAACATAATTTCTAATATTAGTTGCTTACTATTTTATTTAAAATATGATTTTTGACAAATTTTCCAAATTTTGAATCAGAATTTTCTAGCACTTCCATTGTTTTGGGGATTTAGCTGAATTTCCCCTGATCTTTAGTTTATTCTACTATCCTAGCAGTTCATAAACTAAATACCTTTTATTTTTTTTTATTTTATTGAGGACACAGGTTAAATAGTAGTTTTAGTCTCAGAGGATTTATATGTTGTGATGCATCATATTTCCTTTCTTAAGAATATCAGAGGAAACATTATAAAACTGATCCCAGCAACCAACATTTTGCTCATCTTCTGTTGCTTTTAGAACAAGAAAGTGTAAATAAAGTAATATGATAAATGTTCTGTAATTAATTAACAAAGTATAAAAATATGTAACTAATTTTGCAGGCTAGATTTGCACTATTGCAAATGGCAGCAACATACACCAATAAATTGTTATTCCAGTCAGGTCTTTTGTAATAATTGGTTACTTTTGTATAGCTTTGAATCAATAACCTGTTTCACGTCAGCTGCATTAGCTTTCAGCCTTTTATTTAGCCATTAACTTCTACTCAACAGTATCACAACTGACAGAGACAAGCCCCAGCTACAGAATGCTGAGGAAGTTTAGATATGAATACCACAGCTGGACTCCCTTAAAGAGGGCCTGCATTAGAATAATTAACATAATTTTTAACCTAAACTGCTGACAATTTTGTTTCCTCAGAAGTTGAATCGCATCAAGTTTATTTGCACTTAATGATCATAGAATCATAGAATGTTTTGGGTTGGAAGGGACGTTAAAGATCATCTCATTCCACCCCCACTGCCATGGGCAGGAATACTTTTCACTAGAATAGGTTGCTTGAGCCCTGCCAAACCTGGCTGTGAGCACTTCCAGGAACGGGGCATCCACAACTTTTCTGGGCAAATGATGGAGGAGAATAAAGATTTTTGAACAAGAATGAGAGGTCCTTAGATATTTTTATATTTGATCTCTTATAGCTATAATTTCCTTAAAATAGGGTGAAATGCAAAGTCAAATCGCTGTTTTAGACTGTGTTTTTTTCCCATACCAAAATGTTTGTATGCATACTGTAAAAATCATTAAAACAAAGCATTAATCCAGTTGCAGTTCTAGCTAAAATTCACAAGGAAATACATATTTTCATACTTTCTTGGGAAAAAAAGTCATATTCTGTTAAACACTGCTGTAATGAGTAACACATATTTTTATATATTGAAAATGTCTTACCTTAATATTTATGTCTTAAAAGTATTTTATGTATTAAAACTATCACTCCTGAAAAAATCAGTCCTTTGGGTAATGTTTTTTCATATTTCTTCATAATTTTCATATTTCTCCTATGCTGCCAATTTCCCATTCCCATTGTTCCTTGGACATTATTTTTATAATTGAAAATATCCAAGTGTTGCATAGCTGTACTGAATCCATTTGTCTCAAGTTCACCAACAACTTCTGGTGTTGCTCTTTTGTTTCTTTGCTAAAGCTCCCATGTCTATCACTATTTATATCAGTCACCATTCACTTAAGACAGCAAGAGAGGAAATGGAAAATCTCTACCACAGACTAGATGTGTGATCTAAATGTTTACAAAGATACACAGTGTCACTCTGAAATGTGACAGTTATAGGGTAGACCCTTTTTCCTTTTAAATATTTTTTAAAGTTTACTATTTAGGTTAAGAAAGACAGTTCATCTAATGGCAGGGCTTGGGCATCACTCCCACTTATACACGAGATGACTTCTTGACATGCCAAAACAGAGGGAGTTCGAACAGCAGTTGCACAATGTTCCATTTATTGTCTGCTTTTGCATACTTACCTGCATCCCACAGGGGCTCACAAGTTATAGCATGAGGTAAAAGAAGCTTTGCTGCTTCCAGTTCTACAGCTATTGAATTGTTTATGCTTGGACCACCGCTCAGAAATGTTCTTTCCACAGTTCACCAGATCACTGCCTGGTGAAATTGCTCTTTGCTGTGCTACAATAGCTCACACTGGCCCTAACTGGGCAAAGTTAAAAAGTCCACTTATAAATCCTTTTGTGGGGGAATATGAGTATGTGAGGGGAAGGGAAAGAGGGAGGGTCATTCTGATTCTTACATACCCACATCTGTCTGCAAGGTGTGCAATTCCTTAGGGCAGAAGACCTGAGCCTGGTAACTGGTAAAAGCCAAAGAAGCCACACTAACTGCTAGGAAAAAATAGCTAGCAAGAAAACAGATGGTTATACATGTGAGGTTTCTCACAGAATTTCTACTTAAGGCTTATTTGTTTTGTTTTCATAGCAAAATGGAAAAATGTGAATGCATACACAAAAAGCCACAGATTTATTTTCTGATTTTGGTCACAGTATTCTTATAAAAATGAAAAACTTACAGTTCTGGAAACAATCTTACTGTCACATAGCTAATTTAAAAAAAAAAAAAAAGGGAGTGTAGACTGTAAAATGAGCATGCAGTTTCCCACAAATATTTCCGTGTGCACAAATGGTAAGATTTTATGGGAACACGTGTGAAATTATGTGGTTACCTAGTGATGCAAATTTGCAGGCGTTGAGTAAAATCACAACTTCTGCACTTAGACAGCAGTCACATGTAGACTGAAACTACAGCTTAGCATAGAGTTTCTAAACCATCTCAAGACGAAAAATTGATAGGGTTTTTTTGTTTGTTTTTTTGTTGTTTTTTTTTTTTTAAATCAAGTTAGTGGAAAAAATGTCTCAGTCCTTGGCTTACTGACCATGAGCCCTAGAGTGTGGGGTTGAGATGAACTACTTAAATAATGTATTAGTTCTGTATTGGTTTGTCTGTCTTCATTCCAATATCCTTGTGCTGACATAAGGCAAACATGGCATGTGACAACTAAACTGAATGGGGGGAAGGGAGCAAGAGGGAAGCATAAAACTGACATGATTAATAGAGCTGCCAGAATTTGTTTACCAGAATGACTTTGATGAACATGTACTTTTTTCAAGAGTGTTAGTTCACTGCCATTTGTCTGTTGATTCACATTAAGGGTAAAACCAGGCCATCAAACTGTCTGAAAAAAAAAAAATAATCCCACCCTAGCAAGCTGGCTGAAGCAGCTGAAGGTATTACAGGAATGTTTAAAAGCTCAGTGATCACTGTGTGGTGCATTTGAGTCATCTTTGTATTCACTAATATAAGCAAAGGGCAACATGGGACACTTCCCATTACTTTCTTTAAAATTCCCTGAATATTCACACATAATAGTCTTAATTGTTACAAATGACACAGAGTGAAACGAGTTGTTTGAACAAAGCAGAAAATTCCATGTTCTAGTTTTTTAAAAGGTTAACATTAAAGTAAATTTTAACCAAGCATTTCATTTAAGTACTCTAACCTTAATTACAGATTTAAAAAAAAAAAAATCTATATTAAGGTGCTTTTCCACTTAAAGTCATGCTGTTGTATTTCTTTGATGTGAGCAGCTAGCCAAATTTAACAGATTTGCAGCTTGCTGTGATCAGAGGAGACACTGATTCTGCCAAGGTGCAGAGAAGATAAAATCCTGACAAAATCTTTAGATAAAATCCTGTTTACTTATAGAGCATATCTGAAGTCCCAAAAGAACTCAGATAGGAGGCAGGTGATTTGCCCACAGAAACAAGCTTCTTTTTCAGGCAACACCTGACCCAAAAGTTACATCTCAGACTTTCTCAAAGTCATAGTCCCAGAGGACTTTTGTTCTTTGTTTGTGTGTAGCCATCCTGTTTCTGGCACTTCTCTGCAATCCCTGATCCATCCATAACCTCTGCAGACACTCAGTTTATCTTACTGAGGAGTTTTACACATAGCCAGGTTTCATCTGAAACTACAGACCAGACAGCTAGCTCCACAGAGAGATATGTTTCTTTCACCTGAATATTCTTCCAAGAATATTTCTCCCAATCCTTTGTATAACAATGCAGTACATGAATTTTTTGACTCTTTTAAACCTCCCACATGACTAAAGTTATGTCAAGGCCTCAGGTTTATAAAACAGGGAGGGAGAGTTTGTTAAAGTTAATGGCTCAGTAAGCTGGATTTGTAACTCCCGCTGATCCCCATGTGGCAGATGCTTGAGCTTTTCGTGAAATCATTGACTGGGAGAAATGCAGCTAAGTAACTAAGCTTGTTCAATTTTCTTTTTTTGGGCTTTCCTTCAACATCTCTCAGCAAATCTGTGACCTTCATAGTGAGCAAAATGGCTCTTACGTGGCCCACAGGTGTTGTCTCTATGAACTTCAGTGCACAGCATAAGTCAACTCCATTGGGGAAGTTCTGGTCAGACTTTTGAAATATGAGACTTCCATGTCTTTTGATAGATGACATTATTTCCACATTCTCAACACCTGTAAATGGGCATGTGAAGAAAAAAAAATAAAGCTAAAGCCCATTAACTATTAAAATAGAAAGCTGAGAGAAAATCTTGATCAGTTATACCAAAGACCAAGGCAGTTAGTGTCTTTTAAAAAGTTTAGAGACTGAAGTTCTCAGTTTAAGGCTTCAGTCTCACAGATCTCTCGGATGTTGCATGCACTTGGACCCATGGAACCTTACTGAAAATTTTGGTTCCTGGGCACTGTGACCAAGGCAATATGGATATATAAGTGGTTTAGTAGAATAATTATTTGTAAGTAATAGTCTGAGAGTGAATTTTCATACTAGCTACTAAAATACGGGTCATGAAATATTTTTAATTCATTGTATTCATTCAGTTATTAAAATTAGACTCCAGATTTGCATTGCGTTTCAAAGATTTTTTTGATCAATCTGTATTTCACTTCTAGGGGCCAATTTATTCACATGTGGACGTTTTGCACTCAAAACAAAACTTTGAGAAATGTAAATGTAAAAACTCAAGCCACTGTAGAAACAGTAAAATAATTAAGTGAATTGGTTAGTTCATTAAAAAAAATTATTTTAACAGGTTTATTTAAATTCATAACATAATAAAGGGGATTATTGTACATAACATGCTACTCCTCCTCTGTATTGTATAAGTCAACAAATTCAAGGCACTGTCTCTAACAGAAAGACAGGGTTTGTTTTATAATGTTTAATGCTTCATTTCTGTTAGTAAATAGGAAGCTTGTTCATAATTTTATAGAGAATTAGTTTTTAAAATTGTTTGTTGTCAGAGTCCATCAAGTTAGAATATCTCTCTTCATAAGCCTTGAAATACAATTAACATTAAAATTTTTCCTATGGTTGGGTGGAAGTGGCTCCTAATCTCCTTTTACACAATCAAGGTTAGCATGGATGAATACAAAACTAAGTACTCCAGTCCAAAGTTTTACAGGACGTAATTAGCATTGAACAGAATTTTAGAGTATTTGAAGAATAGTTGGAGCGGAGGGGAATGGACGTCAGTTTTTCTCCTTCAAGCAGAGGAATTTTTATGTGATATTGATTCGCCCTTTTTTAACCAAGTGCTGTTTGTTACGGGAATATATGTGTACATCTGAAAATGGCAAAAAGTATAAGCCTGTTCTGCAACATTAGTGTCCAAGTGTCAGATCACCATATCACAGTGGTATCGTTAGCTAGCTTTTTCTACTATGCAATAGTGGGTAGTTGTATGCATAGTTCTATAGAATTTTCACCAAAAGTCTATGAAAGAAGAAAATCTAGACATACTGACAGTGAATATTTGAGATAAATGAAAAATCTGATAGCCATGGAAGAAATCTCACACTACAAACACATAGTTTGTAATGAGAAACCTACACACAAAATACCCCTTTCAGGGAAAATTCAAAGTCTTGAAGAAGCATCACCTTTACAGGAGCAACTACAGATCTAAAATCCAGCATGAATTTAAGGTGAAAAAGGAATTATTCTGTCTCTTTTCACCCAGTTCTTCCTATCTTCATTGTATGAGATATAATCCTTACAAATAACCAAATATTTTATGTGCACAGCAGCAGAACAATCATGCATTAAATGAGGCAGTGTAAAAATCTAGAAATCTAATATTTTAAAATCTTATTGAATCTAACCTATATTTTAAAACAGAATAAAGACAAGTAATCCATCGAATATAATTTGGCTGAAAGTAAAGAATAGATAATATTAAAGCTCAAAGTAATTCTACATGAACACTTTTTAAAATACTGTATAAAAAAGATACTAGCAGGATCTGTTAAGAGAACTGGTTTCAATTCTTTCTCTGCTTTTTAAAGTAAATCATAATGAGCCTCTAAAAATAAGATTTAAAGCCATATGTAATGACCCTACAGACATATCACAAGAAGGCAACTTGCCAGTGTAGCATTTGGATTCCTTTCTTCTCAACCCCTTTTTGAAATGCAGTACTTTCCATCATTGAACCAGATATAGACACATTTTCTTACTGTAAATGCTAATTCATACTATATCATATTCACTCCAGATATGAGAAAAATCTCCTTATAATTTTTACTAATGAATTAATAAATGTAATATGATAACCATTTTAAAATCAGATATTTCTTTTGACAGAGAGGATATAAGGCTTGTCACTGGTGGTATGTCATTTGGGATTGTCATACTGAGACCTTCATATGTTGTATAGTTTGGACAGCAGGGGATAAGCTACATTTTGTGACACTGTATGTTGATCCCACATGGAGTAAAGATCTGTTACTAGAGAAGTAGGAATAAAGCAAGCATTCTATTGAACTTTAAAAAAGAAAAAAACAAAACAAAACAAAACAAAACAAAACAAACAAAGCAAAGCAACAAAAATTGTTTCTACTTTTCAGTAATGCAAACTGTAAAAGAGTAAATCACTAGATAATATCAAACTGGGAAGGTAGGGGAAGCAAGCAAGCTCCTTATTGTAGCTAATGATCTAATTGTTCTAATATTCCATGTCTCTCAAAAACTCTGGCAGCCAATGATAGAGAAGCCCAAATGAAACACATCTGCAGAACAGAGATACTGTTACCCACATCCTTCTTCTCTAAACAGCAAAACTATAGTAGTTTTATTGCTTACAAAGTCTTCCAGAAACAGTAAGTCTGACTAACTCCTCCATTTTAATATTTTGTTTGAGAGAAGAGGGCTGAGGGTGAAATCAAGAACCATTTTCAAGATATAGTAATTAAAAATCTTGGAGGTGGCTGAGGAACACAAAAAATCTCTTCCAGAATATCTATTCAAAATAGTCATGCTCATTTTGTTTTAATTTTCACTTCTCCATCAGCACATATATCTAGAAAATTTATGTTTAAATAATTTCAGGCAAGTGGAAGAAATTTGTTCAATCATCTTTTGGACTGTTTTTTGTGGCAAAAAGAGAAATTGAAATGGAGGATCAGGCATACAAACCATGTAGTGTGACTAACTTAACACTATGTGTCAAATTACTAAAGTAATGTGCAATTTTTATGTAAACAATGTAATTTAATGTGTACAAATAAAGTAGTCTTTCACCAAATTAAGATTAAACTGTTTGTATTTTTTCCTGTATTGGAGAATACTTCACCCAGAAATAGGAAAACATAATCAAGGAAAATAGTTCACACTGAAAAGATAAATTGCCCCATGCTGTGTTAATTAACAAGGTACTGACTTTGAACTAACTTCCCTACACCTGAATAACAGCATTAAGAACTCAGACTTCTTTTCAAAACGTCTAGTTTAAAAAAGATGTTAAGTGCCAAGATGTAGATTTATTCCAGAAGATCTTGTGCAGGCAATTTTACTTATGCAATCCTATGTCTGCAGTCCTATGTATTGCAGAAAGTGTTCAGTATAAAATACAATTATTTTGTTCTAAATATTTATAAAAAACAACTTTAACACAGAGTGTATGAGACCATCACCATAAGAAGATAATTTTTTCAATTACTGCAGCAAATTTCTGCTGTTGCAAGATAAGTTATGGAAAACTGTTTATGTTAAATGTAATGGGTTAGTAAACTGGGAAAAAAAAAAAAAAAAGACAATTCTCTCTTCTCAAATCTAGCTCTAGCTGAGGATCGCTATAGTTTCAGTTGCTCGAGAAAAGAGATAACTTTATTCCAAAAGTAAGAAAGGGGGAAAAACCCCCACTAATATCTGCCCAATGATGAAACCTAAATATTGTTGCATCAGATTCCTGGGCAAGTTCCTCATCACCAGTTTTTCACTAACCAATTTTTCTCTCTCTGGTCAGCCTCCAGTACTATGTTCATTTTAATTCTTCTCAGAATTTTTTCTGTCTTCGTATTTAATCTAGGAAGTTCACTGATTAGTGAAAGACTCCGCTTTACTTCAGCAATATTTCCAACAAAAATATTCATTTTTAGTCTTCAGGAGATATAAAAGAAATGCTTCTGTAATGTCTTATCCTAAAAACTTCAATTTCCATTTATTCATATCATTGCTTTCCCAAGATTTGCACCTATCCCTGACTAAATCACAACCCTTTAGAACACAGCACAAAGAGAAACCTGTGAATCTGTGGAAAATGAAATAGAAAACATATTTTCCTTATCAATAAGCTTTTGTATTTGTATATTGTGTTTTAATTTTTCTTAAAGCCAAAAAACTGTTGTGCAAGTTAGGAAGTAGCACACAGAGTGCCTCTGCCTCTTCCCCTTTAATATTCCATTTCCATTTTTAAAGTCTCACATGCAACATTCAAGGTAGAAAAGGATCTTGTGTTCATCTTCATTTTAATGCTTTTTCTGTATCCAAATTGTAAGTTGTGTTGCTTTTAAGAATTCTAATAGCATGATGCATACTTCATACATTACCTCTATTTTCCTCTTGCTCTTTCAACCTCGTTTATAGTTTTACATAATTTATAATCTGCTGAGGAGGGTGAGATAATTGCCTGGGTAAAGTGGAGAATATTGAGGCAGAGCTAGAGCCTGAAAATCCTTTCTTGGGTAAGCAGTCCTTACTCAAATAAGTATTAGCCAATGAATTCAAGAGAGTTAAATGCAGTTTGTAAGTGTCTAGTCTAGGAGGATATTCAACGCAGTGTCTGTAGTTTCCCTACAGTAATGAGTATCAGCTATGCTTTTGATTTCAGTACAACTGGAAAAGAATTAGTTCATTAGGCCATGTTGGAACATTCCACTCTTAGCTTTCTAAGTTACTATAAATTTTTAAGGCCAGATAAAACCAGTGCATCTCCTGAGACTTTAGCAGAATTGTAATGTTACTTATGAGCAAACTCCCATTCCAATTTTACAATAAATCTTATTATAATTTCCAAGTAATATTGTATTCCAGAGGAAAAAAAAAAAAAAAAAGGAAGAGAAAAAAGCATAACACACTTTTTTAAATAAATTCAAAGTCCCAAGAATTAAAAAAAAAAAAAAAAAAAAAAAAGAATATTGAATAGTAAACCATAATAATACTTAGTAATTTTTATGTATTGGATTAGTAAGGAAAAGATAAATATATTGACAAGAAATATTTCATAAATTCTGATTACTGTCATACAGTCTTAAAAACAAAAACAGGCAAGAGAAGAGAATGTCCAGCAAATTTCACTGTTAATACAAGAAATCAACTCCATGCCACCTATTTGTCTTTAAGTCAATGGAAATGTTTCCACTTCATTTCCAAAGGGAAAGGAATAAAAAGGCTTTAATTAGTATTCCATAAACAACTCCAACACTTTCATTAGAGGACAATAAACAAATGACAAAGAATGTAGATCTTCAAAAGTGGCAAAGTGTTTGGAGAAAATCTGTGAAAACAGAGGGAACAAAAATAAAAAAGAGCCTAATAAATGAGGTATAATCTCTGTAAGAAGAACAAGATGCACAGAGGACAGGCAAGAGCATAGGTTAGTTGGGGTTGCTGGAACTGACACATCTAATCCAAAGAGTAAACTAAACACAGAACATTTGTATTTTGAAACCATCTTAGGTAGCAGACTTTTGTGTGCCTTCTACCTTTTTAGTTTGTAAAGGAAAGTTAAAAAAACTCCACAAACCTTTTGATGGAGAGTAAATGGCATACTTTAGAATCTCACTAAATAACAATTGCTTTGCTGTTTGATTAGAAATGCATTTGAGAGTCTGGACACATTCTTTGAAACTTGTTTGCTTTTCTTCCTCTCTGCTTCTCTTTATTCGACATTGTCTGTCTGTGGTGCCAAGATTTTAGAACTCTCTTTACCCTTTAAACTGTTGCTGTCAAAGACTACAATAAAAGGGAGTCATACTAAAAAGAGTATTCTGCCAAGATGCTTCTCCAATATATATTGCTATTATGTATCTTGACAGACCCTCATGATTAATATTGTCATGCAAAGCCAATGAAATTGATCCTGTCATCACCTTTAGAAGAGAAGAAGGAAAAAGTTCATTTCTAGGGTTTACACAGAAGATTAAAAAAAAAAACAACCAACAAAAAAACAAACAAACAAAAAAACCACCAACAAACAAACACCCCAAAACCAAACAGATAACCACACTTTTGAGTGGTCATATTTCAAAAGGCAAATTCATTTCATATACTTGTTCACCGCCAACTGGAGCAGACTGTGCCATACACAACAAAACACCTTGGACTTTATCACTATCTAAATCTGGTGTCCCTGATACACTTTCATTAGTTACATTCTCCAGCAGCACAGAGTATTTTCACACAACTTGGAATGAACCATATGTTACTAGCAATTTATCATCCTTGTCTTAAATTCTTCTGCTCCTATAGACACACAGTAAAATTCTCAGGCCAAATAAAAAGTGTCAGGGAACAACACAAATCAATCTAACAAACAGGTAATAGAACAATTTCATTGAACAATAGGCATTTGCAATAAAAGTGATAAAGACATAAATACTGCACCTTTATCAAATTCCTTTTTTCTTTCTCTAGCTCACGTTTTTTTCCTTCCTCCTGCTGACAGTACATAAATGTCCAGAGAAACTATATCTTCTTTGGGTATGGGCAATCTTTTTGTTAATAACTTGCTGCTTCCTTCCTTTTCCATTTTGCTCCTTGAATGAAAAATACCTCTGCAAAATTGCACTTTTGGCTGAATTGATTGTCTAAACCTTTAATTCTAATGTCTCAATACACTGACTCCTGGAGATTATGTATGTCTTGTATTTCATAGACTTAACCTGTGATAATTTAGGCTTAGATTGCTGATAATGCTAGACCATTAGAGAGTATATATAGGCTGACAGCAGTCATAAAACAGGCATTTGTTACTGCATTGTGTTTTATGTTGGTTAATGGTGTGTCCACAAATGTTTGCAAAACATAAAAGATACCAATATTTTAATGATGCAATAAGACTGAATCAAATAAAAAGCCATATCCTTGTGACAAGAAAATTTATTCCAAAACAATGGCACCAGAATTTAAATGAAAAGTTTTATAGAATAGTATGCTTGTCAGGGGTTTATATATGTATGTATTTATTGGTGTGCTAAATTGATTATATACAGTAAATGGCAATGCTGCTATTACACCATATTCTGATCATTTCCATATGCTCTAAGTTTTTATTTTGACTTTGCAATTATGAATGTATAATCACTGTTATTTGAGTAGGTTACATTCTGCAGGGAGAAAAAGTGACTGAGTAAAAAAATAACACATGAACACAGGAAAGTTTATGAAACATGCTGGTGAGAGGAAAAACCAAAGTGCTGGCTGTTTGCAGGGCTTGAAATACATGCTACAAGTTTTTTAACTTGAATTTTACCATGAGTCAAGGCCAGATAAACAGTCTGCAAGAAAAAATGTGAAGCTGCTCAGGTTTGAAAGTGGAGTACATATATTGACAGCAGTCTTTCTATTTTTGTTATATCAGCATTTCACAGGTAAGAAACTGAGACAGGCAAGGGATTAAGACACTTTTCCCAGATCAGAATTTCATATTAAATTCTGCCTACCTCAAATGGTCTTTGCAATGACAGCAAAGCAGAGGAGCACACAAAGAGCTGCTGAGTGCTGCTATAGGAGCATTTGCCAGTCTGTGCTGGATAAAGTTATTTTCTTCATCTCTTTGTGGTTTTTCCCCCTGTGTGAGCCCCAGGCTGTAACTCTGGAACAGGGAGTTCACTAACCTCACCACAAGGTACCTCTAACAACAGAGCAGCTCAGGAGGGAGATTCAGAGCCCCAAACCAAGTGTGGAGATGAAGATATGGAGCATGAAAGCAAAGGAAATTACTCTGATTATACAACAGCTGGGCATCATGATGGTGGAACTGCAGCTGCACTGTCATGCAGGGTAACAGCATCCCCTGAAAAGCCAGAAGTGCCTGAAGAGAAGCTTTACTCTCACCACTTTTCACACCTTTTTGAAGCTCAGACATAAAGGAAGAAGCAATAGTGTGGAGAGATGAGACAGCAGAGAAACTAACCACATGAGGGAAAGTCTCCTCTCTTCTCAGTCAACCTGCAGTGGTAGAGACATCAGCTACCATTTCTCTTTCAAGAAAGACTGCTGCAGTAAGTTAGAGAATTTGAGCCAGTGAACTTTCACAGCATCCCATAGGAGTTAGCAGGCATGTTCTGCAAGCAGAGAAGGACCTGAAGGACTTCTTGCTGAAGAAGGGTGAGGCACAAGTTGTACCAGACCTGTACCGCAGGATAAAAGAAGAAAGATTGATTGAAACGTGCAAGGCATATAAATGAGCAAGAAAACAGAAGTTAAAATGGCATAAGAGATAATATTGCTTATTTTCTACCTAAATCACTCTCCAGATGCTTTTTCCTATCAGTCTATTATTTTACCTCCTTTGTGCTAAATGGTTCCACAGAATACTGACATTTACCATTTACACCAATATTTTAGTAAGTGATAATTTCAGCTTAGCAGTTTATAGAGTAGTAACAAGACTTTTGGAACAATAATTCCCATGATATTTGACTATCCAATGAAAACATTCTGTTGTATTATCGATTTCAACAGCTCCTCAGCAAATCTTAATTTGTAATGAATAATTTCTCAAAGATTTTGGATGAGAAGGTGTACAAGCACATTCTGATTTTTACATTAAAGATCCAGGGACATATAAATGTATATGGCTTTCAAAGAATAGAACCCTTTCTGGTGGGGTCTTTAAAAAGGAAAGTAGTTTGATAGACAATTGTAATTTTTTTATTTACTGATAATTAATAATTATTAATAGGGTATTATGTGCTTTAAAATAATAAGCAAACAACTGTATAGTTCAGGTTTTATATTCTTACAGCTGAAAAACAATCCTTTGTTTCTAACTACAATTGCCTGCAGGACAATGGTGTTTGACATTCATAAAAAGGAAAAACACCTTAAAAATTTATACTTAAATTTGCATTCAAAATCCTGGTTGTACCACAAAGTGTTGTTAATCTTATTTTTATAAAGTGGAGTAAACAAAACAAAAGCTTCTCTAAATACAGTAAAGGTATTCATGTTTCTTGGAAAGGAGATAATACATCCTTTTATCATAGATGATTCCCGGTAACTTTCTGACAGTAGAGAGAGAAGGTCTTGGATTCTGTTTTATGCCTGTGTGCCTCATAACTAATGGAAGTTAGTCAAAGCAACACAAGCAATTCACATGTTGTATTTTGTATTACAAGTCTGATCCTATCATTTTAAAAGAAATGGAAACTTTGGTGGGACTGGGCCTTGGCAGAGATATGGTGTGTTCAGAAACTGATATGATCTACAGCATGTTTGCAAGAAAACTTTCAAGAGGAACAGGGACCTACTTTGCCTCCTTTAGAAATTCAGGAAGCTGACAGAAAATTACCTTTTAATACTACTATCCCTCACAGCATAACAAAGGGTATGGAATAAATATTTCAAGATTAAAGGATTGTAGATTAACACACCTTAACTAGAAGTGATACCACAAAACTTTATTTATATGTTACTGACAGTAGAACTAGCCAGATTTGCCTACAGACAAATTAATAATTTATTTTTTTTAAATCATATGTTTTTATTCAAGAATCTACAGTCTTCATTTACATAGGTTTGTTACAGCTGTCTGCAGCTTGGTTTCCAGTCTGTGGTTGTCAGGAGTGACATGTGGGTAAATGCCAGTTTAAGACATGTTATCCAATAAAGGAGGTGTATTTTTTCCTCTAAATTTGCATTAAATTTAATTTTATGTAGGGAATTAGTGCACTATGAAGTTGTAGCCTCAGGTTCAACAAAAGCAGATGGGTAGCTCTACTAAAACAGCATCCATCAGTGACTGCACTTGTCCTATAAGACCGTGTCATGGATAGTCAACCAGGCTGTAGAGAATAATGCAGTTGAGGACATTAATCCCCCCAAAGCACAGGTCTGGCTCAGCAGCTAGTGCAAAAATTTACAGTTCAGTTTTAAGATAATCTTCTCTACACAACAGCAGTTCTCCCCTCCCTAGTTCAAAAAAGCAGCTGTGGTGTCAACAGGCACATTATGTAAAAATAAACCATTTGATAAGTGAATGGAGAAGAACACCCTTTGATCAGCAGAATATACAGACGTCCAGAAGTGCAAGGGGCACTGGAGGAATGCCTAAGAAGTAAGTTCCAGCAAGAGTAAATTTGCTGGAAGGGTAATTGTGCGAGAGTCTGTCTGGCAGCAAGGAAGAACTGTAAGCTTCCAAACCATATGATCCAAACCAAGGGAGAAGAAAAAAAAAAAAAAAAAAAAGCACTTTTGCTTTCAAAAGTCTCCCAAAAGGTTAAAAATAGATGATGTGAAGATGAATCAAATAATAATTTATTCAGAAAACTAACTTGCAGACAGAATACACAATCCTTTGATGTTTGAAAACTATTGAAGAAAGTCAGCCTATTTCAAAATAGCACCATTTGAAAGTTTTCTTTGTTCCCTCTTATTTCTGAGCTTTGCAATGTGGGTGAACTTTGCTGCTGCTACTGTATGCATCAAAAAACCAGTGAAAGAGAAAGCCATGTTTCTGCGTAGATAATAGATTTCTGTCAGCTGTAAATCCAGCAGAATACACCCACAGTTAAACAATCACCTCTAGGATTCTCCAAGATTGCATTTTCTTCAGCCCCTAGGTAAAGGTCAGCTCTTGTAAGTAACTAATTTTTAGTTTTTCCTGAGCTCATCGGCTTACCAGTTCCATGCATACTTCAGAAAGACAAGTACACAAGGTTTTATTCTGTAAGTTGTCCTAATTGTAATGAAAAGTGAAGGCTTTAAAGTACCTTCCCCTGTACAAACTCTTCGCGTTGAGAAGTCAGACTTTGCTTTTAAAGTGATGAAATCTGATGATCCAGATTTTCTACAGTAATTTGAAGACAATCTTGAGCAGATGAATTGTGCTCACTGGCAAAAACCTGGCAGCTGATAACATGTTTAAGTCCCAAGTTGTTATACTGATTGCCTCCTCTTGCATTTCAGAATTTGAAATGTACAGTTGATCTAGCCAATCAAGTGACAAAAATCTGGTAAACTATTTTTTTCCTCTTACTTTTTGGGTACATTTTTATCCTGTAACAAGAATCCAGTTTATCAAGAGGTAAATTTTCAGGGAAAATCACAAATTGTTGGTTTTAAAGACAATTGACAATTACTGAGAATACCCAACTTCACTGAGACAGGCAAATCCAACACCTGCAGAAAGATAACAGAGGAACCCAGTGTCTTTTCAGAAACACCAGCAGTATCACAATCACAGCTAGATAAATATCACATGACACAAAGCGATAACAAACATACTGCCATAACCTCAGAAAGACCTAAGTTTACAAAGATTAAGAGGGAAAACATGAGGAAATGCAGCTAAACAAAGAGTCCAAAAGATACTTCTCTTTTACATCAGTTGTGGAAAAATCAATAGAAAATACAAAGGATGAACTCGGTGTGTTTAGATCCTTATAAAAATAACTCAGAGCAAATGCAAGCAAGCTGGAAAATCAGACCCCCACTAGTGGCTGTTAAAGTGCTATCAGGAGGATTTAAGGCCTGCATTGCATTGGTTTTCAGATCACAGTTTGCTTTACAAAGGGGAGGGGGGTGTTGCAACTGAAGGTCTCAGCTTGGGTTAACTGGTGACAAAATGAGAGGCACACAAGGAACTGCTCAGATCAACCTGAAGAACTCTGTCTCATATGGCAGAAAATTACATCACCCACCCCCTGCCCCTCATTTCCCAGCCAGTGCTGAGATAAATGATACTTGCTTTGCTGAACTGTGCTGCCTTGGCTGTTCAGGAACCTTACCACACTCTGCATTAATATTGACACCTTCACTTCCAGACAGACTGAATGCAGTATGTAAAGTCAGAGAGAGAATTCATGGGGAAAAGTGTCATATTTTTTTTTAAAGTGACTTGTCCCATATTTTATGTTCTCAGTATATTAACTTCCTACTATTCTGCTGGCGCCTGTCTGAAACAAATGTGAGATTAAATCATCTTTCTTAATTTGTTGGGTATATGTCAAGAAAGATTTAATAACAGTGAAAAAATTAGTCTTTGAAATAATTAGTATAATTTACTTCACATTTTTACCTAAACCTTCTATCTGAGTTGAATTTTTACATTGTGTCTTAATATATTTTTATATATATTTTCTAGATTTATATTTTTCCCCAACAAAAAATAATTCCAGCTTAGATGTCATAGCCCTTGCCATCATTTTTGGATGAAAAATTTTTAAGTTATTTGCTACACATGATGGAAAAATTGTAGAGATGGATCATCCTTCTGAAAATAATGGCTTTTTTTTGTTTGTTTTTTAGGCTGTATACAACAAAGATGGGAAAAAATATAGTAATAACCACTGCTTTATTTTGCTTAACAAATATGAGCCTGTAAAGCACTAAGCATACAAACCCACATTCTATTGTCTAAAATAACAGGATGCTTTGAAGGTCCTAAGTATGAATATGTAAACAACCTGGTAGATCTCTAGGGCCTTTCCTGATTTTTAGACTCAAATAAAATTGGACTTTTGGAGGAAGACTCTTTCATGGCTACTTGTAGTCAGAGACATATCCCACAGCAGAGGAAGAAGTGTGCATGTTCCCTTCTCACCTATAGTTGACAGAGTTGATGGTAAGATTTCCTACCTGACTCTCTCCCAAGAGGAAAGTGTTGTGTCTTTAGTGCTACTCACCAGTCCTCAGCCTTAGCATAAAGCTGAATATATGTTCTCAGCATTTCTTGTTCTCCCTCTTCAGACCAAGGATGACTATTACAGGCCAAAGAAAAGCTGTAATGGACCTGCTCTAGCAGATGAGACTTCAAAGGTCTATCAAATATGGTCACATACCTTCTACACAGCATTTCCATTTCTCTTGTATTTCAAAGGCTAGCTGAGAAGTAAAAAGAGTATTTTACTAGCACTTTTCAATCCTGTTATAGCTTCTAGGTGTCAGCTATAACCTCTGGGACCATTTACTGCCAGACAAGGTTAGTGAAGGTTTCTCTTAACAGTGTTTTCAGTTGTGTGAATTAACTGGCAAGCGATAAACATCTGCACACAATCATAATCAAGACAAGGAAGACATTACTTACTATCCTACTAGAGTGATGTTTGTTTTCTAAGGTATTTACTACTAAAAATTACCATTACTACAGACTCAGATGTCACTGAGACCACGACCCAGTAAACAACTGTGCTAGAAACTGCTGGGATAAACAGAATATTGAAATACTTTTATTGTCTTACTGATGAAGCTGATTTGAACATTTTTCTTCTGCCTTCACACAGAATGTACCTCCTAACAGTCGGTGGTCCATTGCCCCCAAAGTCATTGAAGTACTCAGAAGTTTTATGACCAGTCTTCCGGCAGGAAGTTACTCACTAACTGAACCTTCAGGCATGTGAACCATCCCATTGAAGTTAGATGTAGATTTCAAGTTCATACCCTTGTGTCTGTAGGATGACAGTACCTCAGCATTATCATGCCTCTTGATTAAAGTCGTGGTAATTGGAGCCAGCTTCTGGTAGTGTGGGTGACATTTCCTTCTGCTGCTCTGAGGGCTCAGGATAGGGCTGCTTCTGTAATAAAAAGTGGAAAAAGGACAGCCCTGGGGAGCCACTCTTGCTTTTTCTGGAAGGGGCTATCTCCTGCACTTGGAATCACTGTAGCTTCTCCAGGACTCCAGCTCAGGCAAAGGAATAGCTGTCGGCTATTTGCTATCCTCATCTCATCTTGGTGCTGCAGCAACTGTTAACATTTCACGTGCCGGAAGATGCCTGCGATCGCAGCAGTCATTCTTAGCATTGTCTCTGAGATGATGTGAGCCCAGAGACGCAAGTAAGGATTAAAAATATAACTTGATGCCCTGCAAAGTAAAAGGAGCCCAGACCTACAGAACTTCCCACTGAAGAAACAGTCATTTCTCTCTTTTGTTCTGGAGTCAAACATTGCTTAACATCTTTGAGGCCTCTTGAGAGTCCACTCTTTGAGACTCCTTCCACATGCCTGTACATGATGTGCAACTTTTATTTTCATATTTTTCATAGCATATTTTCATCTCAGCTCAAACACTGAAAAACTAACAGAAGAGAGCACCAAGGGAATAAAAGATGGATGGAAACACCTGACTTGGAAGACAAAACTAGACAAGGTCCAGGTATTTGTCATAAATGTGCTTTGGGACACAAGCTATCTCTATGAAGAAAAATGTTATATTTGTTCCGTTCTCAGTAGTGAAGACATTTAGACTCCATCAAACTGAAGAGTGGGAGAGGATTCAAAACAAAATTTGCCCTGACAAAGATTGCGTGTAAGAAAAAGAGCATGATTGTCATAAAGCTTAATGTTACAAGGTTTTCAATTACTTTAAAAGCTTTTTTTATTGATCATTTTTATTATGGTTCTTCAGTATTTTGTAACTTTATTTGGAATAAGTCTCAGTTTATTTGAAATTTTTTTTTTAAACTACATTGCTTTTTCAAGTGTTATCATGTGTAAGTACATTGTAAGGCCAGGTTGGTTTATATACTTTCAATTTTCAGTGACTATTTTTAATGTAATTTTTTTTTTAAATTTCATGTTGCATTTGTTTTTCATTTATTGATCTGGTTTCACAAGCCTTTGTGAGGCTTAGCTTAGGTTCATTTGAGGTGCTAGGCATGTTGCAAAATTTTAGCAGTTCTTTTCTAATTCAGATTTAACGAATTCAGATTCTGCTCCTTTTGTAAAATAGTTCCCTATTAAAGGTTTTAAAATTCTGAAAAGTAATACATCAAGAATTATGTCAGATGATATCCATGCCACATACGCTTTTAACACACAAGCACCACAGATAAGTTCCAATGCAAAAACCTATGCTGAAGATTTGCTATGACTGAAGATTTAGTATTAATTGGATACAAATTGCCATAAAAGAATTATTCTGAGTAAGCAGTTTCAGCTATTAAATATAAGTAACTTGATCTCTTTCTAAACCAATTATAAGCCACAAGGAGTTCGGGGAAGAGAGGAGAGATGGTGTAAGATAACGACAAGGAGAAAGGAAACGGAGAAAAGGATTCACTGGACATAAACAGATGGTTTGTAGGACAGGAAACATATCTGTAATATTACCTCTAAGACCTAAAGGACACATGACAACATACCTGCCACTTTTGCTAATAATTTATAGGCCCAAGATTACTTGTAAATCTTACCATACTGCTGCACATGTAAGAAAAGTGTAAACAACACTTCAGTGATTTTGATTACCTCACCTTCACAAAAAAGAGATGGGAAGAGGTAATAACTAGATTAATGGGGTATTTAATTCCTAAAGCTGATATCATGGTTATTTTTTTTTCTTCTGCCACAGTAATTTTTTCCAACCCCAAGCACTAACTGACATACCTGACAGCTATAAGAAAAAGACCACACCATAGTAGAACAACACCAGAGAACAACTTTGTCCCACAGCTGGTGTTAAGAAGTTGTCCTTAATCAATATAGCAGAGAGGAGACATCATGAAACTGAGATCAGTTTATGAAGGTGTTCAATAATTTGGCACTTATTCAGGTGTATGACTTTTCCTCTATAAAGTCTTTTTGCTTTTTTATTTTCTAACCCTTTCTGGTGTTGGCATTTTAACACTATGCTTATTCAGAACATTTTGACAGTTTGCAAGTCTGGGGCATACTCCCCTTTCCACAAAAAATTCAGGAGTGAGGGGAAAGAAAAGAAAATAACGTTGTCAATGTTTTGAATAGACTTCCTGAAAAAAAAAAAAAAAAAAAAAAAAAAAAAAACAACAGTCATCTCAAATCACGAGAAAAGTAGGAAAGGACAAATAAGACTGTGACAGGACTCTGAACCTGTTGCCAGAATCCAGCATAGAAGCAGGAGGAGACAGGACTGAGAAAAGGTGAATTGCCTATGACCTTTTGTGGCATTGTGAAAAATTTTTCATTCTCCAAAATGTTTGAAGACCTAAAAGTGCAAGAGACTTAAACATTTTACAAGATACTTCCCACAACTCTGTGAATCTTTGTAAGTAGAATAAAAAGTTGAAATACAATTCCACATGAGTAAGATTGGCTTAAAAATACATGTTTGCCAAAACTGAAAGATAAAGATTTCAGCAGCACTCAATTTGAAGCAAGAAAGCTAAGCTTTTAACTTCAGACAGTGCCCATTTCTGATTAAATTCTATAGCACTCTGATTTCCTTTCCCAGAAAATGAAATCAGATCACAGAAAGGGAAAAAAAAAGATTCCAGAGAGGAGACCATTACTGACGGAAGCCATGTGTCATTAATTCAGTTATAAATTATTAGCTGAAAGCAGCCTCTCAGCATTTGTATTTGATGAACAAAAATTGATTGCTTCAAGGGCATTTCAATCCTTTTGATGTTACCATCTTTTAGTCTACCACAAATCTGAATCCTTAACAGAATGATTATAGCATTATAGTAATCCTAAGAGCCAATACTAAAGGATTTGGAAGAGCAACAGAGATCAATAGATTGAAAAAAGCATGTCTTTTTGAGTTGACAGAGCTGTCTAGCCTGATAGTGAACCTGAAAAAAATAGTTGGAGACTAAGTAAACAAGCAATCATGCAGACTGAGCTAAACTGAAGTGATGAGCCACTTTTCTGAATTGTTGAATACACCAGGAAGCTCTGAATATTTCCACAGGATTTAAACAAAACTAATGGCAACCAAGGGATATTTTGCCTACAATAAAAATAAAAGAAGTTTCATAAATATGTTTGCAAGTGTTTTCAGAGCTTTGTGAACTGTTCTGGAGGTTGGGGAGTTCTGAGAGGTCAACATTTGTGTTTTGCATAGACTTTATTTGAACTGGGATTTGAGAGAACATTGTCTTAATGGTTATCTTCCTTTTAGTTGCTTTGAAATCCAGAATCTGGGCCATATTCCAACACAGAGATGAAAGTGAAGTCCTCTCAGCAATTTGATTGTGAGATATACGGTAGACAGAAAGACCAATATGCAGTAGACAGAAGGACCATGCATCTTTATCAGGTAATCTCTATCAAACTGTAAAAAAATGTTTCAACTATGGAAGTAATAGGTAATGTTTGTAGAAAGTTCAGGCAGTGCTAGGTTGTAAGTAACAAAGTTTTCCTAGCACAACAAAGCAGAAAATGAGCTGAAAGCTAATGACCTCTTCAACAGCTCAAGGATTAGCATAAAATTATACTTTGAAGGAGGAAAAAGAACAGCATTGCAACAGTGGAGTATTGTTGAAGATCAGTGGAATGGAGAGAGGGAAGAAAGAGAATAAAAAATCCCTACACCAGAGCACTGCAAACTGGTATAATGTTTAGTAGATATTTAACAATTCTTTTGGTGTGCTAAACAACAGATTAACTTCATAGTACTCAAGTGAAAATTCAGAGAAATTCAGATGCAACACATCTGGAGAGCATCCCATGGCAAATGGTGAGTGGCTAAGTAATCTATTTCAATAGCAAGACATGTAGCGATAATTTATTGTTGGTAACTAGGGCTCTGAGCCTACCAATAATTCTAATGCAAAAACATTTAAAATTACTTAAAGAATAAATGCGGAACTGCCAACAGTCACATTTCTTTAGTGAGACATATGTCACTTATGCATACTATTATGAAAAGAGTCATAAAATTCATTTGAAAAAGGGTGTGTTTTTCAGTTCTGTATGATTGTGCATATGAAGATTAGTGAAAAAAAAAAAGTGCAGCATGTACCTTTTATGCTACTGCAGATGATTTTCTTTATGGGCCATAGCTTTTTAGCTTGGTCCATGTTTCCACATTTCTTACATCTGAAAGAGTGGCACAAATTAAATGCACATTAAAGACATAATTTGGGAACATTGTGTTGAAGCAGATTTAACCCATTATTTTGAAGCTGTGCATGATAACATGTGAACTTTAAGCTTAACCTTTATCTCAAGCTGTTTAAAATGTTTTGTAGCTGTTCTTGTCTAAACGAATAAAGAGGATGATAAGCAGGGACTGGCATAAATAATAGCTGCTTTAAAATGGGCAAAGAAATTGATAGCTCTACAAATGGCAGCCACCTGTATCAGGAAAATAAAGAAAGACTGAATATTCAGTGGAGAAGAAAATACACTAACCTTAATTTTTCCTTTTTATGGGAATATATTTTGGATCATGGTCTATACTCCTTCCACCACATCACACTCTATCCTTGAAGAACTGGAGACTACAAGCATGAAAGAGGAGAAAATTCTGCCTGTGTCAGGGTAAAATCTCATGAAAAACCTGCAAGTGTTGATGACTTTCCACAGAGGTTCACAAAAACAGAGCTGATTAAGAAAGTACAGCTGCTAAACAAAAGACAAGGACACAGTCTGTGAACAGCAGCAGATGAGGAGACAGGAGGAGACAGGAGGCGACAAGAGCATAACTGCCGTAAATCACAGGATGCTGTGATATTCAGGTAGTCTTGTCAGAGCAGAAAAGGCTAGTTTATGAGGCCTGAGGTAAAATCTGAACCAATGTTTCCATTAGTGAGAGACGTAAAGATAAAGTTATATCATATGCCATGTTACAGCTTCTGGAAGACTATAATTTCTTACTTGCAAGTCTAAGTCCTTGGAAATTGTTACATCTTTTTCCTTCTGCATGACCCACATTAACATAAACACAAGAGAGCTTCTGCAACAGGACAGGGGTTTCAAATGTTCCTAAAATCCAGAACTTCTCTGTCTTTCTCTGCATGGCATAAACACCATGTTCAATCCCAGGCAGAAAAATTCTTATTCTTGATAAAGCTTTTCATTGTCTTGACCCATCAGATTTTCTGTTTTGTTGCAATTTAGAGAAAGTAGTAGTTCTTCAAACATGAAGCTATTGTAGAATTGCTTACCACTAATAGGTTGGGTTTGCATTTATAGCCCACATCAACATAGAAAGGCAGAAAATATATTTTTAACTTTAATCTTTAGGGAAAAAAAAAGTAGACAGAGCCATTGTAGGAAAAGATCTGTACCTCCTCTTGTTAAGGTCTGACACATTTATCTCACCTTACGCTTCTATGAGAAACTTGCGGAGACATTTCAGTAGGTTATTCCTGGGGTAGATTTGAAATTTGCCTGTATGGTCCTCAAAGTACTGATACAGAAACATCAAATAGTTTGGTTTGAAAGAGACTTTACAGATCCATTCCCTCTTCCTTCCCTTCTCTCCTAGGGATCCCTATGTCCTTAACTCCAATCTCTCTGCCATGGACAGGGGCACCTTTCACTAGACATGGTTGCTCAAAATCCCATCCAACCTGGCCTTCAACATTTCCAGGGATGGGACACCCACGTCATCTCTGGTCGATCTGTTGATTCATGGAAGTTGGGCTGTCAAATTTATATGTTCAATAACAAGATTGTCATTCCAGATAACGTAGGTCCATTCCTAAAGAAATTTTTAAAAATCCTTATATCCTTTCTATCTATCCCCTCTATATTCCCCAGAAATGCAGGGTTTTATATAGACTGAAGTTTCCAAAGGTCCTACTGACATTGGCAGCACTTTATATATACACAGTTTATTCTACACATGAATGAAAATTAACTAGAAAGATTTTTTTTTTGCAAATATCAAATTTTTGTAAAACTTGGAAAGACATGAAAAACATCAAGAAAATACTTAAACCTTACATAGGTGTATATCTCATAAAGAAATATCTCATACAATCAAAGACTCTGAAAAAGATTTCTGTCAGAAAGAGCTTCAGGAGATGATCTGGCCCAAACCTGTCTGTCCTTACACAAGTAATTCATTTCATCAAGGCCAAATTGCTCCTAGGTTGCTTAGCAAAGAATAAGTCATTTGAGTAAATATTTTTTGCCTGTAAAATGAGAAGGCTCAAATGCACAGTATGTGAACTGTAAAAGGTGTTACTTCTTGAAGTGTCTGAAGGATTAACCTCCTCAGGATTACTCTCCTTGAATTTGCCCTATTACCTTCTCAGCCCTGTATAACTCACTATGACCCACCTTCTAAGTTACAAGCTTTTACTAGTTGCCTGGTGTATGCAAAGTCTTATTTAGAGTACACAATTTATTCCCTCTGTGGCCATACAACCAAATAACCACTCCTACAGATGAGGTTTGCTCTTTAATGCTTACATCTACTTTTCAAAAGTACTTTAAAGGTGTTACGTGCACATTAATTTATTTATCTATGAGAACTGCTAGACAAAAGAGGTGAGAATTTATGTTGAAGTTGTATGTAAAATATTATTATAAAATTTTCATTCCACAGCAATGCAAGTTGTTTAACATGGGCTTCAACAAGAGTATCTCATTTTAAGAACTGTACACCAGGTCTCCTGAGGGCTGGTGAATTGAAAAATAATCACAAATATTTATTTAGAATTAGAAGGATGATTAATCATAAATTTGTGATTAGTAGGGGTGAAAAATAACGAGTGAAGTTCACTAAAACTATACGGACTGATCCACCAACAAGCAAACCAAAAGTTTTCAGTAAGATAGAAATGTTTTGAAGTCTGAAAAGCTAATAAATCATCACTATGAAAAATAAAATGTTGCAGCTGTATGGCACTGAGGAACCATAGGGAGAAGACTCGTGAGGTTTTTGATGTAGGGTCAGTTGAAGGATTGTGGAGAATCTGTTCTGACATTGTTTTATTGTTTCAATTAACAGGAAATTCTGATCATAAGAAGTAGATCAATTGTAACATGTGTCTATCACTATTTCTATTTTAGTGTTGTTGCAGTCCTTGTATCTGTTATTCAAGGAAAGTTGAATCAATATCAAAAGTATTTCATGACTACGTGTTGAGTATACAAACTAAATAAGGAGTATAGGGCTGGAAAATAATCCCTCAGCCTATTCAGCTGCTATTGAAATCAGTCACAGCTACTCACAAGTTGCCACATTGTAATTTTATTTTTTTAATATTTTCTTTGTTCTAGAACATTGCTGTGATGAAGACTGTTCTTTAATGTAAATAATTCTTTTCTCTCCTTAGGGCTTGTTTTCATCATACATTTTGAAACAAGTAGCATTTCTTCCAGTTCTTATTTCACTCTTCACACAAGGCCAGCTCCTCTAGTGTATTGTCACATGTTGACTCTACATCTTTTGATCACCCAATTCTCCACACTTTGAATTTTTATCTGAATTGTAAGTTTCTAGAACATGGATGATCAGATCCACGCACAATATTCTGGAAGAGTACTCTGAATAACTATAAAATTGATTCCTCACCTTTACTGGAAACCTTTGCATAATAAATTGAATGACTGAGTTTATCCTTCCCATTGTTGTATCCCACTGTGGGTTACAGCCATTTTATGATTAACTAATGGAAAATATCTCTCCTCCTCTACTGATGACTTTTGAATGTTGTTATTAATCCCCAAAGGCACAAATTTATAACTCTCTCAGTTCAAGGCCATTTCACTGCAATTACAGCCCAGGCTGATTACTCAATACACTTATATTTTAATATATTTACCTCTATCTCAGGACTAGCACTAGTAGCTTCCTTACACCCCGATGTCTCTCTTTCCATAATCACTCAACATAGTCTCCACTTTAACCAGTTCTTCTGCTTACAACCAGTAATTTTTCACAGAGCACGATATGAGCCTACTCAGGTTGAAATATATTACACGTACAACATTTGACTTATTGATAAAAAAAAAGGCAACCACATACATTTGTCAAACTTTTTTAAAAACTCAGCATATCTTTTATCCTTTATAATAACGAATCTTACTTTTGTTATTATGTTTACAGTGGCTAAATTTATTTTTAAATAACTTTACACCAATCTTGCAATTTCATATGCTAGTCCTCTCAGGACTCTGGAAAGAACATGAAATTTATAATTTATTCCCCTATAAACACAGTAATTTCAATCTTTTTATTTCATGTAGCCATCTGCCTTGACCATTCTCACCTGTAATTTATATCACTTATTAAAAATAGAAACAAAGTATTGTTTTAGTGGTGGGACATCCTTCCATTGATTCCTACCATTTCCAAACGCAGAGTACTCTCCTTTTTTTCCTCACCCTCATTTTATTTATAATGCTAAAGGACCTTTTGTTCTTTGTTTTGAATTCCTTTCTTCTGTCTAACTTGGCTCAGCTTCTGCTATCTTACACATTTTAGCAGCTTGCTCTTTACCTCACAAACTCTAGAATGACATTTTCTTTGCTTATTAATCCTTCTGTCCACTCATATTCTTTAATTTAAACCATAAATCCTATACTTATTATCACATTTTGCTCTTATTTTGAAGATGATTATTTTTGAGTCAGGATGAGAGTGTGATTCTCAGCTTTGGATAGAGTTTCAAGGAGTTTGACTTCGAGAAACAACAAGTCTTGTCTGTATCTGGTTCTCCTAGTTCCTTAGCCCAAATGATACCACTGCCTGAATTCCCTTTCTTTAGTAAATACATTAAGGTTTCTAAGTTAAGCAACCAAAATTCAGAGGATTTCTGTTCTAAGGTTGTTTGTGCAATTTTACTTCAGAATCTTTATGCATACACAGTATGAGGTAGTCTTTATGAACTGCAATGTTACTTCATTCAGCCTCATGTGATGCACAATATGAACAGTATTGATTTGGTACATAATTATTCAAACTTTTTTTTTAAGCAAATTGTTCTTTGGGTTATTCCTACAAAGCCTTGGTGTTTATCATTCAGATCCTTCACACAATATAGACACATTAACTTGCTTCTCTGCTTTTCTGCTGTGCTCATCATCTTATTTAGTGGCGATATCCACTGCCTTGATTTTCAGCAATAAATGATAAATACTTTATTAGCTCAAATTCCAAGACCTACAGAAGCAAAAAAAAAAAAAAAAAATCTTACAAAAAATTGTTTGCAATCAAAAAAATTGTTGCTTAAAAAATGGCTCATGGGAATTCTCTCATTAGGGACAGTATTTAGCTCATGTAGTCACAGAATACTCCATATCCCTCTATATCTGTTTCCCTATTCTGTGTGCAAAAAATTTAGGCCCTTTGGCCAGGTCCAGGAGAAAACTGGGTGCATTGGGTAATGAATTCCAGGTAGAACAAAAGATTAATTCCTAGAAAAAGATTAATTTTAAATTAATGATTTGGCTTTTCTGTGATGGAATGAGGAGATTCCTTCCTAGTTCACTGGGTCCTACTGCTAGGTACCTGTTTGAGGTTGGATGACAGAGTATCCAGGATTAAGTATTTTAAAAATTATTTAAAAAAAAAAAAAAAAAAAAAAGCTGGCATTTTTAGTGCTTCATGCTGAAAAGCTACAGGTGAAACTTCACAGAAGAAAGACATCATGTCCCATTTGCTCTCTGCTGCCATTCAACTATCCCTTAAATAACTTTGATATGGAAAGAACTGTAATACAACACAGGTTTTCTGCTCTTACCAGGGCATATCTTTATACCTTGAATCAAAACCAAGGAAGAAGTATTTCTTTACAAGATAAATAAAACATTAGTGGATATCTAAATGAAACATTACAAAACTGAGAGCAAAAATTGTATGTGTGCTGGGTTTCTGTGTTAACTGATAAGTCTATTATTCTCTTCACGGGACTTTTATTGAATTCTCTTATTGGTGTTTCTCCTAGAGGAATGGAACTAGTATTAGGTAAATCAATCTATTGTCACTGGGAAAGAGGAACCACATGGCTCAGGTTTTTTGGTATGCTTGAGATCCCTCATTACTGACATATAATGAACGCAACAGCTTTTTTTTTCTATTGGACTTTAGTTGATCCTACTTTATTTCTATTTTGAAGGTTTATTATCTCACTAGAAAAGTATGAAGATCTGATAAGAACTGAGCCCAGTATAGCCAGCCAATTTCATGTAACACTAGAGCAGTATGCCATACTTTTCTTTCATTAGAAACTTGCTTTAGTCCTGCAGATGGGAGGCAGGTCAGGGGGAAAGACATCAATACAGAAACATAAGATCTTAGAAATACTGTCCATGGACTCTGACTAAAAATATTGTATAAAACATAATCTTGTTTCAGGGGACACTTTTAAAAAACAGTTTAAATGCAGTGCAGCAGCTGCAGTAGGAACAATAAAGAAAGGACCACCTTAGACTTCAAGTATCTTCTCTATTACTTGGCACACTCCATGGGATATTGGCCTTGTGCCACACCATTCATGAGGTTAAAATTGACTTTATGCTTACCCCTCCGTGGAAGTATCCTAACAAGTTTCATGTAGGAAATAGTCATGTGATCTTCCCCCCCTTTCTTGCTGTACATAGAGCAAAGAGCTCCCAACACAGAACAATTTTGCTCTCCAGGCTAGTGGTTAAGGTAATTCCCTCAGAGCTCTACAGCCTGCTGATTTCAACATTCTTTTTGATTGTTGAGGCTTTCAGAGAGAATATGAAGTCTGAACCTCGGTCTGAACCATCCAGCCCTGAGAACTCATACGCACAGAAACCCTGTGTAGTAGGTGCTTAAAAACATGGGCTATTGGCAAAGGTCCCCAGAGTTTCTGACTTCATGTGGGCAATCAGAGGAAGCTGACAGAATTTGGAGACTGTTATCTCCATCAAAGAATGTGAAGAAACAAATAAACAAACCTGTGGACTCATAGAAGTGTTTGCCAAAACATCATGAGAGAACAGTCATTGATGACACACTCCCATAGACAGTATTACTGTTCCTCCATAAGAAGCAATTTTATGTACATTGCATTTAAAAATTGTCACTTGTGCTTTCAAAGCTATTCTCTTGGAATCCTCAAGGCCAGAATTCATTGTGGATGAAATACTGACTTTCCTTTTTCCACATTTCTGATTATACTAAGTCCAAAGACAATTCATTAGGTACAGCAACATCTGTATTATCTGCCACTAATTTAAGTCACTAGGAAGTTACAAATTCTTGCAAGATCACCCCACTCCATTATTCTCATAGTAGATGTGTGTACTCTACTATCCAGTGGAAAAAAGTAATTTTTGTGGATACAATTATTTTAGAACCATATTTCAATAAAATTGTCTGTGGCTACTTCCCAGAAATTATCCTTAAAAGTACTGTAGTGCCCAGCAAAAATTATCTGATGCTTAACAAAGTGTTCCTTGTAGAGCTCTAGCCTGAAAATCGTTGCTCACCTTACTACAAAACACAGTAGTTAGCCCAGCAGAACTAAGAGATGAAAGAAAGGGCAATCTGTTCTTCCTTAAATGCACTAAAAGGACCATTTAAAGACTATATATATATATAAAACCATTATTACTGAACACTAAAAAAGATTAAAAAAAAACCAAAAACCAAGCTATCTCAGTGTCAAGATTTTTAGATAAATATACAAAATTAAATATTTGGAAAACCAAATCATCATGCTGTAAAAATCTCTGAGTAGTGTTTTGGACAATGATAAGATTGTCATTATCATTCTAGTTATGGCCAACTTGTACCTAATTACACTTTTCAGAAAAATCCATTAGCGATGTCATGATTTAACAAGAAACTATTCATTTATACCAACATACTTTTAGGATGTTTACCACAGAAAAAAACTTCACTTTTTGTCAGTTCATTATGGCTGGAAGCTATTTGACTTCCTCAAGCCATCTTTATAATTCCTCCAAAGGAATTATTTGGGCAACAAATTCATTGCACTGAAAGGCTCTGCCAGCTGAGTCAGTTCATTCCTAAACTAATTATCCCCACAATGTAATTCTTCTTTTGTCTCACAAAATCTAGAGGCACCTACAGGCATCACAGTTTTGGTACAAGTGCAGCTGTTGGTTTGTGGTGTATGGGGAGGTTTCATCCTGAGGTTATGACTAAAAAATGTTTTATAGAGAAACATACACTTCTTTAACAGCATTATTCCTCCAATAACACTGCTAATGGGGACAATCTCTGTCCAAGGTGCTTGTTCCTTGCACCACCATCCTCTCTGCTCTCTAGCAGCTGCACAATTAACTAGGTCAAGGAGCTGATCCAGCAGAAATACAATTTTCTCACTTAGGTAATTTTCAAGCCTTATCATATTTCGGATTCAGTTCTCTTGGTGGTTATCCAGCAGAGGGATATCTTTTAAAGGACAAGAATCACTTAAGATGGTCTAAACATTGCTGCTATCAAGTGCTAGATTGATTTTTAAATTTATTATTTTTTTTACACTGAATTCTTTTCAGGGAAACTCAGGCATTTTATTTCAGACTAGGTTAATGCAATACTAAAAACTTGGCCAAAACCCAGTAGTATAGTGAACTGTTTACTCTCTGTAGAAGTGATAACTGCATATGGTTACTCTTAGGGACCTCAGCATTGTGATTTGGTTGAAGATGAGAATGAACAGTAAACACAGGGGAAAACTCCTTTCCTGTTACCTCAACTGCTGACATTTGAGGTGGGAGCAAGAGGAAAATGAAAAATGAGGAGTTGGTTTAAATGGTTTCCCAAGAAAAGCTTGTACTATAAAAACAGGTTTCTAGCCTAGATGCTTCTCTATAAACGCAACATAAAGATATGAAGCTGAAACAGAAGAAGCAGCTGACACTAAAGAGACTGTGGTTGCCTAACATTTTGTCAGCAAAAGCATGAAGAGTGAAAGAAGAGTTTGGAAATATGCTGCTAAACATAACTACCAGCGGAATTCTTTTCACGTTTATTCACCTATTTCCATGAAGTTTTCAAACTCACTAGAGAAGCCAGTGATAGAGATGATGAAAAGTACCTCTGTATTTGTTTTATGGAAACATTCTGCTGCTCACTGCCAAGTTCTTCAGTAATCTCAATAATGAGCTGCAGAAGCAAAGCAGAGCAAAGTCTAAGGAAAACCTTCAGATTAGAGATTTCATCTCCTTATATGTGAGGACTTTTTGGAACTGAAGTTAAAGACCTTCTATAGCACAAGAGAATATAAGTGCTGAAGACATACAATCACAGTATGAACAAATCGTCACCTTTTAACAGCAAGTGTAGGCAGAATATATGCAAAGTATTATCTGGAGATATTAAAGAATAATTGGTCTCCATAAGGACACTATGAAAAGAAACAGATATGCAGTTGAAGAAAGAGTATTGAAGCATTATGCACAAAAATTATAGTCAAGAAAAAAATATATTTAAATATCTGTTTTTCTTTAACATCTAAGGGCTCTGAAATATGTGTAGACTAAGTTATTTGGGCTTTTAGCCAAAGTTTTAAATGTAGTTATGAAAGGTATCTGCTAATTGCATTCCCACAGTAAGGCCCAGTTTTTAGACTTCTTAGATTTTCCTTTGCTTAGTAATTACACTGTTCTCAGAGAGTACACAGTGAAAGTAATCTGCGGAACCATGGTGAGGTTTATGGCCTTATACAGAAGACTGGACTAGATTATTACATGGTCCCTGGCCTTACAGGAGGAAAAAGAAAAAGTGTTAGAATCTCATCTAAGCTGTTGGAATTCCCTTTACACAGATGAGTTCAATACCCATGCTCTGGTTTTCAGAACTATTATGCCTTACTTCAAGGAGGCAGGGAAATTTGAAACAAATGTAGAAACAACAATTACAAAAAATATATACTAGCCAGCTGGAAAGGAAATGTGAAGCATTTTTATATGCACAACATGCTACTAGTACTTTTTTCACAGAATTAAACACAAAGCAAACAGAAAGAAGCATATTAGCAAAGGCAAATCTGTATTACTCAAGCCCATAGGTGACAAAAGAAAACAGATCCTAAAAAGGGGACTGCAAAAAGACCATTTTGAGGATTGCTGCTCAAGACATTTAATCAGGAAGAAACAGAAGAAAAAAATGCTTATTGGAAACTCACATTTATTTATTTAATATCTTTTCCCTGCTATACAAATCAATAATTTTTTCTGGAAAAAAATTTAAACAGACTGAATTACATCACTCTGGAAATTTGATACTTATTAATATTATTAGCATCTATTATAAAAACCCAGTGAGCTTTCTAACCTTAATACATATATGATACAGATTTTCTTTTCACTATTATCCTGAAGCAAATAGGTATGGATTTTTTTGTATTTTCTTTTTAACTAAATGGAACTTTCCCTTATGCATGACAGAAGTTGACATTACACATTCCAGAAGTCACCTTGCAACATGCAGAATCTCCCATCAGCATCTTATCCTTACCTTGGCAGTTAGAGAACTTTGCAGTTTGGCAGTGTCAGAGATATTTGATCTTCCTTTTTGTAACCTTAATTAGTGCATCCTGTATGCAATTTTTAATCATATGAAAAGACAGTTCCTTTTTTAACTCTGCCAAAGGGTTGGTCTTTACCACTTTCTCACAAATCCCTGTGCTGCTACCTCAGTTCTAGATTGTCTATCAGTTACTCAACTTTCCCACAGAGGCACACAAGTCTCCCTGAGAGAGGAGTTAGTGCCCCTCCTTGCCCAAGAAATGGAGAAGTTTGTACAGCTCTTAGGAAGTACATGATATTTATCTCACATATATACTAATATATTTTATTATAATTTGATAGAAAAGCTATGGAGTAGTTCTTCACTGGATAGAAGTCACTGCAAATTAATTCAGGAACATGAAAAAATACCTCAAGATAAAGCCATCTGCAATCCGACTCTGCTTTCAACCTACAGAAAGTGCTCATCAAAAGCTCATTTGAAGTAGTTTATCCACTACTGACCTCAAGTTAAGACCATTTCCACACACAGCAGAGTGGCCCTGTGTAACTGGTCCTTAACATAGCTTAGCTAATGCAGGCATCTGGTTCAACAATTCAGGTTCAGGAGGACCCCTGCACAACTGAAGTAGATATGCAGAAGTTCATCACAACTGAAGACCCATCTCTCAAGGTGTTGTGAGGCTTGGCTTTTTTAAATAAGGGATTAAACAAATATTGGACTCTGCCAATGGAGAGAACACAATGTTCAAATACTTTTGAAAGGAAAGCCTTGTGCTTTAAAACATGAAAGGATACCAGTTCAAAACCAGGAAATGTACACTTTGTTCTGGGCTTGAGGCTAAGGTCCTCAGGACTTACGGGTGCTAAGAACATTTTAAACAAAGAGCTGTCGAGGGAGGATGCTGTAGTTGCCAGCCAGCTTTTTGGAAGGTCAAACCAATGCTGTCCTAAATTTTCCTCACATAGGCAGATTTAGAAAGGGGATTTCCTCCTGCTGCTTTTAAGTAGTGAGTATTTTCTCTTTTGTAGGGGATATCAGCCCTGTTGGTGTGGAGAATCAGTTTAGGGAGTATGTATGGTGCTCTTGCCAGAAGTCCATGGTACTGATGAAGAGATTTATATTTGAATATGGTCAGTGTCCTCAGCCTGCAGCTGCAACGGATTATTTCCAACATTTTTTGAAAGGTCAGTTGGTGCGTTTCTGTGTCAGCATTGTCAAGGATTTATGGACAGCAAGTAAAGGTCAATAATGCACGCAAAATGGCCTGCCAAAATGAGTTGTGATCTACTAGTGGGTTGTGGCCCTACAAAGTTCCACTAAACTGGAGACAACATATAGAAAACCCACTTGTTAGTTTACCATGCTGTTTGGCAATTGCTCAGCATAACTCAGGTCTCCTGCTGAGCTATGAAAAAGTGGTACTAAAAGTCACAATAGGAAAAATTTCAGAATATATCATCTTCATGGCCCATTTTTCTTTCATGTACTTCCCCATAATAATGTAGTATTCACTGGATTTTCATGGGTGTCCAGGGTATGTATGCTAAATAGAGCTGACTGTATTCAGATGTAAATTTGCCATTTTAGGTTGTTGCACTACAGGATCCTTAACTGTGTGATATTTTCATTAAAAAGGTGTTGCTGCCTATCTTGTAGTGAATTAAAAAAGGAAGGGAAATTAAGAAAGGGGCAGGTTGATATTATGAGATGCTTTTTCAATGAGTAATGGAAAAGACTGGACTGTGTTGTCACATTTTACAACAGTAACCAACAATGGCTGCACATAAAGAATGGAGCACAGAGATAAACTTCCTCCCGATCCTCGCCATCCAGATTGCATGCAGACCGTCACAAGTATTAACAACTGACTGACCTATTCTTCATCAGTTTGGATCCATTTAGCTTTTGGCTTGTAGTCAAAATCTATAGCTCTAGGAAATACAAAAGAGGAGGACTGTCTAAGTCGCCTGTCAACACCCCCAGTGATCTACTGAGCTCAGGCCCAGTGCAGAAGCCTTCATCACACAATGCTCATTCTGTCATGCTAGTGGTAGCACTGTTCTCACAAGCATGGTTAAAAAAACTCAGCTCCTGAAGCAAGGATGTATAATGAGCACAAAGGTACTCCCAGATTAGGGGGTCACCAAGTCTCAGCACAATTACCTCCTCCCAAGTTGTCAGTTCGCCATGTGCAGAGAGGCGAAACTCAGACTCCTCTTCTGCAACCCAGCCAGAAGATCCTGCAGAAAACAACAGAACATTGTTCCTCCTAAAATCCCTCACTATTTCCCTAGGCACTTGACTCCCTTCTCCTTGAGATTTTTCTTGCCTCTCTCTGAAAAACCAGAAAGGGTGCATTGCTATGACTCCTCTTTTTGGCCTTGAATGAGATGGCTGAGCAGCTGCTTTTGCCTGGTGACTTGGTTACAGCCACAGAAAGATACAGCCCCCAAACTAGAAAAACCTTTTAGGACACACCAGGTTGGGTGTTCATGCCCTCTACCCCAAATAAACATACAGAAATCAGCATAGCTACCATGTTTTTGCGTCAGATAAAGGTCCCTCCATCAAGCTGCTTCTAGTTTATTGGTTTTACTAGATAAATTATGCAATTACATCAAATAAGAAATGAAAACATAAATGCCTTTTTTTCTTCTGCATCAACCATTTACTGTTATGAATTTCTGTGTCTATAGCCTTCTCAAGGAAGTTCGATAAACTGCAGATAAGCAGTAAGAAATCTCCTGCTATGCTTTCATACTTTAGCCATTGTTTGTGCTGTCCTTCTAGCATGCTCTAGTGTGACAAACCACTCACCAATAATCATTATGTTTTACATCACATTAGAAATGCAGCACGCAAGCTTGATGTGGTGTTCTCGCCATGGGCTCACATCAGGCAGCAGCAAAATGGAGAGAATAAATACAAAGAAAAACTACTCTTAAGTCTCAAAATGGTTCTTCATTCTGAGTTTTGTTCATCACTGGGATTCATTCCAAGTTTAATGAAACAGAATTTCTCAGTCATATTTCCACATTACATTTCCATCTTTCATTAAAGTAGAGCCAGAAAAGCACTTAAGCACATGCTTAAAACTTCAAAATGCATTCTCAACATATTGCCTAATTCCTGTGATATTTTTGTTCACT
The DNA here is from genome assembly GCA_035221455.1 of Xenops minutus. Taxonomy (NCBI): domain Eukaryota; kingdom Metazoa; phylum Chordata; class Aves; order Passeriformes; family Furnariidae; genus Xenops; species Xenops minutus. Next base: position 75,074,605 of record JAWWEE010000105.1, on the reverse strand, counting down.
GGGGGTCTTCACAAATTCATATTAATACTAGAAATTGGCTTCGATTTAGATAAAAGCATTCTTGTCCTAAATGAGGTCAAAAACAGCAAGGCCAAAACCTGAAACCTTCACATATGCTGGGGGAGACAGGCACTATCATTCTTCCCTATGCTCAAGCAGCTAAAACATTGGCCAGTTAGACACAATATGAAGCAAAATAACTCCTCTTGCTTCTTTGCTGCAGACAGCTGGCCCATTTGCTGGCCCAGAGACTACATTGGCTCAGATGCTAGCACAAAGAGCAATCACTACTTCCAGGAGAGTGACTTCCAAAGTACAGTGCTGTTCAAAACGAGTTTTAAAAGACTGTAAAAGTGGCAGCACACAGTTTTTTAGGACAGTCTTTGTGGTTATTAGTGGTTCCCTCTGTCAAAGAAAGGCCATTTTGTACTGGAAGATGTTTTCTCAGTCATTTCCTTAGGGATCCCCTGTCCTCATATAAAAGTGCAGGGTTTTCTAAGTGGTTCACGAACAACAGACCAAATTCTTAATCCAGTTTCAAAGTAGTATTTTCTTCAGTAGTCTTCATAAGGAAGGTTCAGTTCCAGCGAGCAGGAGCAGATTATTTTAATAGAGTGGAACTCAGACTTTTAAAGGGGTTCAAGCTGCTCTTTATATCTTCCAGAAACCTTGCTCTGTATCACATTTTCTCAGTGTCTGCTCCCTATTCTCACCTATTCTCCTCCTTTCACCTGAGGAGTTAGGTAATGTCTGGCCCAAGTACAGTAAGGGCACCGCCCTCTTTAAGGACTGTCTCATTCTAGAACAACATTGTTTATGTGTTCCATATGGTCTATCATTAATGTTATCCTTGATTCTCTGTCTCTCACTTTCCTCTTGTGCAATAAAAGAGTTGAAGTAACACATTGTAAAAGAATGTGTTTGCAAGACGGAATAGACATCTGCCTCTCTCCTTCAGAGGCTGCTGCAGGAAGGCAGTTGCTACCTATTTTGCCAATTTGACCCCAACATGTCTAGGGCATCTCAGAGCAATTGTGCGTGAACACATCAATCAGTTCATGAGCAATGGCTCTGAGCCTGAGATGGCCATTGATTTTATTTTTTTGCAGTGTTACTGGCACATTTCATCCAAAACCTGCACAAGTTGTTGGTACTGTTACAAAAGATGTTAAGGATCTTTTGGGGAAGATATGACCTGATCTTTCTGGAATATTTCATAAACTTTTATCTTGTTTTTTTTAAAGAAAATATCATTCATCCTTTGAGTCAGCAAACCCTGCATGCCCAGGCAAGGCCAAGATGTTTCCACTTTCAGAATTGAAGACTGAATGTTTTGAACATTTCTAAGGAAAAAATAATTCACTCCAGCTAAACCACATAAATTGCCTCGGACCTGTCTGTGGCAGCTTAAAAATTAGTAAGGATAATTTCATCACTTAAAACCACCTGCTGTTTGATTTATGACAACATCTAAGAATCAATGAGCGAAGCGTATATTGTTGTAAAAAAAGCTCATTTTTCCTTTGCTTTCTCTTTTACACCATCTTAAGACAGGAATACCTCTGCTTGATTTGCCACAATTAGTCTGCTATAAAGCAATACAGAGGTGGATGGCTTCTGACTGCAGTGAAGGCAGATCCTCCCCACCTTGCACTCCTGTGGCTGAGATGGGAATCTGCCACAAAGACTGAAAAACTGGTTTTTAACCACACATTTGGTGTCCTGTCAAGGTTAACAGCATTTGGAAATCTGTTTGTATGTCTCATTTCATCATCTGCTAGCCATAAGGCCATTATTAAAAAAAAAAAAAAAAAAAAAAAAAAAGGCAAAAAAAGCGCACCAAACTCAAACCAAACAAACAATTGATGTCTTCATTTACTGCTGCATGGGAAAGGATATAGAAATACAAATAACCCAAAAGCATCTGTCTTTCTGGATTATTTGAGAATAAACTTCATCTTAATGAAGAGGTGAGTTATATGTTTTAACAGAACCTGAAGCATAGACAATGATGGAAAGAGAAATCATTATTTCTCTTCTATTTTTTATGTGATCAGACTCTCAGGCAGGTCTCCTTGTTACTTCCCAGACACAAGAGAAAGACCTATTTTAAAACACTATCAATTCTTTTCTCTTCACTGGAAACCTGATGTTTCACTCATTACTCAGGGAAAACTACTGCTGGAGTTACTGAAATATTTTTGCCATGAGGTATGTAGAGGTGGGAAGGTGCAAAAGAAAGCAAATCAACAAACATAGATAAACAAAAGCATACAAGTTGCTAGCAAGTCCTCTGAATCTTTCTTTTTAAGTTAGAGGAAGCTTAAGTAACTGTCTTCCTTCCAACTTTATTTCATGGTTTTGTGTCTGTCTTCCTTCTACACCCATCCATCAGTTTCCAGACACAAATAAAATTACTCTGTAGTCCTGTGCGCTTTTTTCCCTTGTAAGGACTTGAATGACTCTTGCCTCAGTCATTTTTTTCCTCTGCCTTCTGAAATCTTTTTCAACTGAAGTGATCTACAAGGTCAGAAACAAACAAACAAAAAAATTCAAATCTGTAAAATCGGTGGGAAAATAAAGAAGTTCACTCAGATTGTTGTATGGTTTTGGGAGTAAGACTGGCCAAGACAGTGACTAGATCCTTCACAGCTGCAGCAATCAAACAATAGATAAGCACTTTCCAGGGTGTGGAGGTGTGCAACTGGGAAAGCACTCTCCATTTACCAGAAGAAGAATTTCTTAAGAAGGACAAATAATTGCATGTGGAATATGGTATAATGGGAGATATACCAAAGATCTTATCCTAGATACACTCACAAAAATATTGCAAAACTTCAGGTGCTAGTTATTTTAATATTATTGCCTCTCCCTGACAGTAAAAGTAAATTGGAAGAGTGTATTTGAAAAACCTATATGTATAATACACTTACAACAAAATGTAGTTGAGCCTCTATATTTGTGAGGGTCTGCTTATCATTAGTTTCGGACTGATTTTTGGATACTGGCTTTTACACTCTTTCATTTGAACTAGATACCGACAAAGTCTTCTTTCCTCTAGCATACTCAGTGCAGTGTAATTTATAGTCTTATGCAGATGCTGGATCATTTGAATCTTCATTCTGTTGCACATAATTTACATTGTCTGTGGCAAATAAAAAGATAAGTGCAATCCATATTGCAAATGCATCATCCCACTGTGAATTTGCATGCTTTCTCCTTGTTCTTCTTCACCCCATGGAATTTATGTGTTTGTTACAGCAATGTCTGATACCACAGTGAATATCCTTTTATCATGTAGGTTTGTATTTTAAAACTAGCTGTTTATTGTTTCTGACAATGTATGCATTGTCCCAGCAGACTTCACTATCACTCCACATAATTCCCAAGCTAAGGTAAAAAAATCTGAACTGAAATATTTCTGTAAAGTAAGGACAATTCTTGAAGATACACACATAATTTTTTCTTTAATTTAATTCTCTCTCAAGCAAGCAGTCCTAAATCAGATTATTATTTTTAAAAAATTAAATCACCTTACAAATTCAAATGCATTTGTAATAGGACATTTTTTTTATCTCACTTTATCTCCTGATGTGGGAGACCATCTTTCCTTTTCTAGGCTCAGACACATAAAGTGATCTACCAACTAGATTTGAACGGATAGTTACCAAGTAACATTAAATACAATAAAACAAACAGGTCTGTGAGAAGGTAACCCACTGAATTTCACTTCCTAAGATCTGGCATCTTCTGTCTAAGTTTCCATGTTCTGATGTTGTGTAAAAGGAAAGCTTGTGTCTCACTTTACTCAAGCTGTTGCATGGAAGGTCTCCTGCTTCTCTGTAGCATCCTATTTTTACAAAAATGGTGAGAATTTAGACTGACATCTCTTTTAAAATCTTAGTTCAATTAGGTAAAAGAGGTGCAAAGATATTAGTGATGAAGTGATGGATGGACAAAGAGACAATGTGGTTGCAAAAGCTTCATTCTCGTAGGAAACCATGACTACTAGAAAGAGATTTGGAACAAGTCAGTACAGCTTCACTTACCTCAGTTGATGTGACTTGCTGGGAATCTGAGTGTTAAAAATAGACCATAATTAAAACGGAATTAGTGGGCTGGGCAAGCTCTACCTGAATGCTCACTCTCCTCGGCACCTCCTTGTAATGCAGGTACCGTGTAATTGAATTTGAATGAATTCTTCACATATTCATTAAGCATGATGTTTTTAAGTTAGTGTTAAAAACAGAACTTTGATTAGCCATCGTACAACTACTCTGTAATCAAAATACAGTTAATTCTTATCATCATAAGCAAAAAGTTCACTTTTTACTGTTGACTTTTTGATAGCATTTCTATAACACTGAAGGAAAAACAATGCCATGTAACAAATGGAAATACGGTTTGTCTATTTATTTTCTAATCACCTTTCCATTACCTTCTGATAAACTCCCAGGATATGTTCACAGCAGTTTCTAATGCTATAAAGTGTCTGTATTTTGCCTGGTCTGGTGAAGCCATTACCTAATCAAGTGCTACAAAATAAATAAATAGATAAATAAACTAAAACTAAAATATGATCCATTGTTACTCTGTGAAAAAACGAAACTATTAACTAAGGTATGTTTAAAAATGTTTCACATGACAAATCACAACTTGCTAAAAATTCAAATGAATGAACTTTTTTAAAGAATAGAAGCAGAAAAGAGAGACATTTCAATCCCTTTTAAATTCTTTCTATAAATAATAGCCTCTTCAATTAATTTGATGCAGTACATTAATCAAACATTATTGATTAGTATACAGAATCTGTGATGTGCTGATGTGGGTGGTGAGGGAGTTGTCTTAGCTACAGAAGTCTTTAAAAAATTCCCATCCCCAGCAGAGCATCTCAGGTGGGATGTTAAATGTATGCTCAGCCACTGGCTGCAAGGAGTCACTAAAGCAAACACCGAAGCACCGTGGTGAAGGCAATTGCAGCCGCAATACTATCAACTGATTCTTCTGCTCAGTGACCCTCTCAGATCTCAGAAATGGTCTTTTAGAATTCTGGGTCTTGCTGTATTGATTTCAATCAGCAGATTTTCCTAAGAGTCCCACTTTGAAATAGCCCTGCCAGAATTTCTGCTCTCTAACCCAAGTTTTATCTCGGGGGTTTTGTTCACATTTGACATTGTTGAGCTAAATTACAAGAGAGAACTTTTTGTGTGTACTTGTTACCCTACCCACATTTTCTTTTAATTATGTTTGTTTGCAACACAAGTAAATCTTTCTGTTTACTTATGCTTTCACTCTCTCTGTTGCGGGAGGCACACTGAGCTGCCTCAAGTGTTGTTTTCAAAATGTTTTTACATTTCTGGCCACGCTTCGGTGGAACCAAAGTATTTCTGTCAACGACTTCATTACTGCCAGCATTTTACCCCTGCCTTTTGAATACCGGAGGGCACCCCACTGGAGGCCCTCTCACTGCTCAAATCCCCATGCTTCCCTCTTATCCTTAGCAAAGCAGCAGAGGCTTTGATAGCCCACACACCCCCATTCACAGGCAAGTGAGGGACCAGGCAGCTGCTGCTCTGCACCAGGAGCTAGGGCAGAAGGGCAGAAAGTCCTCCCCATCAGGCTTCTCCTTTGCAAGAGGTTGCACCCACTGCACCACATTGCCAACAGCAAAGGAGCAAAGGGAGGTCCAGGGAGGAGGCAAAGTCACTTAAACTGTGTTTGCCACTTCTATAGCTCTTGGCAAAAATTAGAACAGCCTAGAGGGGTTTTTGAAGGTTAATGGTCAGAAAGGGTATTTCAGACAGTAAAATGTTTCAGTTTTTCTCATTTTCTGTGGGTTTTGGTTGATGCTTTTTTTTTTTTTTAAATTAAGAAAGCTATCAGGAAATCCTCATCAGAAACTGAGAATGCATTCCTGATGGCTGGATGAATTTTGCCAAAATCCATTTTAAGGTTTACTTTGAGTAAGCTCAAATCAGGTTGCCATATGGAATTACTCCATGCAGCAGCCTGACCCAGAGCAAAACCGAACAAAGCTGAGATTATTTACTAAACTCCTAAACCGCTGGCTGTTTTGCATCTCTCCCACAATGGATCTAATTCCTTAAGTAAATAAGCACATATTAAGTTGAAAACTCGAGTCAAAGAATAGATCAAATAGTTGTGCACAAGGTAGGATATCTCATGACACAGACATGAGTCAACATTCAAGCCTCAGACTGTCTCAAAGCTTGCTGGCACCTGCAGTTTAGCATATTTACTACCATAGGCAAGAAGATAGATCACAGGAAGGCAAAGTTGCTCAGTTAAAAAAAAAAAAAAATAATCAGCTGTTTTCTATGAGCAGCCTGTCAGATAAGCCAGCTTAATGGGCATTTCTCTTGAGCTCAAGAAACGTTCATGCTGGAGAGGGTACTGGAGTCATTCTAATACTTTGCAGTTGTTTTGAAGGTTAAATAGAAAGCAGCACAGAAGAAAGGCCGTGCCTTTGTGATTAAAGAAAAGTCAGTAACATAACATCAAAATGCACAGTTGTGCCCTTGACTAAAATAGACTTAACACTTATGCTGTGTTTTTCACCTTACTGATGCGCTCCAAATTGGAAACACAAAGGATGCCTTTCACTGGTATTCTTAAAAAAAAAAAAAAAAATGACACAACTGTCCCACAGAGAAACCAGACAGACAAAACACAGTCCTGCTTTTGTTAAAGTAATTCATAAACTGATGAAATGTCTTGTGTCAGAATCAAAACCAAGAAGCTTCAGATGAAAATTGCATTTAACTCCTGTCAAAACTGTGTAAGCTGCTTTGCGGTCTTGGCTCTGCCTATCCTGGGTTCCAAATGAATGCAACAGTAAAAAGAAAGGAACGAAAGGCTCAACAGTCAGAAATCTTAGTGTCCTTTGACACGAAACATCAACAATTTAGAAAACATTGACATTCTTGCATGGAATTTTGGTATACATACCACGTAGATAGCAATGTGGTTTCACCAGCCATCCCACTGCCAAGGCAAAAGGGCATTCCCAACAAACTTGCCTTACCTGGTTACATACAGGAAGGACTCCACAGGGCAAGCATTTATTCTGCTATGATGAGAACAACCTTTTGCAATTTCACTGAGTTTTGCTGGACAGTATGGGAGAAAAAACGTAGTTTCACATCTTCTGGTACCTTCTTCCTTGCTTTTCTTACCACTTGTGATCTTAATAGCACAGGAGAAGGGTGGCAGCCTAACCTGCTTTACCTCACAAAATAGACAATACTAATGTTAAAAAGTGGCTTTAAATAGTAGTGAGATGTTCACTACCATTTCAGTTCTCTTGCACTTGATAACTCTCTACAAGTCAGAGGGCCATTGCTTTCCGTAAGTGACGAACAGGTAGGCAATCGTGGTAGGTGGCACAAACCAGTGTAGTCTCAAGGCTGCTCTAGCAGATCCCAAGTAGCCAGCCAATTCAGAACTGCCTCAGGCTTCAAGGGAAATTGAAAAAGACATAGAAAGATTCCAGCTTGCCCTTTGAAACTTAATCAAATGGTCTCTGTAACTACATTTTGAGGGGGAATTGAAAGCACTCAGCTTAAAAAAAGTGCCCTAAGCTCTCATCACCATTTTCTCACATTTCTTCTTATCACTAAAATAAAAAAGAAAAAGCAAATGTACTACATTTAATAATGTACAAGTTTTTCTGTTTGCAACACAGCTTTGGCATAATTTTGAAATACGTCATACTAACAATTCCTAGGAATATGTCTGGATGTGAAAGTTGGCTCCCATATGATATTTGCCACCTGATACACTCGGTAAAAATTGTGGAGCTTATAGTCAGTTGAAAGCTTGGAATATACTGATACTTTCTGTGTTTTATTTTCCAGGTGTCAGTTTCTGCTCTGCATTTTATATTAATATTTTTTATTATAGAATACTTTTATTTATAGATGAAAAAAGAGTATCAATCACAAATGACAACTATAGATAACATGATAAAAAGGAAAATGCCAATGACAGCTCATAATGGGAAAAAAAAAAAAGAATAGTGTTGAAATGGACAGCAATTACAAACATTTAATTATTTGCATGTAATTTAATGCATGTTTAGGCAATTACCCTATTTTTAAGTTTCCCTCTCAGGTGCATCTGATAGTAGCTTTTGTTGTTATTTTCAAATAAAGCGTATGTCCTCTGGTTTCAGTTTTCATCTTTAACTTCTGTTTGCAGGCCAAAAGTGATGATGTTTTGCAATGCAGCTAAAGTAGCATGTGCATTTGGTATGCTGAAGGCATCTATCATCTTTTGTCTGTAGCTTTTCTGAAAAGTTCATCACCTCCATTCCCTTATCCAATAGCTTTCTTGTAGCAGAACTAATGCCTGTGAGTAAAACATTGCAGTCTGCTCAATATGGCATTTACACCAGCTGTATAAAGAAGGGAAAGGGAAATGGGAAAGCAAGTGCTGGAAACTGTTGCCAGACAGCCATTTTCTTCATGAAAAGGAAAACATCATTTTCAGGATCAACAGAGGACACTTACTGAAAAAGCTAGATCACAGGAATTGTGAAATCACAGTCCAGGACTTGGGACAGAAGGGAGAAAGGGAAATAGAATGGATAATTCCTGTGACAGACAAAAGGGAGAGGACAGACTGCGGGGGAAAGGCAATGGCAGACTGTGGACAGAGATGTCTGCAAGAATGAGCAGACTTTATGATAGTGAGGCCCAACTGTTTCCATGTACACATAGTCTTGCACCTGGCCTCTGGACCACAGCCTAGAGTGTTGTGTGCATCTGTAGTGAGACTCCAGACAACATTCATGAAAAAAAAACATGGAGTCTGTCAGGCTTTGTGCCGTGGTGGATAGCTGGTTTTATTCACACAGGCACACAGCAGGCTATTTGTGACCTTCTGGCAGTCAGAGGGGTTGGATCAAATGAAATTGCTGATGCTGAAGCCTCTGAAGGCCACCATATGGGGATAGAGGAAATTCCTGATGGTATTGCACCCTTTTATTGCAATGGCCACAACAGCAGATTTCCTCAGTGCAGAGCAACTTGCCAATGAACTTAGAAACCAAGAGTGAATAGAGACCAGTGGGCAATAGCTACTCTTCAGGCACTAGAAAAGAGACTAAAGAACATGGAAGTGGCAGGACTTGAAGTACACAGAGCCAAGAATGATACTCAGAGCTTAGCATGGAGAAACTGGGACTGCTGTTGTCCTGTGGAGGACAATGTGGTCTCATGACTGCCTATTGATCTGTGTGTCTTTTTTACCATGGGCTTCAAAGACAGAGGGGTAGGTCAAAAAAGTGCATTTCTGAAACCCCTCACTCATGAAGACAGAAAGCCAGAAAGAAAGAAAAACAAAGCAAGCTAGCAAGCAAACAAGCAAGAAGCTCAACACATTTTGCACAGCTAAACAGCATAATTTGGGGAAAAGATGACACTATTTCCTGCCTGCATAAGAACCAGGGCCAAAATTCAGGCCAAGGGGAAGGGAACTGCCTTAATTACCCCACAGGAAATTTTAACTTCATGAATGCAGTTTAAACTGCTAACTCAGTGCTGCACAGTGTTCCGTAATCCTAGGAGTATCTCTGAGAACCAAGTGCCTACATCCAGGAACAAAGGGTCAGTGACAAAACTGCATCTCCATTTTATGTAATTAATTAACCTGAGACTCAAAACTGACTCTTCTGTGCATCTCACATCCACCCCTGATGCTTATGTATTTGCTCTGTTTTGTGCATGGGAAATATACAAACAACCACTTTCTCTCACCGAACCACATCATCAGGGTCCCACTACTCTCCGAAACCATGTGTTTTGCAGTTGTTCACCTGCAGGGAAGACAGTCAATGACAGTGTCTGCTGAGAGAATGGGATTTGATGGCTCAGAAACTGGTCTAGGAAATAAGAGCTGTGACTGAGAACTTGAGTTCAGAAGGACCTAAACCCCAGACCAGTCAAGGGTTGCTGCAGCTACAGTGCTGCACAATGACTCTGTTATTACAGATCAATAGAACTATACAGGCACAAAATCCCAAGTAACAGCCAGCTCTCAGGTCTGAGTGCAGTTTAGCATAACTTCTCACTGATTCCTTTGTCAGAACATTGCTCTTTGGATATAGTATTTTAAGCAACTAATGGACATCATGCTCCAAGTCAGCAAGCTCATTTAGCTGAGACACAGGGGTGGTACATGGCTTCAAGAAACAAGGCAGACTATTCACAAAGTAGACAATTAGTCTACTGAAGCCACTGTCAGTTCTTCATGAAGGAATAGTATTTGAGCAGATTCAGACATCTTGAATGGAGGCAGAAGTATATTATCTTTGTCCCTTCATATTTTGATAAACTTCATTCAGGATTCACTTAAGATTCACAGGAATCAAAATAATGTTACCATGTCCCCTCCCAATTCTGAGAAATACTGTCATTAATTAAAATGTATTTCTGAAAATGTATCCTATACAGGACAATCCTTAGTTTAAAATGTAGAAAAACAGACAGAAATTGCATATTTGTAGCTATATTTTAAACGAAAAAAATCTTCACATAATAAATACATCTTATGCACATTAACTTCAAATTTACTTCAGAAAGCTATTTACAATATAAATAATTATAAATGGGAACACTTTGCAAGATATTGTTGACATAGCTATATTGTGTTTTCTACATTACATTCCAAAGGAAAACTACAGATGTTATGCTACAATGTCACTAGACCCTTTACATTGCAAGGTATGGTATTTGAAACACTGGTAATCTGTGTCCTTTTTTCCATAAATTTAACCATTGGTTTAAAGCAAATGAAATGTTTCATCATGTCTCAAGTGCGCTTTTTTTTTTTTTTTAATAATTAGATTAGTCTTTTTTATGCATTGAAATATTTACCTTGGGGAAAAGTTGTATTGCCCTAACAGTACTTTTCCTAATAGACTTTATTTCCTTAGAATGTAAAGGTGCCAATGTTTTATATTGTGTGAAAAAGATTATTTCTTGCATTTCCAAACTTCCCACTGTATCAGTAGCTGGAAAGAAAGAAAAATAAATGCAGTCCAAATTGCAATAAATAAAAATGTGTAAAAGGTATTTGGAATCCCAGAACAATAGGAAAGCTTGAGAACTTTGTGTGAGACAGGAGAATAGTGAATACAACCAGACAAAAAGCTTTTTTCTTCCTGTATTTGATCTGTCCTTTCAAATACAGCTTCATAAATGGAGTCATAAATTAACTCTTTTCAAAAAGGGCTGTATTCCTAGCAACTTAGAGCCAGATTTATCTACAGAACTCTTATATACATAAGCTAAATGCCATAGTGAAGTTTAACCTCATGCCATTTTTTTTTCATTAATAAATGCTCTAAGGAAATGTGAAATGAAATCACACTAGTGCTCTCACTGTTCTGAACAGAAGACTAATTTTTTGGTCTTCAAAATAACAGCTAAATCCTCAGCTACACCTCTAGCAAGCTTTAATAACATCAAACTGAAGGGTTACAGAAGTCTGTGGGGTTTTTTGGTTTGCTTTTTCTGTTGTTGGTCTCAGGTTGTTTTGGTTTTGGCCTTTTTGTTTTGTTTGTTTGTTTTTTATTCTCAGTGCACAGAGCTGAAATATTTAACCATCAATACTAACTGCAAATAAAACAAAATAGGCTCTCCTTCACACTGTGGAGGTGTCTGGAGCTAAGCCAGTATACCTACAGGAAAGTGTGTTCATCCAACATTGTTCCTAATAACAAAGCCTGTATTGCCTTTAAACTCTTTAGGTGTTTTAAGTAAACTTGCAACTCATGGAAAGATCAGAGCCTGAATCCAATTGCTGCAAGACATTAACTATAGCCACCTTAAAACAGACATAGCTAGGTCTAATCCTGGAACTGTGTGCTATAATCCCCATTATATAGAGCTTTGTATGCAGAAGGTCTGAAACCAATGCGTACGCCACAGCTTTGTTCCATGACTGAAAGGTTATCTGACCTTTCTCTGATTTTCTGGGATGGCTGTGCCTTTTCCAGAAATACTATGCGACCTTTTATTTTCCAACTCACACAGCATGCTCACACAAATGAACATATGGTGGTTAACATACTTAGGAACATTAATGAATAAATGCTGCATGTGCAGAGGCAAAAATGAGATTCAGATAACAGTGATTAAAAGAGTTTAAGAAAGCAGAATTGCACTGTGCAACCCATGGCAGTATTGCAGACAGATCAACAAAAGCCAATTAAAAGCTTAAAGCTTAAGAAACACTTTTGGGGCTCTTCAGTGCAGAGAGATACACTCATTTTTTTCAAAATGTGTAAATACCTCTGCTATAGAAACACAGCCATTACAGCTATTATTTTCCACAGTTTCCATACTCACATCTTCATATTTAAAGCAAAAAATTATAGAGTAACCCCCAAACTTATTATCACAAGTCAGCTTTTTTTCCCTCGCACATATTGAGTAGTACCTTACTCCTCAGATATTCCCATTTGTGTCAATGGGACAAATTGCTGAGTAAGGTTCTTCTACTAATTTAAGAATTGCTTTGCAAATTTGTCCAAAATCACAAACTCTATGCCCCTGGGGTGCAATTTTATATAATGACTAGAAGGGGGTTTATTTCTATAAACAATAGAATTGTAATGCACGAAAAACATAATGCACCATACACTGGTATCAAATAAGAAATGGTTTGAAAGAACTGTGATCACTGTATTTGCAGGAGGTACAAAATATTAATTTGTCATTAATAGCAAACCAGTATTATCTTAGAGAAATTATTCAATACAGCAACAATTTATTGTTTCTGTTCCAAACACAATATACATACCTTATTTAAAGTGATAATCTTTAGCTAATATGATACATTTGAAACTTATTTAGTTCAAATGCCTTGCATTTTTCAATTTTGCAAAATATCTCTTTTCATCTGATTTAGAAAAGGCAGAACCAAAAATAAGAAAAATATAGAAGATATCCTTGAAGGATACTAAATGAAAATTTGAATTAAATAAATATGTAATGGAAAAAAATAAGCTTTATATCATATTGAAAAGTACATGTATTATGAGCTGTAGTGCTATTATATGCTATAATTAAGATTGCAGACTTGCTTTCATGTAGCATGCGGAGTCTATGTTTACAACATTCAATGCTTTCTGTCAATTAAGAAGAAATTCCTGGCTATCTAAAGAAGCAGGATGGCAAACTAGCTGAAAAAAGGCATCCATTTCTGGCATACTGTGTTGAAGTGCTAAGGAGCACCAGTTGCTGGAATCCCATGGGAGGAGTGAGCATCAGCCTTTTATTGCAGCACAATGTGGCTGCATGTAGAGACATCTTGACTGATTTATTCCATTCATTACAGTGCATTTTGTTGAATTTGTAGTGGACTGGAACTACTGAAATAGGATAAATAACTACAGTTTGGGAAGTCTTATTTTGGGATCATTGTAAATAAGAATGGGGAATTTTTATTGCATAGCACACTGGCTTTTTTTCCTAGGTGAAATCATACAGAGTACAAGAATCTTACATTGTCCCTTTTGGTTTTAAAAGTCTTCTGCTTTTCAAAGGTGCCTGTCAGAATGAAAATACAACAGTGGCCAAACCATGGTGTCCTCACTACTTGCAGCCACTAGACTATAGCCAAGGAACTGCAGCAGGTCTGCAAAACTCTACTGCCTTTTAATTAAAAGCTTGATAACAAGAGTGCTTGCTGATCCCAATAAACATGGGATGCTGAGAAAATCCCATTCATTCAAACAGTTTAGGAAACTCTTCTGTAATACAAAATAATATTGACACTTAGACTTATTTTATATGTACTAGTAGGGATAATATGATACCATGTACCTCTACTCTAATTCGTTTTGCAAATTGTGTTTTAATACTGTAAAATGAGACTCCAAATACAAGCTTATTCATATTATTCATAGGAATAAGTGAAATAAATATGTATCCAGAACTAGATTTATCAAAAATACTTTCTTATTCCTATGCTTTAGGAATATATACAGTTGTTGGGCTGAAAGAAGTCCATTTTGGTCCATTACTTCCTCTGAGTTAACAGTTGTCAATGTTTTTTTCCCCTCAAGTATTTGCCTTGTTTTTGTCTTAAACAAATAAAGAAAAAAATTTCTAGCTGCTTCTCTTTATGATCTTTGTTATTCATTTGCCAATGAGTCAAATGAACTTCTTGCCAAATCATTTTGTTCTCATTTTGCCTTGACTATCATTCAGTGCCCTGTCTCTCATTTTTGCTGCTAGTTCAAATAGTTTCAGACCATTATTTACCTCTCCTCTGTGCAGAGCTTGGTGCACATCAGCGACATTACCCCTTACTCTTTTCCCTTACAAAGATGACAGACCCAGTTTATTTAAAGATTTTATTAGATCTTTCAGTCACTATATCTTTTGCTGAGCTCTGCTCCACCTTTTCTATTATGAAGTTTAGATAATAAAGACCAGACTGTATTGCTCTTCCTTGTGTTCAATGTGCATTTCACCAGGAGCGATCACACTGCAGTCAACAAAGGTTGCTTATGGAGTAAGGTACTACGAATTCAAGATTCACAATCTGCCTTGGAGTGATCAGGACTGTATACAATGTTCCAAGTTCAGAGAGGTAATTTCCTCTGCTTTCAAGTACATCTCTACTTACGTGGTTTATAATGTTATTATTTAGCTTTTGCTTCTGATTAATTTTATTTGGAAACAGATATTTTTAACCTACCCATAGAATGCTGGTTTATATTTAGTCCTACTGATGACTCAGTCCCATATGTTGAGCTTCTTACTGTTACAAACAAAACTAGTCTTAGTGCTAATCTCATTTTTAGTGACCACCTCAAGTCTCCTTACCTCCACTTTAGCATACAAGGGAGTGGTGGTCCTGGTCTCAATGCAGTCAACTTTGGAACCATATAAATGTCATACAAAGAAGGACAGGTCTAGCAATTGTACCTAAAAATGCCCTATTTCACATTTTTAGCATATGTTTTCTGTTTATTCTTTTCCAATCAATCAGTCTCTTTGTTCCTGAGATTATTAAAAATTAAAAAAAAGTTTCTCTGCCTCTTTTGTTGTCTTCTATAACTCTTGGACATAGCCTGATAATACCAGCATTTTTAATACAATTTAATTCCTTGGAACACTGATTTCCTACTGTACTTTTATATGTACATATGACTTTATGTACATATGTACTTTATATGTACATGCCCCTTATATTTTCTGATATTCATCACATTTTCTGCTGCAAGTAAAAAAAGAATTCATATTTATTTTTCAAAGTCATACCTATTACTTTACTGTAGGTCAGACAGAGCAGTTAAAATTTTCTATACTTCTTAATTGACTCCAAAACTTTATCAGAAGTTAGACAAACCACCAAAAGTTTTCATCTATTCTCTCCTCTCATATTCTTACACTCCCACAATTGCATTTGTATTTCTATGATTGAATTTCCTCTGTGTTTCAAATTAGTTATTGATTATTCAGCCACTTAGAATCACTTTTCCTTATTTTATAATTATTGCTAAATGGCATACATAGCTAGAGTTAACTGTGTTTATCTTGGACCTCCCCTAATTCCAGCCTTTTGTCCCTGTTTCTCCAGGCAATTTTCTTTCATTTCACTCTACAACCCACCTAGGGCAACCTTTCAAAAATGAGAACAACCTCCCACCTCTACAGCGAGACAGCCAAGCCCTTTGAGTTTCTCAAAACTACAATGAGAATGCTCCTCTCTTTTTAATACAGTAGAAGTAAATACTTGACCAAACTAATCATAAGAATACTGCTCATTTGACTCTTTTCAAATCAAGCATATGTAAATAGCTATTTATGTGAGTACACAAGGTCATAACAACTTGAGTTCTCTCTTCTTTCTCCCTTTTTTTATGTTGTATTGGTCAGCCATGGACACTTTCTATCATGGAGCAGTGTAACACGTTTGGCCATTAGGGAATAAACAGATCACCAGAAGCATACATTTTTTTGTGTATTTCAAAGGAACACATTCGAATTTTCTATCTAAAGAGAGTGCATAGCAGTTTTGTTGGCTGGGACCTATGCAGTTCAGAAGATCTGCCCTTGGCAGCATTTCCAATCAACCACCTCTTACACAAGGTGCATAAACTGCTCTGTTAGCCTGCCCTTAGCACTCCCTGCCTAGACCTCTTCTATTCTTTTTGCCCTGCATGGCACCAACTTTGAGTTTAGCTCCATTCACTCTAACCCTGCATATCAGTGCATTTTTTATTTTTTTAAAGTAATGTGTGTTAACTAACTTATCTCCCAAACCTTAGGTTCTTCTTTCTAGTGCACTGTGGTATATGAAATGCTGGAAAGGACAAGGGCATGAAAACATATAATATCTTCCAATTAAATCTCAAAGGTTATTTTTTAAAGCACAAAAGTTTTTAGGAAAAAAAGTGTCAACTTCCATTCGTTATTATGACAGATGTTCCCTTGTGTCCTTGTGCTGGATCTTGCTGCATCCTTAAGTGAGAAGTCACATCAAAGTGTGATCCGTTACAGCCTAGTGAATAGTTTCTAATTGTTTCAGTGTCATATAGATGCTCCAGGGCATATCCAGTTAGTGTGTAAGCATGCTTGTCAAAGTACTGCCTGTGGGAGCTGTAATAATTTGGAGAGGCAGCTGGGTGGTCTCCTTGGGTTTGATGAGGGGACATGTCTGAATGCAGGTAGTCTTTGGCAAGTACCAAACTAGATTTTGATATTCGGTCAGAACTGGGGCTGCTTATTCTGGACAGTGTTGTGGGGCTGTTGTCATAGTCATTTTCATGTGGGCTCATAATCTTTCCATCTCGCTGCTGGATGTGTTCACAGGGAGGAGTGTTAGCAACTGTTGGGACGCGGCAGACATCCCCTGCCAACTGCTGCTGAGGGTAGTTTGCAAAACAGATAGCGTGCTTCTTTCCTGTGCCATTAATGGAGACCAGTGGGTCAGGAGTGGTTTTCCGCAGCTGTAGTCTGTTTTCTTCTTCTTTAATCATTTGCTGTGTGGCTCTTATTAGTGTTTCGATTTTGCTGGGCTCGTGCGGACTGCTCTGATATTGTTCAGTACGGTATCGGTCGCCTGATTCACTGGCAGAGCCAGGATCAGGTGAGCTAACGACACTGTCCTCATCCCAGTGTCCTCTTCCTAGGAAAGAGAGAAAGGAGACAAGCATTGATGTTTAAGGAGGCAAGTGATCTTGAAGAATGTGTAATCTGAATCTTATTTTACAGGCAGAAAACCAAGACTGAGACAAGTGACTCATAACAGTCAATAAAAATGACCATGGCAGACCCCTTGCTTTTCAGTGACAAACTCTAGTTTCCAGTGTCTCCGCACAGAACAAGTAACACAGCTGGAAATATACAAAGAAGACATATAAGCACCTCAACACAGACATCCAGTGCCACCTGATACACTCTAGGGTAACTGAGCACCTGCATAACCCCAGTACGTATGACACCAATTCTACAGGAGCTCTGCATCTGGGGCAACTAGAGGTCGGGCAGGGTACCCTAGGGCACGTCAAAATGCCCTCATTGCCAATGTTTAGGCCCCTGACTCTACCACCTTTTTGTATCAACAAGGTCTGAGTGAACTGGGACCATGGTAAAAAGAAAAATCTCAGGGAATTACAAAACTACAATATTCCAGCATTTCTTCCTAGGCCTTTCCAGGAGCTGAAACACAGACAATATTGCGAAATACCTTGTGATCATGTAGTGACTTTATGCAGTTTACATGGCAATAAATAACCACAAGTAATGAAGCAATTCTTCTTCAGCAGCACAAGAACCCATAGCTCTTACACGGAGTTACTGTAAACGTGTGATGGCATATCCTAATGCATAAATATTTGCTATTGGAGTGGGAAAATATAGCTACATTTTTACCTCTCTTCAAAAAATAAGGCCCATAGGCATATTAGAGATGGTGTTCAGCTTGCAAGTAGCTAAAAGAACAGAATCAGATCTGTCACTCCTCACTAGCAAGAAAGTGAGTTACCCCAAAACCTGAGTGGTCCACTAAGGCCAGACTATGATAGAGGGTTTGATCTTCTGAGATACACACCCACAAGGGTGCAGGTGTCAGACTTGCACATTTTACTTAATGATGCCTTTGCCTTGGCAAATACAACCTCATTTTCGAGGATGAGGCCCTTTGGGTTTCCTCCTCAAAGGAAATCCATTTTCAGACTAGCACAAGGGGTTCCCCCTATTCTGTGTTGGGTCAGGTCATACAGATCTGTTTGTGTGGCAGACCACTACCACTGTGTTGCAGAGTCCAAAACAAAAATCAGTGATGGGCTTTTATCGCTAATATGTCCTGCCATTTTCTGGGGAAAGTACTACAATGTAGAGTATCCAGGGCATGAACTTATCCTTCACATCCTCTTAAGATCTGGACTCAAAATGCCGAGGCTTGGAGGTGGAAGGGGGCTCCAGCCACTGGAGTGCATGGTACATCCAGCACTCCATGACGCACTGGGAAGCTGGTCATCCGCAGCTCTGAACCACATGCTCAGTTTGTCTCACTGTACAAACCATATCTGCAGTGCCCCAGACTCTCTGAGTGCTACCAGAAGCACATGGGCTCATACGCATTACTTAGTGCCAGCCATACTGGTCAGATGATTGTCCTTATTGTAAGATGACTC
Source organism: Xenops minutus (assembly GCA_035221455.1). Taxonomy (NCBI): domain Eukaryota; kingdom Metazoa; phylum Chordata; class Aves; order Passeriformes; family Furnariidae; genus Xenops; species Xenops minutus. The sequence continues at coordinate 75,055,926 of JAWWEE010000105.1, read as the reverse complement.
CAAGTCAGAACTAACAGAAGAAACACTAAAAGAACTGAAAAAGAAGAAAATATTTTCTGGCTGAAGAAACTGTTCTGACAGCAATGTTCACGTATTATTGTCAAAAAGAGTTTAATCTGTGAAAGGCCAAGATTTGACACCTAAATGAAAATGGCACATTTGCAAGAGAAGGTAAGTTCCTCTCCTCATCTAAGAGCCACATGTCAGGCTTTTTCCCCCAAAGCCACATTCAGACTGAAAGCCTACTGAAAAATGTAAGACTTGATACAATAAAGAAAATAACTGCAGCACCTGGAATTACAGCAAAACCAAGGAACAAACTAAAACCAAAATATATAATCCATTTACACTGATTATCCATGACAAACATATGGAATAAATATCTAACATTTATTCATTTGCACCTCTGTGTGATATTTCTATGCTTAGCAAGAATTATAATGCATAAAAATTGCTAGCAAAATTATTGTTTTTCACTTAAGTTCTCTCTTTTTGAGGAAAAAAAAGCTAGAGAAACACCAATAAGACAGTAGTACAGAACAGACACAAGGAAAGAGGTGTGTTATCACAGGAAATGTAGATTAGTCCTCATCAGCAGTATTTAGGGCTCCTTTCCTATTTCCCTCTGACCGCATTTGCTTTAACTTTCTGTTTGATAATTTTTTCTAATATCAGCATAATTTTCCTCAGATTGGAGCAAAATAGCACAGCTCTTTTTTATTTACAAAGTCTCATTCTGCAAGTCAATGGAATAGGACTAATGTAAGTAATTTTTATGACTTCTTTAAAGGCAACCTATGTTTTGATGGACTATTTTTTTATTTTTATTTTTTTTATGCTGGCTTCTATCCTTAAAACCTGGAACTCTGACTTTTGGGTCAGTTACTCTCTTCCAAGTCTCAGCCTACAACATTTAATCAAAGGACCTTCTGACTTTTCCAAACCCAAGATCAGGCTTTGACTGTGATTTTTTTATCAGCTTCAGCCTCTGAAAATGTGCTAATGCACTGAGTTTCCAACCTGTCAAACACCAAACAAAACTTCAGGCTTGATGCTGAAAGGATGGAGAGATTCAAACTGGCCAAAAAATATAGCTGAGGATAAATGTCTGAAACCAGAAGCAAACATTAACTTGAAATTTTAAATGAAAATAAACACCAAATCTTACAGAATCTACTATCAACCACTAGGGAAAAAAAGTCACTTGGAGAATGATTTCTACAAAGACCTTAAAGATTTTTTTTTTTTAGTATCTAGCTTGAATTTAGCTCTAATTTTTTGCTAAACATATTTCATCCAAAGTAGTTAGATCTTAAGTCAAATAAAAAACACATTTCTATAAAATGGATTATTTTGTTTGTATTTTTATGCCCATTTTTAAAATCTCACCAGTCAGGTACTTCCAACTTAATTTCACAGATAAAAGAATATACAACAAAATTATATTTTGCTGCATATCAGCAAGACTGTAAAACTCGACTTGAATTTCAAGTATTATTCATCTCCACAAATGTGATCTCAGAGACAAGAACATAAATCAAAAGTATCTCTCATTTTCCATCTTTCACACAAAAAGCCACATGTTTATGTCATTTTGCTTTATCCGAGGTGGTGCCACTTCTGCAAATCTTTGTTATGTCTTACCATGAATCCTGTGCACTGACGTTATGTGGGGCATACTGTTCTCATAGACTTCTCTGCTCTCAGGGGATGACTTAGTCAAAGGCAATGCTGAACGAGAACCCCACCAGCTCTCCCTTCCCGGCTGCGGCGTGCCCAAGAAATACCGGCCAGCTTCACATCTGCCTCCTTCACAGGCCTGAGTGTGGAAATGCCTCTCATCAGTCAGCCTGGAGTGGTCGAGTGCAAACCCATAGCAGAGTGCACTGCGGTCTGAGTACTGTCTGTAGGCACAGGAGACATCGTGGTGCTGGGAGCTTGGTCTGTCCACAGGCTCCAGGAGCTGGGGAGAAGCCGTATCGGTCAGAGGGCTCCCACCCCACTGGCTCTCATGATCAGACTCAGATCTCTCAGTGTGAAATCCAGAGTACTGCAAAACAGGAGAAGCAGAATGGAAATTACCACACCTGGGTGAAATTTGCAAGTAACTGCACTGGAAAGGCAGAGCATGTGTGTGTGATAGGGTGTTTTTTGTGAGCGTGGCCACACGTCTGCACCTTCTGATTGGACTCCCGATCCTTTCCTGTACAACACTCTGTAATGAGCTCACAGATGACAGGACAGACCTCATGAAACTACAAAACATCCCATGTTGACCCTTAATAGCCATCTTCTTTATGACGTGCAATATTAGTCTCAGCAATATCAATGTTGCAATTTGATATTTTTTTAATATGTCCAGGTTTTTGTTCAGTAAAGCGCTTCCAAAAGGGACTGAAATAACACTGCTCCTGGAGCATTCTCACGTGCCAAATTGAAACCAAACGTATTTCAAGGTTTTCTTTTCTAACGGTTCACTTTCTTTTCTTCATATTTTGTTTGTTGCTGGTTTGTTGGGTTTTTTCTTACCTAGAGTTGTATCTCTGAACTTCTTTCCTCCTACTAGTAGGGAAAAGAAAGCCTCCTGTAGATCTTGGACTACCAACATTTCTACAGGATTAAGCTCCAAAGTGATGGCAGATATCACAGCTCTGATACAATGTGGGAAAAACAAAAATCCAGAAACTATTTGCCAGTAAAGGTGACTGCTAGGCAAAGCATGCAGAGTGGACATTTGGCCCCTTCGCTAAAGCAGGTCCTTCCCAACAAAGAATAAGCAACTAGCAGGCAGTTAGAAAATTGATCAGAATAGGAACATGGGCATTTCTTTAGAGAGAAATAAGGGTTGAGTTAAATGTCACAGATTTCTAGTTATTCATAATGAATCTTTCAAACTTTCAGATAGCTTTTGGGAAAGGAAAAAAAGTGTTCATTTAACCTATGAAATAAAGATTTACCTATCTCATTTTTAAAACCTTTTATTTATTGGAACTGTCAAACTTCACGGAACATCTTTAAATCAATTTCACCCATGATTATGGACTGGTATGACAACAAAATTGTACATGCTCACCTTTGCAGCATTGTACACTCATGCCACTAATCAATGTATTACAACATGAAACTTGGGAATTCTCCCATTCCTTCCCTCACTGCCCAGGTGCCCATTCTGCCTTTTAATAGACCTAATATAAGCTCATATAATACCTGCCTTTTCATTAGATTAAGTTGCTATGAAACTCCTCATTATCAGCCAGAACTAAGTTTTTATGCATTTACCAATTGAAAGTATGGGCCAGATGTTTGACTTACAGAAACTTAAACCGTCTGTCTGACATCAATAGTGATTTTTGCATTTAACTGGGTATTGCTTCAGTATTCCAGTTTATATTTGTGAATACTCTTTGTAAACATGATAGATTATTTAAAGCAAATAAAGAAAAGATCATGGCTTTGAGAAAGATCATTTTATTTTGTTATTAGTTGCCAGAATAATGCCCATAGGCAAAAAGCCTACCAGTAGATATGGAGGAGGTCAGGAAGTTAGTATCACTATATTCACCGCAAGGTTTTAGACATTAAAGGATAAGTATGAATTTTCATAAGAGGAATATAATTACTGAGCCTCAAAGAAGTTCTTTTAAATGCCAGTAACTCACTATACAATAACTACAAACTTTATTCAGTCATCATGGTGTTATGTGATCAACTGGAGCATCTAACTCTTCTATTATCCTTTCAGATCTAATGTCTACAAACTGCTTAGTCACAAACATGTATTCTAAATAACAGCTGAATTATTATAAACATTTTTGACCAAAAAAAGGATAGATAAAGTTGTTTCCAATGGAAAAAGTAGAAATTATTAACAAGATTATTAAAAATTATTAAATTTTAGCTGAAACTACTTTTGTACCTGTTCTTAATTTTAGAATTATTTTTAGTACTCTTTTTGGATTTGACTTTTATAAACTAGACTTTTTAATTTTAAAAGTTAAGCTGAAATATTATATAATATAAGCCAAATGCAAGTATAGAAAAGTCAAAAGTTCATTTGTTTTTTTATTAAAAACAAAACTCATAGTATGTGTTTCTTTCATGAAGAGGACAAGTAAAATTAATTTCTAATAATATTATAATGATTTTTTCTGACAATTTATTATGATAATAAATGCCAGAGAATCTTTCAGACTGAAAACTCTTAATTTCCTGTAGCTCTACTAGATATTCTTCTATTCGTTCTCTTTTTCTGAGCATATTTCAGGGTCCAATGTAGTTTCTCTTGAAGGGAATTTTTTCACTTAACTGGAAACTTGCTCAGTTTGGATTTGCTTTTATCTTGAACCTAATCACAAGAGACTCAATTGCACAGGCCCTTGTACATTTTTCTTAAAGAAAGAGAAATAACCTCAAAAGGGTGTGTGTTCAGTATATCAGAAATATGCCATGTGATGCCATATAACCATGTAGTCAAGACTAACTTCACTTATTGCATCTTCTTTCTACTTGATGTAAATTATCATTATTTCAGATCTGACCTGTAACAGCTGTTGGGCCATGGACAGAATTAAATTAACGTGGTGATTTGTTTGTCACCCACATTGTCTGCCAACAGACATAGTTTGATATGACTAATTACTTTTAAGGTGCAATCTAAGAAGACACAGGGCAAAAATACATCTAATTCCCTTTAAAACTAGCCACACCTCTATTTGGCTACTTCTATCAGGCTACTTCCACTATTGCAGTCCTACTACTGCCTCTGCTGGGAATCTGATGTTGACAGGTGGGGACTTCAAATATGGGCATGTGTAACATGCTGATGGGGAGAGAAATGAAAGGATGATCAAAGATATTGCTTTACTGAAATGGGAGTAGAAATATCATCTCTCAAGTCAGAATTAGGCTTCCATATGTCAAGTGATGAAAGACCATAAAAAATGGAATCAGATTTAATGAAAATTTTAGCCAATTAAAGTCAGTAATTTTATTTTTTTCCAATCTCAGTCATGCCTCAACAGAAATATTTTCCTTTCTGCTGATTTTTGTTTCTATCAGGAATCAGAAGACATAAGCAATTTATTACTTTGGGGTTTCTGACAAAGTTTAACCAGCAGACAGTGAAAAGAACTTCAGATAAGCAACATCTGAAATCCCTTCAGGTGATTTCTGAATTGTCTTCTGCCATATACAACAACAAAACATAAATTAAATGGTCCTCCAGCTGGTTCCTGCCACCTCTGAAATTTAGAAATGTATTCCAGAGTGCTAATCCAGTGTACCATCACAGTGAAAGCACACCTATGGGATTAACACTGATAGAAAGGGGCTATAGGCCATCTCTGATGTTATTTTCACTATAAGAAAAAACTTCGGGGGGGGGCTGAAGGAACAAGGAAATAGGAAAATATGAATTCCATGTCTAAAAAAAGTTTACTTTATGAGACCCCATGGAAGTGTATTACCCAGTAGACAATTTAATATTTCTCGGGTACTTTTCTTTTGCCTGACCTTCCATTCCTACAGGTATCTTACTGGCCTGAGGACTCATCCTGTCATTCATAGCAATAGCAGCCTGCTCCACGCACCATGCCAGATGTTCAAACAATAGATGTTATAGATATGTGATTTTCTGGAGCCTACTCAGGTTTTTATCATTATAAACATTAAATATATAGTGAAACCCTTGCAGAGTCCTCTTTTCCATGAAAAACTTTCACTACATCAGAATTAGCAGCTTTCCTCTTGATTTGTGTCTTAACCATGAGAAAAAAAACCATCACAGATGCAGGCTGCATTGTACTAAGAACATATGCATGCTTTTAAGTCACTTTTATCTTACTTTTTACTAATGTAATCCTGAAATGTAAAATATGTTCTCTTCACATTCACTATTATAGGCAGCACAGATGGTGAAAGGCTTAGATTAAAGTAATACAGCATGTCCATTAAAATAACCCCCACTGCTGGTGACTCTTCACCAGACCAGGAGTTATGTTTACTATAAAAAGAGTGGTTTGCTTTGCTTCGGAATACACTGGAAGTTGCCAAAGCTTTGGGCTACAGAAAGAAATTAAAAAAACCCAAACCAAAACAAAAACCAGGCTTTCTAGAATTCAGTCTGATTCTGTTACCTTTACCCCATTAGGTGACATTACCAAATGGAGGTGGATGGCTGAATTAATCCAGATTATCCATTTAAAGGAGCTATCAAGTCAATACACCTCTGGAATCCAGCGTATTAATATGGACCTATTTCCAAAAATGCATGTTGTAATACACACCAAAGCCTTCATCCAACAGCTCTTAGGCACATCATTACTTGTATGCGTGCATTAATCTTTATCCAAGAACTAAGACGGTATATGAGGAAATAAACATTTTTCCAGGTCTGACCATAAAACATTTCCACTAGAGGCAGACAAAAGGCAATTTTAAATATTTTCTTTACACAATCATAATTAATGGGACATTAAACTCCAAAGCAGTTCAGCTGACCACAATTAAAATGTTTTTCCAATCTTGTTGCTATTTCCTGTGTACAGAATAAATGAGGTCCAGGGCTAGATTTTGGGAGCCACTCATCATTATTAGTATTATTACAATTATTATCATTATTATTATCATCATCATCATTATTGTTGTTGCTGTTATTATTATTATTATTAATTACAGGCATCTTTTAACTAACTCCCAATTTCCTTTTTCTGGAAATATCTATCAAATCTTCATTTCTGTAGTTTTTCTCCTGCCATCTCTTTCAGCTCTGCACCACTCTGGTAGGACAGGACTAGAAAAGCACTTTTCAAAGTGTCTGGGCAAATACTACAGTTTTGTAATGAATTTTGGGTTGCTCTCCTCTCTGCTTGCCCTTCCCCTGCCTGAGGCTGGTTCACAAAACCCACTGTACTAACAACAGGCAGTGTTAATCAGATGCGGACCAATGCCTCCAGTTTAATGAACTCAGTTTTAATTAAAGAGTCTAGAAGACCCATATTATGCTATGTCTGCTTTTGTGTAAGATTTGAGGAAAAAAACATTAACATCATCTTAGATAACCGAAACATCAACTTTTTGTCCTAGTAGTAAAAATTTAGCTGAAATTGATTAGCGTCATTTTCATACAGTTCACATCTCATGTAGCTATCCTAGGGGCACACACCTGGCAAGGGACAGGGTTCTCAGTCAGCACCAGTAAAGTGTATGATTTCCTCTCCTCTTCAAGAAAGGAGCAAAGTAAATGGTAAGGGAAAAAGCAGAAAGGAAAGGAAAAAAGGTAAGAAATTAGGTATACTTAAAATCTCCTAGGTGTCCTTGACTTTAAGTACGTTGCTCACTGCCATTATCTTACTAATAAACTTCCTGCTTCTTTTCTCCAGCACAGCCCAGGCTCCTGTGTAAGACAAAACCTATGACCTCGCTTTTCAGCCGTGGCTTTTAAGTCACACTAATTCTCCCCAACTGACTGGCAAATTACATGGGCAGGAGACTGAAGGACACAGACTGTACCACCTGCTCCATGTTCTTCACAACGGCTTTTCTTAGTCTTTCAACAGTTTATTCAGGGGTGGAGAAGGATGAGAGAGAGGCAAAGCTGAGCTGCCAGCATTACTTGTGGTGATGGGCTGCAATGAACAGTATGACCATTTTTCAAGATACTGGCAACTACCATGGCTGCTTCTTTTTGAATGATGAAATCTGTGACTTTACTACCAGCCAGCTGGTAATGAGGATGTAAAATGAAACTGGAGACGAAGAACCCTGAGCTTCCAGACAACAGCCCCTGATAAACCAACAGTCTCTGTGCTGCACTGCTAGCTCAGGGGTTTTTTCTGGTGACAGAAAGAATAAGCAGGTATCGATGAAAGTCACACTTTCAGAAATCAGATTGATGTGGAAAGATAACAAATCTTCAGCTGGAATTGTCCTGCTAGCAAATGCGTACTTTAGAAAGGGTTGTATAAGGGGAGATGAAGTTTAATTCCAGCAAATCAAAGATAGTCTAAAAATCTAATCTAGAATTGTTTGTAGGTATCTCCCCCAGTTCTTTGAAACAGTCTGATTACAACTGTTTGGTGGACTGCAGTCATGAAAAAGGCTTCTTAACAACATACAGAAATGTATATGAACAAATGTGCTATAACAACCTCTGACAGAACTAGATTCTTAAAATTAGGAATTTGAATTCATACCTAGATGCTCACTTAAATATTCTCTTTGCCAAAAGCAAATATGATTTAACTGAAATTCTTACCCTTGCTACTTTTGAGGGGGAAAAAGACAGAAAACAAGTAAGTGATGTAGACATTTGGGCTCACATTACGCACTCTTAGAGGTCAGTTTAGAAAACATTGTGCCGGCAGACAAACTGTAAGCATTAAGGTCATTATCAGTTAAATATTGACCTGGGTTCTTTAAAAATACACAGCTCTTCAATGTTACATCATGAATGCATACATTTATATCCCCTGTGTGGAGGCATAAGGACAGTAAAATTTGTATCATTAGTGAACATCATGGTTATATTAACAAACAGATTTATTTGAGCTAAAGGTTTGACAATGTAAGTGTATAAGTGCCGTGGGGTTGCCTGCAGAACTCAATTGCATAACTATATTGGGTAAGCTTCTGTTCACAGACCTGATTGGGTCTGATCCATTCTCCAGGACATGTTCCTTACATATTAGGATTGAAAATTAAATCTGGGAAATCAAAGTCTACTGATGCAAATGACTACCTCCTAGTGTTTTCTTTTTTTTAAAAGTTTGGTACAAGAAAAGCTTTCTGGTTCCAGTCAGCATGTTGGCTGGCTGCTTTCCCTCCTCAAAACTCACTCTTCTTGACTAAGATTTCAGCATTAAACTGCTGTCAAACATTTGGCAGCTTTCTAGATATGTTGGAATTAGTAAAGAGTAAGTAAGAAAAAACAAGTTTTCTCAAATGGCAAGACTCACAGTCCTCTCAAATCAACTATTTCAAAACCAACATTTTCATTTGGTCCTTCTGTCCGCTCCTCATTAACTCTGAGCCCTGTGTTGCTATTGTTGTTGATGATGATTTATTATGCATGCTGAATCATAAATGTTTCCAGATTTTTAGAAACAGCTTAAAGAAACATATTCCTGCTTCAAGATCTTATAACCTGCAGTCCTTCACTCCCTTTGAGTAACATGTTTTTAGGCCCATTCTAGTTACTTGGATAGAATAGCAGTCAAAATCAAGATATTCAAAAAGATTTAATTTCTTTTTTCAAAGGCAGTTACCTGTGGGTATGGTGATGTCCTTGATTTTGACTTTGTGCTCGAGAGGCGAGATTTGCTTCCCTTTCTATTATCCGTTATGGTCGGAGTTGAATTTGTGTATGAGAATGCCGGCTTGGTAGCAGTGACCTGATCCAGGGAGAGTTGTAGTCCTTTATATTCAGTATCTCTATATAAAAGGCAAAAGTGAAAAACAAACTCAGTCTCATATCTTAATGGGAAACATTTCTTCCTTCTAAGTGGGGGGTGGAAACAAAAGATATTTTTAAGGAAAAAAGAAAAACAATCCAGGGCAAGCCAGTATATCCCCCTAATACATTTATGGAGTATAGCTTACTAAACAATAGCACTATTTTTATACTGAAAATATGATTGCTTTTTGCAACCAGCTGTTATCATCCTGATCTACTTTCTGCAGTAATAAAAAACCAATGGGATGGATATTTCTGAGATTTATATTGCAGTTCTACATTAGTCACATAGCTAAGCAGTATGTAGCAAATAGGATACATTTTCCTCAAAACTCTTTTAATTGTGCAACTGCAAACTTACCATGTGTGTATATGTGTGCGTTTTCACATGTGTATGTGGGGTGCACATAACAGCCTTCACAGCTGACTAAATAAATTGAACATTTTTTTTTTAATGGAAAACACTTGACCTTTAAGATTGTATTTTTCATTGTTTATGAGGTTCTGGGTAATTAGTGTAAATTTTTGAATTTTTTTTCTTCTATGAGTCTTGTGAGTGTTTATTTCTCCATTTGGAATTTTTTTATACCAGTTTACCAGTCAGAGAAAACAGCTAAATGAATACAAATCTTGGGATTTAAATAGTCTGTCCCTCTCTCACAAAATATTAAAGGTTTTCTATGGGGAGCTATATATAACAGCAGCTTGTGAAGTTTCTAATGAATTTGTAAAAGTAAGGAAAACTGGCATTGTTCACAATGTCTTACTAAGCATAACGCGGGCATATGCATTCAACTGCACCCCTCTGCACACATCTGCATGTCTGCTGGTACCCGGGGGAGTAAGAAATGAACTCTCCAGCTTTCATGTGGTCATACGGAACCTATTCTGACAATGATTTATTAGAAGAGAGCAAAGCAAGAGCGTCTTCCTGACCTACCTACCTGGAGGAAGAGAGGGAGGATTCATGGTTTTTCTCTTCCTTTGTGTTACCAGTAAAGAAGTAGGAGAACAAGGGAAGAATAATGCTTCTCTTATGCAGTTAAGGAGGTAACATTCATTCACACATTGCCTCATACTCCATCTCAACCTAAAGATTCATACTTAATGAATTATATTAAAAATAAATCATTTACCCAGATTTAGCAACAATATCTTGCTTTATAGTCACACATATATCGATGTGTGAGCCATAAAAATCTAACATTTTTTTAAAAAGGAACCACACCACAACCAGAGCATATCAAAGATTAGTACACTGAAATGTTTTCAGACAAAAGTCAGGGGCAGAAGGACAAACTTGATAAACCAGAGAAACAAGTGAAATAGGATGAATCTTTGAGCAGCCACAGATAAACTTACAGAACAGACAAATTAATTTATCCCAATTCATTCTGCAATAAATTTTTTTACATCTAATAAGCATCAAACTTGCTGGTAGAAAATGCTTGGGTTTTTTGGCAATACAGACTATGTGTATGTATCCCTGTATATATAACACATGAAAGCAAATCCCTGACATTAGAACTGTTTAGAACTGCACTGACTACACTATTTCCAGTCCAAAGCAGATAGAGATTGGTTAAGAATAAATAATACTTTGTTATGTAGAATTAGTTCTTAATGAGGTAATTTCTTCAAATTTTGACTTTAATAGAGAAAAGACACTGCTATAATATCTGCATTTCAAATATCCTGCCTGCAGTGAAAGCATCTGAATATAGGGATTTGCTTTGGCCTATTTGACAGGTATGGCTCATCCATATATTTTGAAAGCATTATTTTTTCCTGTGGCTACCCCCAGAATTTTCATCCAGACACTTTGTCTTGACATGCAAAACATCTGTCTCCATAACTGATTCCTACCAAATTTTCTTTATGTTACACAAAACATCAGAAACAAAGGATGCCAAATAATCTTCCTACTTAACTCCTCCAATAGCATGAGATTTTATCAGTACTTCTGAAAACATTTGTCTCATCCTGATACACACATTCCTCCTGACTATTTGATTGTAAGAAGAGGATGGCCCTGTGGTCTCAGTGCCAGATGCAGAAAATATTGCCACTAGAAACTAAAATGAATTATAATTAGATAGATCACAGACTTGGGGGTATGAGCACATTGTCTTCTGGTTTTGGGCCTACCAATCCTTTTACCTCCCTTTTTGCTGGAGAACCCATAGCTCTGTTCTTCTGACATTACCTCCCCATTTCTGATGTATGCCACCCTGAAACACTCTGCTGCTTTCTCCTGTCAGTGAGATAAGTTTTTAAAAATTAGACTAAATACCACCCTGGTATTCAGATCACAGACTGTTCCTGTAACACTGCTTTGCTGTTACAATCTGTGTAAGGACCAAGCATTCAAATCATAGAGAGTACACTCTACAACACTCCTAGGTAATGCGAACTTAAAAAAAAAAAACAGACTGGCTAAAACCATGCATGTCTTTCTGTGTTACTTTTCTAAGTCCTTGATACCATTGTGGTGAGGAGTCACCCTTCCAGAACACCACACATTAGAATAAACACCACAAGCTGGTATTTAAGGCCAGTTGCTTAGACAGTAACATCATTAAACAAAGGATAATAGGAAAACTACCTGAAGTTCTTACTACCAAATGCAAGCTTTCCCCACAGAAAAAGAACACATCTGTACTCTCTTTGCACGTGAAACACCTGGACTTTTTTTGCATCACTGAGTCATGACTCAATACCATTTCAACCCTGTCCTAGCACAGCTGCCCTTCAGAATAACCAAGAGAGACACCAGAACACCATCAGTAACTGGCCAAAATAAATACCAGAAGTCAAAAAAAAAAAAAAAAATAAAAGGAAACCATGAAGGATGGGTCCAGTGATCTCCATGTCAGATGCAAAAGATGTTCTACCAAGAAATTAAAACATTTGAGTATATCCATATGCACTGTGAGGCAAACCACTAGAGAAACCAGGGCTCCCAGCAGTACACAAACTACAGATGGAAATTCTGACAGCTGCCTGGAGAAATTTTTAAAGTTTCCACCAACCATGGAACCATAATCTCCAGATTTCTATTCTCAGACACCTGAATCATCTATTGCACAGTCCCAGCCACACAGTAGTACTGCATCTTGTTTTCTACATGTAATTAAAAAAAAGGTGGTGGATATGAACCCCTTCCTTTAAGGTCCTCACCTTCAGGATCCCACAGGGATCCATACAATCTACATCTATCTACAGGAGACTGCTGAGAGAGAGAGTGATATGGCATGTGTTCAATTGCTAACAGTATGTTGCTGACAATATACTATTTATCTCATTTTCTGATGCAACTATCATCACTATAAAACATCAGAATAACTACAGGAAATTAGCTCTTAAATGAAGAACAGATGAATCAAACTGAATCCAGACAAGACCAAAGTGATGCTTTTTTGCAAAGGGAAACACATTGAAGACCTCCACCTTTTCATGATGGGAAACAGCCATTCTTTCCACAGTTGGATGGAAATTCTAGGTCCTCTTTGACTTCTCAGAAAACTTGGAGGCATATGCTTTTTCTAGCATATGGTTCAAAAAATGTATTATTTTTCCCCTATTTTGTCTCCTCCACCCCCCATATGAGAATTTGGCCAGTATGGTCAATGTACCCAGCACCTACGGACTGGATTACCGTGGCTCACTGTAAGGAAAAAGAAATCAGAAGACAAACTATAAAGTCCTCTTGCTACAATATGCTGGTTCCTATTTTCTTCTTAGATCTAACTCCCAGAAACATTCCACTCTGTGCCATGTCTCTGGCTCTCCCAATGTCCCTTAAAAAGCTTGAGCCTAATTTTGAAAGTACTTATTGGTATAGTGCAGGTACACCATGAAAAACCAAGGCTCAATGGCTGTATGAACTGCATTTCTCTGCAATGAAGCATCTGAAAGTTGAGTACAAAGCATCCTTTACTAAAGGGATCTAGCTACAGCAAGCTGCAGAGGAGGTGAAGGACAAAGGCTGAAGCAGCTAAACTTTCTTTGGAAGAGGAAGCCAATCTGCACATGACTTGGTTGCCAGCTCAACCTGCAACACTTGTGTGAAGAGTTCTCACAACTCAGCTTTAGAAGACACTTTCGGCCTGCTACCATTGCCAAAATATACCACATGGTAACAACAGTCTGTCTAATGAAACTTTGAGGAAGAGATAATGAATCATTAGCAGACAGGCAACAAAAAAAGAACAGTAAGGGAGTATCAGAGCACCACAAAACCTGAATGCTCTGCAAACAGCAGAGCTTGCACAACTGCAGTGGCTAAGCATGTGGTTAGAGTTCGCCATGACACTGGAAATAAACAGAGGGGTTTGGTTTTTTGTTTTTTGGTTTTTGTTTTTTTTTTTTATGTGGCCTTTTTGAAGGAAAAAATATGAGGAAAGAGTAAGTCAGCATTGCTAGAAATAACGTTGGGAAGACTGGAAATAATGATAGAGGCCTAGTGGATACATTGTGGCCCAAGATAAAATAAAACTGTACAGACAAGCTGGGCTTTTTTGTAATTGTGTTTCTTCAATTAATAGGGTGATGTTTGGAACTACTATAACCAAAATCTAAAAACTAAAGTGAGACTAGACATTAACATTAGAGAGCTAAAGGCACAAATGGTTTTCAAAATATTAAGGTTCCCTACTTAAAGACTGTGTTGGCTGTGGAATAGAAGAGAACTTAAGCCCTGAAAAATGCTTTCAAATAGAAAGAGCAGCTAAATAGAATGCATCCAGAGGAAGAAATAAAATCATGGCATCCATTAGTAAAGAATAAATATCCAGATTCACCACAAAAGTACTTAAAAAACTTGTCTCAAGAACACAGGCCTTATATATCCACAGTCATAAGCAGCATTACCTTCAAAACAGAATAAAACCTTCAGAAAAGAGAAAATGTTCATAGAAAATTCTGCAAAAACCGCAAGAAAAAGTGTCTTTTTACACTAATACCATTACATGCCAGAAAGGAAAAATAAACTACACCCTCAGTGACTGAGAAGACATAGATAACCAACAAAAAGGCAGATACTTAGACTGGATTTAATTCCTTCAAAATACACTAAATTTAGACACCTTAAAGAAGATGAACAGAAATTTAGTTTTCATATGCAGAGTTACAGCACTGGATTAGAAATGCATTTCAGTATATTCTCTCCAGCAGCAGTTAAGAGATTAGTATATAGCTGAAACTCTTAGAAATCTTTCAATTGAAGAATATACAATGATAATACTGTCACTGGAAAGCACAGCAAGTAATGAAAAAAAAGGTATCATAGGAGCACCTAAACCTGACAAACACTGGACCTACACTCATGTCATTCCTCACACATGTTAAAGGAGTTCATATAGTACAAGTTGAAAGTCAAAGCATTAGGTGATCTTAGTGCAGCAGGTTCCTACATCATGGATACAATCATTCATATAACTGAAGCAAAGCAAAAAATATTGTTAATGCAAAAGAAAACAAGGTTTAATTGTATTTGGTTACAGTATTATTTCCATTGAACACATGATATATGTTCTTTATTTCGTCTAGTTTTACATGAAAAATCTATGAAAAGGGTCATACACACTCTGCATTTTTTAGTTAAAAATCAGAGTATTTGTCAGATTTTCTGCCAATCTAGCAATAGAAACTGTGAGATTAAACTAAAGGTGTTAATTTCATTAATGTTCAGTCTATTTTACTGAGTTATTGCAGTTCAGTTAAAAACAGACATGGAGGTGGTAAAAGTCTGGCACTTCCTCATACATGTCTGACCACAATACTGCAATATATCATTCTTCTACTTTTAAACAATGCCTGCAGCTTTTAACATTTCCACACTCCAGCTCATGCAATGCTAACAGAGCACCATTCAGCAGATGAGTGAAAAGAGAACAGATTCTGGCTGTTTGTCATCTTCATGGCTTTCTAAATCAGCAGATGGTACAACAAAACAGACAACTTCCTCATCTGCTGTGTCCTCTGTTCATGTACAATGTGTCTCAGAAATGTTTACAAAGGCCTCAGTCTGCTCACGAGATTTGTCAGGAGGAGCGTATGCATCCCTTTAGCATCTTCCAGAACCAGTCAAAATAAGTAGGTTTCCCTTAGCTCATACAGGAAGCTAAATTTCAGGACAAAGTGAGAAAAAAGCTCTCTGCTTGTTATGAAACTATGCCGACATTCATTTGTTCAACCTCAGACATACTCCCTGCCTCATCTGTTCTGTCAGTTTTTGGGATGATGTTAGCCACCCTCCTTTACAAAAATTCTTGAGGGAATAGTCCCATATAGGCCTCATCTACTGCTACCAAAGTAATAGGAAAGACTGTCCAGAAATCTTTCAAGTGGTTGCTTATTTTTAGTACACTTATTGGTTAAACCATGCATCTACTTGGGGAAACATGAGTTCTGTATATTGGATCCCTTCATTAAGTTCCAGGTACTCATTTATCTCTGTAAATAGCACAAGCAACAGTAGCTGTTTACATCTTGTTGAGTCAAAGTTTACAGCTTCTCCAATCATGAGATTCACTTACATGATATTATGTTTCTATATTTGCTTTTAATCATGAGGCAATCCAAACCAGCAGGGTTGATTATCTTAATTGATACATTAAGAAAAAGTGAAGCACAAAGTGTCTTGTACAGGTCAGTTAATACAAATATCTGAGCATAGTCTCTAGAAAATGGCTGTAAAACAAATTTTATAATTCCCTGATTGGTTTCTCATCTCAGAATGCAGTCTTCTAACTGCCAGTTGAAGTTAAATAAAACATCCTGGCCTCTAGATAATAATGGTGTGGAAGATTTTTGAGCAGCCTGAAGGTACAGTTTTCGTTCCAAGCCACATGCCTAGCCATCTTTGGCTCCAAAAAGGAGACCTTTTTACACCATATTTGCCTATATTTACTAGACTTGCTAAAAAAAATTAGGCACCAGGAATTTATTGTTTATAGAATGCCTACGATATCTCAGGCTAATTATATATAAATATAGTTACAATTTTCATTTACAGATAACACTGGAAAAATGCTTTAATTAATGAAATATGATATCTGAAGTTTAATTCTGTAACACTTATTTATACCTGAAGTGCTTGCTTTCAAATGCAAGCTGCTCAGGCGAACAACTGGCTAAATGTCATGTTCAATATATATTCAGTTCTTGCCAAATTAAACTAAGAAATGCACTTGATAGGAGTTTATAAATGTTTATATGTGTTAGAATCTGCCTGATAATAAGAAAATTGGTTTAGAGTGACATAACCTCAGAGCCTGCAATGATATATTTTAATTTTTTTCTTTTTTTCCTGAGTGGACAACAAATAGTTGAGAATACTTTATCTGAAAACATGTTAAACCCTGCAAAATTCCATGTTTCACATTCATACTGCCAGCCTTTAATAAATTATTATGGTGACTTTGTAATCATTTGGGTTTGGTGTTTTTTTGGGTTTTGTTTTTGGGTTGTGGTTTTTTTTTTTGGGGGGGGGGGTGTTTAGTTTGTTGGTTTGTTTTTTGTTTGTTTGTTTTTTATTTATTTTACATTCACTGGAATATTCAAAATAATATTTCATAATAAACAAAAGGCCTGTTAAATGAGACTTTAAAAACTCTAATTTTCTGTTCTTCCAACTACTCCCTTTCAACCAGCCCATTAAAATCAATGTCACCTCAGTGCATTGGCAAGCACATGTAGACAACACCCCTTCAAGAATTAGTGTCACAGAACACAGAAGATGTCTCATATCTCTGTAGAATGGTTTCCATTTTGCAGAAAGACAGATTGACCATAATGCAACAGACTGCTGTTATACAGGGTAGATTTTCCAATCTCAGAATTCTCAATATTCTTCTGTGTTAAAAATATTTATTTTGTTAATACCACTGATACCCGTAAGATACTGGTCTGGTAGGCAAGTGATCTGATTTCAATTCTCAACCCTCCCACAGGCTACTGGTGATGAATCATGTATCCTGGGATTTTAGCAAGCACTTGGCACTTGCCAGAGCTTACCACTGAGGTAGCCAAGGGGACTTTTAATTCCGAAAATCCCTACCTTAACTTTCACAGAATTGAAGAATCAGCTAGGTTGGAAAATACCTCTGAGATCATTGAGTCCAACCTATGACCTAACACCACCTTGTCAACTAGACCATGGCACTAAGTGCCACATCCAGTCACTTAAACAATTCCAGGGATAAGGACTCCACCACCTTCCTGGGCAGCCCATTCCAATACTCAGTCATTCTTTCTTGTGTAGAACTTCTTCCTAATGTCCAACCTAAACCTCTCCTGGTGCACCTTAAGACTGCATCCTCTTGTTCTGTCACTGGTTTCCTGGGAGAAGAAATCAACTCCCACAGGAGGCTACAACCTCCTCTTAGGTAGTTGTAGAGAGTGATAAGGTCTCCCCTGAGCCTCCTCTTCTCCAGGCTAAGCAACCCCAGCTCACTTAGCCACTCCTCATTTTGCATTTGCTGCATATTAGCTCTGAAGAGGAAGATAACAACATGTTGTTGCAGCTAACACTTATGTTGTGAAGTATCTTTCTCTGTCTCACCTATTAAACCTCAGCTTTATGTTAGAAGGAACAACCTTCTGCTATGATATCAATGCATGACAGCTGACATTACTAAGCTAACTCTGAGCTGAAGCCCATCTGCACATTACCATAGATAAAAAAAAATACCTTTCCTAAGAGCAGTACTCATGTCACTATTGATGCAAAACCTGTTTTTATTATTTCAGAATCTTCATGTATTGAATGCAAACATTTTTAACTATGCCCTATACAATTTATCCTTGATTAAACCTCTTCTAGATAGTAAATCATTAATGATTTCTTTACAGTTGCTGTTCAAACAGCTCATTCATGCCTATGACATATCAAATTTTACAGACGTGTTCTTTAATTGGATTCATTTATTTCCAATCTACTTAAATCCTCACTACTGTAATGCTTGACTAAATAGACATTAAACTCACTTATTTAAACTGCTAAAATAAATTTGAGACGTATTCTATGAATAAAAATATTTTACTGAATACATGTAATACCGCTGTTATTGTGTACCTAACTGAGCAGAAAATACTGGAAATAGCACACTAAATAGCTCTATGAAACACTTAGACAAAAGGATTTGAGAGGATCCTGATGATTATTTTTGGCAGAGATTATAAATTACTAGGTTTCTAAACACTACGGATTTCTACGGCACACTGAGGTATGTAATAAGGAGAACCAACAGGAGCTCCTCATTATTTTCTTGAAGGCATTTGTATGTTGTTATTTTAAATCCAAGCACTTTTTTTAGAGGTAAGGGACTCATACCAGTTCTGACCCTTCATGGTAAGGGCTAAAAACAGCTAAGGTGCTTTCAAAATTTGACTCTTCTCTGTTTTGAAACAGTAACTGAAAAGTGGGCACAAAAGTGGATGAAAGTCCTCTATCTGGATATAGGACAGAATAAAATTATGTAGCTATGGATTCCAAGTTATCAGTGACATATACAACACTCTTCTCTGTGGCATTTAAGTATGGTCTTAAAAGCCTAGTTTCAGATTTTTCTTTCTAAAACTAGTATTCTTAAACTCCATTTTGGTAAATAATCCTCTAATCCCTATGATTCACCACTTACACTGAGAAGTTTCATGAAACTATGAAGCGTTGTGTTGTGGAGCAGTCACTGATATAATACAGACTGCCCTGTGTGTAAGAAGATGTACATCATGGCATAACTATGCAGTAAATGAGGATTATAAAGATAAGGATTATACTTCATACTGTACTTAAACCCCTCATGCACTGACATTTCAAATATTCTATACTCTGACCACCTTATCTGAAACTGTGAAAAACCTCAGAGTGGGACAGCAAG
Source organism: Xenops minutus (assembly GCA_035221455.1). Classification (NCBI taxonomy): domain Eukaryota; kingdom Metazoa; phylum Chordata; class Aves; order Passeriformes; family Furnariidae; genus Xenops; species Xenops minutus. The sequence goes on along the minus strand of JAWWEE010000105.1, from coordinate 75,036,591 downwards.
GATGATGGGCTAACGAAAAGGTGGCACTTTCAAAAAAATGAGGCTTTTCTTACCATATCTACTTAACCTTGGCAAAAACTCACTTGGTTTCAAAGAGCAAACAGGTAAATTTGTGAAGGAAAAAACACCATAAAATATTGACAACTAATACTCTCAGAGATCTCACCTCTTTCTAGGAAATCATTTGAACTTCTCAAAGACTTGAAGAAAGTGGTGGGGAAACATAACAGTACATTTCTCCTATTTTTTAACTCTTTCTGAAGTATTTTCCATGGTCACTACCAGTATGTGTCTAATTCTGTATGGCTGTTCTCATGTTACCCTCTATACTACAGTAAATAAGCAATTTTGTACTTCAGTTTCTCTGAAACTATGAAGAGTAGTCCTGACACTTTGCTGTTATTAGTTTTAATAATTTACTGTAAAACTTAATTTAGTGTTATTTCAGGTTTTATCGACTCATCCATGTTCCCTATAATTAAAGGTTTTGTTGTAGCAACCTTCCTAAGATCCTAAGGTGAATACTTAAAAAATCAGTTACCTTTTCTGTGATGACTTTCTGGATAAGCTTCTGTGATCTGGGAATAATTTATATTAGAAAAACAATTGTGCTTGAAATTTACTGTTCATTCTGTTTGTTCCTCTTTGGTAAATTTTCTATCTGCATGCCTCATAATGTACTTGCCCATCCTTCCATTCTGCTTTTGCTGATCAGCTGCACCTCACAGTGGAGAGGCATGTTGAGTACAAAGGGATTCATTAACTCCACCTGGAGAGGGCATCCCATTTACAGTAGATCCCTTTCCCTTTCATCAGATTTGTCCTTCCTTGTAATAAGACTTTAATCTTCCTTAGAAGAAGCAACATTTTTCTACAATGAAAGTCTTTCTGATTCACTTCTCCAGAGTTCTTTGGCTTTGGCCAAGGGAGAGCACTTTGCCTTTGAGGGCTGTCATGTGCCTTTATCTGCCCACAAAGCAAAAAACCATGATTTAATACTAAATAACCACTTTTCAACTCAGCCTTCTTTTGCTTACATTTTAAATGAGGTAGGGGGAGGAAGACATTAAGAACTTTCATTGGATTTTGGCTTTTTTTGGGGAAAATGGCTTTTTGAGTTTTTTACAAATCAATATGTTTTCTCATTTCATAGTTTGTACCAGAGTTAGACTGCTTTTTAGCTCCTTTCCATTCACAGCCAAACCTTTACTGCAGTCAAATCCCACCCACATTACTTGCCACTTGCATCTAAGTCTCTGTTCATATCAAATTCCGCTTGGTCATCCAGATTTGATAGACATACAATGTACAAAGTCTTATGTTGACAAAACAGGAGAAAAATAGCAAGAAAGGACAATATCATGAGGGTATTAGGTAATACATAATTCTCCATTTTATTTGAATCTTTCCTAATAGTCACTGATCGTGTTTCCCTAAAGTGTATATTATACATGGCTATATTTGTTAAGTGGGTCCATTAAATGTTAAAATTGATATAGGATAACCTGTTTCATTACCTAGACTCTCTGGACCACATAATAAATTAAAATACCATCTATTGCACAACTGCTGCTTACCCCACATCTTCTATCAAATTCAGAAGACCAGTTCAAGAAATGCATGCTGTGTTAAAATCCAGCTTATGAAACTCAAAAGTAAGTCTCCAGTGGGTCAAATGTTTATAGGTAGTGAACTACTTACTAGGGATATCTAGAATTTCTCAACAAATAAATAGAATTAATTTAATAAAACACAATAACGTCTAGCTATCATCTTCTTTGGAAATCTAAGTCTATCATCTGCTTAGCACCCTTGTCCTCTTGGTCATTGCTTTGACTAGGACAGGCAGGGGTCTTAGCTGGCTTTAGTCATTCTGTTGTCACTGCTTGACATGCACGTTCATCAAGGGTTTCTGGATGCTTAGAAGTGTCTCTGACTAAGCAGAGACACTTTTATTGTTCCCATAAAAATGTCCACAGCATCCATGCAGATCAGCTCCACTGCCAACTGTCCTTGGACCAACACTACAGCTAATCTCCAGCTGAAGCAACTGAATACTTGTTTTGGTTTACACAAATTCAGCATATCACAATGTATGGGATTTACTGTGCTTATGATGATCACTCGTGTAGCACCTACTGAGCAACTCCAGAGTATCACAGCTGTGCAAATGGTGCTGTTCAACTTCTGTTGTACTGCTTTCGTGAACTCACCAGATATCACTGTGGAAGCCCTAACTTCATAACTAAATGAGTGTTCCCATATTACACAGTAGGCAGTTTTCTTTGGAATGAAGTCGTGTCCCTACCCTCACTGCTGTTTTTCACAGACCAGAAAGCACCAAGGAGTCTGATTATCTTTTGGAAGATGACACTTTTTCTTTAACTCTCCTACTAGCAGCTTAGGATCAACAGAATTATTTTGGGGAACGCTGTTCAGAAGTTTGGCTGCAAATGGGAGGAAGCTATCAAGCTATTTAGCCCCAGATGCAGCCTTTATTTGAGCAAATACTCTACTGAACTATGCCTCATGAAGCACTCATTAAGGGCTATTATTTTGTTCTGTGTACAAAACAGTCTTTGGAAATAGCAAGAGAAAAATAGCATGCAATGTCTTTGGGTGGATTTCAGCTAACCAGGGCCTAAGTCAGAGCGAGAGAGTTTTCTATAGCAGCGGCCCAGGCTAGGAGCTGCCAAACACAGTACAGAGATGATCAAAGCTACAGGCTACTTGGGAACAGGCTGCCTTCAGGGCATGTTTGCTTCCTCACTGACAGCACAGATGTAAGAACATTGAATATTGGATGAGTTTAAAGGTCTTCCCACTAGGTTGTGTCAAAATATCTGCACAATACTAGGGATATAGCCAAACTTTAGTTAGTCAGGCATTTGAGTTTCCATAGCTGCACTGAAACTTCAGCAGATAATAGCTGTTATTTTCAACATTGCTGCCCCCAAGATTTATACGCAGTGGTCTGTAGCTGAAAAACTATGGCTGTTCTTTATTAGGTCCCAATTCAACACAGTAACATATGCATCCTTCAAGCCATCTCTATTTTGCAAAGCCAAGGAATAGTCTTATTTCTGAGCATATGTCTAAGGGGGTCATTTTAATTTCAAAACCGAATTCACTAGTATATTATCATGTACTGAAAGTTACATCTAAGCACTTTTAGAGCCTGCCATGTGATCAAGTGCTTTAGTAAATCAGGACTTCTGAAACTTAATTGTACTAAGTGGATGACAGTAAAAGACAACAACAGGAATAAACTGGTTAGCTATGTTAAAGATCATGAGATTGACTCCAGACTTCAGCCATCCCAAACCTTCCAAAGGGTCAGACACTATACCCTTGTTCACACAGAGCAATGCCTGCCTCCATAAATAGTGTCATCAAAGTGAAAGGGGCTGCCTCTGAAGTAAACCACTGAGTACGAACATGTGTTCTGGAGCCTGGCCCACACTGTAAAGTACAAAAGAGAGGTGAGGGAAGGAGTATTAGATTTTAAACAGATACTTGTCACTGTTGAACGGACAAAGGAGATTTATTTGTTAACACTTAATTTAGGCCATATCAAAATGCCACATTTGTGTGTGTACGAATAAAAACTAGCAAGAACAATATAGTGTAGAGGGAAGATGCTTCAGAAGCAATTTAGTAACCTATCACACCTGTTGTACCTCATGATAATTACAGTAAAACAACATGGGAATGTCAGCAGTACTGAGATGCACCACAGAGCAACAAAAATAAACATGCAACAGATTAAGGAAACAGAAGCAGAGCTAGTAAAATTGTAAGCCTACTTAAGAAATACGCTTCTACTGTTATGAGAGCAGGAGCCAGTTCTGCCTCCAGTTTTGTGCAGAGTGTCAAGAGGATGAGAACACGCAAGGGAATCCTTTGATAGCAGTGGACTGCTTGGCCTGTCTTTTCTGAACAACTTTTAACATAGTCCATAGATGAGATATAAATGTAACATGGTAAAACCACCAGACACTTTTCCAACTGCTTCTCCAGCTATCTTGAACTATCATAGAGCAGTGAATATAACCCTGAACACCATGTTCTATTGTGTCCTCTGCTCTGCCACATAGAAGGACCACTGGGACTGACCCCCAAAGGGATTGAAGCACCCAGATGCTGTAGTGATGTTCACAAGTCTCATTTATGCCATTCAGAGTGCAGAAGGGCAGAGTAAGGATAAAGTGTGAACAACCTCTCTAGCAAGAACAGCTGTGCTACAGTGTACAGTCCAATGCTTCCATGTAAAGCAAAATCTGTGGCAGTTTACCTTAAACCATAAACCATGGCATTTTAGAAGTAAGAGTCCCTGGAGCAAGTCCTGTACCTTTCATCAGTGAAATGAGGCAGACAGCTGGAGATAGTAATTGCTTCAGCTGCTGCCCCTGCTGAATGTGTCTCAACCCCAGACAAACATTTTACAAGATCTGTAACTCAGTGTTTGGGAGGAGGGTGTTTCCAAAGGCAGCACACTGAATGGGAAAATGATGAAGTGAAAAGCATTTGAAGTCACTCTTCTTCCTTGGAATAAAGACACTTTTTTGCAATCTTGAATTTTGTGCCGTGTGAGACTCTCAGCATGCATGCATTTAAACTAATGATTGGAGTGGTTTTTTCCATAGGTCTGAGCTGCAGTCCTTTAATCCTTACTCTAGCAAATAAAACTCTTCATACAAACAGTGACTCTGGGCTCTGGTTTTAGTGCCTTGTCCATTACAGTCACCTGGTTTAAATACAAGCATAAAAATTTGGAGTGAATTAAACAAATGCTAGCTAAGAAAGCCCCTACATGAACAAAGAAGAACTGCAGAAACGTACTGTGGACACCTGGAAAAGTCCGTCTCCTATTTGCAAGAAATATATAAACAATGTTCCAGGGAGACAAGTCTGTAATAAAAATTAATGGTGAACAAACAGAATACTGCAACAACTAGTTGAAGAGGAATCCTTTCATATTTTTTTCTTTGAGGCATATGCTTCCTAAGCAGTTTGATTTATTAAAACAATTCCTCTATGTATTTGCATTGATAATCAAATCATGTGAATGGTGGTAGGCTTTGCAGTCTTAGAAAAAGTACATTGCAGACTGAACAAAAAAAATGGGACTTAGTTCTGTGCACAACTAAGCAAGGGGCAAAAATTCCCTTTAATGTGGAGAAATATAAAGGAAAAACAGCAGGGCAAATTGGTTTCTACTGCTTACAACTACTTAAGAAAAAAAACCCCAAACATTATCCAGTTAAAGTTACTAAACTTTATCTTGAATATTTTAAGTTGGATGACTAAGCTTATTCATACAACTAGTTCCACTCATGATACAAGAAAGTACACACAGGATTATTTCTGCAAGTGGTAACTTTCCCAGTGTATTCACTAACCTACACACTCCATCGCACATTTTAGAGATAAAGAGAACCTGTATCTGCCTTTGACTAAGAAGAGAAGTCTGACAATTCCAAATAGGTCAGTTTGAACAAAACACTCAAGAAAGGTAGGCCTCTGGGTGCAAAAATGCAATTTTTGGATTCTCACATTGACTAGGAAGAGATGGAAGTGAGATCTGATGTCTCAGAGACAGAAGAAAAAAAAAAGGAGGATTTCTATGAAAAGCTATGAAAATATGCAACTGTCCACAAATATGGGAAGAGCTTTGATTCCATTTGAAAGACAAATTTTCTTAAAGACTACTTAATATGCTGAGAAGGACTGTTTTTGAAGGCTGAGCCATCACACATAAAGATAGCACCTTGCCTACATAACCATTTCAAATCTGGTAGTAGACAAAGCTGTGAATAGTAATAATAATTTAAAGATGAAATGTGTAAATACAATTAATGATTAATTTATTCTAAATTGTTTTTACCACCTTGTTTTTAAAACATTTGTCAATATGGCAGTAATTTGTGAAATAGTCTTCCAAATGAATTGCATTCAGTTTTTGTTCCTAATCAGCCAGTTACACAAAGCAATGTGGAGAGGTCAACTGGAACTATATCAAACACATGTTATATCATTAGAACAGAGATTAGTCACAATTAGGTACCTAATCTGTGTTATCTGTATATCTCACCATTATTGCTATTCTTTTAAATGCTAAAGGACAACAAAATTTATATAGAAAAGTTTCTTTAGCTTTCTCTGGGGACAAATTATTATATTTGCTCATGCTCAGAAAGTCAAAGGTTTTTGCATCATTCATTTGTTTAAGGGGAGATTGTTTGCGATCCAAATATAAACTTAACTTCAGTAGTTGCATTCTCTATTAATTGACTCATACTTGAGTCCCTTTATGTGATAAACATGCACAGCTAATAATCAATGATATGGTGACAGTGTGTACAGAACAAATAAGAAAAGAAACAAATATTCTGTGTCTGTACTCATGTATGCCAAGCAGAATACAAAGAAGGACAAATACGTGTGCTTTAAAGATGGAGTCCTTAAAGGTCATTTATATTAATTTTTGATACATTGCTATTATGCAAAAAAAAAAATCACCTTTCCTCTTGTTGCTAAAATGTGCCTATTTAATTCAGTCTATATACTTACTACAAATATTTGTTCTCAAGCCTAGAATTCATGTTCTCAGAGTTTAGGATTATTTTCTTAACTGGGGTGTGTGTGGGGGGGAAGGGTGTTCCTTTTCATAAGCTCTTTTTTATTCTTTCTTTTTTTCATCATCAATATCACCCAGGTAAGCTGGGAAGCTACAGGGTAAGAGATTCTCATTCTTCCTGCTCATCCTGCACTGAAACTGCTCCAGACCAGTCTGGCACTTACGGCACTCAGTATCCACCCCTTTCCAAAAGAGAGCACTCAGGCTTCTCTCAATAGCAAAAAAAAGCTCCTTATCCCATGAACAAAGTGAAAAAACTCCTGAGTATAGAAGTATTGTGCAAGGGGACCAGACACCCAGCAGGTCAAAAGCCTGCATCACATCTTCCAAAGCTTATGATCCCTTTTACAATTTTCACTCCAAAAAGACCAAAATTTCCTATTTTCAAATGAATTTTTAGTGGGAGTTGTCCCATCTTTCAAGTTCTACCCTGCAATCCCAAATGTGTGGGATTGCAATTATGTTATTTCAAAACACAAAACCACTAGTTTGTACCTCTTTCACTTCTCCTCAGCTTCCACACATGAGTCAATATTCAAAGGTTTGTGTTTCTTTTTTGTAAGCATGTTTTTCCCCGCTGGGTTTATAACATAACACAGCTGTAGCAGGCAAATCTGTGACTGCACGCCTACCATGAGCTGCACCAGGGGCTCTACCATGTACCCACTGCTGGGTGGATGAAGCATGGGAGGAACCCACAGTGCACATATACTCCTCATTTCAGCCTCTCTTGGTTTGCTGTAATAATCCAATGTCATCCTTAAGGAACTACAGTATCTATAGCATTTATATAGGCATAAAATATATTAAACACTTGAAAATTTTGAGTGCTACAGGACCTTTGCCCAGCCCGTCTGTTGTGGAGTCTACCTCATACCAGAAGAAAATTTTGTTTTCCGCTATATTTTTCCCACCTACCTTCCTCATTTGAGCAATAACATCTTGACTCTGAATAGTTCACTAAGACAATTAATCCCACTCTAAGTACAAGGAGTTCAGCATCTCCCTGGCCAACTCTGCCGCCATGAGCCTTTCCCCAAAAGCTCCCTCTGCCTCAGGTTACCCATTTCAGAGGCTGACTATATCTCACTTGTTTAAAAGCCAGCTCTTTCTCTTCTTACAACCCACCAGCACACAGCAAGGCCTGTTCTTCCTATATATTTTTCTGAATGGAAGACTAAAGGAGAAGGAAGATAATGATAATAACAGTGTTAATAATGGTAATAATGACGATGACGATGATAATAATAATAATTATGCTTCAGTGGAGCCAGGGTAGCAATTTCAGCAGCAGCACCCCTGCTGCAAAAGCAAACAAGATGCAATCTCTTCTGCAGAGCCCTAATGAAGAGCCAGGCAGGTTGACGAGACCTTGAAGACCTGAGCATATCAAAACTGGATTTTTATGCAGTGTTGGTGTCTCAACTGTGGCCATCAGCAGCACATGGCAATTGCTGCAGCCAACCTCCCAGCTTTCAGCAGCCCCACTTTACCCAGCCTGGCTTCCTCTCTGCTCCCCCGTCGTCCTTCACACTCAAAGAAATTAAGCTAAGAGCGCAAGGGTAGACTTGGAGATTTACACCAAGACATAATGAAGTTGCCCCCTTCATTGTCTAAGGGAAATCTTGAAAAACAACTATAGTTCTACTACCTGTCAATCTGGCTGAAAACAGGTTCTGAAAATCCACATATGTGCATGAAAATACAACGACGCTGCCTCCAACCATAAGTCAGCCGAGGCGGAGGAATCACTCTGTTTGGGTACCGCTCCTGAGAGTCAAGTCGGCTTCCCTGCAGCGCCGTTTTGAAAGCGGAGAGGAGAGTGCTGAGGCACTCCGAGTCCCGCTTGCAGGCGGTGGGGCAATCCCGCCGGGGCGCGGAGCCACGAACACACAGGGGCTGTCCAGCGGCTCCGCCGCGGGTCGAGGCACGGGAGCGGCGGGCTGCGCAAGTGCAAACGGCCTGCGAACAGGCTGACCGCATTGCCCCCGGCTCCGGTGACATCTGGGTGCTGACACCCACCTGAGCTGTGTGACACTGGCGGCGACCGCAGCACCTGTGCGCAGGGAAGGGGGCTAGGGCGGCACATGGTACAACCAGCTATGCTGCTGGAACACAGCTCCGAGGGTTTGTCTGACCAGCCTCCCACGGTCCGTACCAGGGAGAAATTCTGAAATTCTGAAATTCGTGAAATTCTGGTTCTGTGGCCGTTAGCCGACAAGCAAGGGACAGATCGAGCCGGATGCCCAGCTGGCTTTCAGCAGATCTGCTGGGATGTTTCATTTCCACGATCATCTGAGGTAGAAACCTGTAATCGATGTTCACGCTTTTGGGATTAATGAAGACGGAAACGACCAATAATCTCAAATGCTCATAGAAAAACATGTAGCGTTTCTGGAGCAAAACCACTCCAGTATGCTAGTTGCCTTGGGGTGCCCTGTTACTTATACTTACGATACACTGACTTCCCTCTATACAGTTCCTCGTTCACCTAAGGCAGGTGCTTGGACTTAACTGAGAAATATAAACGGCGAAAAATACAGAGAAGGGCTGGTATAGGGATAAAGGACATACAAATGTTTAGAACAGGTAGAGCAGAGGTGATAACGTCTCTACTGATAGGCGTTTTTGCTGAGGGAATACCTTTTTGAAGAGAATAAAAGGGATTTTCTTTGAAGGAAAGTTTGCTCCCTACATCAGAGTGCTGACCCAAATGTCTGCTTTTTCATACGGACGCAATAACGCCTATCTGACCATCTTAAAGCTTGACGCCCGTTATCACCTTACACACCAAAGGGACGGATTATGCCCTAGCAGTGAACGCGCCGTGATCCGCAGCCCCTTTCCCGCTCCAACAGCCGCCTCCTCCCACGTGACCCGAGCCGTGGCCTCAGTGTCGAGCCACTTCATTTCGGGAAGCAAGCCTTAAACTGCGCTACCAAACCACTCGCCACGTGGACGTGCACGAAAGACGCGACGGCGAAGTCATAATGCTGCCATCGCCGCAGTATTACAAGCGAAGAAGATTGTGCCTGTCAGACGCTTTCAAAACCTACTTTAGAATTAAAAAAAAAAAAAAAAAAAAAAAGCGCAGCAGAACAGAGGAATATCCAGTCCCTAGGATCAACGAGGTAACGCCGTCCTGACTTGTCCTATGATCCTAACAAAGCATGAGTGCTGTCAGCAGCCGCTAGTGCTGTGTCCAGAGGAGATGCTAACAATTAGAATGAAAAACACTTCAAATTAGTCCAACAGAGCTTTCCCTCCCTCACTGAGCCTCTGCGTTTCAATATAAGTATCATAACTACAGCACAACCTAGCCATTCCCAAATACAGGGAGATGTATTAGGTTATACGGTATCTCAAAATTTATTCTAATTTGGTTTTTAATTCTATTTGATTTTTTTTTTTTTTAAGTTTAACTGACCCTTCTGGTCACCAACTTTCTTTGTGGTTCACAAGGATAGCACTCCAAGAACAAAAAAGAAATCCCTCAGCTTTGATAGAGACTCTGGATGAAATTAAGAACTTCAAACCCCAGATTTCTGAAAAGAAAAACAGATGTCCTGTTTGTTGAGTATAAATAACTCCGTACGTGGAAGCCTTTTCTTTTACGCTGCATTAAATTTTATTTAATGCTGGGTGCATTTGAGCAGTAAAAAAAAAAAAAATAAATAAAATAAAATAGAAAAGGAGGGGGGCAGCAAAATATGTGGGTGACAAACCTCTAAATCTTTTCCCCTCTCGAAAGAGAAAGAAACGGGCAGACGGGAAACCCTTCATCTAGATGAAAGCGCTCAATGTGTTTCCTAGCAGACCTGGCGAGCCTGCCCTGGTCAGTGCGGCGGGAGGAGGCTGAGCAGCCTCCACCAGGGCAGGGGGGAGAGGCGACCGGGCGGCAGCAGCGGCAGCCGGGTCGGCCCGCAGCGCTGCCGGCGCGGGGAGCGCAGGCAGGTGCCCCTCGGTCCCGCATGGCCCCGCACAGCTCCGCACGGCCCCGCACAGCTCGGAGCGGCCCCAGGCTGACTTACGTGAGGACGTAGTTGACGCTGACGATGCAGTGCGGGCGGGAAGAGCGGCTGTTGTGCACGATGGTGGCGTAGCTCTGCACCCACACCCAGCCGCCGTGCTTGGCCAGGAAGCGGTAGTACTTGGTGGTCACTTGTCCTTTCACCAGCACTGCGGAGACAAAGCGGGGAGACCCTCAGCGCGGCTCCCGCGTATTGTTTGATCAGCCCTGGGAAGGGGGCTCACACTCCCCCCCAGACCCTTGTGGGCGACGAGGGGAATTAGGAACCCTTTATCATCACATGGGGAAGCGGTGGCGACCGAAGCACCCTGAGGGCAGGGTGGTGGAACCTCTCCGACAGGGGTGATCTCAGTACTTGAGATCGTTATCAAAGGCTATTCGGGGAGATTGTTGCGGTGGGGGGGGAGGGTGGCAATGGGGGAAGAATCCTACACTCTCACCCTTTGAGTTTTATCTCTTCTTACATTCGCTATAAGGAAACTTACCGGAAATTAATATCCTTTTTATTCATCTATCCGTGTATTAATGATATCAAAATAGAATAAATAACATATCTCCTAATCGAGCTCACTACTGCAGTCAAAATTAGATATAGAGATAAGATTTGTGAAACTTAGTGGAAGTAGAACAAAAGTATTTGAATTTCACTGGCATAGCTTTTTGGAGCAAGAAAAAAGGGTTTTCCTAACCAGAATTTGAAGTGAACGGAGCTCCTGAGGTTTGTGCAGGGCAGTTCTTATCCTACAACCAGGAGATGAGGATGGAAAAATATCCTTTCATTGCCGATCCCCTCCATCTCTCTCTTGCCTCCAGCTTGTAGTTCAGTCTCTATCTAACCTTGGTTAAATAGATGCAGATTTTGCTTATTCTCCCCTCCAGTGAGCTGGCTTTTCCCATTCCGACCTAGAGGTAAATCCCAGCAACCCCAAAGTCCATCTGCAGAGGGAGAAGATGGGGGGCAGGGTCTTTAACAAGAACACCGTCTCCTTACACAAGTGATGTGCGCAACGCAGGTGGAAGGTGTCACAGCCATGGACGTGGTGGTAAAGGGTCTTCTCTATCAAGTCCTGGGGCTCATAACCTGTTAGTTCAGCTACCCTGCGAGAGACATAAGCAGCAAATATAAGTGGGTGAGAGGACAGGAGAGGACGCCCGGTGGTGAACAAGGGAGGGGCTAGGAGAATAGATTTGGAAATAATCCCAGCTCTACCTGGAATCTAAGAATATGAGCTTCATGTCTAGGCTGGCCCGAAACATGAACATATTGCTGTGGAGCTTGATCTCCGTCACGGCACTGGGGGGCAGCGAGTGGCCCACGGCGACCAAGCCGACGTTTTGGTAGCAGCCGTCGAAGGGGGACATGTCCAGGCTGTACTGGCGGATTTTCAGGTACCCGCTGCAGTGAATGACCTGCCGAAGACACAGGAAAGCTTGGCATCTGCCTAGCAAGAGGGAAGGGTGTGCTGAGACGGGCGTCATTCCCCACGAAGGGGGTCCGGAAAACCCTTCCTTTCGGACTCCCGGCCGGTGCCGATGCGGCTGCCGGATTCCAGGGAGCCGCTGTCTCGCGTCTCCGCGCCGGCAAAGCGGCACTGCGTGTGGGTTTTCTTGCCATTCTGTTGAGGCTGAGTTCTTTCCCGTATGAGAGTTCAGTGTTGATCTAAGGCCCATTAAAGTGAACGAGGTTTTTTTCCCACTGGCTTAAGTGGTTTTTGGCCCACCTCCTAACTGCGTTTTTATTATTCTTCTAAAAAGGAAAGACACGGAAATGCCAATCCAGTTACAACTTTGTAATGAAGAGTGTATGCGTGTGAGAGAAAGAGTTTACATGTGTGCGTATGTCACATGTGTAAGATATGTCTATTATATAGGCACAATCCGTCACCAAAAAGTATCTTTGATTTAGGTGTATCTCCTAAATGTATCCTTGCAGACGACTGCTGTCTACTTCCACTCTTACTTCTCTATTATTAGGGTGTTTCTTCGTGGAGTTAGTTCAACAGATGTTCTTGGTCTACGGTATATCGTGACACAACATCTCCTTGGGTTATAGGTACAACCCGCTCCTCAGCGTTGCTTGGCTGAAAAATCAGTGAGGAGGTAGGAGCGCAGGGGCTGTCCTTACCGAGGAACCCCGGGCAGAACCGTGTGAAGAATCCGGACAAAACCCTTGACAGGGAGAGCTGCCCCTGCAGCTGACGAGTTACTCAATAAAGAAATAAATTAAGCCAGGGCTCCCGCTGTGTCACCTGACAGCTTCCACAGACACCTCGGGAATCTCATGTTAGATGTTCGGTTTAAAAAACAAAATAAAGAAATAGTAAAATCCCTCCCCCCCCAAAAAAAAAACCCAAACACACACACACACACAAAAACCCACTGGGATCTCGATTGCTTGGTTTTGTGGTTTGAGCTCTTCAACCTGAAACTCCGAGAGAAATGAACCACATGAAAGAGTCTTGGGCTAAGACAATCTCCGCGGGCAGGGGGCTCATCCCGACTCCTCTCCTCAATTTCACTGCCGTCCCGGCACAGGGGGTCGGGAAGGCTGGGGTGGGGTGGGGGGCGGGGGATCCCGGCTGCGGGCACGCACCTTGTAGCCCCCGCAGGTCAGACCCGCGTTCCTCTTGGCCAGGACGCACTTCATCCTCAGGAAAAAGGACCTCTCGATCTCGTATTCTGGGAGGGGGAAAGGTAGAGGCGCGGTGAGCTACAGGCTCCGCTGGCTCTGCACGGACCCCACCGCGACCGCGCGGGCCGGGCGGGGGCAAAGGGCTGTGTCCTTTACCCTGTACGAAGTGCGAATGGTAGGGCTGGTGGGCCGTCAGCACCGCCGTCATCTCATCATGGTCGGCGGGGTGGATGTACTCATAAATGCTATTGCCGGTCAGCTCTACCTGTGAGAGAGAAGGAGAGTGGGGAGGAGGAGGAGGAGGGGGGGGGGGTGTGTGTCTCTTCCTTGGCACCGTTCACCGTCCTCTGTCAGTCGGGAGGGCTGGTGCAGGCACGCACGAGGCTAGCGGGCCCCCGTAGCATACCTGAGACAAGCCCAGGTGCACCGAGGCAGTCTCCGAGATGTACATGATCTTGCCATCCGGAGCCACGACAAATATGAAGCCGTCCAATGTCTGGAGAAAAGAGTGAGGGGTGGGGATACAAATATATCAAGAGATAGATAGATACATACATACATACATACACACATACCTGCATGAAATACCTGTCCCTCTCATGTGTTTTGGCAAAGAGACATCCATGCTCAGACTCTGATTATTCAAAAAGTTGGAGGGAAATAGGCAAGTCTTGGACAGGAATCCCTCTAAAGTGGTTGGACCTCTGAGATACAACCCACTTCTCAGGGAGGCCGAGCTCAAAAGTAATGTAAATTACCTGGGAAATATCTAAGAAGAGGGCCTGCCTACGTGGTGTTTAATAAGTAGGTCCCAGCAATCCTGAATACTCCTATCCTATTTCGAATGTCACTGAGGGTTTAGCGTTTGCATATTTGCTGAGGAAATTTTAGGGGATTGAAGGGAATCTAAAACTTGTTGCAGACAATTTTTCAGGTACATTTTGGCAGACATAGATGGGACTCCTGGGTGTGCCAAGAGTAGAATAGACCCCCAAAAGGCCACACCAAAAATGCATGGTGATGGTAACCACTAATGTTCTTTAGTACTGCAGAGCACTGCGGTTTTTCAGACGTGTCCTACCTGATTTATGCCTCTGCTAATTTCTGTACCCTGACTACTTCTGTCCAGGACAGCCTTCTCCAACCTGCCTCTACAGTCTCTCCCTGTGGACTTAGAATGGGACACCATTCTAAGCTTCAGAACATTGAAAAGACTTGTTAATAATATGGGGAAAAATCATGCTCCTGTACCTCAGCAAACTGGGAATCCCTCACTCTGGACCCAGTATTAGACAATGCTGGGGAAAAGGAGTTAGAGTGACCAAAACACAGTCCCAGTAAACCACACACCATTTGAGTTGTTCCCCTCCCACTTCCCCTTTTATTAAACACTTGAACAGTTAAAAATTAGTCAAGGTGGCAATTAAAAACTCAGAAGAGGGAATGATTCCTTTAATCATTAATATCATATGGCTGTCGTTTCCAGGCCAGTACCTGCAAAAGATGGGATCCCAGTTCCCGTCCAACATTATCCAGGGGGCTGGTTCGGCTGGAGTGGCCCCAGGCTTCTCCGAGTCCTGTTATTTAAGATAAACAAAAAAAGTAAGGTCAGGAGATGAAAAATTTACTCCTGTGGGTCTGATGGAGAGGAGCTTTTTTCCGAAGTTTTTGCCTGTATCCTCTCTAAAACGTGTATATACAAACTTTGGAAAAGTAGACAACTTCATTGCAGATAAAAGCATCTTTTGTATCTTTTTGAGAGAAAAATACAAAAATACCTGTTTTGAGCTAACGGTGAAGGTAATTTTTAAGACCTAAGTGAAACAGCCTCACACTGAAAGGGCTTTTCAATGTTGCCTTCTGCTACTGGGAACTGACCCCTTGAACTTCAGGGGGTCCTAACCTCACGATCCACAAGCAAGTCACTGTCCAAAGGCACGGACCACTCTCCCTCCTGCCCCATGAAGTCGGTCTCTGGGATTCACCTCCACCCCTGCCATCTCTCCTCCCGCTGCTACAGTGGCAGGGATGGATCCCGCTACAGGGAGGGGCGATCTGCCTTCACATAGCCCCCTCCAGAAATGAATCTCTCTGGAATTGTCTGATATTTAAGATGCCACTTGTTTTCTTCTATGCAAAGTCATGATAAATAAAAGCTAGGTGGAAATTACTTCACCAGAGTAAAACAATTCATGGATGATGCCTTTTCACCGTGCTGTTGCTGAAATAATTTAAACGGGTCAGTTAAAACCTCTGATGCTTATGCCATGAAATAAGGCCCAGCCTGAGACTCACAAACACTGGGATAAAGTGAAAGGGAGGGAAAACACAAATCCTGATAGATGACCGGGGTGCAGATCGCGCGAGGGAGGCGAGACCTGGAGCCGCCGGAGTCTGTCCCCCCGCAAGGTGGATTTGGGAAAGGCAAGACCCCGTTTTGTAGCTAATTCGAGGCAAACAGGAGAGGTGCAGACAGCAGGTAGCCTCTGGCATCCCTCGCTATTGACCGGTTTCACCTAGGTTTTGGCCGGTCCGAACAAAGCCAGTGATTTGCCTGCTCTTTGAACGGGGCACCCCGGGGCGGCTCCTGAAACGCCCTCCCCAACGCCGGAGCGATGCGCCCTGATCGTTCCCGCCTTTCCCTCTCGTCTTCCTCCTTTCTCGTCCACCTCTTCACAACTTGGCTCTTCACCACTCCTACACTTCTCTCCTTCCTCCTTAACTTCACAGCCCTACAAAGGCAGGAGTATCTCTCTGGTCAGTCCGAACGTGTACCAGGGCTCCAGCCAGAAATAGGTTCCCTTCCATTAATTCGTCCACGCCAGTTAGTGGGGAGCCAGCCACCAGGATGGAGGATCACCTCAACCCCTTTTATTGGGGAAGGAGCTGGCGAATCTTGCACAACTTCCAGGGAAAGAGAGAAAAGCCCTTGGTATATTTGTTTTTCTAGAGCTCCTCGGAGGTTTCTCTGCTGGGCAGTCAGGATGGCCCGTTAGTGCAGATGCTAACAGCTAGAGTTCCACGTCCCCCCATCCGGAGGGAAATCCGAGTGACAGGTTTCCTTATTCAGGACCAAATCTGCCATCCTCGCCTATGATTTAAGTTGCTTATTAATCTAAGTTTACAGCTCTAATTATTCTTCTTCTAAAAGGGAAAATAACCCTACCCCAGCGGGTTAATGAACAGCTCACGGGCATTGCAGGTTAAACTCCCTCCGGGAAGGCGGTTCTTCACGGGGCGCTGAGCTCCTCTCTGTTTCAGGTGGAAACCCCGCGCTGCTGGGCTGTGTCTACTCATGGTTTATAATTAAACTGTTTTACTCGTCTACCTGAACGGGCTTTTGGAAATCCTGTCACATGAGACGATCCTTTGTACTTCCCAGATGTTTCAGCACTTTCAAGTCGGAGACTGTTTCCATTCGTTGCCAAGCCCAACCTCTCCCAAATCGACAGCCTATCCTGATGCCCCGTAAATACTGTTTTAAAGATTTTAAGAGAAAACCCCCTCCATTAATATTCCTCTTTTTTTTTCCCATCTAGTCTCTTTAACATCCAATTTCCTTCTATCGAGGGGGCAAATTGTGATTTCTTGCACTTGACCTACCGCAGAATATTCTGCAAATCCTTTGATTGTCTATCTAAAACAAAACAAGGAAATCAGCTCTCCTTTTTGCTTCAGGATTACGCTTGGAAACAAGATCTAAAGATTCTCTTGTAATTTGGAGAGCCAACAGCATAATAGCTTTGGAATAGAAACAAGCAGCTTTGTGAGGGGAAGGATAACTAAACCGTTTTTAGGCAAAGGATTTTCCCAGCTAAAGTGGTCCAAGACAAAGCAAAACATAATCTATTTTGGAAGATTTCCAAGATATGCCACATTAACCTTAGCAGATAAAATTTGCTTTCTTCCCTGCGTCCCCTCCCCCACCGCGGTCTGGTTTATCGTATTTACATAAGTAGCCTAAGAAGGGATGTATCTATTATGGATCTAAGGAGCTAGCGAGCTCACATTTCAGTTGGAAATAGAGGGGAAATTTTACTGTTGCTTAATACTTGGTGCATTGTAGAACCATTTCCATTTAAATACCCCCGACCCACGGATTACCTCAATGGACTGGCTGCATGAGTTTTGTAATTTCCTGAAAATGAGATTTCGATTTATAAAACAAGAAACCAATTAGTAACCAAATGAGGCGAAGTAGATCCACTAAAATTGACCTAATCCCACAGGCACCATTTAGGCCAGTTCTTGGCGAATGAATGATGAGCAATCGTCTAACGTAAGCTCAAGGCATCATCCAGCTGTGTTATTCAAGCAGCAAAAAAATAAAAGGATCGAGTTTTTATTTCAGAATGAATTTGATACTCTTGACAAAATATGGATTATAGGCTTCTGCCTAACAATCTCTTCCACTCGAGGATTTTTTTTTTCTATGAAGATAAACTATTTATGCCGCAAGAAACTGTCCACTGTCACGAGGGTAGGGGGGAAGTAAAAAAAAAAAAAAAAAAAGAGAGAAAATGAAGACTATAAAAGGGAAGATGTGCTATTTACATAATAGCTGCCATCTTGGGCTAAAGCAACTCCACAAAATTTTCCCAAACAAAATGTAATGTCATTTCATATCAGTACTTACATCTCCTTGTAGCTTGAGGGGAGATATAAAAAACCCCT
Organism: Xenops minutus; assembly: GCA_035221455.1. NCBI lineage: Eukaryota > Metazoa > Chordata > Aves > Passeriformes > Furnariidae > Xenops > Xenops minutus. Next base: position 75,018,615 of record JAWWEE010000105.1, on the reverse strand, counting down.
GACTATTTGCTTCATTCTCAGCCTTTCAGCTGATGCATTAGCACTGTGAAAGTATCTGACAAGACAAGTTATCCTGTCAGTCAGTTTATGGCAAGGATATGATAACTTTATACCTGTGCAGAATTACATTTCTTACCTGAATACAAAGAGGAAAACATGGCAGGAAATAATGCAACCAAAGATATCAATAAAATCCCACTGACATAATCACTCCATGCAAGAAGCAAAGCTCTGTAGCAGAACCTATATCTATATTAGTGGTGCAACCAGAGAGGAATGGATCTACAAAGACAAGGAGTTGAGGCTGTGGATCAGGTGTCTATCTGCATTTGAAGAGGCCTTTCTGCCCTAGCTCTAACCTCCCTGCTTGGACTGAGCACCCAAGAGCAGCTGGTGTGCCTTAGATGCTCCCCTGAAAGGCATCTGCCAATTTAGCTCCACTGGGAGGGGCATAGCTTGCGCAGAGTGACTGGACTCCTCTCCAGGACGTCAACAGAGGTACTGCAAGTGGAGACAACTAGGAGCCTTTCAAAACTGCAGACCTGCCACACACTAAAATGCATAAACCACATAGTGTGACCTGAACAAAGATTTGCGATTCCATTGAGTTGAGTCACTGAATACAGGTAAACTTCTAATTGTTTGCTCTGTTGATGAGTGATTTGTTTTTTGTTGTTTCCCCTCTCCCCATTTTTTTTCTTCTTCCTTTAAAATCTAGAATGAATAACTAAGGAAAGATAATTCTGTGACATGAATTGCTGTGCTATGAACAGGAAATTATTCTTCAGGCAAGAGACATATTGCTGTTTGCATACTTCCAGTGGAATGAGGAGAGATTTGTTTCACTGCATCTATTGATGATTTAGTGGTTTGGTTCAGAGAATCTATTTGTGCAAAAATGATGCCCAATGAACTATGAGATGAGAGTGGCTAAGGAATAAGTGCCTATATTTTCTACTTCACCCTCTTCCCTTATTGTTTAGAAAAATGAGGATTTGGTATGTGAGCTTACAATTGCGTACATGGCTTATCTTTATTGGGCCAAACTTCTGGCATATTTTTATAGAATCAGAAATGACTCTAAGATACTTTTCAAATTGAAAGAGTCAGTGTTTGTAACACTATTGCCCATTCTGCTATTTTTAGCCATTTGAATCATATAAATATAAGATAGAAGGATCAAGACTGAAATTGCCATTGTAGAAGCAACAGATGGTTATGAGAACATTGAGTAAACTTTCATTTGTTGGTTATTACAAAATGGAAACCTGTCAGGGACAGGAGATTCTGATGATTCCTCCAAGTCTGAAGACCAATTGGAGATTAATTTCAGTTTGAACAGGTTAATTGGAAAAGGTGAGACACCCCTCAGTATATGAGTCTGCACAAAAATGGTAACTCTTCAGGGTGCAAGATCCAAGTCATACATATTTTGAAGAATTGGGACAGTAAAATGATGTTACCTAACCGAGCCTGCATAACCCTTATGTATTTGTTCACAAGTCCAGGTCTGGAGGCATTGACATTGATTGTCTTTCAGTTACTTCTAAAGAAAGTTTAATTACAAATCAAGCTACTCTTGCATGCTGCAGCTGGATTGTTCCTGACAAACACTTTTTCTGTAAAGTCTGGGCCAGGATTTGGAGGTAAGTGAGTGTATGTTGCTGCACAACAAAGCCTGGGGACCAGCGGGCTTTGAGACTCCTTCTGCTCTGTCTGGGCTGTGTAGCTCCACACAAAGGTTTGTATGCTGTATGTTCACTCAGTTAAAATAATCAAAAAACTCCCTACTACTTGAAAATCAAAATGTTACAAATTCCTAACCACCATCACATACATATATAATTGCAAAGTTAAATACACACTTGCATACATGCATATGCCTCAGGTAGTTTATAATTGCTAACAAAACCTACCTGATTTTAAAATATCCTGTGCAATCCACCCCCAAAGTGACAGCTATTTACTCTCCCTATTATAAAAGCTGCTGTCTGGATTGGGTCACTATAACAATCTCAAAAAATAAGCAGAATATATTTTAAGCACGGATTGAGCAATGCAGTCAGACTTAAGGTGGTCTTTTCAAGTTATGGATGAAGCAGCGTGTGTAAATAAGGAGCTGGAAGTTCACAGAATTTGCATCTTGAAGCTAGGAAAGAAGCCATGACGTCATAGTAAAATGCAGCCTTTGACTCAGTCTTTTCTGAAACAAAATATATGCATATGTTGTTTGAAAATGAAGTTGCTATGGTAATTTGTTATTTACCAGAGAGGCGTAATTGAACAATTTTTTTTCCCTAACTGGTTTATGAACAAGTCACACCTGTTCCTGAGTGGGTTTAAATTACTCACCCTTCTTTTCTATGCCAAACTTTTCATGTTCAATTGCTTTGCTATTTCAGATTCTGTTCACTCCTTCCACTGATGACTGGTGCCACTTCTCATTTGCAGAAGTCAGTTTTTCCAGCTGAAATCTTAAAGGATTAAAAAATAAAAAAAAATAAAAAAAAATTTTTAGAACCTTTGCCTATAAATCAACAAAACCTGTGCATCAATCATGCCCTCATATGTTTATAAAATATATATATCTAGGTATATACATATCTGTATTTCATGGAAACTCAGATAAACACTACTCTCTATATTATTGCAGAGATTTAATATTCAACAGTTTTACCTCTGCTCATGCCAAAAGAATTCCCTGAACAGATGAGAAATTGGATCCATGAAAGAGAGTATATAAAAAGAAATTGTTTCCAAAATTAATTGATTTTTAACTTTCTGTAGTGTGGTGTGCAAAAAAACATGGAGAGGTAAATGTCAAACCTACTGAATTATGGTAACTGTGAAGCTTCCACTGCCATTTAGTTCACATGGAAATTTCAGGTGGAGTATTTTTTGGTTGGTTTGTTGTTGTTGTTGTTGTTTTTTTTTTTCTTTTTCTGGGAGGGGAGGTGGAGTGTGGAGTGGATTGTTAAGCTCATACACAACAGCAAGTTACAAAAATCTGCTTACTTGTAAAACTTCTCTTAGTAGGTTATAAGTATCCACTAGTATCTTTTGACAAACCCTTGCCAGAAGGGAGGAATGAGATCAGCAAATCATGAGCGTATTATGATTTGATCCTACCACTAATTCAATTAGATCAAAGTTTACCAGGTCCAAATGCCCATTTTTAATTTTATAGTAATACCTCAGGCCAAAGGAATGGGTGCCCTGGCAGACATGCTCTCTGATCATAACTGAGACATTTAAAACTCAAAATATTCCTGCTTTTTAGGGCAGTAATGTCAGCTTTAAGAATTTTTAATTAACACCTTCTGCATGCATTAAATATGTTCTTTTCAGCCAACGAAGATTTTTTTTCCTCTTGAATTCTCTGAAAAGAGTTTTGCTTCAGGTCTTTTATCACTATCAAGAAATAATAGCAACCACCACATTAAAAAGAAATTACCCGACAAAATGAAAGATTTGCTTGGCTGAGAACATAAGAGAATGCATACAGTTGTGGGGTGGCTGTTACTTACTATTAATTATATTGCTGTATTTTTCAGAGGAGGACACAAGAAGTTTTTGTCAAGATGATGGGGAAGTGTAGGGGCTGTGGTGACATTATGGTAAGGGAGTGGACAAATGCAGAACTGCCGTCAGAGAGACTGTGAGCAACTTCAATCCTATGCATTTAAATGCCAAATACGTTCAAGGCAGATGTTGTATTCATATGCACAGAAATTGGCACACTTGACTGGCATTCTCCTGGATCTCTCATGAATTGATGGGCAACCAAGGTGTGGCTCCACTCCCAGCCTGCTCCTCCTTGCCACAGAGTACAATAACATGCACACAATCAACAGGTTACTGTGGAGCTTCTTTTTCAGGCAAGGTGTTTCAGGGAGAAGTTTTGCTGCAACAAAAAAGAACCATCTTGTTTTTTTTACTGGTGGATTAGAGAAATGTGTAAACAAATCCACTGCTTGTTTGTGTATCAGACTACTCTGGCTCACAGGGCACCTCATTGTCTAAAGGCCATCAGATTACAAAGGACATACCAGGTTCTCCAAGGAAAGGCAGCATCCTCTGTAAACTATAAGAAGGATTCCCTGATTGCCAAGAAAAAAAAAATATCATTTACTTCTTGTTTGTCCCCACCTCCACTTCCCCAGCTTCCCTTAAGCTTTCTTTCACAGACTATTTTTCTCTTTGGTCTGAATTTGCTTTTTACTTGCTTTTTGCTTCTTAGCCCCAAAACATGGAAGGGCCCATGGTGTCTTTTCATTCATGGCATTAGAACCTCTTTTTCTCCGACTCCTTTGGAGCCCAACCCTTCTCTTTCTGCTCTTCCTGATGACTCTGGAAGGATGGAAAACGGATTTTGCAGTCCTTCCTTTCTTCTCTCCTCACTCCTGCTTTTCCTTCTCCCTCTACCTCATCCCAGAAATGTTTTATGTACCCTTTATGGGACTCTGAAGGGATGTGGCATGAGTAACAAAGTCCAGAATTTGAGGCTACTCTTTGTACCTGTCACGCATTTCACAAATGACTTTCCTAAAATCCTCCTCCCTGCCCACAGCCAGGGAAGACCCAGTATTTTGCCAGCATGATTTGGAGATGATTTGAGAGACCAGCTGTTAACAAGCATGTTGGCAAAATCAAAAAGCTGACAAAAAGCTTAACAATTCAGGACAAAATGTTACTGATTAATCATGTAGGTAACCTTGTATTACTTTGTGTGCTCTACCAAATTCTTCTGTTGCAATGCCTCTGTGTCTCAGGGACATTACTTAACATTAAAGGAAAAAAAAAGACCCTGTTTGCAAGTCATGTTATGGTTTGCAGGATTTTTATGGCTTTAGTATGAATCCCTCCCACACTTCATTGTAAGATTAAGATTCTGCGGTCTTGTCATCCTATTCCTTCATGATGTGCCAGTGGAGGGATCCACAATATCTATCTCTGTGCAGGATCAGGTGGAGTTAAGGCTATTTGTAGTTCTGGAGTGTCTTACTGTTTATAACAATATAATCCTGATGACTAGACAAAAATAAATAAAAATAAATCTCTGCTTCCAGTCAGTGGCTAGAATTTGCAATTTGAGATGGATAAATTGATATGGTTCCTCCTGGGCACAGGGAGCTCTCAGTGGGAGGAGGACACTAGAGCAATGGTGAGGGCTAGTTATGTTTCTTGCAATGCTGGATGCTCCACTTAGCCACACTGAAATGCTCTCTTCATCAATATCAGCTCCCTCCAGACTTTAAAAGAAACAGCCTCCTCAGTCTTCTTGCCTTTATTCTCTCTTTTAAAACAGCTGTTCTTCTCAGATGCTTTTAGCTCTTATAAAACACTTCTGAACTTTTAACCCCCCTTAGGACATGCGCTTTGAGTGCCTGTCTTGTGGCCAATATCTCTTTCCACCTCAAATACCCTTAACAGTGGGATTTGGGAAAGGTTTTGTCTAGTGGCACGCTTCTGGAAGGGCCCAGAATCAGCCAGAGTCTTTCAGGTACCTTTCCCTGTGGGAACTGTTAATCTATTTATACCCTGAAAGGCTGGACTTTGAACCTTTGTTTTTGATGTTACTGTTCAAGCTGGCAAATATGAATGCTGAAATAACTTAAAATCTTGGAATTAAAAGAAATAAAAACCAGTCTGGCAAAGCAGATTCAAGGACTCATGACTTTCAATACCTGCAAGAGCTATTGTCCTTCACCTGTACAGTACAGGCCCATGCCACAGACTTGTCTTCTGATCGAGCTAGAATATGTTTTTCAAAGATGGTCACACTTTAATTAATGGCTTCAGTTGATGGCAAATTTAGCACATTGCTTCACAGATGTGGAGAAGTAGGTTTCATCCCACCTCTGTAGTGTTACACATTTGTTAACTCAAAGTCTGAATTCAGCAGCAGCCCACCTCAGATATGTGACTGTTTGGGAAAAGCTTTTACTCTTTGTTCCTCATCCATCCCATTCCAAGCCCAAGGGAGCATTGACACAGTTACAGCTTCAATGCGAAGGCCCAATTCTGTCCGCTCTGTGATGGACAAGTGGTGCAGGAGGACCTGAGCCCATGAACAGCTGTCCATGAGGGGAGCAGGTCTGGCAGCCAAGCCCTGGACAAAGCCAGTGGTGGGGTGCAAAGAGGGCAGCAGCAAGCACAGCGCTCCCGCCTGGGCTCCTCATCGTGTCTGCTGAGCTGGTGCTGGTGGCTGGCGAGGAAAGCTTGGCGGCGCAGTTAGATGATGACCTCTCCTGCTCTCTGTCATTGGTCCCCCACCTGCTCTATTGTTAGCCAGCTGCAATTGTTGACTAATGCTGCCGTTGCACACCAGGATTTATCCACATTCTGAACAGACAGCTGAGAATGTGAATTTTTCTCTCTAAAATCCTTTTTTTGCTGGCATTTTACAGACAATAGAATGGAATTTATTTTTTCTGTCTGGGTGCTTCCCATGTACGCTTTGGTCACTCTAAATTGAAATGTTAGGCACACACAGAGCCTACAAATTCCTCCTCGTTCTGCAGAAATTTGCCAGATGTCAATGAGAGTCCATCTTCACCAATAATGCTTTTAACATTTATTTTGGTCCTAGGGATACCAGCTTGCAGCAGAGACATAAAACAGCCATGACCATTTCATTTGGCCTATACAACATTCAACCTGCGACTACATTTCCATGCTGTCTTCAGAAGTCCATTTTTAAACCACTGATAAGTGTTAATGGGCATTGATATATTGACTGTCTTTTATTGATGGAAGAAATCAGTGTTTCTAAAAATGTATTATTAGTAAAAAATGTGAAATCTTATCTGGAGAAAAGTATGTGGTTTATAACAAGTTATTATACTGAGTCATTATGGAGCATACCTGGTGTAGTTAAAGGGCTTTCATTAGCACAGAAGTCAGTCGCTTCTGATGTGAATGGGAGTTTTACTATTGACTCCAGTGGAGCCAGGTTTTCAACCATCATTTAAAGGGTTTTATTATAGAAAAAGGTTTATTGAGCGATTTTACAGTCTTAAGGGAAAAAAATCTGTCCAGTTTCCTGCCTTATTTTTACACCTACGGCTCAGAAGAGAGACCTGGGCAAAATCTATAAAAACAAATTTCTTTTATAGACAATAGAAAATGTGCTAGGTTGAATTTATCTTGGTTCTGTTTGATCAGCTGTTGGTGTGACTCTGCATGCACTGTCTGTGCACAGCAAGCACATGGCCAACCTGCCGTAAATTAACTGCACCAGCAGAAAATGTACACAACACTCTTTCTTGAAATAACACTATGCACTGTCATATTTTAAAATAACCTAAACACATATTAATTTACAGGCAACACACAGTCACAGCAAAGTGGTTGATTTCTTCTGGCTAATTTTTTGACTCACATGAACATCGGGGGAACAAGCTTCAAGTCGCTGGGTTGATGTATTGCTTGGATAAAAGAGACCATGAAAGGAATGGGGAGTAAAATATTCAGTGCACTTGTGATGTGCAAAAAGAAGGAAGAGGGCAGATGGAGAAAAAAATCACAGAATGAGCACAGCAGAAGAAAGGCGTTCAGAAAAGGAACTAATGAAATATTAATTGGCCATAAGTAGCTAGTGAAACCTGTGCTGTGTAGGACAGCATTATTATTATACTAACTCTTGAATTAAGGCACATCTGCAAAGAATTCACCAAAAGTCTAAGCATAATTCCTTGCTGACATTAGAAGACTTTTGAAATTACTAGTTTATGTCTGTCTTTGATGCAGCCACATGAAAAGTAAAAACTGCCTTACACGTAATAATACCTTATGCCAACTATCCTGTTGTCTTTTCCCCTTGGCCCTGGGTTATGAAGTGTGCCATGACGACTGAGATATAACACAGGCTAAATAAATGTTTTAGGTCATTTTTTTGTACTTTTTTTCCTGGATATGGATTTAAGTGATGCTGACTAACTTGCTGGATCCTCTAAGTCCTTCCTATAAGTTTTTCTGTACCTTCTGACACAATACAGTTATTGTTGGACTGCTATATTCAATATACCTGCTTGTATGAAAAACAATTTTCTAGTCTTATATTTTTGGTAGATTCCTGAAGAGCATTTACATAAATTGCCTTATTTTCCCCACACTGAATTAAAGTTTTTTTGGTATAATCTATATTTCCAGCTCTAGGGTACAGACACTGCTAGCATGGGGTACTACATCTGACTCTGAAAAATGAAGGTGAAAAAATATTTTCTTTTTGAGCTTGCAGGATCTCTGTAAATATGAAAAATGAAACTAATTTTTTATAATGATTTCTGTATTTTCACTTGTAGGGACAAATTTCTGAAGTCATAAACCAGTGCATCCAGGACAACTGATCTTAGCAAGGAAGAACTGAAAGCTTCTATAGCAGTGCCAGCACACTTGATACTTGTGCAGGTTGGCAGCAGGTGCCAGTCCCCAGGATGTGCTGGGAGGTGTGTATGTATGAGAGGCCACAGAAAATCTGCCAGAGAAGCACAGCTGAGCAGGGAACCAAAGGGGTTGACACACATGACTTCCCACCACTGCCCAGAGAGAACTGCAAGCTTCAGTGTTTTCTCTGGCCTCTTGCTCTGCAGCAGTGCAGGTGCTCAGGTAACCCTTACCTGATGTGCAGACAGAGTTCATGGACTGCAGTCCAGATGTCATCTCCAAAGAAACAAATGTTTTGGAAAATGCATGACTCTGTAAGCACGGTATTGTGAGATTTGCCCCGCCAGATGATCCCATGAAATGCCAGCTGGAATAGCTCCTCTTGAACATATGACATAAAACAATGGCTGCCAGAGCCTTGTAGTAGGTATTTAATTTTGCTTGGCTTCCTCCAGAATGGGAGAAACCTTCTTTTTTACAAATTACTCAGTAAGTCCTTCTGAAATGATTTTCTTCTTGAGAAATTTCTCTGAGGATATTGTTTATAAGCTGCTGACCTTTAAATGGCCTTCTTGTTCCATTACTGTGGTTCTTGGGTATTTAAAGCTTCAGGTCACTTTCACTTTTAATTGTGCTTTATTATTCTCCATTGCTGCAGAATGTTTCAGTCAATTTAACTAGAAGGGAGTCTTATACTCTTCCCTTAATGGATTGAATTTGGGTCATAACAAAATGAACAATTATCCTTGCCTAATTTATTAATCTTGGTCTTGTTTCATTTATTTTTAAGTTTTGGTGGATGTCTTTCGAAGGCAGCTGCAAGCAGATATTATTACAGGTTAGCAGGAGACCTTGTTCTCTACTGCTGGGTATGAAAGTGAGGTGAAGAAGAAGCATGAGATGGGGAGAGTTTAACGCTGGTAGGATTTTGAAATAATTGCATGGTTCATATATTTGTATCAGAGTAAAGTGAAAATTAATAAAGCAGTGGTTCTATCTGACATTTAATGCTGACAATATTCTTCCACCATATAAAGAAGCTTGCTGAGCAAAGCATCAGCTTACATTCCTTTCTTTCCAAGATTTACTAATTAAACTCTAGTGGTAAAGTACTAAAGCTTAGTATAGACGAAAACTTGCATCTTCCAATTAACAAACATGATTATGAAACACATAGAACACATGATGGTAGCTTAAATGTTCTTTCTGTAATACTTTGGCAGAGCTGTAAGATGCCAATCAGCTTACTAGCTGTGAGCTTTCAACATGAGAAGTGGCTTGGGTTTATTTTTAATTCTCATTCTTCTCATTTTCTCCCACTCCATCCTAATTCTGGTTTTCCCGTCCCACAATATTTTTGCTTATTTTTTTCTCCCATTCTATCCTTACTCAGATTCTGTGTCCTTCTAGCATGTTGTTCCCTATGTTAATTTTAAACATTATCTCATTTTAATTGTGGGATGGTTTCAGTTTCAAGCAATACGAAAACTTCACAAAGGGATTTGGCACTAGGGGAAAAATTAGATGTCTGAAATTCCCCAAAGTCCAAAGTTTCAATCTAAACCCCTCTGGGGGTTTAGAGCCATCATTTGGAAGTTCCCCCTTATGACATAATTTTCCCGTCTGAGCAGTTTATGGACTGTTGATGCCTTAACCCATTGACAGCACAGAAACTGTTTGCTTGAAAGTTCTGACATCCTGAATTCAACCAGCATTCCCCAAAAGCATACAGTACATTCTGCAAAGATTTGATTCCTCACCAAATGCAGTTGTAGTTACTTCCCTTTAATATATAGTTAAGGGTTTAGTGTGTAAGCATGCTAGGTTAAATATCAGGAGGTGCCTATGAAGTAAGAGATCTGACTCTTTCCTCAGCATCAGTAGTCTGACATCTTTATCTCCTCTGTCCTAAAGGAGCACCTAAACCAACAGAGATAAAGGATGCTCCCAAACAAAGGTATTATCAAAGGGTATTCTTTCTTTTAGTCTTCTTAATTACTTAAATGAGTTTAAGTTTTAACACTTATGGGTTTTTTTAAGATTTAATAAATCCCTTACATATTGTCCCATCATTTGGCATGATGTAAGTTGCACTTGCAATTTATATTAAACAAAGTACTGTTCTTCAGGAAAGTGTGAAGAAACACCTGGTAAATCTCTATGAGTGATAAGATGCCACAATGCAAAATAGCAGAAGCTGTGTGCTCCAGAAAACACAGTTAATTTGCAGTTCTGAATCGTGTTTGTTAATAAAGGTGATCTATTTATGTATTCAACATAATCGATGGCACCACTGGTGCTACATAGTCAAGTTGCTGTTGCTTGGGGAAACAGAACCTTTCCCCCCAGCCTCTTTTACTGATTTATGGTTCTTGTATCTTAAATCAAGATTAAATTGCAAGTGCCTCAGAACAGGGTCCAAGATCCAAGAACTGTTTTTGTGAAGTAGATAGGATACTTGTTTGTTAAAAATGAATAAGCTCCTAATCTATTTTTGAATATTAATTCTTCATTTGCATTAATTTTTGTTAAAATTTGCATTTGCATCGTTGTTTTGCATTGAAAATCCTTTCTAAAAATACTTAAAAGGGGGAAAGAAAGTCAAAAGAATTTCAATAATAATGAGAATAATCAAATTAAGAGTATCTTAAAATAAAAGTAAATTAACAATTACTTTAGGAATTATGAGATGATTAGAAAGGTAAAGGAGAGGAAAGTGTGAAAGCAGAAAAGCCACAAATATTCTGTGATTTGGGACTTCCCACTCGACATTGTAGTTCATCCCATGAAGATAACACAAAGCATTCCAAAAGTGGAAGGTAATGATGGGATTAATAGTATAAAAATTAAGTGTAACTGCTGGCCCCCACTGTACATTCTTCCAAACAGCATGGTGAGGTTTCACAAAGAGCTGAGCAAGTCAGTCCAGTTTAAGACAAGAATGCAATAACACATAGTAAAAACATCTCCTCTGTTTTGCATTAATTCTGTCAATTTGATGATCTTGGATAAAGTGGAAACTGTTGACAAGAGCTGAGCAGAAGTTTTAAGGGGAAAACCTTTTCCAGTGAAAAATGCACTCTGCCAACACAGAAATATTTTATGGTAGAAAATCTAGTGGTTTTATCCTTGTTTTCTACTCACTTAATTGCTCTTGTAGCTTTTACAAAAGTAGCCCTATATAATGGCTCCCACATGTAAAAATCACCGAATTAATGCTGCGTTTGAGAGTATCTCCTGAAACTACCTATTTACACTATTTTTATTTTAGTTTTGTCTGTGATGTGAGATGATATTCATTGCATAACTGGGTGGCAGTGCATCAGTGCAGTGTTTATAATTTGTGAAGATCCATATTTGTCTAATCTCACCTAAAGACTTTCAACTCCCAGATAACAAAATGTTCACAGAATTGACCCAGGTCCTGATCCCTTATTGTGGTGGTTTAGGGCTTATAGTTAAGCTTAATATACAATTATGTGCATTCAAACTATGTCACTTTACAACCCACCTAAGCATACTGTTTTGGATGTAGCCATATGGAATGATGATGCCAAGGCTATATAACCTACTTACTGCAATTTTGAGAACTCAGATGGAATAGTAATTGTCCCAAAGGCCTCAAGAACCATGAATTATTTGCAATTATTCGGGGAGTTGTTTTACTGCAGGACAAATAGCAGTTGGCAGAGGAGTAAGCTTCCAAGCCTAATTTAATTCAAAAGCATATATTTGGATACAAATAAACACACTTGAACACGAACCGTAGCTGTGGGTCTTTAGGTGTGATGGTACTAGGAAAACCTGTGTTTTCAGAAATTCTTTTGATGTATGTGATTAAATACTAAAGAGGGAAATAAAAGAGGATCATCTCATCTTTATAATCTGTATTTTTGTCACTACCTATTACCACACAATGTAATGCTAGAAAACTAGGATTCCCTACCCTCATGTGAATCAGAAATAAAACATACAGAAGTCTGTGTTTCAATGAGATGCTGATTCCTTTGCCCTTTGATGAATTAAATGATTTTGAAGACATGGAGTGTGGTTTTGCTTATTTCCCAAACACTTCTAACAGCTACTAGGCTCCCAAAGGTCTGATTGTTTTTTCTTCAAAAATGTGATATTTTTTACATTGAAAATCCAATTTCTTGCTATGAAATCTCCACAAGAACAGACAGTGTTTACCTCTAGTTGCATTTGCTTGCTCTTTTGAGGTTATCTCAGGCACATAATAAGCATTATCAGCGCATCCATTAATAAATGTCTCTTAGACCAAGACAGCAGAAATGCTTTGCCCATCAGAGCATATTACAGACCTGATACTGTACTCTGACTACAATGCCTTGTCTTTTTTGAAAGCAACATCAAGATGAAAAAAGACAAATCAGTGCTTGAAGCTTAGAAAGAAAAGTGTTTTGATATGTAAAATACTATAGAAAATAGGCAGGCATCTTGACCAAAATATCACACTAGAAATTTCTGTTTCATTTTAAGAGTCTTATGGGGGTTTGTTGTTGGTTTTTTGTTTGGTTGTTTTTTTGTTTGTTTTGTTTGGGTTTCTGTTTGTTTGTGTGTTTGTGGGAGGTTTGGGGGGGTGTTTTTTGTTTAGTTTTATTTTTTGGGTTTTTGTTGTTTGGATTTGGTTTTTGGGGTTTTTGTTTGGGGAGAGGGGGGTTGGATATGTATTTATTTTCAGCTTACAAGTCTTATTACAATGACATCATGCTGCTTCCAAGATAATTTTCAGCATTCTTGTGCACTGATCATTGTTGCTATATAAAGGCAATTATGTCCTTGTTGTTTCAGTTTTGATCATAACATTGTTAAACTCATGCTGTAGCACAAGATAAGTCCCAGGTTCTGATATAATCTTCCTTTTTTTTGTCAGGCCAGCTTTTTTCCAATTGAATTGTTTATCTTAAAATTTAGCAGGTTTAGTTCTCAGCCATGATGTGCCTGAAAATCCTGAATCCATTGTTCTTCACTTATCTCTGTAGAAATTCATTAATGTATGACGCTGGTGTATTGGTGTTTTCAGATTCACTTTCAAAATTTTGCCCCAAAACATTTTGCAGAATGATGTTCAGAACTGCATCCTTATTCTGCAAGGTATATAAACCTATTTAAGTGTTTGCTGTGATGTGTTTATTTTCATGTTATGTGTTGACTCATGCTTGTGTTTAGTGATACTGGAATATTAGAGGTTGTAATTATGAAATGAAGAGTGCATTGCTAGTACTGTATTTTGATGTGTTCGAAATGAGAATAAGTCAGATTCTTTCCTCAAAGTGTCTTTTCCCTCAATCCAGCAGTGAAAGAAATACCCTTGCACTGCTCCCTTAGTTTAGGTTTTTTCCTGTTCTGAAAGCTCACCACTATCTTTGCACAAAGGAAACTCCTGCAGCTGTTTCTTCAAAACCTCTAACTGATTAGTATCCACTTTCTACTTTCATTTAATTTTAGTTAACTAAATAAATCAGTGGATAAACAAAGCAAGCAAATTTGTCTGTTTTACAGAAGTTATTATCATCAGAAAAATAAACATTGAAAAATCTGCTGCAGATGCTATTTCAGGGTATAACTGACTAAATTATAGGGAAAGAAGTTTGGCATTCATCTTCAATATGCCACCTTGCATGGTGTTTCCTTTATTGAAAAAGGCATTGATATGAAGTGGCAAGCCTGGAGATTGCTGTGCTTGAATATTGGTACATCCTCTTATTAAAGGTCATTGGGAAATAGAAAGGCGGACTCTGAGAACAGGAAGTGTCATAGACCATTTTATAGCTTCTGGACTATATCTTGAATATCGTTGTTTATGTCTTGGCTGACATGCTGACATTTTGTGAATGCTGTCTCATTTAATAAATATAAATGTGATTACCTTGAATAGACTGTTTGGAGTGCACCGTAACAAGATTTTTCCCTTTTGCATTACGAGATGCTTCTGAAATGTATATAATGTTTTCTTCTCCTGGTTCATTGGGACCAAATCCAGGACTCGCTTCTCAGGCTAAGTAAATGGAGTGCCCAGCTGAGAAGCCATCAGAGTTGGGGGGCAGGGCAGAACCCAGCTTCTCAGGACTGGCAGCCCGCAGCCTGCTGTGCATAGGAGAGAGACTTCAGTGATCTTATCGCTGCTGTCTCCAGCCTAAAACTTCTGGCATCTTCATCACACCCAGGATTTTCACTGTGAAACTAAGGTGGAATAAGTCAGGCTTTGTGGTGAGGGAGGAAATCTGAAACAGTGTAATTAATAATGGAACCGATTCCCTTAAATGAAAGACTAATTCTTTATCAGCAGCTTCATTAGTTAAAAAAATTAAATTCTTCCCTTCAGTTTGTTGTTAACGAGTATGACAGCCTAATGCATTCAGAGAAGGCACAGAACAATAAACTTTTAGGTTAGATACCAACCCCATGGGACATTAGAGAGCCTTGCACAACAGAGGAATAAACATATGGATGGGAAATACCAGACACTAATTTGATTGGAAAATCAATACATAAAACAGTATCCTTGCACTTCAGCCAATTAAGACAATGATCAACAAAAGTCCCTGGACTGCTTACGCATGTTACGTTAGATCTTTATTAGATAAAAGCCAGAACCAGGAACCAGAACTCCCTTCTCCCACCTGAGCACCCTCATTTTGAGACTGGGGCCACAGTCCTTTATTCCAGATCTTTCTGGCAAGTGAAGATTCCTCTTTGGCTGCCAAGAAATTGGCTGTCACAACAAGAATCTTCTCCCTCCTCTCTCCATTCAGTCTCCCCAAATGTCTGGTCTGGCACTTCTGTGCACTTCTTTACATACATTCTATCGAATCCAGCAGACAGGGGTGGGGTCAAGACCTCAGGTCACTGGTAGGTTCATGCTCTGTCTGCCAGGATTGCTGTGCGAAGTGCTCATTCCTCCTTTGCTCTTTTGGTGGTTGCCTTTTAAAATAAGCGAGCCCTGTGCATGCAAGTGCCTCTCCCTAGCTGGGACATCTGTGCTCTGAGCAGAGGTATTTTGTATTGGTCTGATTGACCTACTCAAGTTCTCCAAAAGAGAAAGAGTCTTTTTATGGCCGCTTTCCTATTGAATGCCTCTAGGACAGGACTCACGTAAAGGGATGCTCTCTGGTTTGAATTTATGCCCTCTACTGCCTATAAAGGGAGTTGTAATCTGGATGCCTCCTCTGAGAGTCAGATTCCAAATTTTCCTACTGCAATCCACAGTCTGAGTACCAGAAAAGGATGGATTGGATCTTGCCCAATGTTTTATCTTTTTTCTTAAAATTCCATCTATTTTCCCCTGTCTGAATCCCTGGAAGACTGTGCTCTTTCTCTTTTTTTTTTTTCCCAGAATCCAGGGTCATTATTTGAGTACAAACACTGTGTGACACGCTTCCTTGTGCATTAAGATCCTCATTCCCTAGCCTGTGAGCAAGAAGAAACTAGGATTCTTTTCTTTCAAACTATGTCTCAGTCATTCAAGATTTTTATAATCTGAATGCATAGTCGGTATATGAATAATATAATTAGATATTAAATTTCTATTCATGTGAATAGAAATTTCCTTAATGTGATTGGATGGTCTTTTTTTCCTGATTTAAAATATTGGTTCTGGATGTCAGGCTCCTAAAAAACCCATTTGATTGGTAACTGCAGAATGGTGGATCAAATCAATGATATGAAACCAAGTGTGCATTTTGCACATTAGCTGAGAGTTGTACTGGTCTGACCTCATTCACACGCAGTTTTGTGCTGCTGCCCTTTCACTGAGGTTATGGAGTTGTTCCAGACTTACATGCCTGTGCAGGGCAGAGCTTAAAGGGAATGTCGTGGTGCAACTCTGGCTGTGGATAACAGTGTGGTGACAGGGTGGGTGTTGCTGCACCTCTGTGAGTCTGCACCCAAGACTGCAGTGAAATCCCTAGGCAGGGACTCCCAGTGCGTTCCTGAGTGTGACCTCCTCCAAGAACCCTGTGCTGAGGGGAAAGGGAAGAGGAAAAAGAGGACCCTCATAGCTATTTTCATCATGTTTTCCTAATTTAGAGAGTTACATTGATTTCCCTTCACTTATTTTCCACCATCAAATTACCATAAAAAGACCTTAAAATGAGACTAAAACACAAACATTTGAGTCTTTTGGGAGAGACGTACTTTATGGGAAGTATATTTTCCTTCCATTTTCTGCTGCACTAAGCAACTATGGTCCAGTTGTCTCTCCTGGTTGAAAATAAATTGATTTGGTCTCAGTCTGAGTTTCCCCTACTTGGCCCCAAGCATGGATGGAACTAGATGAGTGCCTTGCTTTTCATAGTTCAATACAATTAATTTAATTCAACAAACTCCTTAAAGAACCTTGAAGTTTCTTGACTGTGAGCTTTATTTTACTCAATACGTTTCTTCCACTACTTAGATTTTTATAACCTTAGAAGCAGTGCCAGAATTAGGCATTCAATTACCCCAGCTGATCTAGCAGAGCTCATTTATATATTGATGACTAGCTGGTCCTCTGCAGCTGTTTGATGTGTACACTGAGGGTGATGATAATACTGTTGAATCAAAAGTGTCTGCATGCTGGAGATGTTGTTACTGTTTGGTGGCAGTGAGAGATGTAATAGTACTGGGTAATCCCTCAAGGCTGGTCCTTTGTGGGATGAGAACTGGCTGCTTAATATGTTACTTGTTTGTCCACTGTGATAGAAGACATTTGGAGAGCTCTAAATCCACCCTAACGCACCTTTTGTGGAGGAGTTGCCATTACGTTATCTCAGTTAATATTTGTATAGTGCTGATAGCATCCTGTGTGCCTCAAAGGAATAAAGACAAAGTCTGTGTCTTGAAGAGGTGGCAAGGTGATGTTTCCAAAGAGCTCAGCAACCTTGTGGATTGTAAATTGCAAGGACAGGACTTAAAAAAAACCCCCCTATAAAGTGGTGCAGGGAAATATGGTATCAAATGGTGAAACCGAGGGATAGCAGCCATTAAGCTTATGATTTTTCAGCTCTGGTATTTCTGTATCAATTTTTTAGAGTATTTTCTGCTGTTTTGATTTTGGATATTCTGTATGCATAGGATCCAGGAAGGAATCAATAACAATAGATTGTGGAAGGTAGGGCCAAGTAAAAGTTTCTTGCAGGTAAATTAGCATAAAGAAAAAAAAACCCCTACCATTGGTACCTCCTTCCTTGGATAGAGGTTTTAAGTTTATCACCAGAAACTTGTAAAGAATTTCCTGTTATTTAAAAATACCTAGACTTACACTTAAATGGGGCTCAGAGAAGGCACATCTCATTTTCTGAACCTTCCATTTCTCAGTAGATGATTCTTTACCGAGATTTTTGAGTGAAAACAAAATGCCTCTAACTGTTATTTCTGGGACTTCAAGCAGACTTCCTGGTTTGGATTCACCTGCAAAATGCTGTAAAATTTTCAGGCGTTTTCAATATTATTTTCTTGTCTCTGTCCTGCATGCCCAGGCTTCCCTACCTGCACAGAATTTCATGGGGCTTTGCATTGCTCTGCTGCTGCTAGCCCACTTCATAACCACGGGGCAAATCATTCCGGATCTCACTCAAGTTAGCCATCCAAGTGTTGAGTATCTAATATGAGAGAGACATCTCTTGTAGTTGATGGAGTGAGATGGGAAGAGAAAGAAGGGACGGGAAGCCAGCACAGGATGGTACACTACATCTGAAGAGATATGTCTGAGATGGGTAAAAGAAATTATTAGTCTATGGAAGAGTTTCTTTATATTGTGCTTTGGGGGAGTCTCATTTTTACAAGGCTAAAGTAACATAAGATAAATCCTACCTTCTGTTTATTTTATTTTCTCAGGTGGCAAATTCTTCATGAGGAAGGCAGTGCTTCCTAGCTGTTGGGGTAGTAACTAGTGTAATGACATCTAATTTCAGATGAAATCTATAAATTACTGTAGTAAAATGAAATTACTTTGCTACTTTCTGTTCTTTTATTACTGACTCTTCAAGGTTTTCAACAGTTTTCCAATGTGGATTTTATAATATCGTTTTTCTGTGGGATACCAAACTCTCGTGGTTTAAGCCCAGGTGGAAATTAGGCACCACGTAACTACTTGCTCAACACCTCCCTGCAGGGTCAGGGAGAGAACCAGAAGGCTAAAAGCTAGAGAATTTGTGGGTTGAGATACAGACAGTTTAGTAGGGAAAGCGAAAGTTACACACATGAGCAAAGCAAAACAAAACATTAATTCATTGCTTCCCATGGACAGGCAGGTGTTCAGCCATCTCCAGGAGAGCAGGGCCCCATCACATATAAGTTACTTGGGAAGACACAGGACATCACTCCAGATATCCCTCCCTTCCTCCTTCTTCCCTCAGTTTTATATATGGAACATGATGCCATATGGTCTGGAATACCCCTTAGGTCAGTTTGGGTCATCTGTCCTGGCTGTGTCTCCTCGCAGCCTCCCATGCACCCCCAACTTCCTTGTCAGCATGGCAGTAGGGAAAGAAGAAAAGTTGGCTCTGCATAAGCTCTGCCCAGCAATAACAAAATCATCTTTATATTATCAACCCTGTTCAGCACAAACCCATAACATAGTCCCATACCAGCCACTGTGAAGAAGGTTAACTCTACCAGAGCCAAAACCAGCACACAAACATAAACACACAATGAACAGCCACTGTTTTGGGGAAGACTTCTAGTATTTGAATAACTTATAGGTTCCGTTTAATGCTCAGATAACTGAATTAAAAATAATTGATCTATTTCTAAAGCCAATTGGCTTCCATAACTTGTTCCAGGTATTTTTTATATACAGCAATGCCGAATGTAGGATACTCATATCTACCTCTCTGCCTTTTTTTGACAGAAAAATTCTATTACATTTACAAAGCTGAGTGGCCCCAAACAGTAAATTTACATGTGAGGGTGTATCTAGGTATCATTGGAGGAAAAACATTACTGTCCCTTAATTTCCCCTGCTTTTCTCTTTTTTCCCTTCCCCTGCTGGAGGATTCTGCTGTGAAGTCTTTATGCATTTTTGCTTTTTTTATTGTATTATTTGTAGTTTACTGAACTTGGAATAGACTGGAAATTCTTTTTCTTTCACTGCCTTCATTCTGTCCCTGATACAGTAGAACCGTTTGGGCCTGGGATCACTGCTTTGCTATTTCCTGCATTGCGGAATGTAACAGAATCATAGAGCAACTCAGGCTGGAACTGATCTCCAAAGATCACCTGGTTTTACATTTCATGGGAAAGGAGGTCTAGATGACATTATCTAGCACCCTATCCAATTTAATCTTAAAAACTTCCAGTAGTGTGGAATCTACCACGTCCCAGAGGAGGTTGTTCCAGTGACTGGTTGTTCTGACTGTAAAAAAAATCTATATTATATCAAGATGAAATCTCTCCTGGTGTAACTTGTGCCTGTTGTCTGTTGTCTTCTTCATCTTGCTCCTTGTGAAGAGAGAGCCTCTGTCACCTTTGCAGCTGCCTTTGCAGTACTGGAATACTGTGATGAGTTTGCTGCTGAGTCTTCTCCACACATAAATGGCTTAACTCCTTCAGCCTTTTTCCTAAGGCAGGTTCTTCTGCCCTTTTAATCATCTTCATGGCACTCTTGTGGACCTCCTTCAGTCTGTCCACATCTTTCTTGAATTTTGGGGACCAGAACTGGACACAGTACTCTGGGTGCAGCCTGACAAGCACTGAATATTGTAGAATGATGATATCCCTGCACTTCTAGTGATGCCTCTGCAAATGCAGCCTAGAAGCTGATTTGCCTTCATGGCTGCAGGGGACGCTGCTGACTCATGTTCAGCTTGTTTGCCAGGACCCCCAGGTCCCTTTCAGCAAGGTGCTCCTCAGACACACAGATCCTAGCCTGCACTGTGCTCTTTGGTTATTTTTTCCTACGTGCAGGACTTTGCACTGATCTTTGTTCATAAAGGTCCTGCTGGCCCTCTCACCCCAGTCTCTCTGAACATGTCTTTCCCTTCTGACATGTTCACTTTTCCACCCTATGGATTTGCCTTCAACAAACTTGGTGAGGGTGCAGCAAACTGGCAGAAGACTCCATCCTGTACTCTCTGAATTTTCAACTTCTCACTTATATTAGATCCCACATATTTTCAAACACACAAATGTCTCCAAAGAGACTTTACCTCCTCTGTTCACCAGTGCAAAAACTTTCATTATCAGTGGAGGGATTGGACAGAGCAGGGCATCCTGGCCATCCTGGGAGCCTCCAGGATTTACATATGAGATGGTTGTAGCACTTGCACTCTGTGTGCAACAAGGATATTGAATGCATATGCTGATCACTATTGTAACTTTATTTCTATACCATATGCCATGATCAGCTGAATAAAAAAATACTACTTTTTCTTCTTTTCAAGTAGAAGAGGGTATTTATTCCTTATGATGCTCTTCAGCCATTCCGAATATCCTCATTTTCACAGGGCTGTGATTCTTCCTTCCATCTTAACTTCCTGATCCTCAAAAATGTCACGCAACAAATAGTCATAGGAGCAGACACTGTTCTTAACAATTTTTCTCCTTTTTCATCCTCAGATTTTTTCCTTTCCAGTGGAGCCCAATATGATGCGTAATCTTTTCTTTATTCTTCCTGAATCTTCATTCCTGTCTGCCATCCGTGTAGCAGTATTTTTATGCAAATATGAACCCATCGAACAATTTTGTCTCAGATGCTACGGCGCAGGCGGTATACCATTACTGAGTGAGGTGTTCTGCAAATTAGCTGAATGTTCTTATTTTTATCCATTCAATATAATTTGAGAATTTCTTCAGTCAAGAGGAAACTTACGTACAAACAAAAATGAGAAGAGATTCTGAACACAAATGAAGTATGCATCTTATATTGCAATCAGGGATTTTTTTAAAGATAAACATTATATCAATCACCAGACAATAAAGAGGATGGACATGCATTTTTTTCATACATAAATTATATTTGCATTCAGTCATGAGGAATTTAATTCTCCCACATTATTGCTGCTTTATTTATTGTAAAGTACTGTGGAGGCTGGTATGTGGTTGTAACAGGTGAAGGACAGAATAACTTCAGAAAATAAGCTACTAGGGAGACAGCTACAGATGTTTTTCCTTCAGTGCATGTTCAGGAAGCAGAAGTTTTAGGTAGCCCATGGGAAATGTATGATAAATGTCACTCAGACATATTCCAAAGGAAAAATCAGAAACTGAATGCAGTGTCCTAATATATTGAGCCTTATAACTCTTATACACACAAAGACAGTCTACTTGCATGAAAAGCTGGGGAAGAGAAGTGGCTTCTAACCAAAGAAGTTGGAAGCAGTGGGAATTTTGTCGTCAGCATTAAAGGAGGCAGAATTTTTTTGCTGCCTAAAATAACTGAGTTTGGGGAGGTCATGCAATTAAAGTTCACATTTACTAGGTGCATCTACAATGCTTGTATAGTGATATTTATATAATTCTCTACACAAGATTGAAGAGAAGGCTTACCCTCAGTTTTGTGTGTTTCCATGATAGCAACATTTATGGTTCCAGTTTCTGCATGTGCTGGATATGTATGCATTTCTCTACAAGGGGTCATGGAAGTGGCAAAATAAGAGCAAAAGTTCCGCCTATGTTTGTCAAAGGACTGTGAAAGCTGATAACTTGCCCCCTTCTCCTTGAGGCTGTCCATCTCTGGATGTCTCTTGATGCCTGTGCGGTGGCTGGAGCCTGAGGCAGGCTCAACACTTTTGCTCTCACCACTTTTCACAACAGTGCCCACCTGCAGGGGGGCAATAATAATTTGTAAATCCATCCTTCTGCCAGACTCAAAAGGAGGATTTGAGATTAGATCTGATGTTCAGCTGATGTGCTAAGTCCCAAGAATATTTTTGCTAGGAGAATCTCACTCTCAGTGATTATTAAATCCATCTGTTGATCAATTGGTGTTTCTATCCCACTGCACCTTGGCAGCAGAGATGCATTGTGAATGACTGGTTTAGACAGCTAGGTCAGAACAAATTGTTCTAATTGCATGCAACCATTTTACTTCTGAATTTCTGCTTGTGCAAGAATATCCTAGAGCTAATCTTAGGAAAAACACCTATTTGATTATTTTCCTAATTAAACACAGTTGACTGCACGTTAGAGCATTGGCTTCAAATTTTATTTGGGTAATGACTTGGTCCCCACCACTCCCTGCTCGCGGGATACTCTGGAGGCTGCATTATGCTGTGTGTTTCAGGCTATCTTCCCCAGCAGCATCTGTGGAGTCAGCCTCATTTAACGTCTCTGCCAGGTGCTCTCGGGCCTGCCCCAGGACAGGGAAGAGATAGCATTGAGCTGAGCAAGGCTCTGCACTGTCCCAATTATGTGTTTTCCCCTGGGGACAGCAAGGAATAGAGAGAGGACAGGAAGCAAGCACACCAAGGCATCCGCTCCTGTTTTTCTCAGCTGACTTGCTCAGGGACCTTCTCAGCACAAAGGGCCCAGCACCTCTCTGCTCCCAGGAGAGCTGTGCTTAGCAGATTAGTAAACCTGGCACTGTGCCTGTCTTACAGCTGGATTTCTTAAAACCATCATTTTGTGACTCCTCAAGATCAGTTCCGTGCTCTCTCAGGAATACCTCACAAGGCTGTACAGGGAAAAACATACCTTTCCATTCATAAAGCTATTAGGTGATAGCTTTAAGAAAATTTATTAAGTTACATAATTTGTAAGCCTTTCCAGGAACAGTCCCTCCCCCTTGGTTTCTAGTGAATATGTTATTGGCAGCAAGGTAGAATATCTTTCAGTTGAGGTGCTGAAAAAATTAATAGCTTCCTTAAGGACCTGTGACATTTTTGAAATGCCAGAGCTCTGACGCCCTGCAGTGCAGCAGGTTCTGGAAAGCCTGAAGCTGCCCCTGTCTCCATACCTTCATAACTGCAGAATGCTCCAGTGGAAGATTTACTCCTCCTGTTTCTGGTATAAATTTATAATAAATACAATCATAGAATCATAAAGAGACTTGAAAATTTCTCCTTTAATTCCAAAGAATTAGAAATCACACAACAATACTACAAGGACTGGCTCAGGAAAGCGATGTTTGGGGTCAGATAGGTGGTCAGCAGGAACAGTCACCTCCTGGGATGGCTCCTGAGACTTGACAGTCACAGAGAGAAGCCCAGAGGGATTCCTTGTCTACTCTTTTGAAGTTTACATGCACACTACACAGTCTCAAGTCACTGAGCACCCAGGGGGTGCATGTTGAGATGTAGAAATACCACCAAATAAAACAATATAGTCTTGAAGAAGACAATAAAAAGTAAAGCCACTGATAGAGCTTTGACTACAGAGTAGTGAGGAATGGTATGGTAATCATAAACTCTAGCATTAAAAAACACATCACATACACCAGGTGTAGCAATTTATGTGTTTCAACAATTATAAAGTAATTCTGTACTATAGTGCTCAAAGGACATTAAATCTGGAACATGTTATTTTCAAACAAAGACTTTTAACCTGTAAAATCCAGCTTATTTAACATACTACAAAAAAATTTAATTAGTATAGAATTTCAAAGGTTAAAAAATGCCCATGTCATATTTAAGTCTCCTCAAATCATTAGAACCCAAAGGTCACTATGTTAGTTGGAGATTTTAGTTTCACAGTTCAGTTTCCTCTCTGTTTCACAGAGGGCTTCTCTTCTGTATAACAAAAGTCACTCCTTTCCTAAAGGCTAATTTGTGAGTTTAGGCTTGATTCAGTGCTTTCCATGCATTAGCTGCCATCTCATTCAGCAGCAGTATCAAAAATGAGCCCTTCCTCACCATTGGTATGCAGACGCTTTATTGGAGCGGGGGACAGCACCGGGCTCTATATTCAGTTGTGCTATAAATGGCAGCTGTTCTATACATTAATGGAGATATTGGTACCTGCCAACACATCTGGAATAGATCCTCTCTTGTTACAGCCCTTCAGTAATTAACAGCGGAGCACACCGCCTGGAATAAATGTGTAGGCTGCTCCTCTAATCAGGCGAAATGGGAAGGCTTCAACGTGTATTGTTGTATGGGATGTAAACTGGCTCCTAAATGTCTGTCTTTCACCAAGGAATGACTCTAAATCACTAACTGGGATTAGATTAATCCTGCCTCTTTGTCTTTCTATCCAAAATTTGCTACAGCTAGACTCCTGCAAGAATTTTATTGTCTGCCTTTTTAAGAGATCAAGTATTCCCTGTACAGACATCCTTCACAATGGAAAATGCCAATAATTAAAGGTGATGACAGAAAGTGCTTGTCATGGGTAGGAAAAAGAACACAGAATGTGTTTGTGAGGTGTTCAGATAGTAAGTATAGTCAAGTTATGTGATCAGATAATAGATTCAGTGGGTTTTTTTTAATAGAATAGTCTTCCTAGAAAAAAATAAATCCATTCTGTCAATATAAGAGTGTTTTATAAGAGTTATTTTTTGTAAATATTTAATGAGAAGTTAGATATTTTGCTAAATTTTTTTAATTTATTTTTTTAATAATATATTGCATGTGTGCTTATCTCACTATTATTCAAATAGTGAAACATGAAAAAAAAATCTGAACAGCACAATTAAAATACAGCATTATGAGTGTCTCAGAGCTTTTTGGAGCTCTCAAATTGGTTTTCCTTTTTCCAGAAGCCTGTATTTTCTGTGATGTTCTAATGACCCACTAGTTTTGAGGAAGAGTTTAAAGAAGACTAGTTGACAGAATTGTGTACAAATAATAAGTTGTTGTTATCAATCAGTTCTAACACATTACATATCTAATTTCCCCCTTCTCACCTGGTGGCTCTAGCTTGTGCTCCTAGCGAGCTGCAGTCCATGCTAATAACTAGTAGTTTTTTTCTTTAAGGATAAAGTATGCATAGGTGAACAGAACTATACAAACACAGGTGCATGTTATAACAGTAAATGCCTTGTTGATTACTTAAATTAAGACCAATTTCAGAACACAGCTGCTTGGTACTAATATGTCTCCCTTAGCTATTGTTTTTAACAACCTGTGAAACCTGCTTAAGGAGATTTTTTTGTCACACATGCTGGTAGGTAATGAGCATGTTATAGAGCAGTTGTATGTAGAATAATGAGAATTTTTGTTAAAAATATCCACTTCCAACTCAGTCCAAAAGTAATGATTGGAGGATTAGTATTTTCCAAAGATGCAAATGGACTTTATATAATAAAGAAGAAAAGAGCAGGTAGTTTGGGGGGTTTCCTTTTGTCAGGTGCTGCCATCTGATCACATTTGACTCATAAAACATTAAGATGGAGGATCACTAAGTTATACCTAACTTCACCAGCAGGCTCTCACCGACTCATTTCTGATAAGTTCCATTTACTCCACTATCATGGATATGGCCTTGGTAAGGAGAAGTTTTGCCTTATAGACACCTGCTGAAATTCCTTAGGTAAGACATTGGGAATATGGATATGATGGTCTAGTTGACAGACCCTAAGTAAAAGAATAAAAAGACAGTCCTTGTATTGCTGATTTACTGTTTGAAACTGAAAGTTTGAGTAAATGATTGGAGGTAGTGAGGGGGTTGAGGTAGGGTCAACAGTGGGTTCCTATTGAGATCTGAGTGGGATTGTTCAACATATTCATAAATGATCTGGAGGAAAAGCGGAATAATGGCATGATAAAGGTTGCTGATGATGCAAAATTATTCATGGCATGACTAACAACAAAGGCAATGGTTGAGTGTGAGGACTGACAGAAAAGATTTATGAGACTGAGTGACTGGAGAATAAAATGGCGGATGAAATTCAGTGTAGAAACATGAAAGCAATGAACAGAAGAAAAAATCTTAACTTTGCTTAAAGATGGCCTTCACCTCTCAAGAATAAGATCTTGAGGTTATAATAAATATTTCCATGTAAAAGTCAGTATCAGTGCTCAATAGCAATTAAAGAAGCAGATGTAAATGTTAAGGATCATTAGAAGAAAATAGAGAACAATAACAGAAAACATCATAATGTCATTGTATGAATTCATGATTTGCTCCCATTTTGCTGTATAAAGCACAGGTACCCTCATCATCAAAAGGACATGGTAAAGCTGAAAACATCCTTTGAAGAGCAACAAAAATTATTACAGTATTCAATAACTTCCATGTGGGCACCAACTAAGTAAACCAGGACCTTTCTTACTGGGAAGGAAGCCTGTACAGAAGGGATGAGACAGAGACATGAAACATCATAAACAACGTGAAGGTGATAGTTGTTCATACATTACCATTTATTTCAATACAAGTCTATAACAATTTAACATAGATTGCACAAGGAAGTTGAAAGCAACCAAAAAAAAAATATATATTTCATGCAGTGGTTAGTCAGCCTGTGAACAAAGTGCCTGTGGCTATTGTGGATGCTAAAGCCACAGGCTTAAATGGGAGACCAGATTAGTCTATGGAAAAGAAATGCATACACAAATCCTAAATAGGTACCTACCACATCCATCTCAGGAATCTTCTGCGATGAATAGGTGAAGACTCAGATCATATTAGATGAAGGCATTACTTTATGACAAAACCCCTGTTACCACTCTTCCATCAGTTAAAGCAAATCTTTCATAAGGGAATATAGTCTTGAGAGTTAATCCAGGAAGTGGAAAAGACTATGTCCCAACAGAGGTGGTACTGTGTGGAAGGTATTCCTTTGCAGTGGTGCAGAAAACGGAGCAATACAGATCTTTGAAGGAAAAAATGGGACAGACTAAGAAACAGAAGAGAGTAAAAAATGAGGTTGTTGAAGAAGAAATAAATTAGGTGATGGGGTGTGGGATAGGTCTTTGATCTGTTGGAATTCAAGGGCAGACAGGACTGATTTGAGATTTGCAGAGGACTGTTAAGTATGGCATTGATGTGAAGGCTCCTGTTTTTCAAAGCTACTTTTAAGCAGTAGAATGATATCCCATAGTTCTCTTTGAATTTTCCTGAAGTTCTTACTTTTCCTTTCTTTTATGGCTTTAAAGAGGCCTTTAATTCCTGCTAAGGTATACCAATAAAGATAAATCTGTGAATCTCTATTTGGCTTAAAAATACACATGACAACATCAGAAGCAAGGAACAGAATCTCCAAAGAATGTGGATTCTATATTCATCAAAATATCTTTTATTTTGGGATAATGAAATAGGTTAACATTATATGTTGTCATATGTGGCAAAACTAAATACTTTTCTTCCACAATAACAAACTAGAATGAAATCTAGGGATCAAAGGGCTTCAGTAGGTTTAACTACATCAATAAACTAAGTAAAATTTTATCTATAATGTGATAGAGAATTGCTAGGCCACCTTGATATAGTCATCCTACTTAAAAGGTACTAATTTTACCAAACAAACAGAATATTTTTCATCATTCATGTGTATTTTAGATATACACCTTTTACCTCAAAGAACTCGGTATTATTATGGTTTTTAACTAAACACAGTATTGAAATTTTTTGCTGTGGGTAAGAGACATTTCTACTGGGTCAGGTTGTCAAAGCTATGAGTATGTGAAAATTATAGAAATACAGAATGGTTTGAGTTGGAAGGGACCTTGACAACCATCTTGACATCTTCCACTAGACCAGGTTGCTCAAAACCCCACCCAAGATGGCCTGGAGCACTTCCCAGGATGAAGCATACACAGCTTCTCTGGGCAACCTCTTCTGGTGCCTCACCACCTTCACCTTAAAGAATTCCTCCCTAATATCTAATCTAAATATCTTCTTTTTTTTCAGTTTAAAGCCATTACCCCTTGTCTTATCACTACATGTCCTTGTCAAAACTCCATCTCCAGCTCTTATTTAGCCCCCCTTTTGGTACTGGAAGGCTGCTCAAGCCTTTTCTTGTCCAGGCTGATCAACCCCACCTCTCTCAAGCTGTCTTCATAGAAGAGGTGCTGCAGTCCCTCCATCTCCATAGCCCTCCTCTGGACTTGCTCCAGGAGGTTTACAGCCTTCTTAAATCAGGGGCCCTGGACACAGTACTGTATGTGGGGTATCACAAGAGCAGAGTAGAGGGGCAGAATCACCTCCCTTCACCTGCTGGTCGCACTGCTTTTGATGCAGCCCAAGCACACACTACTGGGTCACGTTGAGCTTCCAACCAACTTCCCAAGTCCTTCTCAGGGCTGTTCTCAATCTATTTTCCACACAGCCTGTATATGTATATGAGATTGCCCTGACCCAGGTGCAGGACCTTGCACATGTCCTTACTGTTTCTCTTCCCCCTTCCACCACTGTTGCAACCCCATCACAGAAGGCCACCAGATTTGTCAGACATGATTTGTCCTTAGTGAAGCCTTGTTAGCTGTCACCTATCACCACCTTTTATATAAAAGAATATGTGATTAAATTATCAGAGAGGTTGCAGAAGATATTAGGCATACAGTAGGCAGGAGGCTTCCCTATTATTTGACAAGCAATTAAATGGGCTTACATGCTGAATATCAGAAAGGTGACAGTGCTGGGGAATACTGCAAGTCATATTTTTGGCTTTAATTAGTTCAATCCTTATATCTGCTTCTGTGGATTCCCCTCTTATACTTACAAAGGCTAAAATCTCTGCCATATCTAGGAGGTAGCATAAAGACTGGTGGCAGCAGGGATCCCAAATTTGTAGAAAATAGTTGTCACCACTTGTAAAATGTCTCAATAAGTATTTCTTTTTAATTCGCGCCATAAAAGACACTTACGGATTAACAAAATCTCTGCTGTTGTTCACTCATTTATGTAATCAGGTCTTTACTCTGCATACTGTGGAAAAAATAAGAAGACCCACGTTTTCTCAGGACAGCTTAGTGGCTACTAATAAATGGTGAAGTTAAAATGGTAACAAAAGAATGTGTGAGTTCACAGTTTGTGATCATAGGAAACTCTGTATGACCACAAAGCAGAAGGGACTTCAGCCTACTCCTGATGCTTGATTTGTAATTGTAGGAGGAGACAAAGAGGTTTATCCCCATGTTAGATCTGTGATTTGCAGTTCAGAGATGAATACAGCTCTGCTGTTGCTGATGAAGACTGATGTATTCCTTCACCTATGGTCTTTAGGGACACTTGTGTATTTTAGGGCCTGAAGGACAATACTTTTTTTCTGGCAAGTACTTTCATCACTTGTTAATATAGAGCATTTTCTGTCATGAAGCACATTGAACTGGCTAGTAGGTTCACATATCTTCCTTCTGATTAGCCAACGTGGAGACCTGCAAAGACCTGGAGCAAGAAGGAAACTACCTGGGTACTGCTGCTGTTTCTACAAATGTGACCATTGGCATTGCAAAATATAGAAGGGGCAGCAACAAAGTATGATTGAGAAGAAAGTCTTACAAATCTGTGGGGAAGAGTAAAGAGGGAAGCATAAAACAAAAGGAACAAATTCTTGAAAAGCTCTGGGACTGTGATATCACCTAAGTTTGTAAAGTCAAGAAGAAAACCAGTAAGCATAACAAAGAATTCTCCAAAGCAAAACATTGATGTCTGCAGATCTCAAGAAGACTAATGAAGAGACAAAAGTGAAGGTGAGAAAGATGGTAAAGGAATAAGTGAAAACATCAGATTTGTATTCTTCCAAAAGACATAATTAAGCTTCAGTATTTTTCTGGCTTCTTGGACTTTTTTAGATTTTAAACACATATATATATGTATTGCAAGATTTTGGTACATTTATATTAGTTTGGTAATGCTTGTTTATTGGCAATATTTGAATCTCTGGTTAAGAGACTTTCCTCTGCTTGCTCATGAGCCTCATTCTTTCCAGAAAAGACCCACAGCTTAGTCCCACAGCTTAGTTTGACTGACTGTCTCCATCTCTCTGAGCCTCTGAGGACCTATCAAAAGAAAAATAGCTTCAGGAATTATCTCAATGTAGTATAGTCAGTAATAATATAAGGAAGTAGCATTTGAACTAAGGTACTTGGAAGCATTGCAGTCTTACAAGATTAATGAGAGCTCCAATAGATATATATACATTGTTCTACATAGTTGTGCTTATTTCGCTTGCACCACCTGCTAGTGGTTCTTGCTAGCTTGGCAAAGCAAGAAACTCTGCAATAATGTCTTCAGTGTCAGCCCCAGTGCCTGTAGTGCAGCCTCCCTGGGGCAACCCTGAGGATGAGGAGAGGCCACCCTGTGTGGTCTGTAGCTCACTAGTACATGCAGAGAGACCTCAACAAAGCAGAGAACTGGGCAATCACCAACCATAGGGAGTTCAACAAGGGGAAGTACTGGATTCTGCACCTGGGACGAGGCAACCCTGGGTATATGCGCAGACTGGGGAATGAGATGGTGGAAAGCAGTGCCAGAGAAAGGGACCTGGGGGTCCTGGTTGATGGCAAGTTGAACCTGAGTCAGCAGTGCCCTGGCAGCCAGGAGGGCCAACCCTGTCCTGAGGGCATCAGGCAAAGCATTGCCAGCCAGTCAAGGGAGGAGATTGTTTTGCTCTGCTCTGCACTGGTGCCAGAGACCAGATTTATATCTCACTGATTGATGGGTCGAGTCAACCATTTTGTCTGTGTGTGTGTGTGTGTATCAGGGAAAGGGACCAAGCCCCTAGCAAATTGTCCACATGGTCAGCCAAGATGACCATTGCGGTTTGCAGCCACATAGCATGAGGGACAGCATGGGAGACCTGTCCATCAATAAAGTCCACCTGGTAGCCCACCCACACCACACCCCTCCAGAACCTCTGGTTGGCTTCAGCACCTGTAACTGGCTAAGGGGACAGTGAGTGATCAGTGAACCAAAGGTCCTGCCTAGTGGGAGTAGCCACAATAGCCAGAGCCCGTAAACAGGCACGCATGAGGTCTCCATTGGGCTCTGGCTTGCTCTCCTGAAGCTGTCAACACGACCTTCTAAGTGGTAATTACGTTTTTCTCTTCTCTTTTTCTCTCTTTGTTTAATCTTGTCTTAATCTTTCTTCCTTTATTCTTTTCTCCCTGTTGTGGGTAACGAAAACACCTAGTTTCTGTATTTCACCTAAGTAATGAGTTCCTCACTTAAGCTGCATGGAGTTTGTGTTTGCTGGGTGTAACAAAGGTTCTCTATGTTGTAGCAATGCTTGCTAGTCTCGGTAATCTGTTGTAATGCTTTTGTGAAGTTGTGTGTTATTTCTGTAAAACCTGTTAAGCCAAAACACACATATTCCCACCAAATTAAAAGAAATCTCTTATAGAAAAATGTGTAGCTTTTCTCCAGATGTGAATTCAAGGTATCAAAGAACCAATGGCTTTACAAGGATTCATGTGGGCAAAATCTCTTGAAGCGTGAAATCAAAGTGTAAAGCCTAATAAAGCTTGGACCTTTGAAACTGGGTTGTAACAACTGATGTGGCTTCACCTTGAATATTATGTGCAGTTTTGGGCATCATAGTATAAGAAAGATACAAAGCTATTGGAGACCATCTATTGGAGGGCAACAAAGATGGTGAAGGGCCTGGAGGGGAAGTTGTATGAGAATCAGCTTAGGGCACTTGGTCTGTTCAGCCTGGAGAAGAGGAGACTGAGGGGAGACCTCATTGCAGTTACAACTTCCTTGTGAGG
>JAWWEE010000105.1:74894540-74986599 GCA_035221455.1 Xenops minutus | reverse complement strand
TCACGAGGGTAGGGGGGAATTAAAAAAAAAAAAAAAAAAAAAGAGAGAAAATGAAAATAAATAAAACTATTTTAGCCAGGTTATCCCTTCGTTTGTGAACAACAACCTCGTCACCCAGCTGCCTGCACCTAGATTGCGGGGAACCCACACGGAGCGAGAGTGCTGACTCATCGTTTATCCCAAGATTTTCCAATGGAAACCCACCGCGCTTTCCACTTCAAAAAGCATGTCCATCCATTTCATGCGCTCTCTACACCGGCGGGTCCCTGCGAAATGCCTTCTCCCCTCCCAGCTGTGCACGCCCCCGGCACTGGGCAAGCTGCTCCGGGCCAGCCTGTCCCGCACGCCGGGCTTACGGCCAGAACCGCCGCCCTCGACTGCCTTGGCCCTGTCCATCGTTCCCCTCATCTTTTGATTGATGCAAGCCTTGATGTCGACAGCCAATGGAACCAGGGGCTGGGTGGGCATCGTCCCTACCCACTGGCGATACTGTCGCAAGAAACTCCTCTGTGCCACGAAAAGGGGAAGAGATTCCTCAGTCATTTCTAATTTGATCTAGGCAAAGACAGAGGAAAGCTGGCGCGGGGAAATGAGGCTCCAAGAGGCCGGGGTAGCTCCTTGGCCCTGGTTGATCTCCGAGTCACTTGTCCCTCTGTGAGCATCTGCAGCTCAGAGCCCATCTCGACCCCCTCCTTTGTCTGGCAATAGCAAAAGGGGGCGAGGGTGGCCGGTGGGGGTGGCGTGGCCAGAAGATGCAAGCCCTTGTCTACTTTGTGCTGATTTGCAGGCTTTTAAAAGCAGTGGCTGCCATTTCCCCAACGGACCCTCCGTCATGAAACCTCAGCGCAACCCTGATTCACGGTAGTGAAAGCAACGCGGGGTGGAGTATTTGACGGCCCCGTTTAAAAACACTTAGTGGAGAGCCCATCCTGAGCTTCACACACGCTTCTTTGGGGGCCAGACTTGGAGGGCAGTTACCTTCGGGGGCGGGGAGCCCTTGGGCACCCCTCTGGGAGCTTGTTCCTGTCTGGCCGCGCCGCCCCACACAGCCCGGCGAGGCCCACGGAAGCCGTGCGCGCCCGGTAGATACTGGCTTGGCGAAGAAGCCCCCGTAGCCAAGGAGTTTTCTCCTGTTGCTGCGGATGAGCAGAGGGAGAGTCTCAGGGGATTCGCCCGGAGGCAGTCCGCTACTGCAGGGCAATGCTGGGAGTCGGCCGGCGGGGCAGCCGCAAGGGACTCTTCTCTAATCAGGGTCCAAGCAGGTCCATCGCGCGTTTCTCTTCCAGGAGTTTCTCAAAACTCCCTCTCCGGACAGCGGCTCCCCCCGCCGCGCCCCCGGATCTCCCCGTCGACTCCCGGGGGCCGTGGCCCGGGGACGTCTCTACTTCCTTTTGTTTCGCTGCGTTTTCTTTGCCCTTTTAAGAGCCTCTCTCTGGTTATTAAAGAAGGAGGAGCGGCACCTCGCTTCTCGCCCGCCGGCGCCGAGGGTGATGTTGACCCTGCGGAGGGCGCGGGATGCGAGACCTCCGACCACCTCTACCCCGGCGCTCGCCCCTTCCCCTCAGCGCCGAGGCAGGCCGGGCAAGACAGCCGCCCTCGCCGTGCTGGGCAGGCCGAGGAGGGGCGGCCCGGGCACGGACACCGGCTTCGTGCAACCTGCCCAGCGAAGCCACTCCAAAGCGGGAACGGGCATGTCACCTCCTTGCGCGGCTTCTCAAGCAGCACCTTCCCTGCTTACCACTGCCCATCGCCGGCACCGCTGCCGCCTTAATACCCGGAGAGTTTGATCCGGGGAGAAGAGGGGCACGGGAGCCTTTTGGGGCGAGAGAGGCACGACAGCTCGGACCCCATCTCCAATGCTGTCATTCTCCCTCGCTGTCCAGGGAAAATCACAAATAACAGCTCGGAGAGACGCGGGAACAGAAGCTGCACGCCCTAGTCACTGGCAAGATAAAAGGCAACTGGATGTTGTATCGAGGAATTAGCTTGATTCGATTAACCATTTAATTAAATCGTCTGCCGTCAGCGCTCCGTTCTACCATCACCTAACGCCCGACAGGGCTGATTTCTCAGTTAATTTAACAGGCAGTGGTTAATGATAACTCAAAATCTCGGCCAAATTAGGTTTCTGTGAGGGACTGGGTCGCCGTCGGAGGGCTCAGATGCAATAGAATAAGCTATGTTTAAAAAAAAAAAAATGCTGCTCATTTCCAACTGCCTGCGGATGCCATTAGCAAGGTTTTGTAAAGATTTATTGTCTCGGTAAATCACATGTGTTCATTTGAAGCACAGATAAGTTAGCATCCCGCTTTCTTTATAAAAATAATAATAACAGGGATGAAAAGCCCTGTTGACTAAACAAACAAGCCTATTAAGAAAAGGGTAGTGGAAATAATGCCGAGGCTGTTTCATTCTAGAAAGAAATACCAGGATTTTGGCACACACGGGGTAATGGAATTGCGCTTTGAAATGCAAACAAACGGAACCATGCCCAAATTGGAGAGAGGGGGAAAAAATCCGGGACATTTTCAAGTGGCAACTACTTACTCGTTTCTACAGAAGAAACAAATTCAAAAAAGAAGACGCAAATTCAAATAGCCCTTATTTCGAAGAAACAAGGAAGGAAGGATTTGCACCAATGCACACGCTGTTTATATGCAAGTTGAAAAATATACTCTAACATGAAAACTGTCGTGTTTCCAAACAAAATAAGATTTTCTTACCACTCATCTCACTAAGTATTCTTTCTAACACATAAATCTGTTTTTTCAACGATCATGCTAGTAGTTTAGTTCTGCACTTCACAGTTTAAGTTTACATCAAACCTGGAATTAAACAGAGATGCAGCGTGGAGAGTAAACTACAGCTTAAATGAGAAAAACTTCTGTAAGAAAATAAACACTGAAACCTAATGCTCAATCATTTCCCTTTGCAGTAAGAAAAACAGCATTAAATCACCTATCCACGTGGGAAATGGATTTTTTTTTCCTGTTGATCTCTTCCCCCTTTAAAATAAAACAAGGTTAAGGGTTTCAATATTGAAATGTTAACCATCCTTATTCGGCGAAAGTTTATGTAAACGGAGTGTCTGCTTTTGTCTTGAAAATCAAACGCCTCTCCGCGCTTGAATGATCAGTTCTTACTAGGACAGACTGCAAACCCTCCTCTTCCCTCTTCCTTTCTCTCTTAAAATATTCCTAGTTAAAGAAGAAAAACAAAACCCCTGAAAATCTATTTTTTGTGCCATTTGAATTTTTTGTTTGGTTTTATTATTTTTTTTCCTCCTTTCTCTTTTGGATACTGCCGAGGGTCAGTGAAGAATTACCCCACCAGTAACAGAGACTGGACCTTTCTTGACGGAAAACTCTCTTAGTCCTTCGACGCCCCAAAGATTTTCCTACATATTTTTTGCCTCCCCGTCAATTGCCATCAATGGTTTAATGTTAAATTGAAATTTTAGTGTTGCTTTATTTTTAATGAACGTTAAATCACGAATTAATGTATTAAAAAGTTCTTATAAAACAGAAACAGAAAATATTTTAAAATCTTCCTTATTGACCTCTGAAATTTAGCAGCTATTAACTCTTTCCAAAGCTGTCGAAAAGTAGGTTTTCTCCTTCTGGAGAGAAGCGTTTTAGCATTGAAATGATGAAAGAAACCTATGCCGCTGAACACTTTTCGTTCTTGACAGTTTAAATCTGCCGGAGACCTAATAAAGTGAAGTCAGGGGTAGAGACAACAACCCAGGCGTTTCAATACCTTGGGAGAATTACAGAGCCATTACAAGAGGGAGATCTCTGGAAAATCTTTGTTCGGTTTATCAAGTTTGTCCAGTGCCACTGGTTTGTATTTAGATATTCGAGGGTGAGAAGGAAACCGCTCGTGTTTATTCTGTGTGTGACTCTTCTGGCATTTCACTCCCAGAAAATTCTTGTTTCCAAAATCAAGCCGAAATCTACCCACTTTCTCTCTCTACAGGGACCTTTCAGACATAAAAATATTCAGACAAGCGCACACCGATTCTCTCCGCCCTGTCCCCAGCCCCGCGCGTACGCGGTGATGAGGAGTGTATACCTTTCTGTACGTGATTATTTACAATCAGCCCTAGGCAAGCACTCTCCGGGCAGATGGAAGTTCGCTCTTCTGCCAGGGAGAAGGGGGTGTGAGTTACTCTGGAAGTGCAGCTCGCTCTCACAGAGACAACATTTCTCTATTTTGACTCCTTAAAGATCTCTTTAAATGTACAATGGCGCTCCGCCGTGCTCCCGAGCCTCCTGCTACCCATCTTCTGCCCTTTGGCCAACTCATCGGGAACGTCCCGATGCTTGTATCGCTTTCCTCCCCAGGGAAATAGAAGCAAACGGACCCTTACTACATTCATCCGACATTCCTACCCTGCCTCCTCCTTTCAGAAAAGCTTATCCTTTGGTGCGTCATTTTCCCGACAGACACTACCTGTTTTCCCTTTCTAGCGAAGCGGTGACTTTTTTTTTCTGAGTGGGGGCACTGGGAGACCAGGTAGCTCCCCTCTTCCTCTCCTCTCTCCTCCCTGCCGCAGCCGGACAAGCACAAGCACACTCGCATCGATAGCCCAAGCCGCTCCCGCTGCCTTCCCGGAGCCCACTCCTTCTCCCGGCATTCCGGGGAAAATCACCCGGGCTCTGCTCCCCCACGGCCGTGCGCAGCTCCGTGAGCTCGCTCCTGGGCCACTCGCTCGTGTTTAATCGAGGTGCGGGCGAGAGCAGGGAAACCCGCGGGGCTGGGGCCGGGCCTGGCCGCGCTCACCCGCCTCCACGGGAAGTACGTGGGAGGGCGAAGGAGCCCACGGAGAAGCCGCCCGGCCCCACGCCACGCCGCGGCCCGTGCTCTCGGTCCTTCGCGCCCAGCCCGAGGCGCGCCCCCACCCGCGGCTCTGCGCGGCCCCGCGGGAGGGCGGGGGACGGCGGTCCCGCGTGGGTCTGCCGCCCGCACGGCGCCAGGCATGCCGCGGAAGCGCCTCGGAGGGGAGAGCCCTTCCGTGCCTGCTCGCTGCCTTCCTTTTTAATTTGCACTTCGCCTTTAATGAGGCTGCGAGGGCTCCGCTGCCCCCCGAGCCCCGCTCAGCCGCCCCCTCTGTCTCCGCACTCAAATTAGCATCTGCTGCGGCCGGCAGCGGCCCCGGCCCCGGCGCGCTTCGCCACACGGTTCCCCAGGGCATTCAGGCATCCTGCGCTGCCACCGAGGGACGGGGATCAGCTATTCTTCTTTTCCCATGATTACTCACAGCCTACAAGCAACACCATATGCTTCTTCTGATCAAACAACCCGCTACATAGGCACCAGTAATTGACGAGACCTGCTCGAAATCACGCAGAAAGGTAGCCTACTGAGACCGCAGGAGTTGACAAATCATTGATAATAATCCTTTTAGGAACATCACGGGCATCCGGGTTTGCAATAGCTTTATTTTTATAAAGTATGCGCTGACAGTATAAAGGACAACTCGGTCTCCTTTGAAACAGAGGACTGTCCCGCATAATGATCTTCAAGGTGGCAGATCACACAGAAGAGCAAAATGGTTTGATGAAGTCTGTAATTATTATTATTTTTAAAGGTTTCATTTAACCCATTCTTTGGTTATAAGCGAATCGGCGGTATGGGAGGTTGTTTAAAGAAATTGCAAGATGCACTGGACTGGAAATTACTGCTGTGGACTTTGGGTATAAACCTTCATATGTAATTTGGGATGGGGGGGGGGGAGGGAATTACCTCCCCCAGTCCAAGTACCTGCCACATTACATATTTACTTTTAAAAAGTAGAATTAATTGCAATGGCCCACAAACTTAATAGGAAAAAAAAAAGAAATTTTAAAAAAATCAAAGCAAACAAACAAAAAAATCCCCACAAAACTAGAGCAAAACCAGGGTATATAAACATCCTCGATTTCTAGAAAAACGCAGACCAACCGAGTCAAGATACAGCTACAGAAAACACAGGAGGACACAGCTATATTATGTAGTTTGTTATGTACACCACTTTGCAACAAAAGATGCAGCGAATTTTGTATTAGGTAGAAAAAAAAACGTCTTGGTACTTTTTCTTTCACGCAGACTACAATTCCATCGAGTTGATCTAAATAAAAGGTTTGTGAAACATTTTTTGTCTTTTTCCGCCTACAGCTTATAAAATCAATAGAGTGAGAACACAGAGGAACTTTATTCTGACTCTCTTAACTTTGTATTGTTTGTTTGTTTTTCCTGGCAGCCGATCTAGAAGCTCCAAGATGGTCGGTTTATATCCTAATTCTACTTAAAGGCAAAAGACACCAGACACTTTAGGATGCTTAAGTCTTCTTTTCCTAGACAGGCTGGACTGGTGCTGCTGCCATGGAAGTCAACGTGAAGTTTACTTTTGCCTGTCAAGGAGAATCAGGCCCAGGCTGGGACACTGGTTTTGCAGCACTGAGTGGGCAGGAGGATTGAATGTTTGGGTGCAAAACCCGTGTTAAAAGTTTCTGAGGTCGATTAACGCCCTCAAACTGCCTTAGTGATCCTCAGAACGAGACACAGGACATTGATGATGTGATTCGGTGTGCTTGAGTTATTTACTTAGCCTGTGTGAGCACGCCAGTACGCGTGTCTTGTACCTGTACAACGTACCTTTGCTCGATAGTTGAACTAAGGCTTTAGGATTTTTGCATAGACTTATGTACATATTTACCCATATACTAACTCCCCCCACAGAATGGCTATAAATAGGGGTGAATCACTCCCTCTTTCGCCACGCGTGTGTTTGGCGGGGGGATGCACACCTTCCTGGTAGTCTAGGGGAAAAGAAAACCAGGGTTTGCCTTAGCAGAATACCCAGCAAAGCTCAGTGCCTACAAGTGCTGACTAAAGCACCATAAGTCCCCAACCAAACCTGTCATAGGAACTTAAGGGAAAATGCTTAGATGTTTACAGCAGAGAAAAGTGGCAGCGGAGAGCTCTGTGCCTCCGAGCACACAACCCTCCAAGATTTTTTTTTTTTTTTTTTTTTAAGGTAAAAGTCATAAGCGACAGCTGGATCAGAATGAAAACAGAGGCGAATAGGCATTCCCACCTACCTTCTGGGAAAACAACCCTCATTTTTAAATAGCTGGTGGTGAGTCTGATTATGGATGCTTTGTCCAGCTGAGAGGTGATAGCAGAGGGCAGCGGTAGTAATTTAGCCAGTTCATAAAATTCACTGTTTTCTTTCTCCCGCCTAGTCCGGGCAGCATTTTTGGACTTCTCTTTCATTGTGTTTTTTTCCCCCTTCCTTGCTACAATTTAAACTCCAGAGATTCATCCAAAGGTGGAAGGGAAACTCAGCAACAATTCCTCTCTCCGTAGCATCAGGGAGTGATTCTGAGCTCGGCCATCACTCTGAGAAACCGCTCTGTTGTGTAAAATGCCAACAAATATTGAAGAGTAGAGAGGTGTTCTTTGAAAAAAAAAATTGGAAGTATATATTCTCTGAAAACCAGAGTCAGTCGGATGGGAAAGGCATTTATCCAGTGCGGCTTAGCACTCCAAGCAACCGCAGTAAAAATAAGGAATAAAAGCTAAAAGACTGAGGCACCAGTCAGCAACCAAACGACGTATTTCTGGCCTTTTTTCCTACTCATGGCGGGCAGCATATCTCCTCGGAAGACGGTCATAGTAATCCCGTTTCTTTCCGTGGTCCACTGTCAATCCGAGGGCCGAAACTCCCGGCCGCGGGCTGCCACCCAGGGAGCAGGGTGACTTCCCGGGAGCCTCTCTCTGTGAAGGCAACAGCAGTCCTGGAGGGAGAGAGCCGGCACACACCGCCGCAGCGGAGCCGCGAGAAAAAATAATCAACAACCAGCCTCGGGCGGGTGTAGTATTTTCTCCCACCCGAGGGGAAAGGAAAAAAAAAAAAAAAAAGATGTATTTTCTCATCTAAGGTGCCCATGTAGAAGCCTGCCCAGAACTCTCCTCCCACAGCCCTCGCACTCCCCAGCCCAGGTGTGCACTGCATGGGCAGAACGATCCCGCGGCAGAAAGCAGCCCCCGGCCCCATTCCCGGTCTCGGCGCTGCCGGGGCTGCGGCGTCCCCTTCGCGCTCCCTCGGGCCGGCACAGCGGCTGCGGCCAGACCTCCCCGCGCTCGGCGCTGCCAGCCCCGCAGTGAGGGGAAACATTTCCAGTCATGGAGCATTTCAGCTTGTTTTCCCTTTTTTCTTTTCTTTTTTCCTTTTCCCCAATTTTTTTACTTTTGAATTTTCCCACTTCTCGGCTACTCTCCTCATTCCCCGGTTGGGGTCGGGAGGATGGCGGGGGTGTCTACCCCAGCTGCACCCCAGCCAGGGGAGGCACGCTCTTCCCAGCCCTGATCCGAGCCGGAATCCATCCAAATATCACATTTTCCCATCCAAATTATCTTTTTTTTTCTTTTTCTTTTTTTTTTCTCATTTTCCACCATGGGGAAGCGACCCACAGCCTAGCCCCGCACATCACTGCGGCTCTTCGCTGAGGCTGGCAGCTTGTGGTGGGTTGTGATCTTCTTGTTACCTACCTTGAGTCCCTGAGCCCGGCAGCCTGCAGAGAGCTCTCCCAGGGTGAGAAGCCCAACTCTTTAATTGGCTCATTAATGGCACGGGGAAAAGTTTGCGCCTGTCACTGCTCTTCGCACCGATGGGCAGACAGACATTGCCGCCTCCCCATCCCCTTTATCGGCTCCCAGGCTCTCCGTCTCACATAACGGGGGGTGGGGTGGGCTAGGGTGGGGTGGGGGACGAGGTTGATATTAATGAAGAATCCCTAATTTGCGGCTGAGAAATGCCTAATAACTTCTTGATGGCTAAAAGCCTTTTAGCACAACTTCATTTCTCCCCGCGCCCCCCCGCCCGTCTCCTCCTCCCGGCCGGGCCCGCCCCCGGTGCCACTCACCGACCCACCTCGCTTCCCATTGGCCGCCGCCGCCGCGCGCTCGGCCTCCCATTGGCGGAGGCGCAGGTGACGTCACACGCACACATCTTTCCCCCCCGCCTGCCCTCTCTCCCCGTGTCCGCCCTCTGACCCGGCGGCGCGGCCGGGGGGCCCGGGGGGACACACGGACACGGATACACACACACAGAGACACACACACACACGCACCCCACACCCCCCCCGCCCCGCCGCGTTACGGGCTTATTTTTGTTAAGGTGCGTATTTTGGCCATCGCATCCCCGCTTGGCTCAGGAGACGAGAGGCCAAGGTCCCATGGGATTTTTTGTTTTCCAACCACCCACCCTGCAGTTCTCCACCCCAAAACCCCGTCGTGCTCGGGAGGAATGAGCTTCGGTCACGTCTCCTGCCCCCACGACACCCCCACCTTTAACCGTGCGCTGTTCAGCCACGGGGCTGATGCGCTGTGGGACAGCTTGAACCGAGTCGCGCGGCGGGGAGTAGAGGGATGGAGGAAGATTTTAACTAATTTTCTTGATACACGCTGGAAGAAAGCCCAAATATCCCATGAACAGACAGGGAAAAACAATAAAA
Source organism: Xenops minutus (assembly GCA_035221455.1). NCBI lineage: Eukaryota > Metazoa > Chordata > Aves > Passeriformes > Furnariidae > Xenops > Xenops minutus. Next base: position 74,977,096 of record JAWWEE010000105.1, on the reverse strand, counting down.
AAAAAAAAAAAAAAAGAGAGAGAGAGAGAGAGAGAGGAAAAAAAACACCAACACCCAAAGCCGAATCCTCCTACAGCAGGAGACAGAGGCACTTTAAAACTGCCCTCGAAGTAAATGTGGGGCTTCTTTCTTTCCCGGGGAGCAGGACTATACCTGATCTCGTGTATCCTCTGAGGAAAAGCCAAACCAAACAACAACAAAAAAAGCCCCTCTAAGAACCCGACTGCTCTTAAAACTGCTGGCTCCTGAAAAAAGGGGATAGAGCAGAGAGAGCGCGCCAGGAGTGGTGGGAGAAGGCTTGTAGAGTCTTCCCTAAAACCATAACGGACTCTCGAAAGCCTGAAATAATTGCCAAACCAGTCGATGCGAGACTTTGGCTGAAATAGTTGTTTAAAATGAGATTGCACTGGCAAGGCAACACTCAGAGTATTTCGAGGAAGAATAAATGGTCTCAGTTTTCGAAAGAAGAAAAACGCCAAGCCAAAAAAAAAAAAAAAAAAAAAAAAATTAGCCTTTTAAGCGCCCCATCCCTTTTGCTTCGCGGCCGTCTCCGGCTCGAAGCGCAGGCTTCCAGTGCCGACTGCCTGTTCGTTGCTTATCACCTTAAATCTCCCCTCGGTTAAAAGCTTTCCCTGTGTTCATTTGAGTAAATAAAGGAAAGACGGAAAGAGAGGCATTCAACAACTCCTCTGGGTGTCCAGGCGTCTACAAGCAGCAGAGAAATGTATCCACGTAGTCTCAAATGTTCTTTTGATTGTCTTGTTTACCGAAGCGACTCGTTGTTAAACAAACACGAACGCAAGGCACTTAGTGAAGGTATGGATTGAATAACAAAAAAAAAAAAAAACAAAAGGAAAAATAAAAAAAAAAAAAGAAAAAAAAAGAAAAGGGAAGAAAAAAAAGGGGACTCTTCCCCGCCTCCCATCATGCCGTAAAGCGATCGCTGCTGTGGGCGAAAGTGATACTAAATTTTCAAAAATCTTCCCTGTGCATTAATGCCCTCAGGTGTAAAGTGGGTTTGGGGGAGACGAAAAGAAGAAAAAAAAAATCTTCCTTCTGGTTTTCATTTGAGGTAATTTTCTTGCTAAACTGCACTGACGTCTCTAGGAGGGTATTTAGACATATGGACAACAACTGGACTAACACTGTCAGGTAACTCACGAGTTATTTGTCAACATGAGCTGCAGAGAATGTCTTTTATAACACCCTTGGTTTGGGAAAAATAAATAAACCAGTAGGATACACTTCTGCTAATTTATACCAGGGAACATGAGCATCCACCTTACCAACCCCACACAGCCCCAGTGACGACCGCAGCTCTCCGAGGACTTGCTTTCTTGGTGTACGGAGACTCGGTTTCTTCCCCTCAGCCAGGGTCGGTGTCAGTAGCCGCACCGGTTCCCCCTCGGGGCCCGGGGGCTCGGACTCGACGAACTCCTATGTAGATTTCGAATGTACAAATGCTACGGTAGATAAAGTACAAGATGTGGAAAGACCAGCTGCTGAAGGGCAGTTCTTTGGCTTTCGAAGTTACATCAAACGTGGGCAAAGTCACCGCGCCACAGAACCACCAGTGCAGGGTTAGTACGCTGGGGCCATTTCCCAGCAGATTTCAAGAGGCGGCTCCCGAATAACAGGACAATTTGGCAGTTTCAGAGATATTAACCTTATTTTATTTCGTGAAAAACACGGGAGTCCTGAAAGCAGAGATCAGACCTAGAACTGCTCTGTTCCAGGTGTATAGGCAAAGGCAGCCGGCAGTAGCTAAACTCGTAGTTCTCATATCAGCCGAGGGCTCGCTGTCACTGGCCCCGGTGAAGCCTGCCTGTCTAGAAGAGAATGCACGATGCTGTTGAGCAAAAGACCACACCGCTGCGGGATGACCGCGCCGCGGTAACTCCTCGGTGTAGAAGGGCGTCGGAGCGGAGCGCAGGGCAGCGAGCGCACCGGCGGAGCGGAGCGGACACCTGCGGGCCGAGGGGCAGAACCCCGGGGGCGCACAGCGGCCGCGTCCCCTCCGGGCGGGACAGAGACCTTCCGGCCGCCTGAAGCAGACGGATAGCTGTGCTCAGTTCAGATGCATTTATTCTCGGGAAGAGAATACTCTAGAAAACAGATAACACTGGAAAATTGAATAAACAGGTACTGCAGCGCAATTTGATTTTAAAAGGCGCATAATAAAATGGTGTATCTAAAAAAAGGCTAAGTGAAAACAAAGCATTTCACAGATTTCCAACTATATGTGGTAGAAAACTTGTGTAGGCAGACATAATATGCACCGTATATTGCAGCATGTGTGAGTGAGCATGTGTATGCGTGCACGGAGGGGGAGGGGGGGAAACTGTACAAATCAAAGCAGGAAAAAAAAAAAAAAAAGAAGAAAGAAAGAAAAACCCTTCTGGGCCATTTTCCTATAGGATAAAACAGATCCGTTTTTTTCTCCAACACATTCGTGCATACTCGGATATATTTATTAGGCTATGAATTTGGATGCGTTTACTAATCCCCCCTAAAGAATGAGGTGGCCATTTCTTACGCAGAGAGGAAAATCTTTTCAACCATAAGTCGTCACTTATGCACTGCTTTCTCGATCGCGTTTTAAAAAGGTCAATATTAGTGAATTGACGACGCTGGCCGCCCTCCCGATTGCTGGAAAAAAAAATAAAATACCGGCCTGGTATCAGTAAGGGACAGATTTCTACACACCGAGTCTCCCTCCTCTTTGTACTGGCAAGAGGCGGGATTCGACCTCATATGGACCCTCACGGCCAAAGAGAGCACCCAGCCACCGCATCGCCTCACTGTGAGATGCGGTTCACTTGTCCAGCCCGGGGAGTGTCTGAGAGTGCGGGCGCTTGGAAACCAAGACCGTTTTTTTTAGAACCCGGTAACTTCAGACACACGCACTTGGGTACCCTGGTGAATTGGAGTGTGATGTGAATTTCCATCTGTGCCCTCATCAAGGCTTTATTGACATAAATATACACGGCAAATGCTCTTTGAGACCATTCAGAAGTAATTAATATGTTTTAACTGATCTAGATCTTAACCTTCAAGATTCAAGCCATGCTCTAGGTACTTTATTTCTGCTCTTTTGCTAATGTTATTAGGATGTTCAGGGAAGCAGGACAAGCAGAAAGCCGAATCTCTAACACAGGAAATAGTTAACAGACTCTTGGTTGCCAGGTCTCAGATATAAGCGGTTCCGAATGCATCCCTTTAAAATAATTACAGAAACATTGCAAAATTAGACTATTCTACCACTAGCATGATTGTTATTTTCGGTAACTCCTTCAAACAATTTTTAGCGATATACGCTTGGATTTTTTTAAGTGATGCTTTGCAGGGAGGCGGGATACTTCACTACGCAATCCTTTCAATTTTATTGTTTTTGGCATAAATATAACGAGATGATTTATATTCATTTTTCCAGGGGAGTCAGAGGTCGGTACCTTTTAGCCCTTATCTTATTGAATACACTCTTGCTAATGATCGGAAGTCAAGCTATCTTACTGTGACGGGAAGCAGCAAATGAAAACATAAACTAAAGAAACGCTAAAAAAAATCTATTTCATGGTCAGTAACAGGAACATTTTTTTCTTGCCTGCTGCATTTCCGAAGGAGCCTGGCACACTGAACGCCCGAACCGAGCTGAAACGCCCTTGTGAGGGATGAGAGGTCCGGGAAGGACACGGGACTGGAACTTTGATGAAATTACGAACTTTAGAAAGTGCTTGCTGACCTTCCTGTGCCTTCACAGACACCCTGCCTAACTCCGATAGTCCCCTGTGTTGCACCGGCGTGTGTTGCTACCCTCCCACCCCTGGACGGTCCGGGCGGTCCCCCCTCACCTGCTCCGGGTTTCTCCGGCCCCACGGCCGGGAGGCGGAGCCGAGACCCGCACCCAGCACCCTCGCTGCCCGCCGTGGGCCCTGCCGCACCCTCCCCGGGCCGCCTGGAGCTCAGCCCCGCGCAGGGCTCTCTCCCCCGTGTGACCCCTCTCCCCTTCAGGTCGCCACGGCGCTATTCCTCTCCCTCCTCCCGGCGGAGGCGGGGGCCCGAGCGCCCTCCGCGGCAGCTGCCCCCGGAGGCGCAGCCGGCCGGGCGCCCCGGGTTCTACCACGGTCCCCGTCCCTGGGAGGCCAGAGCCGGGTGGTGCGCTCCCTCCCCGCCGAGCCTCTGCAGGGTTTCGGGGGAGGCTTCCCGGCGGTCGAGGGCTTTGTTCGACTGCAGGCTCTCTGGAGGGGGTTCGGCAGCGCCCCCTCACCCCCCCCACCCCGGGCTCCCTTCCTCTCCCACGGCCGCGGCATCCACGGCACGAGCGCGCCGACGGCTCCAGCGCGGGGAGCGGCGCCTCGCAGGTCCCCCCCGTACCCACGGCCCCGCAGGGCACACGTCGCGCTGCATTGTCCTAGCGCTGTCCTGCCGCCCCAGTTAGTGTCCCCTTACCTGTGAGGGGCCCGCACGATGCCGACCACCGGTGCTCGTCCCCCCGATCCCCCAGTTTGTAGGTTCACCTGCCTGGGGTGGAACCTGCCCTCCTCATCTATAAAAGAGAGAAGGGTCTAAGTTTTGCAGAGGGTGATGGTGAGGAAACGTCTTTTTTACAGTATTTTATCTGCTTAGGTATGCTACGTTGGATTTTATTCTCCCAGTCCCAAATAGGGAACATCCTTGCAGAGGCTTTTCCCTGGTACAGGCTGGCTGCAGGCAAGGCAGGGGAGCTGCTTCATCACAGGGGAACCCTCCCCGGGAGGGTGAGCTCCCCCAGGCCTCAGGTGCGGAGTGAGATCTGCGCTTGTTCATGTATGTTGGTGTAGCTGGAGCTGTGTCAGGCTTCTTCCAACCCGTGGCTATCACTGAAATCTCTCCCAAGGCCTGGCTTTGATTAGCAAAAAAGTTATTTCATTAGTTGGGGGAAAATCTGTCAGCAGAAGCCTGTTTAAATTTCAGCACCCCAAAGAATAATGCTTAAAATAGTGGGATCCATTCCACAGCCTGTTCTTACTATCAACCTGATAATTAACAGGTCACAAATAGACTTGTATCACTGCTTTGTTTCAGCTAGAGGAGAGCAGCTTAACCCGCCTTGAGGACACACTTCACTTTGAAATAACACATGCCCGTTTCAGATTAAATCAATAGCAAGAGGAACCACCCCCCTCTGCAGCTCTGAAACTCTTGTCTTCAGCCTCATATCACCTCACAGAATAGGCTTGATCAGACCAAAAAGGAGGGACACAGCATGCGAGACTGCCTGACAGCTCTGGAGCTGGTGCCTGTTCTACTTGGTGTGTATCATTGTCATCATGATACTTAGAGTTTTGTTGAAAGGCAAGGTGGGAAGCATTCTCTGCATGGGTTTTAATAGGATCTTTTCTTCTTTTAGTCTCATACCCATTTGTGGTTACAAGTTTAATTGCTTTTATGAACATTGCACACTAAGCTGGGAACACCTTCTCTGTCACTTACCATTTTCTGAATTATTTGGGTGCTCTGCAAGCCTGTTGCTACTGTCTTCTGCATTCCCCATGTGGTGAATAGATGCCTTATTGGAACTGCAGTATGAACTCAGTTTGTAACTGGTTTCTTCAGAAATGATGTGGACGAGATGATGTCTTTGAAGGAAACACTGTGGGGTCCACTGCTTATATTGAATGGGGGAATAGGGAAACAGCACCAGAGTTGTAAGCCTGAATCCAGCTTCAACCTCTTTCAGACTGTGTTAAATCTGTCACTGAGGAGCGTTTCCTAAGGCTTAGCACATGTCCATGATTAATACTTTTTCGTTTAGGTCCTGCCTCACTGTTGAAATGTTTTGTCTAAACTCTGATTTCTATTATTCACTGATGGTGGGACTCCATTTATATAGTGTGATGGCTGCATGTAACCAGCTGAAGCCAGAGCCTATTAAAAGGACAGTTTCTCTACAGTGTCTCTCCTGAGGAGTGTCCACTACTTGCAGCTGGAAGGAGAAAGTTCCAGGGCTTGCTTGTTCTGTGTAATTACTGTAAGATTTAGCCAGTAAGAGGAATAAGGAATTGGCATTTCTTTGGTCTGGCAACAGCTTGGTGATATTAATGCCACATTTTTATGTGCAAGATATTAGGATGTGTTGGAGTCTGGTTTTAATTTTGGCTTCAGCACAAAGTGCCCCTGGTGCATGACTCAATCCAATCATTTTGTCAGAGCAGCCATACTGAAGAATGAGGAGAAGGCTGTGGGTGTCAGGTTTCTGAGTGCACCAATGAGCCTTAATAGCCCTGATCAATTTCACCTGGCAGTTCCCTGCTCTGCCCTCAGTGATTGTCTGAGCCAGGCCATAGTGCCACTGCAGCTATGCTTGTACCTAACCAGGGACTCTGTTGACCTAGACCTTGGACTGACTTTCCACCTTGATCTTGGATGTGCCTTGCCACTATGGACTTGCCTGATGACCTTGGCTCTGGCCTGAGCCTGGCTGCCATCCCTGTGCCAGCCTTATTCTCCTCACTCAGGTAAGGTGGGGTGGACTCTGGCTAGCGAGGTTCCTGCCCTAATATCCTGGCTGTCAACACTTGGCTTGCAGATCCTTATCCTGGCCTAACAGCCCAGCTCTCGTTGTTTACTGATACTGGGCTGCTTCTATTCATTGTAGGCCTACAACAGCCCTCCTGCTTTCTCTTCAGGGCAAAGGATTCTATCTCTAGCCTGGTTGTCTATGTTCTTTTGCTTTTATAAGGGTGATGTCCGTCTTAGAAGCTGTTGCACACACATAAGTTTGGGCATAGTTCAACTGCTAAAAGGTGGGACAGGAACAGATTAGAAAGGTACAGGCTCCCTGCATCCGAAGCTTCCTTGCTACTTTTCCATATAGGAAGGCTATGCAGGAAGCTCTGACCATCTTGGAGGGCTGGGGAGACTCCACAGGGGCGCAAGAATCTATCTGTTCAAATCAGTTTACAAGGCTGGGACCATACAATATAAGCTCTTGGAGGCAAGGGCTGTGTGTATCTCCATACAGTGTTGATCACAATAGGATCTTATTTCTGTTTAGGGCTTCCAGATGCAAAACTAGTCAATGTCTATAGTAAACAATAATATTAATAATAAGTATTAACATGCCAAGCTACAAATCACTGACATAGACTTCTATTACTGCTGGTTTCTTTCCAGTATTGTCCTCCAGCCTCACTGCAGTACATTGTATACAAAAGAATTGAAACCCAATAATTGGTGTGTCAAGAGTTTGAAGGCATGATCACATTTTTTCTTCTGAAATTCATCTATTGAAAACTGACATCACAACAAGTGAGTTCACTGGCCTAATAAACCCGGTGTCCAGCATGCACACACTGTTCTGTATACCAGGACATTAGTAATAAGGCTGCTATTACATAGAATAGCTAATACAAAAATGTTAAAATTTAAGCATAACAGGACAATAATGTAGCAAAAATGTAAACAGTAGACATCAGATGACATTTATTTTCACTTATGGGAAGAGAGCTGAAAGGAAGACTTCAGCTATAATTTCTTTTCTCTGCTTTACTGGATCTATAAAAAGTCTACAACGTTCTCGTTCTTCTGACCACAGTGATGTAGCTTTACACTTGAAGAGAAATATAGCCTGAAATTTAGATTTTAATTTCATGTCTGATTGCAGACACAGTAGAAACTTCACACTAAAATGACATTTCTTCTATAAGCCAGCTCCTTTTGTGCTACTGAAAGAAATAATAATGAGAAAGTATTCCAGCAGGAGGAGCTGGTTTAGAAGCAAATGGATTCCATGGCAACTCCTGACTCTACATGACACCTAATAACTAGCATTTATGTTAGAAATTGTCTGTGTTATCTTGTACCCCAGATCCGATCTTCTTATAGGGTTTTCCCCTCATTTTAAAGTAAAAACACCTATAGGTGTTTTTACTTTAAAACAGGTGCTTCGGGGTTTTTGTTTTTGTTTTTTTTAAATGTAGATAAAAAATAAGAATGAAATAAAATGAGTTTATCTGACTCAAATGTGTATTTAGGCACATTGTTTCCAAATGTAATTTTTAAAAAAAAATATTTGCTGGGAAATGTATTGATCTGTCAAGGAAAGAGTTGTATAGGATCAGAACACTGGAACTGTGTATTTTTTAACATCCTGAGATATCCATATTCAACAGTTTGAAACATAACACAAGAAGATCCAACTGAATCAGACCATTATCTTGGTTCTCACAGTGCTGAATGCACCAGGAGAATCTTGTCATGGGGCAGCTGGAAAGTAATCGAGTCCTGTGGGCATCATATCTGTGCTCAGTCAGCCAGTCTGACTGATTTATGATCTGAAGAATGTGGATTTATATCCTTCTGTGCCATGATCCCATCTAGTGCATGTGTGGGGCCTGACAACTGCTGTTGAGTGTGGAATATTTGAACTTGCCATTTTATACCTAAATTGAAAGAAATCTCTTCTTAAACTGTCACATGATAAGCAACCTTTGCCTTTGACAGTTTCAGTACTGCTTTGTGACTGACAGAGCATTAGATGATCCTGGAGATGAAGTTTTCTGTAGATGCTTTGTGGCCTGTCTGTTTTCTCAGCCAGCTGTTGCTTGAGGGCCTCAGATGGTAGAAGAGCATATCTAGGCTTGGAAAAAAAAAATGCGGCTCCTGTGGTCAAATGAAAGCTTATTTAGGTGTGTCTTGTTTATCCCTCTTTGGTATGAGTGAAAGAACAATAAAATTGTGGCTGAAAAAAGTCCCCCTGTTTTTGTGATTGTTTGTCCAGGGACAAGTGCAATCACAGATGGTGTTCTAAGGTGCAAGTGAGGGATGGCCAAAATGAGAAAGGTGGAAGTCTCTGGGGTAATCTAATCTTATTACTGATAGCATCTATATTTATGTATTGACACCTTTTGAAGATGTCTAACACCATTTCACTTTTTGCCCAAGGAAGGGAGTGCCTTTTTCCTCTTTCTGTCCACACATACAAGAGACAAGATAGGTCTAAAGCATCTTTCTCAAAACATGGAGTAATCTTCACTAAATGCATGGGTAGAAAATGAGTCTTGGTTTAGCTCATCTTTTACTGTAGCTTATAATTAGATGCTGGTATGGAGTTCTTCAATGGAGAGCCTGATCTGTCACAAAGTTATTTGTGACTAGTACTTGGGATCAAAACCAAGCTACTCTAAGAAAAGTTATAATGGAAAAAAAAGCAAAGGTGTTTAAAAGAAAAAAAAAAGGGCAAGGCTGAAGTCAGACTTTGGGACCTAGTTTGAAGATAAAGCAATAGAAATGGAAAAGGCAACGGAAAGTACAGAAAAGCGAGTGAAAGGTGCTCTGAGTAGCAGCAGTAGTAAGAAAATATTTTTTTACCTTGTTTAGATGCATGTGTTTATTTTTACCTACAAGGGAAAAGTAGGTGCACCACAGAAAAAAGAAAGAAGCATATAAATAAAGCATAAGCAATACTAGACTGATTAGGATTTAAAATGGAAGTGAGGTGAGGGCTTAAAGGGAAGACTGATCATAATTATGGGAAAGGAAGAAAAATTCGGAAAAGTAGACATTTCAAACAGGGAATCCTTCTCTCTGTATGTTATTACATTGTTGTTTCTCACAGACTTAAGTTTTGTGGTTTGGAGAAGAGAAGGCAAAAGAGTGTTGTATTGAAGGTCTAAGCTGGACAGGGATTCTTACATGCAAAGGGGCAGAATAAAATCATTATTGTCGACAAAGTTATGGTTGTTGTTCTTAGTCATTATTGTCTTTTGAATTGTATGAAAATAAAGTGGTGTGAATAAAGAAATGAAGCAGTGAAAGTTAATTTTAAGGGAGATTGTCTTCTCCAGTTACCTATAAATCTAAGTCATAGGCAGGGATCTGATTCCAGTCAGTGATCTTTTTTGCTCTTTCAAAGAAATCAAAGCAATATTCATCTTCTGAATGTTAATTTTCATGGGTTATTGAAGGAAGCTTCAGTAGCAGTGGCAACAGGAGCTGCTACCTTCAATGGCTTGTTATATTAATGTAAATGAGTAACATGTTCATGGTACTAAAATATTTATGGATATGATTATACATATACATATAACGTTCTACCACAAATCTATTTATTCTTCCTTCCCTGAGAAATGTTGATGTAACTGACTCTATTTTATTAATGTCACATGCTATACTTCCAAATGTAAGGAAAGGGACCAATTTTTAATGTTGACTACTTATTCTTAACCTCAATCTGGTATGAGAGCTGTGAGTGCAAGTGTTTAAAATGGAAAGAGCAATATAGTTTATAAAATTAAGAGTATGCACTTCTTTAAGTATATGAAGAAAGCCTAAGAAAGACTTTTTAGATAGCAAGAATCTCACCTGTAAAGGCAACCAGAATAGAATTCAAGATGTGAAATGCTTAAATTCCCTTATCTGTTGAGTATGGAAAATTCGGTATCTCGAGTGAGACTGGATCACTGCCTATGAAAAAGGGAAGCCTAGCACAGAGATGGAACACAGAAATGTAACTTACCTTTGGCACCTTGCCTAAGACTGCAGGAGACATGCTTGACTGATTAGAATATGTTAATTGGAACCACCTCCTGAAAATAGGGGCTTGCTGTCCTTCAGAATGAGGCATAGGACTTGTGCTTCTTATTAAAAATTAGCTGCATTCCACTATCCCATCTGCTCCCATACAAAATTCCTTTCTTCAGTTCTTTCTTCCCTTTTCTGTCCACATTTCCCCCACAGTGTGCCCTAATCATCAGGTAAATGGTAGAGGCATACTTTAGTGGAAGCTGTGCCACCATGCCAAAATTATTTGGTGTAATGAAAGCAGATGCAATAATACAATAAACCCAAACAGAACTATTGCCTCACAGCACTTCTGTCTACAGGACTCAAGGCTCTGTCCCTCCTTGGAGATGGGATTCTTATCCTGTTTTTCTCATTAGGTATATTTTTTTCCTCCTAATTTCATCTTTTCATGGTCATGACTTCTTAGTGTGTTCCTGTCAAGTCAATGGTTCCTAAGAATTAAATAACTTCAGGACATTACCTACCCATCCAATTCTAGAAAATACAATTTATCCCTGAATTAGAAATGTTATAAAATCTGCAGCTGTTAATCTTTGAGTCCTAGGTCTGAGTGAAGGATTAGATAATATTAATGCTACTGTCTATTCACCAAATCCTTTGAAAGTAATAGCAGAAACTAAATTTAATCTGCTAATAATATATGTTGGGAATGTATTTTATCCTCCAGTTTCTGAAGCAAAAGGGCAATGCACCAACAGAAAAGAAACTTTAGTGTATTTTTTTGTCACTTAATGTTGGAGATTTCTTTCCAGGTTCTGTTGGTTTCCTTAGAAACACTTGTATTTCTCAAAAGATTTTCACTGGTTTGATTAAATTAATCCAGCTGTTTCCCAAGACTTTCAGACATCTAAGCAGGCACTACATGTTTTTAAAGTGAAGAAACAAAGTATTTGTAATTCTTGTCAGTATCCTTGAGGTTTTGGATTTGAGATTTTGGACAAGGTTCAGTTATTTGAAGTGCCTTTGTTTGGAATAGAAATTTAGGCTCCTGTTCCCAAAACAGTGCATCAGAGCACCCCTCTGGGCACACTGTCTTGCCAGTGAAGGAAGCTGAAGCATGACCTGGCAGGTAGTCGTACTCCTGCCCTCTTGTAGGATATGTAGGGCTGAGAAGTGGGCACTAACCTTCTCTGTAAATTTAGGAGTTGCTGTGCAATGCCCAGGAGCTGGCACCTGACTGAGCACCTCCTACAAACTAGGCAGGAAGTGAACTGAGTGTCCTGTGTCAGTCTCCCTGAGTATTCCTGAGAACACAAACATTGATGCAGGTGTTTTGGTTTCAGCATTATAAGGAAAGACCTATCATTGGACATACTGTGACGATTTCCCAGGAAAGTTCAGATTGTATTTATGTGTTGAAAATAATGCACAACAATGCACTCTTCTGTGCTGAAAAAGCTAAACAGAAAAACAAACCCCAACCAATCAAACAAAATACCAAAACACTTTCCACATATCAATAAGTTAAAAATCATTATCTCATGACTTTTGTTTTGCAACAGTATGATTCTGCTTCATTCAGCTTGCATAACTGATATATCATTTCTCCAATTCTTAAACACCTAAGGAGTTTGAGTGTCATTGCTTTATGTGTCATGGCTTTATGAATGGACATTATTCTAGGAGACTGGTAGCATTTCTTGAACTAGATGAATTCATTAAGTCAGTTCCTTTTGTCATTACAAGTACTTGCATTTATAATTTAGTTATTTTTAAGAAATGACTTAGTAGATAGTTTAAATATTAGATTAATTCTAGATCATTCTAGAACAGGTAAAAAAAATTATTTAATTCTGACAGGATGATGATTTTGCTCTCAGCTGCTTTGTCACAAAGGATACACAGTCTGTAACTAACTGAAAAACTAAATGTTCTGCAGATTTGATGTCTAAGTCAAGTTTTCAGGGTTACAGTGGTATTTCCTTTCTGGTACTTCCAGCTTGAAGTGTCAAGCAGTTTAAGGACAAAAAAAAAGTTTAAGTGTTATCAATTCTTGTAGATCTTGTAGGCTTATGGAATGAGAATGCAGTAATCAGATGATGAATATAGATGCAAGAAAAAACCCACCCTGTTGAGCGAGTTTGTTTCTATTTTCTCCGAGTTTTAAGTTCATGGTCAGACTTTTCACAAGACTGAATAGGATGAAAGTGCTATCACAGCACTCCTCAGCTGTGTCACATTCTGTGAAAACCTGGGGACCATCAGCAGGGTTAGGGAAAAGTCCTCTACTATTGCAGTCTGGCTACAAGATATTGACATGTCACAAAAAACCTCAAATCAAAAACCAACTAAATAAACCAAAACTTCAAAAAAACCTCAACCAACTTTTTTGAAGGGTAAATCTCTTGGTGACAATTTTTGTGTTTAGCTTATCAACAGAAGGCAAAAATTGTTAGCAAAACTTTCAGAAACTTTACCTAACTGTGATTTCTTCTCTGTTGCTAGGGAGCATTGCAGAAGATGGTACTACAGCTATATATCACCGTGGAAAGCAAAGTCCTGATGCTCTATGAATATGTCTTGCAACTTCTAAACATTTTGCTAAGAGGTCTTTGTGAAGCCTTTTGATGCATGTGCTACTAGTGTATGTGAATTATGGAGGGTATATTCTCTTGAGAAGAGGAAAGCCTGTGTTTTCCTAATATCTACAAGGATGAGGCTGAAAGATGTTGTCAGTGTTTGCATGCAGGAGTCAAGTAAACATATAAGAGAAGCACAAAGGCAAACTTGTACTCGACTAGATGTGTATCACGTGTGTGGATACGGCCTATAACTATTTAACTTCTGTCAGTTCTGAGCATTTCGTTACCAAGGAGAACTGAGAAATCTCCATATCCCTCTTTTCCCAGGTTAGCTCATTCTCTTTCTGAAACAAGTCACTTAGAATTAAAATCTAAAATGAAACTGGCATTTGCCTCAATCATACAGCTGTAAGGCATATTTTGCATCTGTCTTATTTGCTTAAAGTAATATTGCATCATATGCAATAGGTGTTTAGCACAGTAGGGCCTTATGTGGTTATTTGTAGATTGCACCTCGCAGGAGCCTAATCATGGAACAGGACTTCCTCTCTGCTACATTTCCTGTAAATAATTCCGTTCAAGGTTCTCTCCTGGAGTGCTTACTCCAAGTGCAACATGGGATACCATGAGCAGGGAGTGGGATGGGACAGGGCAGAACCGTGCTGAAGAAACATAGTTACTTTGTCTCTCTTGGTACAGAGTTGAACTATTTTATGCTGTATTTTAGATAGGGCAAAAAGGCAAAAAAAAAAAAAAAAGGAAATAAAAAGGCAGAAACATGGGGATTGATCTTGTTTTGGCATGGGTGAATGAAGGGGCCTTTTAATGGAGGTGACAGAAGACAGAATCCTCTCAGTGTTTTTTTCCAGCTCTGCCTTTAGACATTGATTTGAGAAAATAAAATAAGGCTTAATTGCAGAATCTTCACAGCTACAAAGATGACAGTTTATCAGAACCTGATCTTACTGTGCTGCCACAATCAGTAATTAGTTCTTAATTAGTTGTATTTGCTGAAAAATAAATAATGGGAACTCACGATGTGTTACTGGCATCTGAAACAATTTCATTCTGTTAGCTAGAAGAAAGTATTGCTGCCAAGAACATAAGCCTAATTTTCCCACATTAGCACTGCCTGATAGAAACTGAGTTACTTTCTAAGGTGCAAATTTGCTACTGTGTGAGGAATGCTGTTTATCACATTTTATGTAGAGAGTTAGAATGTGGTTAGACAAGGATAGTGATATTCATAGACTCCCTTTTCTACCACTGTTCTTGCCAGTAGTGAATAGCATAAAGTTAATAGCTTTATAACTATTTGTACATGTATCACGTTATCAAGGGTGTGATTTTTCCAAAATGCCCAATTCACCTCTGCTATCATTACAATTAGTGGGAATCGTATTTTTTTGAATAATAATATTAATGCCAGAATACTTTTTGTTCTTTATTTAATGCGTTTTCTAGCATATGAACAATAGCCAATATCTGTGTGCAATTTCCTTTCCCCTCCATGTTCTCATTTCCATTGCAAAGTCTGGATGTAGGCACCCCCATCACTCTCATAAGTGGTCACTTATGATATTTTCAGTGAGATCTCCATCTTGTCCTCTCACCTATATGATCTTTGTCATTGTGCAATGGGATGTCACCAATTCTGATGTGTACGGATCTTCTGCAAGAAGAGATCCAAGCCTTCTATTTCAGGTGCATGATTTTATAGAGCATCATGGGAGGACAAGACTAAGCTGGAGGAGAAAAGCAGCAGTGAAGTGTAATGCATGGCCTTAGTGAAGCTTTAATGCTCTTTATTTCTGAGGAGACATTTGAGCAGAGAAGGTGGTTGTGATTTTCTAGGCATAGGGATGCAGAAGAAAAACTTGGAGAGTCCTGAATCCAAATCCCCTTGATGCAGTATGGAGCTCATTAGAAGATCTAAATACAAGACATATTGTAAACATATTTAATTGCAGGATGGTATAATCACTGTGGAGAATCCTTTATTATAGAACTAGTTTCCTCTGTCTAGATAGAACCCTCTGTAAGAATTACTTATGCAGAGACTCAGTCCAAGCAGTACAAATGCTTTCCAGAGGAGTTCTTTTAATAAAGAAGTTCCTTTAACATACTGCATGAAAGCAGCTTAATCTGTTATTGCTACCAATGCATGACATCAGTAACAAACTTAGTTTGTTCATTGACGAGCTTTTGCAAATCACTTCAGAAAAATGTGCACCAAAATTTCTGTGACAAAAGTCTTGGCACTGCCTATTGAAGTGCAGTGTGCTCTCAGAAGATGTGCCATTTAACAAGACTTTTTTTTTTAAAAGACAGGTGGGAATCAAATATAGCCAATAGAATCAGCATAGTGTGTAAGCGACCTCTATCAGCAGCAGCTCTAATTGCCTTTCTGTAGCTCATGTCTGTCTGGGCATCCTGTGACATCCAAAACTTTTGTCAGAAAATATTTCTTCTCATGAAGCAGTAGAATTCCCCCTTTTCCAGGAGAATTCTCCCTTTTTCATAAAATTGCTTGGAGGAGAGAGTTTTGAACACTTATGGTTCTCCTGACTTACAAAATAGCAAGGCCTTGATTAGTTAATTAAGATTGAGTATCTAAGCATCCACTTCATGATACTGGCCTCTGTGATGTGGGGACAACAGAAGTGACACATGACCTATGAAAGACTTCCTGTCTTCTGGAGTGGCAGCTGGAATATCTTTGGTTATTTTAAATTTCATTAGATGCAGTTAAGCAACTGAATTGCATACTTATGACTGAACAAGTGATAGGGACTCAATTTGGTTACCTGAATGTAGATACCTAATGCTATTTCAGATGACTTAGCTTACCTGAGGCATCCACAGGGAATGACAGACACAACAGCACCGTGTTTCAGATCTGATAACCCTCTGCAGATGGTACATGTTCTTCTGGAGCCAAATGGAGAGGCTAATGAGATATTGCATACTAAATGGTGCTAAATCTCTGCTTGTAGCCAACTAAATCAAGGTCAATATGTGCAATTTAGCTGGATACCTTTAGGTTGTGGAAAAAATATATACAGTTTGCTTGTATTACCTTACTTTGCCCTCTTCAGTACTTACTACATAGGCTACAATAGTGTACATACTACATCATGGAAAGATGAGCTTACGTAATTCTGTGATAATTTACTGACACTAATATGGATAATGTCCCTGAACAGCTGAGATTGTAGGGTTTACAGTTAGTGGAATAAGCTAAAGAGAAGTCTACCCTAAATGCAAGGAGTGGAGGCAAGGCAAGAGAGTGATGACTCAACATCCGTTGTTAGTAAATAAGCCTCTTCACAGAGAAGTGATACCTGTTGGACTAGTTCATCAAACTGTGTTAAAAATACCACGGCCTCTTTTTCTTGGGTGAGTGAGGAAGATAGGAATTTGGACTTGGGCTGTGATGAGCAGGGGCAGATGCAAATGGGATACTTTCTTCTCTTTAGGTGAACATCCTAGGACTAGAAAACTGGAAATCCGTAACTTATCTTTCTCTAAATGCAGCCTAGTCTGCCAATGTTCAAGTCTTATACTAGGCTCCAGGGTGAAGGTTTATAAGAGGCTTCCTCAAGTTTTCTTCAGGATGACCATCTGGAGGTGGCCTCTAGAAGCAAACTAATGATGAAGAAGAGGAATTTTGGATCAGAAGCCTAAACCTCTGAATTCATCTGGGTGAAATTAGGCCCCAAAAGGTTCAATTTACAACAGAAAAAGACCTGTGGTAGTGAGGATGGCTTCCTGGTGTCCCTGAGACATTCAGTACCTGGACTAGAACTGATATCTTAACTAAGGTTCTAGACAACATATTGGGTTACAAGAGCTCCTTCAGAAGAGATGGGGGACAGTGGTACATACCAAAACCTGCTCTGGCTCCTGCTGAGCACTGCTGTGATGTTGTTATCAGATTAGGACAGGGTGTGATGGGAAAGGGTGAAGTCACAAAGGCAGACTTAAATACATCTTGATACACAAGATGTGCCTGTTTTTTGTTGCTCTTTCCAAGTTTTGGAAGAAGTACCATACTTGAGTAGGAGTGTACTAACTGCAGCTAGTCCTAGAAGGTGGAGGGGGGAATAAAAATAAAAACCTGCTTGCAAACTGGAATGAGTAACAACATCAAAAATTTCTGTATTTGCTGTTACTTTGCCCTTTTATGCATAGTGGTGATAATTACATCACTGAAGTAAATATTTTTTCTTTTCTTTTTTTTTTTTTTTAAAATGTTTGGTTTTCATCCTTTTGTTAGACTGCTATTCACCATGAGGTATCACTGGATTGAACATATTAATTAATCCTTCTAAGCAGCTGTTTCAAATGTATCAGAATTCTTTCTCTTGGGTTTTTCAGCTAAATACTGGTTCTAATCAATTTGCTTAAATTCATTCTGTATTACTTTAGACTTTGTCTTCATGAATCCAACATTTTTAAAAAAAAAGTTTCAAGTATGTTATTTAGAAATTTTACCAAACTATTTCTAAAAATAATTAATATGTTAAAAGTACAAAGGGCACTACTGACATTACAGAAATTCTTTAATTGGTTAATACAGAATACTGAAGCTATTGTCTGTCACTCTGCAGTTAGACTGTTCTGTGATGTACATTTACAAAGCAACAAGAGCTAGCGTCACTACGTTGGTATGTTGTTTGACTGTGGAATAGTTTTTTTCCTAATTAATTAAAATTGTTAAGGGACAATACATTGCTTCAGCCAACAATTTTTCCAAAGAAAGGACTTAATTTCTGTGAAAATTTACTTGTTGTTTAGATGGAACAGTTCTCTTAAAACTGCACTTTTCCCACTGTAAATGTGGGAATAACCAAACTACTGCCTAGCAATTTGAAACAAAATCTGTTTGCTCTGTGGCACACCACCACATTATATTGGCATTGTCTAAATGGCAAAGGTGGCCGTTGCATCATCTAGCCAGCTGTAAATATAGTGGCAACTTTTATATTATTGTTCCACTTTCTTAGCCACATTCTATGGGTAATATAATAATGAAATATAACATTTTAAACATCACCAGGTGAAAACACTCAGCTACAGAATTGGTTATCTTAAAAATGCTTACCACAATTTAGAGGTGTTGGAGATAAATAAATTGATGGTTAACTATTAACCATTTCAAATTAGCCAGCCTTCTATGTGCTGCAGTGTGGTGAGAGAGGTGATCAGCTCTTGTGATGCCACACTAGTGGAGCACTGCATCTGGTTTGGGGCAGAGAGACATGGATATGCTGGAGAGAGTCCAGCAGAGGGCCATAAAGAAGATGATGGACTGGAACATCTCTCACATGAGGAAAGGCTCAGAGAGCTGGGACTGTCCAGCCTGGAATGGAAGATGTTAACAAGGACAGAGACAGGATCTTTTCAGTGGTGCCTGGTGACAAGACCAGAGGCAGCAGGCACACACGGAAACACAGAAGGGTCCCTCTTGAACAGCAGGAAACAGTTTTTTACTGTGAGGATGACCAAACCCTGGCACAGGTTGTCCAGGGAGATGGTAGAGTTTCCAATACTTGGAGATGTGGTCCTGGGCAACCAGCTCTGGGTGGCCCTGCTTGAGGAGAGAGGTTAGACCAGACAATCTCTAGAGGGCCTTCCCAAATTCAGCCATGCTGTGATTCTTTGTGGGTGCAGCATCACCAGTGTAATTTTTTTCTGTGAAGGTTACAGGCAACAACTCTACCATATTCTTTCACCTGGTGAAATACAATGGAAATGATAGTGAAATGATCCCTCAGAGGGGTGATGCTTATCAGCTCAATGCAAAGCTGAGCAAGTGCAAATATCACTATTCAGTTTAAGGTCTGTTGTATCTGAAGATGCATTGATGTTTCTGCAGTATGTTGCCTCCTAGTACTCAGTCAGCATCTTAGATCCTCTTAAGGCTTGAGGACTGGCCTCAGAATGTGTAGCATCATCACTTTATTGTGCAGAAGATAGATGCTGCTACCTTCTCCCTTCAGATTTATGTCTTGCAGGTACTGTCACTGAGCTGAGCATCTCTTAGATGCTACCTGTAATTTGGCAGAACTATTCCTCACTCTTCTGTTGCAAACCCCATTTTTGAAGCTTCATGCTCACTTATTTACAGAACATAGGCATCCACTTTATCACTGAGCCCTAGAACAGGATACCCAATTTTACATGCCTTAGTCCTTCAAAATTCAAGAAAAAACATGTAGAAAATTGTAATCATGTAGTATATATATGAGTGTGTGTATATATATGTATGTACACATATGTAAAGGGTAAAATTTAATTGTTATATAATTATATAAATTACATCATTGCTATACTGGAAATATTTTATACTGCTTAGCTTGCCTTTATAACCAGATTTACTGCTTATATAATTAATATAAATATGCAAAATTGTCGTTTAGATTATCATCTTCAAAATGTACCATGTATAAGAGGACTACTTTTTAACTACTCTTTCATATTTTATACCTAAAAATACAATGCAAAACATTCTTATGGGAATATTTTTATTAAACATGAAATATAACACATCCATCAATATTTTCAGCAGTTCTTAGATCAAATTTTGTATTTCTTCCCTATAAATTAAAAAAGTTGACTATTTAAACACCATTAATACATAGGCTATAGAACACTTTTCAAAATGAAGATGATAGCCCTGAATTTGCGCAAATTACATTATTATTCAGTCTTTTATTTTGATGTGTTAAAATTCAATTAACAAAATTACTTCTGAAAGAAGAGAGATGAAACAAGAAGAGACAAGTTTTCATAAAGGAATAAGGCCACTGTGGCTAACTCTGTGCCATCAGAGTTACTACATACAGTAGTCACTTTCAATTTTCTAGTTGTCTTGAGGTTTGAAGTTGGTTCCACTAAGGCAAATGCATTTTTGGATGTCTCAATGACCAGATGTCTTAGTTGCAAGACCAGTTCTTTTGATTGACAGACAGCCTTACTTCAGAGCCAGGTGACTCATGGCATCAGACACCTCTGTAGTAACTTGTGCTGAAGCACTTGCTGGCACAATGTTCAGGTAAATGTCGTACTGTTGGTCCATGCCAAGGTAACTGTCACTCATGAGATACAGCGTGTAGATACACCTAAAACGTAAAAGCAGAATTGTTAGTTTGGAAATTAGGTCTTGACTACTTGGAAAAGATAATAATTAAGAGAACTGAATTTGTAAATTTGTCATACTTTCCAGGAGTTTCTGGAGTATAAAAAGCAACAGAAACAGTACTTCGATTTCTGACATATCCAGTTCTTTTCAGAGCGATGAGTTCTTTTTTATCAACTTCTCCCAATATCAAAAACCATCCTTCATCCTTAACTTTGGGGAATCGAGGAGCCACTGCTTTACTGTCCTGCTTTCCCTGTTGGGGAAAAGAACAGCTTAGGAAAACTAGAAATCACCTTTCCAAAATGCCTTTTTTCTCTGAATGAAAAACACACTGAAAACACATTGTCATGAATTGTTATGTAAGACTATAATTTCACCAGACTAAAATATTGTTATTTCTTTGCAGATGAAGGGTTTAAAAAAAAAAAAAATCACAGTCCACAGACAAAAATCCAGAATATGAGATACTATTCCACTTATTTTGTAAACTACTAAAACTTGAATGGAAATACTGTTCTCTTTCTGTAATTTAATTTGATATAGTCTCTGAAGAAGGGTTAATTGTAAATCTAGTGTCTTTATTTAAAGCTAAATAATATTGTTCAAGATTAATATGAAGACAAAAACAGCACTAGAAGTATTTATTTGAGGTTGATATAGCAAAAGGAAAGATTATTTCAGTGATTCTTTAAGACAGTGGCTTTACTGCTGGAAGCTGAAGACAGAACGATGCACACTCAATCAGCATTCATTTTGTGTTTTGCAGAGGGAAAGGTTTTACTGAAGATTTATATAGAAGAAAAAGCAGCACCACAGCAATGAAGCTTTAGAAACAGTTTGATCCAGCTGTTTCCTCCAAAAGAGGGATCAAATTCTAGGAGAGATTTATAAAAGAGTGATCACTGCATGAAATGCTTCTGCTCCTTTCTTTTTCGTGGCTTCTGGTTAGGAAAAGTCTCTGTCAGTAACAGGTACAGCAAATAGAATGATGTATGAATGAGCTTTGACTCTTTGTCTTTCCTAAAATGTGAGTTTTTCCTTGCAGTTATGGTGAACCTGCTGTAGTCAGGACAAGAAGTCTTTTGGGAAAGAGGAATACTTTTCAAATATAACTCTTAACTATTGTAAGTTAACTTCAGGATTTACAACAGAACATATGTATCTCCATTACTGTTTCTATCTAAATGAAATAGTCTTAAGAGTCTCAAAAGTAACATCCAAAACTGTTTTCCCCTTATGTCTCAAGCACTTCTTCATATCTTAACAAAAATGCCAGTAGTTATAATTCTTAATTGTTTGAAAAGTTAGAGAAAATAATTAGCAAAATTACAATCATGGTGGTCCATATGCCACTCATGGTATGTAGAAGACAGAAAAAGACATCTATAAGTAAGTGACAGCTACAGTGTCAGGAGTGTCAGATGTGAAGGCAAGGAGGCATGGCTTAACTCTTCCAAGAGCTGACATGCAGGTACAGCAAGTTACTGCTTCTAGAGGCAGAGCAGTGGAAACTTGTGTAGCTGCTGGAGTTTCTGGCTTGGTACATGAGTGGCCCAGAGAGGTGAGACCAGCCCAAGAGGCAATGGGATGTGCTTTGACTAGGTGAAGGGGTGCGACTGAAATGTAGGTGTGAGAAAGAATTGCATGTGAAAGTTGTTCTAAGAGATGCTCAAAAAAGCATCACATGTAAAATATAAGGAAAATATCCTCAGCAAAGCCTGAAGGTATGTTATGAGTAGAAACATATTTATAGGTATGAGTCTGGTATGCAGTTTGGAAGCACCTGGGAATATAAATGTGAAGCCTATAAAACAGTTTGAATTTTTTTCATTGATTTGAATTGGTCTAGGATTTTACCTCAATAGCCTGTTTACTATCCTATTGCAACCTGAAAAAAAATATTTGCTTCACTACTAACACAGAAAAGGCTTTGAAAGTTTATAACTCAAATTATACTTATACCATAAAACCCCCTGTTATGCTGTATAAAGCATCACTGATAACATATATGTATTATTGGACACTTGTGCATTTGGGAAAGAAATGATAAATTAATCTACCTGATACCCCATCTGGGTTCTCTGCAGTTTTATTTGGAGCACATACTCTTGATCAGCATGCAATTTGATCCATCTTTTGTCATCTCGTGTGTCTGTTGTCAAAGAAGGAACAGGTACTTCATTTGGTGGCTGAACCGGGTCATCCCAAGTGCCCTTAATGCTCAGACTGATGTTTAGAATTGGCAAACGGCACAAGAAATTCCAAGCCTGTAGAAAAAACAGATTCCTGGGGATTACAGGGCAATCTATACAGTCATTGCCACTATAACAAAAACAATTCAACGTGCAGTCTAAATTTTTTTTCTATAGTAATATTTTATTGTGTATTAGAATATCATATATAAACATATAACTCCCAATCATAAGCATAAAATACTTTTCATTAATCTCTTATGTTACTTTATTCTTAGCAAATAAACGTGAAACTCCTCATGCATGTTACGCATGCCTCACTAAGAGTACTGATGTCTGAACACAGGAAAAATTCCTTACTGCTCCCGATTAAAGAATTTTTTTTCCTATAAGCCACTTAAAAACTAGTATAATTAAGTTTTAAATTAAACTTCCTTAGCATAATCCATAAAGAACAAGCCACTGCAGTGCTAATTAACAATAGGCAAACCTCCGAGAGTTCAGAGGATCAGTTCAGATAATTAACCAAAAGTTCAACTGCATATGCAAAGTTATCCCTATTTTTTTAAGGTTTTCTTGCATCGATCTTCATGAACTCTCCTTCTTAGCTTCCTCCTGAGGAATTTTAAGTCTCTGTGGTTTCTCTTGAACTGCAACAGGTCCTCAACTTTCTTCTACCCTTGTGCAGAGAACTGTTGTTAGAGGATACAATTTGTGTAGCTGAATATGGCACTCTCTTGACCTTAAAAAGGCAGCCAGACTATGCAGCCCTCTGTATCTCTAATTTTGGCCTCTATCTGACAAGGAAAAGCATCTGAGAAGCTGTGACAAAAATGGAAGGGAGCAATGCAGGCTTTCATTTGGTAAAAAAGAAAACCAGCACATTCATTCAATGAAATTTGTTAGAAAAAGAAATGGGATTGGCTGTGGAATGGAGGCAGTGATTTGTGGCCTTATGATGGCTGAAAAACATAGGTGAGGCTGGCACTGGAGGAAAAAACCGAAAAGACCAGGAACCCCTCTCTGCCCTGCTGTTGTTCCCCTCCTCCCCCCAGAATAAAACAGTAATCAGCATGTATGAAAATCTAGAGGGTGGGAAGTAGAAGAAGGAAAGAATATTGATCTTGGTACAGAGCCATCAGATGCCAAAATGGGAACTTGTGGGAATGAAGAGGGTAGGCATAGTCACAATACAGCATGGAACAGAAATGTTTTATTTGGAAAAAGACTAAGCATATTTTATTTTTCAAGTATTGGTTTGGTCATCTTGTGTTTCAACAAAGTGTACTTTAAGACTGTGCTTGATGTGTCTGATTACTTTTTTCTGTGCTGGAAGGCCCAGAGCCCTAATAAAAGCTCACTTTGCTTTTTGCAGACATCATTGCCACGATGATGTATAATAATATATGTCAACATATAATTAAGGATTCAGCAGCCAGCGTAAGCAGACTTAAGGTCACACTGCCATAGGAAAGGTGGAGCTGTTCCTCTCTCCAGCGTCCTCCTCGCCAGCTAGCTGTCCCCCTCTCCATCCCCGGTATGTTGGCATTACCATGCCGGGATTGTGAAGCTAGATGGATCATCTTGCTAATCATTTTGGTGACAGCATGAACTTAGATCAGCTTAAAGCTGATTATGGAAGCATATTCTCTAATCCTGTGACTCTGAATAAGCATGAACCTCCAGTGCCACTGAAAGGAATGGTCCAGCCTCCTCCCCTGCTGGCACAAACATTCCTGTAGCCACTTGGCTACAGGCCATTCTGACTGTCAGTGAGAGGGTTGATATGCTCCCTCCTCCTCCCCTATCCCCAGATGCTCATTCCTACCTCCTTGCCTGAACCAGACACGGCGTTTGTGCAGCTGTGCAGTGAGCTGGGTCAGAGGAGGTGAAAACAGCATAGGAAGGGCAGGACTGCCCATTTAGGCTGCAGCACAGGCTTATTTGGATTAAAATGGCTGCATTACAAGAGCCTGGCTGAACTAAATGAGAAAACTGATTTAAGCTAAAAACTAATCTCTCTCTCTCGGTCTCTCCCGTCTTCTGTGTGCTGCATGAACAGCTGTGTCTGTTCAATGGAGAAGGTGGGGAGGGCCAGCTGTGAGCCCTTAGGAACTGCAGTGCAAAGGCAGGGGACACAGACAAATTGCACCAATGTTCTTAATGGTGCCTAAGCTAAGAAAGGACAGAAAAACTGTAACAGAAACTAAACAGCTAGGATTTTATGGGAAAATATCCTTCTCTGTCCCAACTCTGAAACATAAAGGGGAAAAAAAGGCAGCACTTTGAAGAAGGACTTAAAAACACCACTCACATTCTTAATTAATTGCTGCTAGGATTTTGATACATTTAATACAAGACTACCAAAACAAAGTCCAGCAGATCAACTGGATGACAACTTAAGTATTAACATCTCAACTGGCAAATGATTTTATGTTTAATGTAAAGGTTTTGAAGAAACAACTTACTGTAGAAACTCTATAGAGCTAAGCAGTGTACTTCTGCTGTGCTCAGGAGAGGCACCCTGATATATACCAATTTGGTGATCACCTCTTTAGGTATACTTTAGACATCACTTAACATGAAAACTTTTCTGTGTTCTCTCTCAGAGGACAAGACCTGTTACAAATGTTAGAACAAAGTTTCATTTCAGCACAGATCATAATGTATTAACTCCTTTAGTAGCATTACCTGTAACCTACCCCACAGTCTGGTGAAGACTCTTATTTGGGTTGGTTTATACCATACAAGCCCAACATATTCTATTTGTCAAAGGCTGTCATGCTCTCATGTAGCTTTCAGAATGCAAACAAACAGAAGTAACTCCGAGTAACTTTCTAATTAGATAAGAAAGTAGATGTAATATGTCATCCAGTCATTAACAGTTGAATTCAGTGATGTTAAAGGTCTTTTCCAACCTAAAGGATTCTATGATTCCTTTATTTTACAGGCCATGTGCATTTGAAAATTAAAGGCCAAGTTAGCACTGTTTGATCATTGATACAGTATGGACAGCAGGCTGCCTTTTTATTATCTGTGCAACGTGGAGAAATGAAGAAATGCTTTTCTCACCATGGAAAAAAGTCTAGGAGCAGCTGAAAATTAAAAGAAGATTACAGGAACACAGATACTTCCAGAGTAAACGTAGATAATACCACAGTAGGGATAATATTTATTTTCAATCTTGAAGTTTCTTTGTTCTTTTTCAATAATATCAACTTAATATTTTAAAAGGTGCCTACTGCCTAAGTGATTTAGAAAGTCAAAAAGATTTGTTAAAGAAATATGACTCATAGTGAATCACTGAAACAAACATACAGCTTTGACCAAAGATCAGGCTAGTCTAAAAAGTTTTTGAATTTACACTGTCAGCTTTTAAAGTCCCACTGACTTTCAGTGAGGTTTAGAAGTATAACACTAACTTTGGGAAAATTAAACTCAGGCTCCCATGTCACTTAATTATTTTTTGACAATTTTACTGGTGTTATTTTTGCTGTACAGGAGGACAAAAGCACATATTGCCTCCTTTTAAATATGTCAACATGCCTAATGTGTACATGTACCTACATACCACATGTATATGTTTACCTACCAAGCCCATAGATTTAAGTCATAATCTCACGAGAAATTCATCACGAACCTTTGGGAACACCATTAGTATTTTTGCCAATAATCTGTTTCCCTAGCACCTAGCCTAATATTCCAAATCCATGAGCACCTTCAAGAGCTGCTATTTAAAAATTAATTACCAATCTGCTTTAAAGACCTTTTCTTCTTTCCAAATGTGAAATTGCTTTCTTTTCCTAAATGCCTGAAATTTATGTAAGGCTCAAGCAGGTCTCACCAGTTTCCTGCTAGGAACAAGTTTAGGATATGGGTTCAATATACTTTCAGTGAGAAGTAGAAAAGAATGTTTTTGGCAATTTAGTGGCATACTTACCACTTTATTTGACTCTGTTTATGTCTGGTGCCAGAAGCCTAGACTTAAACTCTGTACCCTGATGTTCTTTCTTTATAGAAAACATATCACACAGATGCATTCATTATTGAAGAATTTTTCTCTTGGTTGGCCCCTGCCTATTTGAACACTGAACAACTTTACATATGAAGATGCTCAACAGGCAGTCTCAATTTTTTAATTCTGTGCAAGTTACTACAATAGTTGTTTTTTTTTCCTCTGAAAAAAAATACTGTAAGGAATGGAACATATTGGTATAAAGCTTTTCATATTTTTAATGACCTACACAATATAGTCATGGCTTTGCTATTCCCAGTATGGCCATTTCCAGCTCATGGAAATGAAACTTTCTCCTTACGTGATGCCAAGACATTATGTTTTTCCCTCTTATATGCATCTGTATTTACAAACATAGATATATAGAGGTACAGAGTCATTCACAGTGTGAACGTACACACCACATACACACAAGCTATTTTTGAAGAAACTGCTAAGACATTTCAATACCAGCCAAACATATTTATCTGAGGATTAATCTTCATCTATTGAATCAGACGAGAACACTGCCATGCATACAATTATTTAATTAGCAGCCAAATCCTCTGCCAGTCAGCAGCCGTTCCAGGCATACTGATGGGCCAGTAGATGCAAATCTCACAGTAGTACTGCTTTTTCTCATTACTACTGCAATTAGCACTTAAATTGATGCTTTAAACATACTAATTTCTGGAATAATTCAGGATTTGTATGTTACCTGGGATCGCCTCACTGCAGAGACGACACCAGATTGCTACGCAAATTGAAGCACTTTTGAGCCAAATAACCATCATCATATCAGACAGAGACAATTTGCATTTGCTTTTAAAGATAACAGAATGGCAATTTATGCAAATAAATTAAGTAAGTTTACTTCTGAGTTCTCCCTGAACTAATTATAACAATGTTCTAATTTTTTATCACATCTAAAAGTTGGACTGAAATCAATGTGTATTATGTTAGAAATCTGTTGTCAAAGGAAGCCTTTTTTGATGTCAATACATTTTCTTAATTCAAATTTTTGATGTTAATTTGGTTACAAATGCAGATGTCTGTTATAGACATTTAAGTACTTTTCTTCTTGTTTGCACACCAGTGAAAGGTTTAACTGAAGCTGAACAGTCAAACACAGGACATATTGCTGTCCTTTTAAATATTAAAATAAAAAATAATTGAAGTATAGCTTTTGAAGTTTTCATCTTTCATACATTTATTTCAAATCAATAGCCTTAGCATGTGATGAATGCTATGGAATATAGCTGTCCTTTGCTGGGAATGGCTTGAAAATCAAACAGAAAATAAGACTCTAGCAGCCTCAACATTTTGTAATAGTATTTTTTTTCTCTCCCTTATGAAGTGTGAAATATTCATCTCCTTTTGCTGTTTCAAACAGAAAATGAGTGCTGGATCTTTTACTAAGAGTATTCTTAGAAAAAATGGTGTTTGACAGACCACTTTAGAAACCAGCTATGATGACATTTGCAATGCATGTATTCCTAGTGCAGAGCTGGCTATGAAAAGGTGGATAACACTCAGCAGATTGAACGACCTAGAGAAGCATTTTTAGAGCAGAGAGATGTGGTAATATCAGCCATAAACCATATTCTGTTACTGGTTAGCCAGCAATAAGTAAGAATAATATTAAGGAAGCAGGCAGAGAAGAACCTTTATAAAGCTAGCAGTACCTTGAAATTAGAGCAATGAATATATTGTGCTTCATATAGAACGTCACGTGATATTTACCAAAGGGAAATAGAGAGTATTTCTTTTCCCAAGTACTCTTCCTTTCCAATCACATTGATAAATAATCACAAATAGAAAGTGTTACCTGTGAAATGTGCGTTGTTTGCAACTCACTGTCCACAATGGAAGCAAAAACATTCTCTTTTCCTTCACAGGCAGCCATTAGTTCGGGAAGACACTCGATAGGTCCTTGGTAACCTCCATGAACACTCTTCCTTTGGCCTTGGCTCCACTTCCTTATACAGACAGCAAAACATATGCCCAGGTAGGGAAAGCAAACATTTGTATTCAGTTGTTTTGGTGGTAAAACTCAATACTGGTTTCTGTTATTAAAGGCTGGTCATTTATTTTTGGTTAGCCTTAATCACTGCATCATCGAGGCATATATAAAGCTTAGCATTATCTATGATGTTAAGATGGATACTAATGTAGTTTTAAAATAGATTAATATAAAGAGATAATTAACATACACAGTTAGATTTGTTAGGACTTGGAACCCTTCCAGTGATCTCTTTTTAATTTGCCTGGAATCATGGTTCTCAAAATAATCTGTGAGGGTTAATTAATCAATGAATATTGAAAACAGAAACAGAAAATCCATTTGGGAAAGCATCACTGTGAAAGACAGAGTTCTGCTTCTGATTCATTAATGAACATTCTCAGGCACAACAATGACATTCAAACACAATCAGCAGTTGGAAGTGGAAAGAAATTGCAAACTTGTTAATGCTTAAAAGAATTACATACCGAAAAAGGTAAAGATGTTGTAGCTCTATATTGGGCAAAGTAAGCAGGGAAGAGTCATGTATCCATCTACCCTGAACCAGCATCTGCACCAGATTGGTTATATTCAGAGCAGTCACCAGCCAGCCATGATGTGCTGCAACATCCAGCATTGCCTAATCAAGGGAGACATATTAAATTTAAAAAAAAAAAAAAAGAAGAAAGGAATACAGTTGTGGACTTAGTTCACACAAGTAAGAGCATGTATTTAATATTTAATGTATAGGGATTTCTAGTCTTTTAACATAGGAATTCACTTCAGCCTCTATTGATGGCCGTAGACACCTTTTGAATTAACCTTGAAAACAGATGAATTAAATCCTGAATTGTGAACAACTCTTACTCTGGAAAAGGTAATTTACACCATGTTTTTTGGGTGAGAATAGAAAGTAGTATCTATCCCTTAGAAATAACTGCTCTTTTATATAAACCAACACAGCATGAAGGGGATAAACCTAAACATTAACTGTAACAGAAGTTACAATTAACTGCAGTATTTGTTTAAATTATGACATAAGAGGTTTCTCAGGATTACATAATTATTCAAAAATCCTTGTACTATTTAAGAACACCACCAATATATTCATATTTGCTCAAAAATTAATAGTAGTCATTTACTAGTAGTAGTTACTATTCCCATTTCAACTTAAGGACTTAAAAAAATCCTTTAATTGGACTAGATAAAACT
Organism: Xenops minutus; assembly: GCA_035221455.1. Classification (NCBI taxonomy): domain Eukaryota; kingdom Metazoa; phylum Chordata; class Aves; order Passeriformes; family Furnariidae; genus Xenops; species Xenops minutus. The sequence continues at coordinate 74,947,461 of JAWWEE010000105.1, read as the reverse complement.
ACTAAAATTTAGCTTAATGAGCATTTTTGAGGTTTTGTTGAATACTGACACCTAATTTGAAATCTTGAAGAAAGCTTACTAAATAGCTTGTATTTTACCTAGGGCAAGTAAGAGCAGTCAGATATAACATCATGGATTTCACCCTTTGCATTGTAAACAGTTGACTGTCTTGAGAATGAGGGATACTTGGCTGTCTCTCCTTTGGCATCTCTATCTTGATTCTGAAAAGCTTTCCCCAAGTACACAGAAAACATAAGCAAACAAAAAAATCCCTATCCAGCTACATATCAGACTTCAAAGTGTTAACAATCATCCTGCCTTCCATGTCTCATGAGTTTCTGTTCCATTTCTATGTTCCATGTTTTGACAATACAAATAAAAGGTATAGTATAAGTAAGACTAGCATAAGGATCTAAAGCTAATTCCTTATGGATTTTGCATTATGAATGGCCCTATGGACAAGAAAAAATTGTTCCCCTTCTCTTTTTTCTTGGCTGGACTTAAATTCTGTTTCATTAGTCTGAAAGTGAATTTAGGAGCTCTTCCAAGGGAAAAAGAATCAAACATTGAACTTGTCGTTTCAATGTTTATTCTTTTATGAATATCAAACACATTTATTAGAATATATAGTATACTTTTCACCCTGTCTAGAGTACATTGAAAGAATTATGATTAATGGAAGGATTTCAGCTGGTGAAGAAAATGATACTATAATATGTTAGTTGTCTTGCTTATTTTGTTCTTCACTACAATAACAATCACAATAAAGTGTGGGTCCTCATATTACAACACTCCAATAGAAAGTCATGCATTTAAAAGTAGTTTGCCATGCAGGAAATTTGGAGTTTGATTAAATACTAGAAATTATTATTTTTAAATTAAGTAAGGAAGGAATCTGGTATATTCAACAGTTTCAACACTTCTTTAAATACCATCTTGGTGTTGGGAGAGTTGTAGTTTGATTTTAGGACTAGGCTTCAGATGTTTCCATGGGTTTTTCTTGTAAACACAAATGATATTGTTTGATACTTACTTAGACAGCAGATACCTGCACCATTTAAACTTATTTTCCAGCCACTAGTGTAATGAGGAGAAGCTGTCTATGTAAGTCTACATTTAATCAAATGTTTTACAGACAAACAAAAGGCAGCATTTACTTAAGGCAAACTAAACAGTGAAATCTTCTTTAAACAAAGGAGTTGTTTACACACGCAGAGCTATTTCAATTAAATTACACTGATTCTAGAGAAATACTGACTTTAAAGACACAAGTTAGTTTCACTCCTGGCCAGTCACACAGTTTATTTTAGCAGTTTACAATGCAATTTCAACAGGTCTTTTTTCCAAATCAGGGTGATAAGATCAGTGGCACTTAGAAAAAATATTTAAAGTGTTACCCTGTATTACACAAATGTTGTCTCACTTCTCACAAATTGTGGATGAAGTGCCTTTCAGCTTACAAAGATCTAGACTTATCATTTAATTTGCCTTTTTTTTTGTAGGGAGAGTCATAGCACCCTGAAACCCTCTAATAACATTCCTAGTGACCCTGGAACTAGTATCTCACGACACAACCTTATTGGTTTTCTTTCTGTGCCTTTTCACTTGGCTTACCAAGGTGATTTCCAGGTAGGGTTATTTTTAACAAAATTATGTTAGAAATCACATTTGAAAGGAGAAGCTTTGTGGCGTGTAGATTTATGTATTTGTTCACATGATTTTCAGTCAGGTAAGAAGGGAATTGTTCTCCTCATCTATCAGACTGAAGTCCGTCTCTTAGACTTAGTAACTCTTTACCTGTTTCCACATTTTAAAATACATTGAAGACTACCGATATAGTACAGTCTATGTCTCTGAATGTATTGCTGAGACAGTCTGGTATCTGTCTCCTGTACTCCACTACCTGAGTCTTGTTCTTTCTTTTCTGCTATTCTGACATAGCCTGAAACATGTTTCTCAGTAATGAGACTCCTGTATATATGTGAAGAATAATGGGTGTATAGATATTCTGTATTTTCCATAAGCAACAAAATGAATACAGTAAGTTGTATTTTTAATCAGCACGAACTGCTATTTCATAAGATGCATCTGAAGATACATGCACAACATTGTTTTGTTTCCCTTATTTTCTTTTTTTTTCTTCCTTTTTTTTTTTTCCTAAATCTATCCCTCTCCCCTCCACCCCTCCCCTTAAAAGAGGTTTGAAAAGGGGAAAGGAAGAGAGAAGATGTAAAAGAAAGATAAATCTAAAACAAGCTATACACTGAAATTAATTGGAGGATCCTTTCACATAGAAAATCTCCTAGAAATTGATAGAGGCCTACAGACAGATATCCCGTAGGGAGTAAGGAAAGCCTGTGTGTGTGAGACTCTGTGTTCCACATTGTTAAAATGAATCCACATGGCAAATCCTCTTTTCCTCCTTATTTTCTGCTTCTTCACCCATAGAATTTATTCACAGTATCTCTATCTGGATGTGAAATCCAAGACAGTGACATTGTGAAAAAGTCAGAACAATGGTAAAGTTGGCTTGTTTCATCTGCTGCCTTGGAAACCCCCACATGTTTCATTTTCCACTAAGTGTAAAACACACAGATGCTTGATGCTTAAATGGTTACTGAAATTCCTATAAATACTCAAGGTAAAAAATTGAGCCATTTCCCTAATTTCAAATGTAAATGTAAGCAACTAAATAAAGAATATAATATGGAAGACAAAAGAGTTAAGTGTTTAATACTTATTTTATTTAATGAATAATATATTTAGTCCCTCTAGTTTATCCAGTTGTTACCTGTTTGGTTTGTTGTTATTTCTATATAATTTTATAGTATAATCTTATAGAAATTAGTGGTTTCTTTAACTCTTATTTTGTGAAGTAAGTAATTTCTAAACATCTTACAGTTGATATTATTGGAACAGATTAAGAATATTATTCTAAATTGAGAAATGGCACAAATTGGTTATCTTCCTTTCTTTCTGTCTCAGAATTTCAAAGCAACACAGGATAATTTCATCATAGAGAAAAAAACTAGGAGAAGAGGATAATGAGTGCAAGGAGTGAAACAGCAAAAGAGTAAAGATGCTTTTACTTACTGAGAAAAACCCCATACATATTTTTTTGGTAAACCAACAAATTAAAAAAAAAAAAAAAGCCCTAAGTCCACCACCTTTTAACCTAAAGTAGGAAAGATGGGGTAAATAGATTGAGTCAAGGGAAGTATTGCTTGTTATGATGGAAAATATGTTTAGCATCATCTTATTTGGGCCTCCTTCTGCACTTAGGAGACTAACAGCAGAGGCCTATACTGAGATGGGTTTTCATGAAAGATGCAGAGAGTAGCTGTTAAGCTTTCTAAGTGTCACACTTGGACAACTACACAGTAATAATAGCAATTAATGACACCTCCCTTACATTTTGTCTGTCATTATCAAAAATAGCTTGTCTTGTACCAACATGGGAAGCAACAACCTATTAACCATGGCAGGGGTAGGACAAAAATGCTGATGCTTAACAAATGATTGATGCAGGTGTACCTGTCAGGTATGGCAAAAATTCTCATTCTGATGATATTCAGAATTGAATGTCAAAATGTTTGGATCAAAATCTTGCTATTGCTTTCATCTTTCCAGGAGTGCATTAAGATGAAACCCTCACTCAGCACCTATGATCAGGGTTTCATTTTCTTATTTTCAGGAACAGTGGTTTGTTATCCTTAAGTACTGATTGAATTAAATTGATCAAATTGTACCTTTTTGGTCCAACATGAAACTGAGATTTAAGAGTTTATCTCTTTCTAGCCAGAGTTACTACAGATGCTTGAATTTAAATTATGGTTTATAATTCCCTAGCTTGAGAGAAAGCAAAAATGGAGACAGGATGTGGGAGACGTGGGTGTATGGCACACTCACTGATAGGAAAACACACTGATAGCAAAATATTGATTTTCTTTGGTGTTTTTAAGCACTCTGAATATGTCTTAAAAAAAACCAGATACTAAATTATTCCATAATGAACTCATCCTGACAACTCACCCCCCACCCATTTAAGACATTAGTCTAGCAACCAAAACATCCTGATTGCAAAATCCTTTACTTTACATTTTTTTCCCCAAAGTTTTAACACTGTTTTTGGTATTACTTTCACATCCTTCATTTGAAAGTCAGATACACTGGATCACTCTTGTACGATGGGTAGGTGGCAGGGGACCAGCAACTGTACAACTAGCAGAATTTCTGATCTACTCAAATGACTTAAATAGCTTTTTCCTTTAAAATTAGTTATTGAAGTGTTAAAATCAAAGAGCTTGCATTTTATTAACACAGACTGCATACTGCTTGGAATAGTTTCTTCTTCTGTTTGAAGTCACTCTGAATATACAAAGCATTTCTACTTAAATCGTGTAAATATAAGTGTACTGTAAACATCATAAATATAAATGCTAATATTTTGTGGATAAATTGTATTTAAGGGACGTGTCAATGAAGCTACAATGATAACCACTCTGGATACAGAGGCAAGCTAAAGAAATGTAAGAAGTGCCATTGCAGTTGAGAATTACATCTGTGATTATTCAGCTAAAAGTCGATTGCCTACAGTGATGCCCTTGGTGGCAATGAATTGATGGGTGGGGGCTGAAGCTTCAGGTGTATTCAGAGTGAGTTACATGGCTCAAATTTATCTACTTTTAGAAGGGTAATTTTATTCTTTGTGTCAGTGTTTCACAGGCTACGACACTTTCATGAGCACCTTTATTTGTGAAATTGAAGTTTGGTAGAGTAATGTAAACAGTCCTCTATGCAGAAAAACCTTAGACTTGAAAGTTTATGCAATATAAATCAAGCACATTCTCAGCCAAACGAATACAAGTCTTATTCTGCAGTGATGCTTTAAGGAAGAGAACAGGTATTTAAATTCAACAGACTATGTAAGACTAAAATATTTCAAACCCTTACTGCACATTTACATAAAAAAGCAGACAGGTTGGGTTTTGCACCTGAACTTATTGTGTAGAGTATTCCAATAATAAATAATCAGAATATCCCCACTGTTGTCTTCACTGCATATTAATATAAGTTCTGCTGTCTAGGACTAGAATTCAGTTAGAAATACGAGTTTAAATTCAAAGATATATTAAAATTCCTAATTACAGCTATTAAGACTACAGAGTTCATATGACAGATATTTATAGAAAATAATAGGCAAAAGTGTATGCATTTTACCCACTTTACTAAAAACTATGAATTCCGGATAATAATAAATCTTTTTTGCACATGCTTCAAACATAGGCAACATTTCAAAATGTTAGATCGTATTATGATCCACATGTGACTTGATATTGTACGACTACAAATATTTTTCCAGATATTAAAGCATGCCATATACTCTTTCATGGTTTTATATAAGTTATGATTATGATGCTTTAATTATATATCCCAGAAACAGCATCTGATTCAAAAAGTTGGAATTTATTTGAAGAATTCTTACAGAAGGTTTAAGGTCACCTTTGGTATGTTATGTATCAGTAAAACAGGTATCTACAACACCTTGGCACTTCAGAGGTCTAATCTAAAATTAGTTTTTAAAAATGTTTTAATTTGGGGATGTGGAGAAGTTCTTTCAGATCAGTCCAATAATTCTTGTACAGCTGTGTGGTTTCAGTCTACAGCACCCCCACCTAGTACTCTATCAGATATATAATGAATAAGATGTAATTAATTCTATTCAGAAGGCACTCCTTTTATACTGCCCTCTGTATCCCCCTTCCCTTCACTTTTTTACAAGCATATATTCAGTTCCCTCTTCCATTTGCTCTACTACTCCCTATGAGAGACTAATTCTTCATTCTCCCATCATCATAAAGGTCTCACTGATGTATGCAAATTACAACCTTCCTAGCTGCTTTGTAAGATTCCTATCCCTATATTCATCCTTTAGCCTCCATAGTAACATTATTAGTATTTTCAGAACCAGGGAAAGGACAAATCATTTGCTGTCTACATTTAGTGGAATGCAACCCTTGTGTTCTTACTGATTTTTTTAAATAATTTTTCAGAGATAAAGGCAGCTATGGATTGTGATACCAGCAATATAAACTTGATAGGGCATAACCCAGCATGTTCAGAACTTGTTGAGTCTCACTATCCAAATTATTTTCAAATTATTGATTAATAATTTGATACTATCTACTACGCTAGTGAACTGCAAAAACAATAAAACACTTTTGAAAAAAATCTCTTGGCAATAAATCCCGGTTTCCTAAGATAAACAATGTCTTAAAGATGGCATTTGTTTCAAATATTAAACAAATCTACCAAACCCATGAAATATATAGTTTCAAAAGTAGGAATGTAATATTTCATCAATAATTAAAATTTTTGGACTGCATTCACAAGAATCCTTTTCAACAGCAACAGTTATTCCCAGTAACTTTCTCCTGAACTTTTAGCCCCATAAGGTTAGCATTCAGGAAGCTCAGCTGCTGTCTAACAAACTTAATTAATCAAAAAGTCATTTCCGAGCTGTAACTATGAGTAAAAGTGCTTCAAGTGTGCTAGCAAGCCTACAAGTTAATCAAAATGCTAATGCAGTACAAATTAAAGTTGTGATTAACATTTCACAGTAGCTGCTTAAGTGAATTGATCACACAAATGGGTTAAGCATTACTCATTTCCTCCAGCCCCAACTGGGAAAAGGTTTGTCATGGGTGGGGGAGGGATTATACACAAGCAGCACCAAATCATCATTAAACTGTCACCAAGATGCTTCCATGCACCAGTTCACTGATTATCCACAGCAAGCAAAACTCCAACACCACAGCCACAAAGGTAACCTTCCCTTTTCCCACATAAACACCTGAACAACACAAGCAGGCAGCAAGTAATTCCACAGCAGCATGTCCTAGTATTTTCACTACAAAGTGAACCACTGCTGTTTAGCGTCTATAAATGAGCATTACTGCCTAGTAGATGCACTACAAGTTTTCTGATTATTCTATTATTTTCCACCCTCCTAATGTGGAAAAGTAGCCATCCAACCATGAAAACTGCCAGTATTCAGGCAAAATTGCAAACATTGTGCTATCACTGGAATATTGCCACATATACAAAGAATACGTGTAGTAGCTCAAGAGATAGGGCCTCTCCTCTTCACTTGTTCCTGAATACTCTGCATTCTCAAGTTAATTTGATTCTCTTCTCTTCCTTCAGTAAAGTTTCCTGTTTATTTTTAGTTGCCAATGGAGCCATTACACAAAAGCTCTTTCCCTGGACACTTCTGAATAAATCTTACAGTCACAACTGTAAAATAGGTCTTTCCTGTAACTCCCACCACTTGGCAGCAAGTAGCTGGTATACCTGCACTAAAAACAGGCAATATATATATGAGTTCAAACCACTTTTAGGATCTTTAAGAACTTCTCCATTTCCCCATAGGCAGAAAAACAAAAGATCCAAAGGATATGGCTCTCCAAATCAACAGTTTTAGCAGCTGTTATGAACTGAAGAGGTTTGGGTAGGATGGAAATGCAGGGTTGAGGGACATTCTCTTTCTTTGAGTCATGAAATGGCAACATGGACTCCTCTGCTATTTGCAGCTGTGTTGACATGGCCAGAAAGTTCCTTTCTTGTACTATTGCTCCTTCTGAGAAGCAATAGAAACAGCTCCCAGAATCACTCAGAACAGTCTGAAGTTTAGTACAGTAAGTATTTTGTACATAAGCTAGCTCTTAGCTGAATTGGGCAGCATATTTCTGCAATATTTGAAAACTCTGAATATATACCACAAAGATGATTCTTGTAAGAACTGTGGGATAATTTGCAATTGAAATGACCAGAAACAACTTATTTACTTAAACTATTTTAGAATGGGTAAAGCTGTATTATACACATCATCATCTAGCTAACAAAATACACTGCTTAACCCGAAGAGATTTTTTTTCTTTCCTGTCCAAATTAGATTCTCCTTAAGAGTAACATGATGGGGAAAGATGGGCCATCAGTGACAGCATTAAAAGGTCCTTGTTTCAGGGATGTGCATGTTTCCTGTGCAAGCTAGTCTTTATTCTGCAGTTTGGAATCTGTCTTCATGTCCATCTTCTCTCAGTGCACAGCTACCCTACTGAGATGTGTTTAACACATCCATAGGCAAACACTTCTCAAAGGTTAGGGCTGAGCTCCATGGCAGTTCTACTCCTGGCAATATTAAAATATTTTATCAACGATTATACTACAAGTGGAGGCTTGTGGCCAATCCCAATGCAAAGCCAGCAACTATCACATTATTTCTGAGCAGAGACTGCCCTGCTGAATCCAAGACTGACAGTATTACTGCCTCAATTATCCATTTCAATTAATGCAAATATAGGCAGTAGTCTTAGAACAGCGGAGTAAGAACTGATCGCTGAATACACAGTCACAAAATATAAGGCTTGACAAAAGAAATAAAAAGAGAGATTAGATTTAGTTTCACATATTCTTAAATCAGACAGAAAAAGGATGGGTTATTACCTTTACAATAATAATTATATTTTATAAAAATATTAGGAAACTAATTTCATTAGAATTTTTATTATTTAATGTTCATTTTCCTGCAAGAAGTGGAGAAATGTTTGATTTGAGCAGCTGGAGTGCTCGGCACTATCTTACTGACACCTCTAGTTTTTCTCAGTGAAAATAATGCAGAGTGCAAGGCTTAAAGAGAATATGTTATCTACTGTAATTGTATTAATGGTAACAAAGGCAAATAAAAATTAAATGACTTGGCCAAGGTTACAGAGGAAGTCATGGCAGGTTTTTTGAGCCATGGAAACTTTCTGTGCTTTATGAGATTTTGTCACTGATAACACACTAGATTTTGACTTGAGGTTTTTCATGTAGAGCAGGGCATTCCTTCAGTCTAGTCAATGCCTCAGTGGCCATCCATTACAGAGGTGGGTGTAGGAGCAGATAGGCATTCACATTCCAGAATGTTACATTTTGCTATCCCCCATATTTCTCAAGTAAAAGGGAAAAGATTCTGCATTTCATCCTAGGTATATAGATACTAATTTTTATCTTGCTATAATGAACTCCACCTACATCTAACGAATGTCAACTATAGAAAATTGTAACAGAATATATTTCTTCCATTTACTTTGTTAACAAGTACATTCCCCTACTGAGCCAGAACCATGACTTATATTTCACCATAAGTATAAAGAACAGAATTCTAACATACAGCCAAAACTTTCAAGACATCTTGGGAAAAATTAATTTAAGAGTGGTTGAATAATTTTTTTTCATTAGAAGTCAGTGAAATCTTACCTGAAATCCAGCAGCTGCATTTACCTATGTAATGTTGTTAACACATTTTACTATCTGACCACTAACACTACTCAACCTAAGGTCACTAGTGATGAAAGAGGCCCAGAAGATGTTGGAGGAATGGAAGGGAGGACAAAACAGGTGGGAAAGAAAAGGGAGAGGACCATAGGAGAGAAGGCTGATTCAGGTGAAAGACATCACAGAAGACTGGAGAAGTTAAATAGCTTGTGATGGAAAGAGGCTTGCTTACATATCATGGCTAGAGATAGCAAATCTGCTCTGCAGGGGACCTGGATAAAGGCCTGCTGTACATATCAAGATGCAACCATCTATAAAAGCTCTCTGAAAGATCTTGCTTTCTTGTAACAGAAAAGCAGTGCTGTCATTCACACACTTGCCAGCAAAAATAACAGTTTATGTTCAGGTCACAATTTTAAGGTTAGCTACATAACCTCAACGCTAAAGTACTTTGTAAGTAAATAAACAAAATTTCAACATAACTCAAAACCCAAGTTCAGCCTCACTGCTGAATTTTATGTTTGGTGATGTGCAAGCGCGTGTTCACAGACACACACACACACAGAACAACACTGACTGAATACATTGATCAATGGATCCTTCTATGGTTCAATTCCTTTTCTCACAACTAACATCTTTTTTTCTACCTCTATTGACCCAGAGTTCATCAGCAGGTCAGTGCTAAGGGAAAAGGTAACAATCAGTATGGAAAGTGTAACTCTGTCTATTGCTTAGATTCTGGGAACTTTATCCTCCGTTTGGAAAGCGTGACTAATAAGATGGAACCAATATTCTCTCAAGAGATGTAAACCATGTGCCAACTTCAAAATATAAAAATGCTTGTGTGTTTTGTACTTTTTTAAAAAAAAAAAAAATAGAACTTTTTTACTTTTTTTTTTTTTAAGATGACTGTATACATAAAAGTATGTAGTAGCCAACCAAAGGCTGAAGTGCGAAGACTTAGTATGGAATGGTGTTTTTTTCTGAACTCTACTTCAGTTTAAAGGAACTGTTGAATATTTTAGAGTTTTTTTTCTTCTAAGTGGTTATTTTTTCTGAAATACCTATGATGCAGTAACAGGATTAAAAAATACATTTCTTAGAGAAGCAGGACAAATATTAATCAACATTATTGAAAGTAATAATTAATTTACATTTTCCCCAAATACGTAACTACCCCCCCAAGCACTAACTCCACAGACATTTAAATGAACTTTAAATATGTGATTTCTCTGAAACAAAGGTGAATTTTCTCACCTGAGCAAGTGTCAGTTTTCTCTGTTAGGAACTGAGTATATTGAATAACTCTTCCTACACTGAATCTTTCAGCACCACGATGTTATTGATTTGAAATTTGGAACAGACTTGCATTCAAGCACTGCTAGTTGCCAAGTTTAGGACTGTGTAGCAGTAACAACTGTGGTGTTATTTGCTTCTTAATTTCCTTTTCTTAATTTCAGTTTTGCTTTGTTTGATATTAGTATTACAAGCTTGTTTTTGTTAGTATAAAGCTGAGCCTCATCCAAATCAATGGACACTGAATTGCCCACAGTATTTTCTCTGTCTAGAGCACTGATTAATAGTTTCTCATAGAGTGGTTTTACAGACTGCTAGGCTTGACACAATGATGTTTGCAGTTACCATATTGCCAACAGGCTTCAAACAAGAGCAAAAGCTCAGTCTGAGAACTGACAAGTAGATCACTGAGGATACTAAAATATGAGCAAACAAAAACTGTAGGAAGAAAGAATTACTAGTGCTATTTTACAGATACTGAACTATAGTTTGTTGAAGGCTGCCTGATCTTCAAGAACCTGTGAATGAGTCCTTGCCCAGTTGTACTAAAGAGAATAATATTTCTCTCCAGCAGAATCAGAGGGCCAGTTGTTCTCTGTAACAACTAGAGCTCACCTTTCTGCTGTAACTGTAACTGAGCTTTTCAGATGTGGCAGCACTCTATCCTGAACTCAAATTCCTGCTTTAAAATTCTTTTGAGGCATGCAGCTGTGCATGTGATCGCTTGTTGCCAGTACTCTCCATGGTCAGTTCAGTTTCTGTGAGTTGCAACTGCAGTACAACTGTAAAAAGTCACAAGACTCCAAACTGAGTTTAAAAGCATGCTCTTTGACTCTGTGATAACTGGGACATAAGAGATATACACAAGCTAGAGAAAACCCCTGTATCTTTTCTCAAATTACGTTTCAAAACATGTTTTATTTATGCTTGGCAGTGACTATAGTGCTTTTGGGTGCTATAAGAATAAAAGGGGAGACAGGTTCTTGGGGGTCAGCATAATGATCTGCAGGGAATACATCCCTGGAAGAATGACTTAGATACATTCCATGATACTGAGATAGAAAGCTGTTGCATATGAAGGCAGAGGTGAGTCTATGGCAATAGATGCCTCCAGCCAGAGTACCACTGTCTTTTACCCTGAGTTTGTTTACCTCCAGTTCTGTAAAGTGAGAATCTTTATGGATCTCTAGTTCCTCCCTAAACAGTGTTATAACACTGTGTGATACCATTTCTCCACAGAACTGCAAGAAATACTCAGATTTTTCTATATTCAAAATATTACAATACTCTAAGAATAAAGAGCAAACCAACAAGGGTTATAAACTGAAATGCATCACGATACCTGGCATATTCTAATTGCTTGGTCAAGCACTGTCTTTGTGTCAGTTGCGTAATCTGGACAAGGCAGCATGGCATGACTGAAGTGGGCTTGAAGCAGGAGGTGTGTTTTTGTGTGTGAACTGTCAAATGAATGGGGATTGACTTCAATTGGAAGGTGTTTTGCCAGTTCACTGTTCATCTGATCTTCATTGTGTCTCACAGGCAGATCTGTGTACTCGTCAGCATTCTTTAAAAAAAGAAACAAATTATTAATAATTGTAATTAACTTCATAATAACTATTATTCCTTGCTGAGACATTAAAATTCTATGCATTTAATTTACTACAGTTACATTTCATTGTTAAAATAGCAACATTTAGATGTTTAGAAAGTCTACTTATTAATCACAATCACACATGGGAAACAATACAGTATTCACAAATATTCACACAATTGTAAGTTTTAAGGGTTTTTTTCATCCACATAGTTGACTTTAAGAATAGAGGAGAGGAAAATATAAGTAATGAAATAATGCATTAATTGGATGGATTCAGTAGTAGAAGATGACCGTCTACAAATGTCCTACCTTGTTGGCTCACAAAAACATTGTAAGGTTAGCTATAAAGAAGTCAGTAATTCACATTTTTAATTTTCAGAGTCTATATTTTTCTCTTTGTATTCAAAACACAGTAGATTTGAAATAGCTCTGGTAAGGTTATTTTGAAATATTTTTTCAGTATTTTGAGCAATCAGTGTCTAAGCAACAGATGAGCAATCAAAGCAATAAGCAACATTGTAAGCCGGTGTTGACAACCATCCTCTGTGCTCAAGAGTGGGACTAATGCCATTCATGCCAAAAAGAAAACTATAAGAACTTTCGCACTGTTGCAAAAAGTAGCTGCACACCAACATGTAATCTAAACATAGTTATGAGTAGCAGCAACATCCTTGGGTCTGAAAGGAACAAGTATGACTAGTCAGGTAGCCTGAGCAGAGATGTTAATTTTCCTGCTAGGGAAACCCACTGTTTCTGAAAGTTCAGCAGAAGCATCCTTAGAACTATAATTTAGGCTAAAGAGTAATTTTTTTGACTTAATTGGCAATTTATTTTCCTCTACATAATCCTCTTGTGCATGTATGTGTACATATCATTTGGAATGAGAATGATCTTTCTACAGTATAAAACTTTCAAGTAAAGGAAGAGTTTTAGAATGTGTGATATCTTTTCCATCTGTAATTTAAGAGAGTGTATTTCTTTTGTCATAAAATACGAAGTCATTTCAGTAGCCTGAAGGGCAATGTCTTCCAAACTACAGGCTTAGCAGAAACCATTAAAGTGCTCGGGGTTTTATATTCCTCTTAAACTATATATTCAATATTATGCATTTTAGTCTTCAATCTCCAGTCAGACTTCCTGCAAATCCGTATTAATGAAATATTTGCAACAGTAACCAATACAGAATGAGGTAAAGAAAAATGACAGTTTTAGAACACCTACTAGAACTACCTAACTGACTTTCAAAGTACCATATACACTTCCTAATATCCTAACACATAGAACACTTTTTGAGAATTTTTAAAAGCAGTTAGCTGTTTTTCACCCCCTTGAAAACTGACAGCACAAAATTTTCTACTTTCTGTAATGACATTAGGAAATTATGTCTAAACTGTGATATTAATTAATAGGAATTTTAAGTATTAGACAATTTTTGTTTTGGAAAAAGAAAATCAGAATGTCATTAATTTATTTCATACCTCGACTGCAGATTAGAAGTGAAGACTGAATAAAGACAACTGCTGCTTAATCCTGGATGTCTCTGCTAGATCTCTTGTGAAAACTGTGGTCATTTATTCTCTGAACCTAAGGTCACAATCTTTTTAAGCCCTATAGAAGGCTGCATGTTTGCTTCGCTCTTTTTATTTAACTGGCTTCTCCTTCAAAGATATTTTAAAGAATATTTACCAAGGAGATTTTTTACTTAGTTTTGCTTTGCAGTTTAAAGTAGCAGAAAGAAGGAGGATCAGCCAAGTCATTCCAGACCAACTGGTATCCCTGAAAATGCATTTTCCCTAATTCTTCCCCAGCACATGTTTTATTTACCTCCAAAACACTCCTCTTATTTTAAACAACTTGCCTACTTAATTTCCTGTTTGTGATCATTGACTGTAAGTAAGTGAGGTTCATTTTCTTATCTGCATCATGTAGGTAATTAAAGGAAATTGAGAATGGGTAGTGAAGCTTTTATACAACTGAGAATGAAGCTGAATGGAGGGCAGTGAGGTCAGCAGAGTCCATTATATTTTTATGTGAGAGGCCGGTGTGTCTGCCCTGTCCTTGTTTGCTTAGTGTAGGCTGGACAGACTACTAACTGCAAATCTGTTTCTCTGATTTGCCCAGCTGTCCTTGAATAAAGACATCTTCCATTGCAAAATGTTAAATGACAGTGATTGACAACTCAGTGATGAACTCTGCTTGTAACCCCCTGCTACTGTTTTCAGGTTGCACAAGAAAAGACAGAATAAAGAAACATCCTTTGTAATCACCTCAAATGGGCCCTGCTGTTCACTCAATAATTTTTTCATTTTAGTTTTCCTTTTCATTGTGACTCTCAATCTGTTCTGCAAAGGCTATACCTTCAACTATTCCACACAATATATAATATATATTGTTTTAGTACATTGTATCTGAACACCGTTCTTACTTCCATGGATAAGGAAACAGATTAAATTACATATCAATCATTAATCTTTATTCTAAAGTCAAGAAACTCAATACAAACTTCACAGTTAAATCACAAAGCACTGCTGTGCATTTTTCACTTTCCTTTTTCTCCTCTTAAATTAGGACTGTTCCAGTCCATGTGCTCATAATATGTTTACAAACACCTACACAGTTATGTGTAACTTAGAGTATAGCAGGAGATAACAAGGTATTTTAGCTACGGGTTCTGCAACTGAGCATTTGGTAGTCATGTCACATCTCTCTCTCCTGCATTTCTGCAATGGACTTCTCCAATAGTGTCTTCCTTTGGGCATTAGAGACTGCTGCATCATTTCAAGGGTGTAGGAGTCCTCTCAGACTTACATTTCAACCTGTATGCAATGCAGGGTGGTCCTATAGGAGACTATAACTTGCACTGCCAGTGAGAAATGTCACATACAGACCTGCATAAACTCGACAGTTACATTTTAAAAGGCCAAAGGGCTATTCTGGTAATTGAATTCTGTTTCCTGCATAACGCCAGCCACTGAATCATCTCAGAGCAATGTCTGCAACATTACGTTCCAAATATGCAACTTATTTGAACTGTTAGAATAGTTCTAAAACTAAACAACTTATCATATTTTAAAATATATCTTTTGCAGTTTTGTGGTACTACTAGGCATTTGAGGAGTCAGACTGAATTAGAATTTAAATAAGGTATCCAACATGGCGAGTACCATGTTCCACAGTGTCTGTAGACTTAAACAATCCCCAAATTTTCTTTCTACCCACAACAAGTGTAAGTTTGGCTGGAATGACTGATTTATAGTAAGACCTGAGCTATAAACTTATACTACATGTAAACCTTCTATAATATTTTAAATCTCAAGTAACTATATCTTGCCTACAGGAGAGAAGAGGATACTTGTGGACCACAGACAGAAATGGGATCAAGGTGAGCAACTAAAGCAAGCTTGAATATTTTAAGTTAAGTTCAGTCATGGGAACAGTAAAACTTAGAAAGTTAATGAGTTCTAGACTTTAAAGAGCAGTTGATTAATTTGTAACAATGAGGGTCTAAAACAAACCAAAAATAGTTTCTCACATTCCAGAGTTGAACCAGTAGTCTTTTCTTTAGCAATGCTGTTATTGAAACTGCCTCAGAATTGACTGACTGCCTGTACGTTCCTTTTCTTTATAAAGATACCGTGAACCCAAACACACCATATTTTCAACTTTAATAAACTTGCAACACGTTTTGCTCTCTCTCAAGTTTCTGATGTAGAAAGAAACAAGAAAAAAGCATTCTTAGAAAATTTGCTATAAAAACTAAGTTTGAAAAGTATTGAAAAATCTTACAGTAAACTAGTGCTAAAAGTAACTAGTAATAAAGAAGAAAAGATGAGGATTATTTTTAGCTAATACAGTAATTTCTTTACCCGAAATTTGGTTTAAATGACATAAACTTCTGGTAGTTTGAGTACATACTGAAGGACTACAAAGATCATACATTTGTGCATATAATGAACAAAATAAAATACACTGCAATAAATAAATGTGGGGGTTTTTATGGCTGTTCTCTAATTAACACTAATACATTATGAAGTAAATTTTAGTTCCCTGCTATCAGAAGTTCAAAGGTATGCCAATATGCAACTTATTTTTACAAGTGTAAACAGCATATTTTGATACTTGGGTAACTGGATAGGCAAATCTAAGTTCAACAATGATGTTATTACATAATTGGCTTTTGTCTTTTGTTCCACTTTGTACAGTGATACAGGGTATTCTATTGCACTATCTTGACCTGCCACATTGTGCTACAGTGTATAGAAAGTAGATGGAATCCAAAATTTGAAGCAGCCTGTAATTGTCCTCATTTGGATGATACCTATGGTACCCTTAATATAGGATAGAGAAAAGTAGCATGGTCAAGATAGAGAAATAACAAGAACTGATAGTTCATGAGTAGCTAGGTAATGGTGTCATAACAGATTCACAAATTCTAGATTTTTCTTTGAGGAAACTTGAGCTTCTGTACTTAAAACCTTTTGAAAGTACTTAAATTTTTTCTACATACACATATATACTTCCACTTGTGCTGAAAAAAAATCTCATTTGATTGTGTTACCTGCACAATAAGAAAAATAAAAAATGCTTACCTAAAATTCCCAAGTTAATCTTCCTTTGCCTGTGCTCTTCACAAGAGCACAAGACCATATTATGTGCACAGGAATGACATAAATATATACTATGAAAATTGTTTAAATTAACCAACGTATTTATACTATATCATCACATTTTTGAATGTGACTTTGATTTGTAAATAAAGACATCAAGTTTACATATATGTATCTTGACAGGCAGTGAGAACATAATCAAACTTACATTTATATTCAGAAAACAATTAAATGTGAAGAAACATGCTTTAAAAAGAGGGAAAAGAAGAAAAAAAGCCCAAACTGACTTTCAAGTTGTTTTCCAGCTCATACCAAAAAGTAGATTAAAAAGTGGGATTGGAGAAGTACTTGCTAGAATTACTTCTCTGAAAAGTTTAACTCTGTTAGTGATTCCATTATAAACTCCTATTTTAAGGAATTTATTGGTAGCCTATAAATGTATGTGTTTTGCTCTCAGTTTTATGGGACACAATTCCAACTTCCAAAGTTTAAAACGTTTGGGTGATTTTTACTCTTCGACATAAAAGGTCTAAGACAATATTGCAGTTAAAAGACAGTTATAAACATATGTTACTAGTTATACATTTTAAGAACAAACATGATGCATGTTTTCAAGATTCATATTATAGACTAAAGGGAAAAAAATTGTCATTTTCTACCAGCTCCTTCTGCTTTACCCATGTAAAAATAAACTTTTAAGACAAACTTTGCAGAAGTAGCATTCCAGATTTCCAGGGTAGCCTGCCAGGCGCTGCTAAACCACAGAGCAAGCTGAAGTTTTGTAGAGATCTTAAAGATGGGGTAACATGATGCAAAAGAAGACAACAAAATTTTTCAAGCAAGATTAAAATATATTTACTGCATGATACTGTAGCTCATCACAGACACCATATTTATAAATAAGCTCCTCATCTTCATATAGTGGATAATATCTCTCCTTGTCAACTGCATGTGTATGTGGCAGTGCCATCAAATGGCATCCAGCATATTAGAGCCAACACTGCAGGGCAGCTCCTTTCCAAAGGAAGCCTTCCCATCCCTTCCTTTCCAGGGTTTGTGGCTGTCAGTCTGTGCCAGGCCCTGAAGAGTCAGAGACACAGTCCCGAGGCAGCACCTGTCCCTGCATGTGGAAAAGGGTGTCTCTCTCTGGTACTGGTCACCCTCACTGGGAACTGTCTGCCCTAACTCTCCAGTCCAGCTTGGGTAATAGGAAAATGATCTTGTCACTTCTCCAGTACTCCATCAAAGTACTCTCTCCTTTTGGAAAAATGACAGGAGGAAAACACGTACATGTTGGCTTGAGAGCAATGTCCAGGGAAAAAGATGAAAAAGATCTGCTCAGTATATTTTTGAAACAAATAGTAACTTTTTTATTTATTACCTAATTAGTGCTTAATGCACTTTTAGAGGTAACAGATATGGGTCAAAAAAGATAAAAAAAAAAGAAGTACAGAAGCCAAATAGCAAAGTTAACCCAATTAACCAGGCAAGAGCAAAACATTGAGGTTGGGCTACTCTGGGTTCTGTCTCTACATATAAGACTCACCAGAGCAGATATTGGAAATTTCCAGTTGAGCATTAGAAGTTGAAGAGAGAAAGCTGTAAAACCTATCAACATGCAATTATGCAAAGCTATTATGTTTTAAACATTAATTTGTAACTATCTTTCAGAATTTTAAATGGGCACACTTCCGCAGTGGGTTCTACAAACATAGTTTATAAAAACATACAAGTTAAAAGTTCTTACAATTCTTATAAAGTTCTCACGTTAGTGATCAGAGGAATCACATACTAAATGTATTCTCAGACTCTTCACTTCAAACAGACAAGTGTTGGATTTTTGCTTTTAAAAAGCTGTTTATGATAAACACCACAAATTTTACAATTACAGACATTACAAAAAGTACAAGCTAGGGCAATGAAACAGTTGAGTGATCACTTAAAAACCCCCTGAAGGGTTTAGATTTCACAAGTTCACCTCTTACTTAAAACATCCAAACTACAAACCACCGATGACATTCCTGATGACCAGAGGTCAGGAGTCTAAAAGACCTTTGCCACTGAACACAGAGCAATAGGAGGTCAGCAATATTAGCTACCAGTAGCAGAGAGTGACCTGGCAGAACTGGGAATGTCTAAAGTACAAAGTTAAATTACAGACTTCTGCTTCAGCATGGAGTTGATAAAAGAATACGCAAGCATGCTAGCACATAGGAGAGGAAGGTTGATATAAAATACCACTAATTTGAGATGGGAAAAAAGTTCTTAGGACTTCTATACTAACTCAAAAGTTGATTTACCCTTTCTTTTCTAGTTTGCTAAGCATATTAGACAAGCTGAGTTTCAGTGTAATGAATGATACAGTAATAGATAATAGAATAATTGCAATTGTTTTACCAAATGTTAAAAAATATACTTAGAGAACCATTCTGTTTCAGGATAATTTCAAGTTGCATACCTCACTAAAACATTAAAACAAAGAATGAATTCATGATTTTAAGTCCTAACTCTCACAATCCATATTTCATACAGGTTATGATCATACTCATAATTCAGAAGTACTTTTTTTGGCCAGTTCTAATAAAACCTATTCTAAAAATACATTTTCCCCAGAATGTATAGGTACTTTCATAGTATTAAGCTTGTACAACTTTCATAGATGTGGCTTTAGTTTCCTCTCAGGTTTCTAAGTTAAATTATTGCTTATAAGTAAGGCTGTAACACATGCACAGTTTAAGGAAAAATAAATGCAAAAGAAGACTAAAGTAGGACAAAAATTAGAGCAAACATCTGAAACTGAATACACATTATGGACATAGAATACGTTATTTTAACCACAGGAAATAAATATGAATGAATAGTATAGATTCCATTTATAAAGTGAAAAATTGTAATGTGAGAGAATTGTTACGTATTATCACTGCAAATGGTTAATTTGAGTTTTTGCCTCTCCAAAATGCCTGACTTTTCTGATTACTTCTCATGAGAATGCTTTGTATCTGCACAGGTATTATCATCATCCCTTTTTTTAAATCTAAAACCTAGATGGGGCAACGACCCACAACTTACTTTCCCTGTAATCTCAAATTATACTCTAGGAAGGATTTAAAACTAACTGGTTCTGGCTGTACTGAAACTAATTGTATTGCAGTAATACAGAAAAATTTTCACTGCATGAACTCAGTAATGTGCAAACACAAAACTGGGAAAAATCTCTCTGAGTATACATTCAAAAGTCTGACTGTCATGAGAAATCTACTTCAGTTCCATTTGGATGTCTGTCCACATTTTGAAACTGAGCTTGGCTGAATTAGCTGGCCTAACTACTGATTGAGATGATGATAGCAATAAAAATTGTAATAGCAAATCCTGGCACAGAGTTTTCCCTGGGAATGCGATCAGTCATTTTTCATCTTTGGCTTTTATCCTCCATTGGGATCTTCCAGTGCAGAGCCCAGACCCAGGGAAGAAGTTAACAGATCTCTGCATTAAGTTAATGCTACTCGGCATTGAGACAGGAGTAAGCGCTACTAATTCTTTGTGTGAAATGGGTCCCATATATACTGTATATATTAATGGCAGGCTGTAAAAGCTCTATGTGTTGAAAACCAGATTTGAAATGTGCTGACCTGTGGTAGCTCCCCTAGTGGGGAGCCACAAATGCACACTGCTGCATTTTTGTACTGGATTAAATTCCGGATCTAGACTAATATGTGACCAGAGACAAAAGGGAATAAAAAGTTCACAGGCGTGAATACCTGTCAACATGTGGTGAAATGAGTAGCAGCCTCTGTTTAAGAAAGGCTCAAGGCCAGAATAATAGAAGAACAATATGAACTGGCAGAAGTATATGGGAAACTTGGAAGGTGCCTACACGCACGATGTCCTTTCAGCAAGCCAGTGCTACTGGTCTAACTCTGAGCACTTTTAAATGAAAGTAGTTTAATATAATAATAAAAAAACATGACTCTAAGAGGAAATGACAGCTGCTGCAAGTAAATTTCAATAAGGGTAGTTCCCTGCTGATAAAAACTGGCACATCTCCACTCATTTCAGTGTAGCAATGTGGATTAACATTGCATGAAAATCTGACCTAATGTTTTGAAGAACTCAAGAGTTTTAAGAAAATACAGAGAAGGAAGACACTGGTAATTACAAGGGTGAGAAAGAAGGGTAATCACTGAGGAAAGAAAAAAAAAATCAGTAAAGGAAAAATATTTGAAGCCTATTAAACAAATAGACAATCTATGAACATTTTGGCACACTTGATTTTACGAAGTTCTACCAACATTTCTGTCACAAATGACCACAGGTCTGATACAAAGAGTAACATCACAAAAATGCCCTTGTACCACACCTGACCTTAAGAGAACATGCTGCTACCGGAATGGGATATACCATGGATTCCTCAGGCAGACCTAACCCTTTTTGGATGGCAAGTGACAATTTTTCTTGGTGATGTTCACTGCACACAAATTTTTGAGAACATTGTGTTCCTACACAGACTTCTACCAGGTCTTTCTGACCTGTAAATAAAGGCGTTCATCTAAAGCACACTGTAAGAGCTATATTAAAAAAAAAAAAAAAAAAAAAGTAAAGATAACTGATCATTAAGAGACTTGCAGATATTTTGCCTCTGGCATAAAGTTTTAAGAACTTCTTTTAAAAGACAAAGAAAACAGAGATTTTTCAGGACCAGATGTCTAGGAAGATCCCATTTGGATTTGAGCTACTTAAATTTGCAATCATGTATTTATACATCTAACAGAGCTTCTGTTTCCCCTAGAATCTGAAAATTAACTAGCTTTGTAGCATCTTCCTTGATCTGCCACCCGTGCCCCGAGGATTAGAGACTCCACCTGAGCTTGTTTTACAAGCATAACAGAAAAAATTAATCTCTGCTGGCAGCGATCCCACTGGGATACTGATGAATAATGATATCCCTCTCTTGCTGCCCTCTCAGTCCACTAGAAAAGCCACTCTAACCCAGCAACGTGGAAACTGCTGAAACCATTCCAGCTGTGGATTAGCAGGCAGTCAAGCATCCATCTGTTCTGTGTGAATCAAGAGAAAGAAAACACACATTCTTATAGCTAAAGAAGTATTAAAAATTAGCATTTTATATGAATGCATACAGTAAATATTGACAATCATATATGAAGGAAAAAATAATCTATTATCTACCCCTCATGTTGTTTAAAATTGTTTATTACCTTAAGCAATTGACAAAACAGTGGAAATTCCTCTCCTTAACCTACAAAATACTGTGCATTCAATGATTTCATATGTTTAAGATGAAATTTCTTAGTACTGTATGCATCAGTTGTAAGTAAAAAATATTCTGTCAAGAGACACACATGAACGCACATAAGTGAACATGGTGACAATGCCTAAGGAGAAACATTTAAGAGGCCCGTTGTGAGCGAAATTTTAGTAATTTTCTCACCCTATAAGGTGAGAGGCATAGACTTGAGATATTTTCTCTTTCTGAAAACTAGTAGTTTAAATAATCTCTGCTGGTTTGCTAGTCTTTTCCATTGGAAGACAGAAAGGGAAGGCAGTGGGATCTGGCATGTGGGCAACCCAGTCAAACTGGTGATGTCTGATTTGACTCTTCCACAGGAAATTGGACAATGACCTACTATAAATTAAGGAAAGCTGTATTTGAGCATTATACCAGAAAAAAATACTTACACAAGTGCATAATTTGACAGTTTCCCCATACATCAATTCTAATACTTTGCTTGATGCCTGGCTCAGATTTATTAAGCTGCAGAGGTCAGGGAAATCTGCAACTGTTTGTTTTCTAAAAGGAACCTTCTTCTGGTAGACCAAATTTCCAAATGTATATATATTATATATATATATATAAACTTTTTCAAAATGCTAAGAAAAGTTTAGGCCTTTTGTTAGCAAAAATCTCCCTGTAATTTCTTTTGGCATTATAGGTAGCATACCTAAGTAACTGTGAAATAAGACATCTTGTAAATATTAGGCAAATAATAGAAAAGGCAGATTCCTTAAAAGTTCATCTCTGATAATACATAACATCAACATTTAAAACAAATTTCAATTTTTGAAGCTAGGCAAGCGCCATCAGGAAAAAAAAAAAGAAAATGAGACAAAGAAAGAATCTAAATGTAAATAGGAAAATACAAGTGTCAGATACTTCATTAAGGACTGATCAGTAATCCTCTTATGTCTTTTTTTTTTTTTTTAAAGTACTATGCTAAAGGAACAATATATGCTGGATACCAATCTTGTATGATGTAATTATTTCAGCCAAACCAATCCTTATCCTGAAGTTTCTGTTCCAATCAGAGAACAAGCAACAATATGTCATCTTCCTTCTTAACAGTTTTACAAGCAGGAACTTCTCTGCTGACAGAGAAAAACATTTTTGTGCCTTCAAACAGCAGTCTGTACAGCCCAGTTAGTGTCACTAAGCGAAATCTCTTCTGTGAAAACAAATTCATCAGCTGTACAATTGTTAACTGTTATAATTTATAGTACAGATGTATAATTCTATCAAAAGCAAAGGCATTCCCTAGAAGCCATTGAAGACAAAAGAACTGCAGGCTGCAGAAGGCCTAAGTTTTGTTATCCCACTTTAATTACAAATTGGGAGGAAGAAAGTAGGTAGAACTTGGACTGAATTGCTAAAGGCACACTGAACTTGTAAGACTGCCTTCTGGAGTACTTGGGGCATGAGAACACACAGTCATTTATTAAAGCAGCATTGCATATTATAAAATGTTCAGCTTCACCTTAATAAAAATGCTGCTCAGAACTGCAGTTTTGTTGCAACAAATGCAAACATTATTTCAACAAATATATTTTATTTTTGAAAATTAAGCCATATGACATGACAGCTGAAAAAAAAGCCATTTCATTTTCTGTATGAATACTTTGCAAAGTAATGGCTGCACATACACAACACAACTGTGCATAATTTGAAATCTTGCATGATGATGGGTACAATTCTAACTGCCAAATAAAAGGTGTTTGTGCTGAAATAAAGAAACAAATAAATAAATGTTCCATAGTTGAATTGCCAGCAGGTTTGAGCTGTCAGCTAAACTAAGCTTGCTATCACTGAACTTGCTTCTACTGTATGTACCAAGGACAAACACTGATTTGCCACAGATGGCAGCCAACATTCATGTTTTCAAGTACAAGGCCAGGACAGTGCTTCTGACTACCGTAGCAGATACAGCTGTAATAGCTTCCTGGCTCATCAAGATAGTTTCCATTGGTATACATGAGTGTTTTGCTGCTATAACTGAATCTATAGCTCCTGTTAAAGGAATTTATTTCCTCATTTTTCTTACAGAAACAGTTACTAAAGTAGCTGTTTGAAATGGGGATATAGCCTGAGGCTACTGCCTTCCACTAATGCAGCTATATACGCTTTCAAAAGTTTTCCCCTTGCATGTTGCACTGCAATCAAAACAAATAAAAAAACCTAAACGAAAACTTTATTATATCCAAGTTCTTGTTTTATGGCCTTCCTCATGGGAAATGTATGTCAAAAACCTTTAACTACAACTTTAAAATGGGTTTTATTTTAACTTTCCTGAGTATGGATTCTTTTTTTAACCTGGCACATAACAACAGAAATTGAGTAAGAAGATCAGATGGGGAAAAAAGGAGATCTGTTAATCGGAGGTTAGAAAGTCATACATATTGGAGATGGAAGGGTTTTATATTTTCTGGTTTTGACTGTAATTCTTTCTTACTGATGCTGTAAAAATGGAAGACTTATGCCATGTTCGGTTAGCTGTCAATGGTGGGCATTGTTACCCTGATTTACTAATGGACTGTGTTTTTCTGGAAAGGCAGGCAGCATCTGATGCTTTCGAACTAAAAAGCAAACAATCATTTGGAAAAAGAAAAATAGGAAACAGCTGTGTCATGATGTTGGAAAAAAATTACTTATTCAAGTACAACAGCAACATTAAAAACTGCTCCATCTACTGGGACTAGAGAAAAATCAAGACTAATTGAATGTGTGAGTATTCATATAAATACTTTCCCATCTAAGAAAAAGATATTTTTGAATATACTGAATACAGATGATGAAATTTGGATGCTATCAAAATTTACAATAGCATTTTGTTTTATTTTCATGACCCCAAACACCATTTTCAAATTGAAACTATTTTATTAAACACACTGTGATACCACCTAGATGTTTCAAGTGGGAACTGAAGTACAAATGTTTTTAAATGTTAAAATCCAGAGAATAGAGAATGGATAGAAAATAAGTAAATGATCCTGGAAATGCCTCCGTTTAGGATGAAATTTATGCATTGAACAGTCCTTGGTATGGATTTATTGTAAAGAAAAGATTTAATAGTAAGAGGTAACAGTTTTCTTCTATTACAAGGGGTCACTAAAATGTGCATAATGGCTGAGGCCTATTCCTATTTGCAGAGTGGCCACAGCAGCCATGTTCATATTGTTGAGAATGTATGACAGATGTTAAATCAAATCTGGAAGTTCTTTAAAGGTTAGCATGTAACATAATTGCTTTTCATCTGATATAAATTTTACTTTATAAAGTATTTCTAGTCTTGACACTGAAATGTCATATTCAAAAAGTGAAACATAATGAACACAGTCTTGCTGTGCTTTTATGCCTTGATGAAAATCATAGTAGCACCTTTATTTTCTTCTAAATTAAATGCAAATGTAATTTTAAACTAGAAAATTACTGACTTAGGAAGGATAATATGATTTCTTTTTTTTTTCTGAAATTACTACAGAACAAAAACCTAGTTTCATATAATATTTTATAATATCCTAAAAGCGATGTTTCTGCCATGGCGTGCAGAGAAAATATTACACAACACATATTAACTTCTTGGACAGTATTTTTGTAACTTATTAATTCCTCCTTCCCTGGTGCCTAACTGGAGACTTGTTGAAAAGATGGTTTATCACTGAGTCGAAAACCTCTTGTGGCCCCTTAATGGGAGACCAAGCCAGCAATAAAGTCCTGATACAGAAATAAAATTGTTTTAGACTGAGAGCGTAAACATTCACAAAGACGACTGGCATATTTCTCTGGTTAGTGTCAATGATGATCAACAGAAAATAAAACTACAGGTTAATACAGTTATCTAGAATCTCATAGTACAAATACCTAATGCGTAATGAAAGACAGAGAAGGCATTAATAACTTTACTCTTTTGATATCTATGTATCTGGGATGCAGAGTGCCTGTTTTATGAACCTCCTCCTTATACCTTCCAAATCTGTCTCTCCAGAAATGATAGATTTTCTGCTGAGTTCCAAGTTACTTAGTCTAATACAAGCCAGTGTAATCATATCAATTATCAGAAAGAAATATAGGGCAGAGGTATGTGGATAAAGAACTTGTAAGTCCATGTTTATAGCACAGAAAGACAGACACATACGCCCCACTACAACACAAATACCATGTTGTTCTGTCTCCAAGCTCCTTGAAAGCTTCTAACAAAAGAAACCTCTTATAGGCAGTTTACACAAAAGACAGCAGTAGCCACATTAAAAACAACCAGTTCCCTTTTATACGTAGAACTAAAAACCCAGAAATCAGAGACAACATGCAGCTAAAACAAGGGATGAAAGATGGTAATAAAGTTCTCCCCTTCACTGTCTGGTAGGGAAAGCATGACAAATTGTTTGCTCTGTAAATAGGAATATTAACCAGATAACAAGGTAAATG
The DNA here is from genome assembly GCA_035221455.1 of Xenops minutus. Lineage (NCBI taxonomy): Eukaryota > Metazoa > Chordata > Aves > Passeriformes > Furnariidae > Xenops > Xenops minutus. The sequence continues at coordinate 74,920,931 of JAWWEE010000105.1, read as the reverse complement.
TAGTAACAAATCACCAAAAATCATGAAGCTATTGGATCCAGACATCACGGTCCTGATCAATCATCAAGACAGACTTTCTTTCATTAAGATACAACTAATCTCTATTTGATTTTGAAAACATTTGTGCAGGAAAAGACAAGAATCACCCAAAAGTATCTCTCATTGTTTTTTACCTAGATCTGTGTTTTAATCTCTGCACCTAACTTTCAGAATAAAAGAAACAAGTCTTTAGGCACCTCAGGGAAATCCAGCCTGTCAGTAATAATTCATGAACACTTTCTCATCAATAATACTTAATGCAAGAAGCACCATAACTCAACAGTGATTAAGCTCATTTGGATTACTACTGTCTGAGCACGGTTAGGAAAGTTTTAAAGAAAGCTCTATGGAAAATCATTAAACACTTTTTCTCAGAAAAAAACACGAGTCCACTAGCACAAATCAGTGACAAAAGTAACTGAATCTGAACTTCAGCCTGCTAAGTGCAAACCCAAGACAGATTAAAGATCTAGAGCACAAATTTAACCAAGAGGAGAAGGGAAAGCGTGAGGGGATTGTACTCCACCTATTTGAAATCATTTATCACTGTATACTTCCAAAATGCCTGTAGGGCTGTTCTTATGTGCTGTGTTCCTATTCATGTTATGGATACCTCAATCCCTACAGCATACTGGAAAAAAATTCATTTGATCTTGCAAAATGCTGGTATGTGATCAAATGAAAAGATAAAAATAGAGAAAAGATACTGGAGAAATCTATGAGTAGTCTTGACTACTAAGTGGAAACAAATCTTGCTATCGAGACTTTTTTTAGAGATCCATTAACACTAGAAATAGAATGACTCAAAACTATTTTAAAGTGAGTTGTAAAGATTCCTTGACAATTCACAGGTGAACAATCCTGAATTTCAAACACTGCCATCAGCATGGAAAAATACCAATCTGAAACTCAAAATCCCTTAATCAAATTCAGATTTCAACCCCTTAACACAATCCTAAATTTTTAAATTCTTGAATGCAGTCCTGCTTTTTTCCTGGTTTTCTTTTAAGAAACTTTTTCTCCTTTTCAAGTTCTATATATTTGGCACACATTCCATTTCAAACCCAAAAATCAGAATTGTCTTTTCTAAAACTGTTTAATTCTGCCTTTCTTATATACCTCAGATAACTTGTAAATTTCTAAAGGTTTGCAAGATTATGAAAAATGCCAGCAAATAATAAGCATTATATCTACAAAATCCTGCAACTACATGAGAAATGCTCGGATAGTTATTTTAAAAAACAGAGTCCAAAATTCAGAACTTTAAACCCGAGTGATTAGAAGAATAATCACAATTATAATTATGTTTTGTAATGGTAACTGGCCTTTTTGTACTATAGTTACAGCTTTCAGTTCCAGCATCATTAAGAGATTCTTCAAATTACTTTTTAAATATCCTTTTCCCTCAGGATTTTCACTTATACCTAATTAGACTACTTACCCCATGCCATGTAATTCCCTATTGCCAAAACTGCTAAATGCTTCAATAAGAAGGAGGAGGGCAACAGTGGAGTGAGGCAGATGTAATGTCATTGGTTAACAATAGAGGTGTGAAGCAACTGCTGTAATTATAAAACTCATTAATTCACAGTGTTTAGGGGGGGGAAAAAACCAACCCTTGGCAATAACTGTTGAAATGGCGATTCTTTTTAACACTATAGCACAGTGAAAAAACCCTTTCAGTTTACACCTTCAACAAGACTGAACAGTAGTTCCACTGGTAATTATGAAAATCAAGATCCCCATAAAAAGTAAGCAAAAACTGTCAGCTCTAATGGCATCCTGCATTCATGTATCCTTTTCATCTTTTAAAATGACATGTGGCACATTTTGACCCTTAAGCAATTTTATTTTTAGTCTCATTCCTCTTAAGATTATAAAGGAACAACTTCCAAGACTGCGTTTCCAGGAAAAAAAAGAAAAAAATCAGAAAGAATTAAAGCAAGATTAATGAATTTAAAATTTTACAATCTTTGCCCAACAGTAGGTCCTAGATTTCATCTACAAGAGGAATATTTGCCATTTACTTTTGCGTTTCCTGAATGCAAGCATTCAAATACATGAGGAGCCCTGACTTTAGAGAGGGAACACTAGGGTCTGCTTCCATCATTCCTCTCCCGTATGCTGCTCACCAGCTGAGGCAGTGTTATGAAATGCCATCTCTGCTAATGCTATTCTCATACTCTCCCTGCCTGAATTTGTCTGAAAAAAGAATCCTGACATTTCTACATGGAGAAAATTTTCTTTAGAGAGGAGAGATTTTAATGAGAGCTGGAGTAAAGCTCTCATCTTGAATCCTCAATATTGTATTATTTAACTTCTGTTCCCATGTGGACATTTCTTCCTAAAATTTCAGTTATTTGACATATAGGACATATAGGAGTTGTGGATGATTACCATTTTGAATTCAGACAAAAACACTGAATTTCATTTAATATAATTGCAATGGTTTCTGACAAGAGAACAACAGATACTGCAAGGTCAGTGATAGCAATTCCCCTATTTAGGCTCTCTAACACTTTCCATTATAAAATATTACTGTGGCCTTTATTTCTGAGCTGTAACACTGAATGTTTGCAGCAGTCAACTTTAAATTTATCAGAAGGAAAAGTATTTGTACTAGAAAAGTGGTTTTCCTAGTGTCATAAAAGACTGATCAGGTTTTGTTGAGTTGCACTGTTATGTTGAATACCACTATTTTAATTTTTCTTGTGTGTCTCCTCAGAGAATTTTTGGCAGCATGTCAAAACAATAATGAATAGAAAAGATGCATACATAAATACTGCAAGATGGAACTCTAAATTTAGAAATTAACAGTTGGAAATCAGGACATTATGGAATTTGGGACACTTGTATAATGTATATAATGTAAAGTATAGACTGTAATCATAAGTGGGCAGACATATGTTTTCCTGGATAATATTCAGGCATTTCTTATTTTCAAGTATGTGTGTACAAGCAGAGCTAAGCATTTTGAAAAAGGAGTTTCTGTAGATATAACTACTTAAGTACTTAAAAAGGAAAACAGAGCAAACCCTGATTCTTTTTTAGTGAAAATGCAATACTGACACAGTGCATCGTACTCTGTGTCTTTGTCTCTGCATTGCACTTTAACAGTCACTAGACTAACTGTATGAGATGGTATTATTGCAGGTTATGACCTTGCAGATCATGAGGTGGCTGGGAAAAGGATAAGAAGACATTTTAGGAAAGAGGTCTTTCCCATGAGTTTCCCTTGCTTCTTAAAGCTATTGCATCTTACAGATTATCCCAGGGCAAAGTGATGGTCCTGCTACAGATTTAGGACATGTAGTTACTACTCTGGCATTTTAGTATTATAACTTAGAAGCACACCTTCTTTCCCCACATAAGTATTATACCTAACTTAAAAAAGACAAATATCAAATTTGTATAGTTGTTATAAAGGGACATAAGAAGAGAAAGAGGTGTATAAATTAATTTTGATGTACTGATTAGATGTAACACTTGAAACATCAAAAATTATTCAGGTATAGTTCTCAAAACAATAAAAAATTAAATTGCAGATCAGGAAAGAAAGGTTCTTCCTTATTTTGGGGTGTTTTTTCATACACTTGTGTCTTTCAGAGTCAAAAAGTATGCACATTAAAGTTAAAATATCAGCACTTACTGTCAGAATTAAGAGCAATTCTTCAATGTTGCTTTCAGGTTTCAATTGCTCTTTGAACATCCCAATGGTTGAATGCTTCAAATAGTAATAGGAAGCAATGCGACCGTATGTCAGAGGTTCGATGCTGCGATTATCCTGTTAGAAGAGGAATCAAATATACGTGGTTTCCAAGGGGTTCAATATTAAGGGTTCCTACATAACTGTGAAATACGTTAAGACTACTTTATAACAGAGAACAGCAAAAATGATTTAGCATCATAATTTAGCCGCAACAATTTTCAACATAAGTCTTACAAAAGAGCTCCATAGACAAACTAACATCTCAAATCAAGAAGCCTGTATCTTGCTGGTCACAACTTTTAGGAGCATGTATCTTACTGAATCTTGTAAGGCACAGATTAGTCTTACCTCCCCAATTTCAATACAGTAGGAGCATTCCAAATCAAACAGGGATTTCTCAACAAGGCTTGAGAGGTACTTATTCATAGTGTCATGGCTCACATCATCCAAGTTATAGTAACTAGATAAATTGAAAACAGATGCATTACATGAATATTTTTTACTCTGAAGATTTTTGACAATAACGTCTTTTAGGAAAACTTACAAGGCTTCTATAATATATACATACTTGTAACAGCAAATATCCACATTAAACAATTAAACACAAAACTATTATCTTATAAAGACTAACAAGAAATTCATAATTCTTACATGGTTTGTGGAAGTAACCAACATAGGACAAGCATGCACATATGAAAAGATGCTAATTTCTCTGTCTATTAATAAAAAGGTTGATACAAACAGAACTGGACTGGCTGGATTGTGTTAGTGGAAAAATTTTCCTGATTGCATAAGTACACTTAAGCATGAAAGAAAATAAGCAAGACTAACACAAGTAACTGTATTTTAACTTAAAGAGAAGGGAGGAAAACCCACCCAGAAGAGTAACTGTTCTTACATCCCAGAACTCTGAAAGTAAAAACTAGGCATATAGTGACATCTCTTGAAAAATTAAACTTACACCAATCCAAATATTGGTGTTTGCTCTTACATTTCAGTGACATTTTATTCTCAAAGTTAAAATTGCTAGAAAAAAGAATATTGTATTTGTCAATGTGGTTATCTCACATGTTCACTTTCATGTAAAATGTCTAGGTAAACTATATAGTCACAATGGCTCTTTGTTCTCTGTATGAAGGAAAAATGCTCATACTTTTATGCCAGCCTATAAAAAAGACACAGTGACTGATGTTTGCACTCCTTAACTGTAGAACTTATGGTGTATTCTAAGATTTTTACTCACACAAATTAACATAATTCCAGTGAGTGCTTTTACTCCAGATAAAAATGCAGTAACAACTTGTGTCCTAGATTGAACAAAGGCACCAATTCAGAAACTAAAAATTAAGCTCAATGAGCAAAAAAGAAAAACTGAGCATGCTCATAAAGTTTTAAAATTCTGAATTTAAGCAGAGTAATTAAATTATGTAGTTTCAAAGCAGAACTCCACCACAGAAAAATTTTCATAATTTACTGAAATATTAAAAAGCACAATGAAACAGGTAGTCCCTGCTCATTTAATTCTGTCAAATCCTGTTGCACAAATAGACTACTGAGATTGCTATAAGGATAAAGATGCTCCCTTGTTCTAACTGGCTGCTTTAGTAAAATTTCCTACTGTTACGATGTACTCAGCATGCCCACTTGAAACAATACCACATGCTATAATGGAGAATAGGTTCTTTCAGTGCTATTTTGTGCAGGTGAACAACTGGCTGCAAAACACGGCCAAGACTAATTTTAGCCAATTTTACAAAGTTACATTTGCACCTGAGTTAGTTTTTTTAACTCCCCTCACTGCCAATAGAAAGAAATATGTGCTTGTAGAATGCTACTCATCTGAAGTATTTTAAATATATGCTTTAGGACGAGGTGAAACGTAATCACTGATGAAAAAAGAAAGAATTTTAGACAACTAGTGCAGTTGTTGATGGGCAGTTTTTGGGCAGGTGAATCCCATCCCCTGAGTTAAGCTTTATTTCTTTTGCTGTAATGCTGCTGTTTGTAAATTTCAAAAGATGGAATTGTATTTTTATATACTACAAACATGCTTCCATAACTGCTTTATTTACAGATTTGCATTATTATTTTCCTAAACAAAGTTTTTAACATTTATCTTTTTAAATAGCAGTAGCATAACCTAAAAAAGCCTCAATGCTAAATAGCAGTCTTGTAGTTTCCAGATTTTTTTCCCTTGCTATTAATTCCAAATTATGGGATTAATTCTCTGAAGCTTTGAATGTTTACTTACAGTTGGGTAAAGTTGGAGTAAAACAGCACTACCATAAGATTAAGATTAAAAAACCCTGCCCTGATAGCAGCTACATTGGACAACAACAAAGCACAGATATAAGGCAGTGGACTATTCAACTCTGACATTTTATATGGGTTCATGCTGAGATGATCTCTAATATTTAAAACACTATTATTGTCCAAACCAAACCAAACTAAGAGAGATTGACTATATAATGCTTTTATATAAAATGTTTTAGACAGCCATACATAACCAGCCTCACGCAAAGAAAACTTTTTGTAGAAAAAGTACTCTAGCAGTGTTTTCCATACAATCTAATTTTCATGCGTTCCCTTTTAAATTTACAGAAGTAATATAGTGATGATAGAAAATGGTCAGTATTTCCACCTGTCCCTTTTATCTGCCTGACATCACTGAAGACATTTAGTTTCTGCTTATTAGCAAGAATTACTTCATAAAATTTTGTTTATCTTCTGAAAATAATTGAGCAAAACAGCTAGATAAGTTGTTTAAGGATGTGAATTTTCTTCTTTTATTTCATACACCTAAACCACTAATTTTTTTCTGAATTGAATAGAATACTACTGAAATGCTTATAATTAAGGCACTTTGTTGTCATGGAGTTCAGACTTCCACCATATAATTTCAACCCTTTTACTTGCAGTACTATAACACTGATGATAAATACTGATAAAACAAAGTAAGAAACATGGGCAATACACTGAAATTCTTTTCTGAGACTGTAATTTCAGACACTAATTCAAACAAGATTTTATCTTATGGTCTGCCCAATTTGTAGTATTTCACACTGAAGTTATAATCATAAAAGGCATTTATAATGCCTTTCAAAAAATCATGTGAATTTTAAATGTGCTGCTTTTGGTAAGTTTTTGTCAAAGGAGTACATATCTAGCTACCCAGTGTAAATAAAACAATGTAAAGAAAAACCTTAAATGGTTTGCAATCTTGAGTGAAGTGGTGCCAGTATGTTTTAACTACTGTCTATGATGAGGTAAATATAATTTTGAGCACACCTACAGGATCTTTTAGGTAATTCAGCACATTTTCCCCTAATAAAAATCAAAGCCATTCATCTTGAAAGACTGTGTTAAAATCATTAGTGAAAACACAGATATCATGACATTAGACAGTATTTTCAATGTGTAGGCATAACTGCAAGTTGAATTCTGCACACTGGTATGCTCCAAATATAAACCCTGCATCGTATGTGAGCTCCTCTATGAAGCCATATTATCTAACTATTTAATTACAGATAAAGAATAAAAACAATGCAGTTTCATGCTCACTGCATTGAATCATCTAGTCATTATTTCCTCTTCGCTATAAACAGACAGCCTACCTTTTTATCAGCACACCATTTCATTTATTTCACAGTGAAGCCCAGTTTCACAATAATTGACTTGTCAGAAGCTCTAATTTATGAGGCTGGGCTCTGTAAGCCTTCTCCTATATTGGACTCAACCTGCACACAAGCAGGGTTGAATATTTACAATGCTGTTAACAGGTGCTGAGTTGTTTAATGATTCTAATAGCCAGAAGCGTACTGAGAAAGCCAGCGGGATCACAATTACAGGCTGTTTGAACACAACAATTACTCGTCCCCTGAGAGGTGTGAAAGTCAAAGGCAGTTTTATCCTAACAGCATCTAGCACATGGGCTAGACAGGCTAACTTCCATTAGTAGTCCATAGGGAAAAAGCAATAACAAACCCCAAGGTATCATAAAAATTTACAAAGTATGTAAAATTTAAACAATCAAAAACTGAAGGAACTTTTTATTGTCTTTTAAATAACATATTTAAAATCCCCAAACCTTGTAGAGCTTAGCAAGAACAACAAACTGTGAAATGTGAACTTATTTCTATAACCTAAGGAAGTGTGGAATTTCATCAGCTGAGAGAGACAGAGAGACGTGCAGGAACATAAAATGTAGATGAAGTTACACAAAACATTTAGGATTTAATGTGAATGGTGGCAATCATTTCCTGTTTAGCTTATGTAAACCTGACCTGAGATCTCTCTGGGAAATTTTTCATCAGCCTCGAAATGGTCCTGCTATAACTGTCAATGCTGTGAAGTCATTTGTTACAGCACCATGTTTTTTATGTTCAGATTATACGGTAGCAATAGTGACACACATAATGAAAATTGGTGGCAGAGTCAGACAAAAATATTATTAAAAAAAACTTGCTAGCCAGCAGGCCTTTTGAAGCAAATGCACAGAAAGATTTAGCTGATAGCAAGAAAGTGTGCTTTCTGAGATTTTACAGTTCTGAAAGCAGAATTTTGGGGGAGCATTGATAGTAATTTTTTTCTGAGTCCCTTTACTGCAGTCATCAATTATATTTACTTTCATCAGCTTGTGGCCTTCAGCAGCTGCCATCTTCAAATAGTACCACAAAAATGGTATGGAGTATATGGCACAATTTATAAACCTTCATAGCCAGAGAGCTATGAAACAATGTGCCAACTCACTTTTGTTATTAAGGCATTACTGAGTGATTCTGGAGTCCATAACTGGCTTGCTAAACTGCATTACAGCATGCACAAATGCTGCAGAGAGTTCTGTCTGTCTCTATTTTACTTCTATCACATTTTCTTGGATCCATATATTCGCTTATGTCAGGTATTAGAAATATTAGAAATTACTATCCTCAATCAGCTTTCAGTATACTGTACATTATGGTTATTTAAGAACAAAAAAAAGTCCAACTCCTTTGACATCACCAAGGTATTTACCTCCACATCAGTGCTTCTAATTATAAGATTTACAAGAAAGTTTACCTCCCAAGATCTGTTCATGAGAAATAAGATAATACACATATGGAAATTTCCTTACATACTGATCTGACATTTCTTTTTCCTGTCATATATTCCAACAGATTATTTGTACATGTAAATCATACCCAAGAGTAGGAAGACAATTATGTGAATTTGCTTTCTGAATGGCGAGAGATGCAGGGTTTTCAGCTCTGTATTCTGACCTAAGATTGCAGCAGACTGGGGAACAGGAGGTGGCTCAAATACTCAGTGGCCTTGGGCTTCCCTGTTTGACAGCCTCAGAAAAACTTTATTTGCCAGCATATTTGGCAAAACCATACAATAAACTACATTCCTGTACGTTTCACATCACTGTGACCCTAACAATCCATAATAATGCCTATAGCTATCATTTATGAAATATATATATAAAGGCATATGTACATATACAGCATATAGATTTAAATGTCACTGTAAAAAGAAGAGTCAACCCTGCGAAGTACGTTTACCAACTCTGTTTATGGATATTGGTAATTACTGCAGTGTAATATACTTACATGTCCTAGTGTCTGTTAGTAGCTACTGCCAAATTTCCCCATTTTATCTCTTAATCTTAGCTAATTTAACTTTCTTTAGTAATTCCTCTTTCTGATACAATTCCAAACTAACAATAAAATTCTGAATAACTGTGATTTTGTCACTGAAATACATATCCTGACTGATTTCTATCCTGATACTACCTGTCATCTCAGTTCCAGAAACTATACTGGTATATACCAGTAATAATTTTAATTCCTATTCAGCTGTTTTATTCACATGCTCAGCTAATCATACCGAGAAACTGAAATTTAAAACAAAATATAAGTGTACGGTTATAAGAGCACGAGTCTGAGATAATATACTTATAATTTATGCTGTATTATTCATTCACTCCAGAAAACTTCGTAAGACTGATATAAAGTGAAAAGGTACCCCTAACAATAACTCTCAGAATAAATTAATAGAATAGTTTTTTTTCAGGTCTTCACAAGGAATTTACACATAAAACTGATTTTGTAAGTGTTTACACATACACTCATATATTTATAAATATATAAATAGCCACACACATTTTAAGAGCCATGTGATATGTGCTCTCAAAATATCTAAATATTAACTTTCCAAATGAAAGCCGATTCTGCTTAACTTTACATATGTTGTAAATTTCTACTTCTCTTTCACTGCACGTGTATCTGGAAAATATCACAACCTGATTTATAGAAAATGTTGCCCATGGTCATTTCTCTTTTGCAGAAAGTTGCAGCCTACAATCTTTTATAAAGGTAAAAGAAGGAAATAACCAAGGCGTTTCAGACTAGGAAGGAAGATAGATGAGCCCTGTCAAAGTAGCCCCTTGCAAAGAACAGGGTACTTTGCTGACCTGTCGTGTGTGACCTTGACTAAGTAAAGAACATACCGACTACAGTTCTGTGTGGAAAGGAGAACATGTTGACTGAAGTTGTACAGAAACTTTAGGGAAGAAACTGGATATTGACACATGCACTTTGATAAACAGCTTTGTTTGGACCACTCCTCTCATTTGCACATCATCTCTCTGATAGCATGCACATGACTAGTTGATGTGCCTCTTAACAAAACTAGCACTCAGCTACTCTACTCCCCCAACCCAAGTCAACAGCTCAAATACTCCTCTCAACTAGACTATTAAAACCCATTCCACAGATATCGAGACAGGTATTCATCAAACAACAAAATTAAAATGGTTTGATGAAAAGAAGCATTTTAACATGCAAAGATTTTCAATACCATTAAAAAACTCCATCATTACAAGTTCTAACAAATTATCTCATTTACCAGAAAAAACTTTCATAATGACTTCATGTTTAGAAGAAACCTGGACATTTAGAGCAAAAAGATACTTTGATGTCTATCTCGCAACAAAAGTGGACTACTATTACTTAAATTGTACAAATTGTAGGCATTCAGTAAGGCATTTTATGATACTGGATTGGAATAGGATGATCCTACATTTGTTTATGCAGCTTTAATATACAAGTAGCTAAAACTGGCAATAAATGAGGATATAAATCTTCTGCATATTATCTATTATCCCCCATTATTTTGGGGATTTACAGCATCACATGCAATGACTTTTATGCCAATGAATCCCAAGGCAATTTACTAATCATGCATACAGAAATTACTTATTCACCACTAAGGTACAATCACCTGCTGTCTGGAAAATAGTTCTTGTTTCACAGTGGAGAAAAATTGCTTTGGGGCAGGACATGATAAAGAATACTTCTATCAAGTGACACTCAGTGGATATTTGGTAAACAAAAAATCAACAATTGTGCTCCTACTCTTTTGAAAAAAAAAAACCCTAAAATCTTTGGATTATTAAGGGCCACAAATAATTCTTCTTTGGGAATATCAATCATTTCACATGCTTGTTTATGGCACAGTAAATTCTATTACCATATTGCAATTTATTCAAAGTTATCTCAACTGTCACTGACTTCTGTTCATAAAAACTTCAGTTTTCCTTGAGTGTATTCCATTCAAATACTGACCATGCTGGAACTGCTTGCTTGGCTTTTAGAAGATCTGAAAATACACCAGAGTGTAGAACCAGGAAAACTACTAACTGGATAGTTTAATAACTTTGGATGAAAGTTATTATTACCATATCAAAGAATGGAATACATGCACACTGATTACATTTGTGCTTGGTGTCTAGAAGTGAACTCTTTGACAGAGTCAAAAATATCCTTAATTTTAGACCTGCGTAACTGAATATAGAAGGAATGCTGAGTACCTGAGTGGCTGAGATGGGGTAAAGCAGCTCAACTTGCAAACTCTTCGAACCTGCATGTGTGGCATTCCACTGGAAGACCCCAATTTTATTAGAAACTTCAACGTGCATTCCTATTCTGCCATTATTGTAATGACTAGTCAAGATCTGTTCATCTTGCTTCTCACTACAAAGGCTCTACATCTCATTATGAAATGTTTCTTTTTTTTTGCCCCTCCAACTTTCTTCCCACAATCCTCTCAGTATAGCAGAACTTTGTTTTTAAATTTGAAATTGTGATAACTCCAGATTGAGCTTTCCATTACAATAAAAAAACTGCAGAGAAGAAAAGACCATCAGTCAACATGCCAACCTCCAGTGGAAACCTTTCATATTGGGACAAGCTTGCCTATTAAATCAAAATAATGATATTTCTATATTCTACACTTACCTTTGGGCTATATGTTGTGTCTTAAAAAAATCTACCTACCACAGATACCACGTGATCAAAGCTTGCTGAAACCAAATGAAGCAAAGAACTTTACCACAGTAATTCAAGAGCAAGACATTTCAAACTAACAGCACTTACTCTTTACACTAAAAAAGTATACCTAACCTACACTAAATCAGAATTTAGCTGTTTTTCATTCTCAGAGGAGGAATACTTTCCACATAAATGTATGTATTTTATTAGTTATGAAGTGAGAAAATTGAATATATTTTCTTTAGTCTACAGTTCAAATGCTCTGCATTTTTTTATTTTCCAAGATTAGATGGAAATTCTGTTTGTTTTGTGGGAGATTCTCAGCATATGACTAGATTCAGAATTCAAAACTAATAAATAAAGATTAAAAAAGATTTAAAGGAAATTATTTTATCACCTGCAGGCTCCCAGCAGCAGTTGCCTATAAGGAACTCAGCTGAAAATCTGGCCAAATGTTATGGACATCAACACGATTTCAGAAATACAACACACTGGAGTACATTAAGAAACATTTAGTGATCTAAAATGACTAGTTCTTTATTTGCCACATTACTTTGGCAGGTAAATGATCACATGACAGGTAACATATCGTTTACCCACTACAGCGTTGTGGCAAAGGCAGGCTACATAGCTGGAACAGCTCAGAATGATCTGCATACCAGCTGGAGCTAGGCAGGATGATAGCAATCACTGAAAATATTGCACACATGGTTTCACCAGGATACTCTAATGAAAGCAAACTTTATCACACAGAAACAGCTGATAGCTATTCTCTCATTTATTAGGAAAGTCCAGGTCTTAATAAATTTTCTAAAGAAAACTGGGCAGAACATATCAATGTGGTAGCTAACAAAAAAAGTATTGCATTATAAATACAATATCTGAAGGAATGTGATAATCTGGAATTTTATTTTAAGGATGCTGATGCAGCCCTCTCAATAAGGCTATTTTATAGTTGTCACTAAGTTGTAAAGTTATCTGCCAAGAAATGCCTTTATATTTAGAGAAAAAATTATAAAAAAATGTGCACACAAGATTTATTCCACGTGTGGGCCAGTAATGTTTCTACACTGGAGACTGCTAAGTATTCTAGGCTCCAACAGCAGACAGATCACCTTTGTATCAACTCTAACCTCAAGTTACCTTGAGACTAAAATGCATTTTGTATTGTCTACTCACGTTGGGTTCATTATAAGTCGACGGAAGAAGTAGGTCCAGGTGATATAATCCATCGCATCCTGCTTAGATGTTATAGTACCAGCAGCAATTTCGGCATTCAAGTGGTCAGCCAGCACTTCTAACAAGCTGAAGAACAGGAAACAAGAAAACTTAGCTGACTTTACAATCACAAAGACAGGTAATATATTTTGTCACATTGCCCATTAAAAGGTTTATTACTTTTAATCTGAAAATACTATATATTTATCTTCTGATAAAAGAGAAGAGGGGAAGAAGGGGGAATGTAATTGCAAGGTCAGTCATCTTTTTTACATGATAGTGGATTGAAGGTTGAATTATTTTTTGATTGGACCAAGAACGCACAAATTTAAGTAATTCATGAAATGTATTCAGATGGAGCTACTCAATGGTAACTTCTGAATATTGTATGTTGACCATATGATCATGCTGGTTAAATCCAATAGAGAATCATCTGGAAAGACAAACAGGAAATGAAACAGTGGCAATAGCTTAACTAATACTCGACAAATACTTGAGGGCTATTAAAATTACATCAAAACTGCTTCCCCCCAGATTTTGCCTTATCTTCATCCAATGCAAAAAAAAAAAAAAAAAAAGAAAAAAAAAAAGAAAAAAAAAAAAAGAAAATAAGAGAAGCTACTTTTACCCAGAAAGATCTAAAACTCAAAAACACAGAAGAACAAAAGCAGTTAAAATGATTCTTAAAAAATAAAATACCGTGTCATTAAATGGAACAAAGACCTCCATTAGGGTATCTAATGAGATCATGCCTGGCTAGAGTTCAATCAGAGAACAGCAAATATCCCTAAGGTTCAATCTAATTTTTCTCATATTCTAATCCTTTTTCTTTTTCCAATGTTCTTTCCCTGTTGCTAAAAGTAAAGAATAATTTGGCTTGAGTAGCTGTTTTCCTGCTCTCCACTGCTGACTGCATGCTTCTAAAGGTCAGAACTACAGACGTTCTACACAGATTGTCCAACAGAAACTGGACAGATGATCCAATACCTATTTCACAATAATCCGTACTTTTTCTTTTGTTTCTAATGTACTGTGTTTAAGGCCCACTATCAGGGAGAGCACAAGGGCTGTTATATGAATTGAGCACTCAAGTCTTACAACTAATACACAGAAAATGGCCTTCAGAAAAAGTGACCAAGACAAATCTAATAGGTTCACAACCTACACAGTACTTAACGAGATCAATATTAATATGTGAGTCTTCATCTGGAAATTTATCAAATATTCTTTCTTTATAGCAGAAGATGGAATATATAAAGCTACAAAGTAAATATATACACACAAAATGAGCTACTAGAAATAGAGAATATTTAAAGTCTTCCAAACAGAAAAAGTGTGATTGCTACTGTTATATTGAAGATATGATTTCTTTATTTAGAAACACTGCTTACCAATGAATAGAGAGATATCTTAGTTTATGCTAGTGTCATGCACCCTGAATCTATCATTAATATTTTAATAACTCCACTCCTTTGACTTAGTTGCTACAATTTTGAAGTTCAACTCCTAGCTTTTGCACTAAGTGAAATTTCTATGTTAAAAAAGTGTGGTTTCCTAAGGAAATGAAACGTATGTCTCCACAGCTTTCATTTGTAGAAATTATGTCTGTCAATCTTCAAGTACACCAGCCCATTTCAGCTATGTTTCATAGGTGGATTGCACTCTCGAGCTCCTACAAATTTCCTCAGCAGACAGAGGTCCCATTATCCCTTATGTTAAGGCATGAAGTTTCCTTAGGAGAACAATACTGTGAATTCTTTGTCACTGAAAGCTTTCAGTAATGTTCATGCTTTATCAGATGTCTGAGAAATCCTCCATGAAACATGCATCTATAGGAGACTGATCTATCTATCTGGGCTTCCTGCTGAACAACTTGGTATATTAAAAACAAGTTCAGACAGGCTACAAAAAAGTGGTGTTTCTCCATTTCTGACAAAAATGTTGCTATTTTGAAGGGAAAGATATCTGGATGCTAAAAGTATATTAGTAAGAGTTTACACCATGTAGATTTCTTGTTGAACTTGTGAAATTTTGAAGAATATGGTATCTATAATGATAAAAGTACTCTAGGTAAGAAGTGCTAGAAACTCACTTATTTTATTCGTATTAAGAATTTGTCACAGAATTTCAAAGAAGCTGCTGAGGATCAGGTATAGTTGTCCTAAACACTGCCCTTGAAGAACGGCTTGTGCTCTCATTCACATCTGAGACAACAACCAGAACCAGAGAGGCATTTATAGTATTATCTGGGAATGAACGGAAGAGCTCAGCAATGCTGCAAAACTCATGGAAGAAAGGATTTTTCTGCATAAAGATGGGTAATATTTTTTTGAAAATTATCCTTCTCTTGACCCCAATATTTAGGAATTTTCCAGTACAGGAATTTTGTTTGCCTTTCCTCTATCCCAAATTTGTAGTATTGTTTATAGTTTGATCAGTTTTTCTGATTGCTTTATCTTTACCTTGATTCCACTGGGAAAGGTTCATAAAGGAATTTTTTATAGAAGTCTTTCTTAATGTCATGAACTAGAATTACAGCTTTTCCTTGGTCATCAAACTGTGGTCTGCCAGCACGTCCCATCATCTGAAGCACATCTGCCAAAGAGACAATAATGTATAATCCAAATGTATTTGTTTGGATGTACAAATAAATTAATTTATGTCTGTATATTACGTAATACAGGATTTTTTTTTTTTTTTCCATCTCAAATTTATGATGAACTTCTTTCTGGTGGAAACTTACCTTCTTCCATACTTAAAGACCACCCACTGCAACAGAATCCAAGCTTAAGTCTAATACAAATTTCCTCTACTCTCCTTTCATTCCACATCTCTCATTTGATCATATGCAATTAAAGATGATGAGTAAGAGAACTCATGAAGGCTACAATGACAACTGTCTATTATTTTCCAGTTTTCAAATATTTGACTTCACACTTACAGGATTTCCTTCTATAAGCTTTTCTGGTAGATATGATTTCCCAGGTTTTGAGTATTTTAGAGATAAAACGGTAAAGGCAATTTCTAATTCCTGAATGCTATGTTATTTACCACTCAGATTTCAGGGCAAATTATATTATTTATTAGCATGGGAGTAGAGACAGTTTCATATCCTATGCTGTCTCTATATCAGATCACAATATACAAATTTAAAAGCTGGTAGAGTTAAAGCTTACCTCTACTATTCTGCCTACACACCATTACTTGCACATACTAGTTAATTACTTCTATAAATATTAAAAATACTAGTTTATGCATTATTAGTTTATGCTCAACTTGCTATCTGGCCACCAAGTATGTTTTTGTCTTCCCTTCATCTGAGAAGTGCATCTGCACAGCCTGTTTTGTGTCTTGTTCAACTGAGCTCCAATTCCTTTCTGGTACCTCCAAGTGCTATTTAACTGGCAAGAAACAACGGAAAGCAATTCATAAGAAAGTTTTACGTCTTTATTTTGAAACTTTTTATGCTTTGTTTATTCCTTAGGAGCTCCATCATACCTGACCAACATGTTGCTTGCAGTACCTGGCATTTTGAAAAGAGTTTTCTTTGAGTTCAGAATCAATATGCTTTTGGCCCAAAGCTCAGCTGGGGCAGGAAAATCCAGAGAGCAGAGAATGGAATACAGCAATGGACCATTATAGGAGAAACACACAGCCCAATGGTGAGTTTTTAGTAACCTACTGACAACCTATATAGACAGCAATGTTTTTTTATCAGTTTATCCCTTTTGTTGGTTTAGGAGTGACATCAAAATGTAAAAATGAAACTATTTAAATCTGCTGCTTCTGAATAGGTATGTGTACAGGAAGGTGATGAAACAACTTCTTGCTGTTCTAGTGTGGTAAATTAAATTGTGCATAATACCATATAGGAAATGGATTTACCAAAAAGCATCAGGAAATTATTTTTGCCAACATCCACCATGTAATTATCCAAACCCAATATTTTCTTTACTGACTATATGTTCCTTGGCTGCTTTTAATCACTGGACTAAACTCCTGAAATCCAACTGGCTGACTAAATAAATGTCTAGTAAATGAGAAAAAGTCCTCCCCAAAACCTCTGACTTCACTCAAAGAAGCATTCTTGCTTATTTTGAAATCACTGAACACTCCACAGTGATTCATTCTACCCTCAGCTGCTTCCTTGGGGCCAAACGCCTTCCTGATACAGAAAGGTAACTTCAGTAGTGAAAACCAAGTAATGGCATGATGGAACAGTGAAGGCATAGCTTGAGGGCAGCATTAAAGACAGTATTGTGAAATTTTTGGAAGTATTTCAGAAAGAAATTAATTACATTTTCATTTTATAGCTGCTGCTACCTATCCACAAAAGTTCCAGATGCATAAATATTCTCTAGAAAGTTAAAAATAAAAATGCTTTAGGCAAACCACACCACATGTTTCTTCATAAAGTAAGGAATCTGCATTTTCTGTTGCAGTGCAGACAACAAAATCTGAATTCTTCCATCACAGATGGTGGTATTCCATCCACACCTCCCCCCCATCCCAAGTATTACTGAAAATGCAGGAATTGAACAAGCCTCAGTACTGAAATTACCTGAATTAAAAAAGCAATAAATAGTGAAAGTATCAGCGTTCCCTAATTTAAAATTTCAGTTGATTTCTTTCCTCGCCACTTTTCCTCATTCAGTAATAAAGTCGGTCGTCACTGTTCTTCCCGTCGGCACGAGAAGACGGGACTTTGCTGCCGAGACTGCTTTTACTAAGGCTACATCAGCCAAAGTCTGTCAAAAAATACAAGTGTGCATGGCTAAGCTCCCAGGTCATACCAGAATCTTTGAAAAAGAGAGCTGGTCTGGAAATTGATCCCAAGTTTCCTGCAGAGCACTAACCACTAGATTAAGCTCTATGATGGGTTACTTGAAGAAGTAACCTCTGTAGTATTTTCAGTTTGAGCTTTTTTTCATTACTAAACTCCTCTTCCTTACAAGACAGTGCATGGCTGAAAAGACAGTGCACAGCTAAAAGGATGCAAGCTCTCTAATGACCTTACAAATAACATTTAGATTGCCCTTAGGTGTACATATTGCTAGCATAGTATAGAATTATTTAATAATAAACTTTCTCTTGTGAAAAGAGAAAGGGAAAACAGAACAGAAAACCTGGAATAAATTTAGCTTGTCCTCATTCTTCAAGCTTTGTACCATACAGACAAATAGTCTCCCTGTCTGAACTCTGAAAGAAGTTCTTGCATGGTTAACTTTCTTAAGCTTGTTGAAAACACTGCAGAACATGCAATTTATGAAAACTGGAGTTTATCAAAGCCAGAAAGCACTAAAAGTCTGTATCAAGCCAGAAATTCAGATATTTTATTTAGCTGCTTATTTCTGAAGTATTCCTTACATCACCGAAGATACCAGACTAATTAAGGTTTTTCATTTACTGTCAAGTGACTATGTATACACTTAATTTTCTCCTACATGTGTGATTCAACTGTTATCTTTCAAGCCATGGCTAAGTTTACTGTTGGAAATTTGTTTCTATTTAGAAAATGTTTAAAAAATAATAAAAAAATTGCATACATGAAAACTTCCTTTTAAACAATTAACTAGGTATCATAGTTGTCCCTTTAATTGTTTAACATCTATTTTGGATGACAGACATTAAAGGAATTTAGCATGAAAAAGGATTTGCAAAACAGAAACGTTTTCATTATTATATAAAATCTTTAGACTTCTCTTACAACTTGCATTAAACAAAGAAATCCTTCAATCTTTCCTAGTCTCTACCCAAATTAGCCATTTTCAGTGATCAGATACTAAATAATTCAGACCATTTGCACATGATTAAAATACATTTCAACATATGAACATTTTCATAATTTATGTGAGTACCTGTAATGGGATAATCCACGTAACGCCTTGTTTTTCCATCATAGTATTCTGTTCCTTTAACAATTACTAAATGAGCTGGAAAATTTACACCCCAAGCTAATGTGCTTGTGGCAATAAGAACCTAAGACAGAAAGAAAGATTAATGAGGTATATGTAACAAAAAGCCAACTTTTAAAATTCCATGTAAAACTCATTACAGCAGGATTCAAAAAGAACACATGTACCTGGATTTTGCAGTTCACAAACAATTCTTCCACAGTTTTTCTGTCCCTTTCATGCAGACCTGCGTGGTGCATGCCTATTCCAAAAGCAAGTGTCAGCTTCAGATTGGAATCTCTAACTGTCACTATAATGTCATTCATCTGTAATAGAAAGAATAACTGCATGTTTTAAAATAGATTACTCAGAAATTTTAAACTTTTAGGACTGTCATTTTTTTTCCTTTTTTCTTTATTTTTGGAGCAGGATAATTTGCTCAATGCTGTTTATACAAACAGGAAAACAGAGCCTTCTTCAGTCTCTGAAAAGTCTGGTTTTAGTCTAAAAAATAAGATACTATATTAATGATAAGGTGGGGGGGGAATAGGAAATGCATCTGACTTTATTGACATGCTAAGTAACACAGACAAGGAAATGAAAATGCCGAAAATATCTTGACAGGTCTGGCAAATGCTGTGCATTCTGTTTTGTGTTTGTTTAATGCAATCCCTAGTATCAAAGGGGCTAGAGCTGGTATAAAAACATAGCAAACCCCTGCAACCAGTAACATAATAACAGTCATGAAAAATAAATTTGTCTCTCTCTAATGTCTTTGAAAAGACAGACATATTCTTCAGTTTGATAATTTTGCAATTATTATTCATCAAGAAAGCTTCCTATTCACATGCTGAAATGTAAATGAATTTCAATTTTTTTTTTAGAGTGTGAGTTTGTAATTTATAGACTCAAACCCTGTCGTGACACCCAACATCTATTAAGTGTGCTCATTTAAAACTTTTAGAAGTCCAGACAAAAAGATGTTTTTATTATTATTAATAATTTTTTCAAATTTCGTATCAATGACTACTTGGAATCATTTTAAGTACTATCTTTCTTGCAAATATTTTCAAGTAGTAAACTTGATAATAAATTTATTTATTTCTGTAGATGACCTCTATGTAAAGCCTCTCAATAATGACAAACAAAACAGTCTTGTTTAGTGATTTTAGCTCTCAGTATTCCTTTAACTGTTTTATTTCTAAAGCTGTTTATCATTTTATGTGATTTTAATATAATTATAGCCAGGAACTTTAAAATTTATGTTCTTATTAGTGGTTTCCTGGTGCCACCAGCAGTGGCATGATGATATTGCATACTTATGGGCAGCATCATTCATGGTTAAGATAGGAGGTATAGACAAGGTTAGAGAAAAAATAGTAGTGCAAAACAAATTAGTCAGGGTAACTGAAGAATTTGGACACAGTGTTCAGTCTCACCTCGGACTGAGTATCACAAAGTAACGAGATAGGATACCTGCATGACTAGAGTGATATCTTTATTTCTGCTTTGGACTCTGAGGAGTTGCACTTCTGATGTTTAAAATTTCAACCTCTCTAAATATTTCCTTAATATAACTCTCAGACATGAATAAAACTCTCAAATATGAATAAAATTATTCACATATGTAAACCCAAGTAACACATTACTACTAGTATAAAAAGAATCCTTAAGAGGTACAAAAAACGTAGAGAATATAATAGTCCATATTGAAGATTTCAAAACAGACAAACAAAACAACAAACAATATAGATTTTTTAAATCAATCAATTTTGTTAGGAAGAACAAATTACAAAGCATTTTAGAAGCCTATTTGTTGAAGTAGTATTGACTGACAGAACCACAACTGATGGAAGTAACAGAGAACCCAACTGAAAAAAAAAAAAAATCAACTTTTGACAGATCAATCAATTTGATCTGTCAGTGGAAGCTCCTAAACTTTTATTTCCCCTTACAATGCAGTTGCCTGGATGTTCTTGAGAGTTTCCTATACTTTGTTGTATAAACTGATCTGGCATATATAAAAGAAGAGGATGCTTTTAGAAGGAAGGAGTGAAAGGAACTATAAAACACTGAAAAGAATGGGAGCTGAAAGAAAAAAAAACTCAACAATTAATTGAGAAGTAAAGAGGGGATAAATCCATTTAGGAAAGAGAAGCAAGAAGGGTAGATAAGTCGAAGAGAGTAAAGAGCTGAATGAAAGGAGGATATGTTAAGGATAAAGTTTATCTATCTAGATACAATCAGCAAACCTTTGATTTCTCTAGTCAACATGTAGACATGTGACTGCAGTGTGGACAACATGAATTATGACCCATCTTAAAGACTTTTGCTTCTAAGACTAAAAATTAGCTGGATAAAATGAGAACACGTATACTGTTTTCTCTACAATTATGACCATCAACATGGAATACTAGAAATATTATTGAACCTATTAGTGCTTTCTGTGCTATGGATTTATGAAGTGGTACTTCATACCAGTATTGCATAGGCTCCTTATACCTTATACCTACATAGACACTTTGAGAAATATATATATATATATATATATATTTGACAGGAAATTAAGATGATGCAACAGAAAAAAAAAACAAACCAAAAAACAACCGACCAACCAAAACCCGCCCCCCCCCCCAAACCAAAAACTGGTCAATATCTGAAAAATGAACAAAACAAATAAAAAAGAAGGTATATATATTTTACTCAATTTCTGCAATCAAAAATTGATAAAAGATTGCTGAATTAATTTTTCTCCTCCCTACCAAGAATCAGCACCTTATGGTAGTTATGTCTTTAATGTAATGGAACAAGCCAGTTCCAATGACATTTATTCCATTATTCATGTCAGCAGAATGTGATATTGGGAAAATAATGAATCTAAACTCCCTTCTCCTCTAGAACAGTACAGGGATCAAATTAGCTGATTTGGATTAGTCTATACTGATTAGACTGCTCCTTCAGCACACGCAGTTTTACAGTGTGAGTTATTTTCAGTAGAGAACCTGAGCTAAACCTTTTTGCCGTATAGTTGCCAGCATAAAACATCCTAAATTCACACTGCTGGGAATTTATTCAAAGATGTTCTTCTTGCTTTTACAATCAGTGGTGGTTATTTTTTTCCCCTCTGACTTGTATTACAGCGGTGGCCTGTGGTGCTGTTAGTCATACCTGCAAAGCAGTGTAATTTACCACAGGAAAACTAAAGAACCCTTAGCAGGAGAGCTGGCGCATGTACTACTATCCTGTCATTTTAGCAGCAGGGAATCCTAGTCATTTTTAGCTGACCCCTTACTTTCACATAAATCACTGTAATAAACATAACTGTTTTACCCATAGGCACAATCCAAGGCTTAAAATTCTCATGACAATTTATTTAAAAATAACTCTCTTCTGTCAGTGTAGTGTAAGAATATTATAACTTTCTATTAAGAAATAATGGCACAATTAATAGGTTCAATAACCAGAAACAGATACAGCACTATAAAACAAATCTAACATTTCTGATTGTTATAACTTAATTAATATTTATCTTTCTGAAAGCAACTGTAATGTTGTTTTACTCGTAGAAGGGTAAAGACAATATATATTAAGAACAGAAAAAAAAGTATATTAAAAAAACGTACAGTAATATGCACAGTACTGATATAACCGCCCCCCCCCCCCGGTACAACACCAATGCAGGGAACTTAATGTAATGAGGGATTTTTCCCTGGACTCCAAGAAAGGCAGGATTGGGTCCATGCTGAAAGGTTTTGTTATCCTTCATAGATTTTTTTGATAAACAAACAAAAATATCTCCTGTACTTTTCCTAACATTAGGTTGATAAGGAATTTGCCTTTTAATAAAAAAACCTTTGAAAACCAATTTGAGATTCTAGTAGTATTGCAAAATATTTATTCTAAAAAGTAAACTTTATTTCTATATTTTCTATTCTAATTTCTGAACAAGCTAGATTTTTCTCAAAGGACTAAGTAGTCATTTTCTTTGTTCCTGCACATATGTAAACTGTTGAACCATTTACTTTAAGCTAATAGAACTTTTTTTTATATTTCAAATTTATTATACTTAAAAAGCTTTTGTAGAAAGATAGGATTCCATTTAAACAGATACATTACCCTGTGCCTGAAATACATTCCAGTCAGAGTATAATTCAGCAAGTTGATGACAATGCTGGCTCCAAAAGAAAGGAGGAGACCAGATTGGACAAGAATGAGCTAACAGATTGTGCAGCCCAATTCTGTCCCTTTGAGTGTGATATATTGTTTCAAGATGCCAAAAACCCATACTTTCTCAAAGCATATCTGTTGTGCTGGTTTTCCCATTTTCACAGAATCCTCATTATTAGTACTCTCTACTCTTTTCAAAGCACGTCAGACTCAGACCATATGCCACTGAATAATGCTTATCAATTGTCTAAAATGCCCAATAGAAGAAAGATGTGCCAAACAAAGGAATCTTGAAAGTTATGAAGTCTTTTACAAAAATAATTACATATTTCACATCTGCTACAGATGTTAAGTGAAATAAAAACATCTCCTTGTTACTAAATGTTAATTTTTATGACACACTTTTGTGTCATAAAACCAACATCTTGTAGAAGGAAGTTGAACTTCTATAATGAGTGAAACATTAAGAAATCATTCTTGGGCATCCCCCTGATCTTTAAATGCAGAAAAAATGATCATCTTAGAAAATTATTTTTGATGAAGATCTGGGTTATACTTCAGAACTCTCCCACACAGAATAAGATGCCTAAACTAACTGAAATAAGATTATTCAAGAAATAAAAGTTTTCAAATAAAATGGCTAAATAAAAAATTAAAAAGTTGCAATATATTACTGAAACATATATTAATAATACATAATAATACATTAAAACATAGCAACATATTTAAAACATTTAACACTAAATGTCTCATCTAAATGACAGCAATTTACCTATTCATGACACAGAGCAGATTCTTCTGTTCCTGTTTTATAGCACAACATTACCTCAGAACATTAACATGGAGATAATAGGTTATTTGATTTAAAGGTCAGAGAATAAAAAGTTATCTTTTTTCTTTCCAACAATTCTTGGGATTTTTTTTGTTGGTTTTGGGTTTGTTTGTATTAGCAATGCAAGCCAGAACTCTTGGTAAAATTTAGTTTACTTTCATGCCTATGTCTATGTATATTTCCACATAGTGCACAAATACATACAAATCCATAATTGGTGCACACATGTTTATACACTGACATGTCTGAATTAGCAAAATCAGTATGGATCTGATTCATTCTTCTGGAGTCAACAAATGCCCTTCATTTAAGGGCCTTTGAATTCAGCGGAAGATAACTATTGCCTGATATGGATGCTATTGAATATTACTGTAGGTATGCTTGCGCTAAAGGATATCTAGAGGTTTCATAAAGAACAGTCTTAACAAGATGCAGATGGCAAAATGATGCACCAAGCAGAATGCAGAAATCATTGTGGTTAAAGTTAAAACTATGTACATTGGTACACTTATTCTCCCTCCTTGTACTGTAAATATAAAAGAAAATAAAATTCAAGTATCTGGACAGGGAATAAATTTTAAAAAACCCTCAACAAATAAATAAGAAAACACCCAGCTTGTCTGCTGGTGAGAACTGCATTCTAACTTCAAACAATAAACCATAAATACTACTTTGTACTTTTGTTTTAGGTTAAAAACAAAAAGCTGTAAAAACATTAGAGAAAAATAAATAAACTGAAAACTTGATTCTAATAAATTATGTTGTAAAAAGATTGCAACATTTTCCCCCACCACAGATGTAGATGCAATTTCTGCCAGAGAAGGACTTGTTCCACTTTAGTCAGCTCCTAATATAGAACAGTATAACCGATCTTACCCAAGCTTACCATCACAAACTGGTAGCACTGTTTCCAAAAGGATAATCTGAGCTATCATCCCTTTTAACAAGATAAGTTATGGGTCACAAGCTTGAACACAACAGCCCTGGCTGACAACTCCAAATCAGAATTTTACTAAAAAGCAGGATAAGCATAAGGTTTTCTTTTTCCGTGGGTATGTTGGCATCAATGAACAAGAAAAAGAAATGAAGAACTACTCCGTTTACAGGTGCAGTCTTCTCTTTGAGATGCACTGCCCATTCACATTTCTGTCATGATGCAGCTGTGCCTCATAAGTATAACCAGGACAACCTTTACAGAGTGATGTCTAATGAAGAGTCCTTGCTACTACTGCAGATGGCAAGGAAAGCAGTTTCTGCTGCTGCTTCTTCCCTCTTTGGTGAAAAATAAACTTTGCATTGGGGATGCATATTGTAAGAGGGATAGAGGGCTCATTTTGGAATATGTATGGACAATGAACCTTACAGAAAAATGAAAAACCTCACATCTCTAAGGCTCTAAAATAGGTAACTACTCTTTCTTCTTCAACAGACTGTCCACTCATACTCCAGGCAAAATGTGGCAGTCTTGTTTAAATCCTGAAGAATGTCTGCATGTGCAATTGGAGAATGTAGGAAGGAACTTTGAAGTAGCATCTACAAATCTTGGTAAGTAGGGTATTTCAACATCATTGGAAGCTTCCTTGGTCAGATTAAGGTATATATAATATACGAGGTATTTGAGTGGGCATTTCTACACAAAAAGCACGCACATCACCTGAAACTTAGTTGGATAGAACATATTACACAAATCTAAGTACTGCAGTGCAGCAAGAGGTCCAGTAGAACTGGAAAACTGATCAGTACTAGAAAAAGCAATTTTCATCAAGTACTGTTCAGTCTTATGAAGACTGACTGCTGTCTCAACCTCCTGAATATCTTTCAACTTCCTGAATACTGTAATGGGTATGACCCAGCAACTGCACACCAGACATCAAATTCAAGGAAAGCATTCAGAAAGAATCATCCCTAAATGCAGCGATATAATCCCTAGTACGGTCCCCGTTAGCAACCACACACACACTCAGTTGCATTGCAAGAAGAAAAACGAGAACTTTTATTAAGTTTGATAACACATATTTATACCCCTAAGCTCTAACAATGATTATTCCGTACTTTATCAAGGAATTTATATATTTTCTACAATATCCTAGATTACTAAGCAAAAATACAGAGGGTCTTATTCACTATTATGAAACACCTGCTGTGCAAGCCATAACTTGTTACTTCTGTGATTTTTCCCAAGGCTTCCTTCCCATGAGAAGGACAATGCTGCTTGTTTCA
>JAWWEE010000105.1:74819132-74894440 GCA_035221455.1 Xenops minutus | reverse complement strand
CCTTCCCATGAGAAGGACAATGCTGCTTGTTTCAGGAGCAGCTTTGCTTGCCTCAGCCATAGGGCCTTTTGCAGGGGGATCCATGTTTTGAACCCCAACATCTTCCCCTTTCTTTTCTACAAATAAAAGTGTATTAATTGACTTTGCTATTAAGCGTTGTACACATTGCAACAAGCAAGGAATGCAAATTAAAATACAAAGGAAAATGCCAAGAACAGTTAGCATAGTTTTACAAAATGATCGAAGCCACCCTCCGATGCCCCATCCATTGAGCAGGGAGTCTAGCCATTCCCATTCATTGTTACAGTGATCTTCTGTACATTGTTTTTCAAAGCTTTGATGGTTTGGTGGATTGACTGCAAGTGATCTGAAAGACTCATGCAGCACATTCCTTCAAATTCATCACATCCGTGGCCTTGTGCTAATAAGAAAAAGTCAATTGCTGCTCTATTTTGCAAAACAGTGTGCTTTACTGAATTGACATCTAATAAAAGCTCACTAAGTGCCTTGCTAGTTAAATTGGTTTGCTTAGTGTCTTAGTTCAAGGGAAGAACTAAGATATCTATGTTGGCCAAGAAATAATCCCTCTCCTTCAATTTTGGAAAAAAGAACTTTAATTAGAAAAAGAAATATATATGAAAGGATAACAGTTCATAACCACAATACACACACACACACATATATATATATCAAGAAAAGAACCAAACAACAACAGTTTGTAATAAACCCCTCCACCCCCAAACGACAAGGCAAACAGTTCAAAGGTCTTTTTGGCTACCCTCAGAAGGGGAAAATGCAATTGTATCTACGGACAGCAGGTGGCACTGTTGCAACTCCACCACTGGCCGCTCTCTTTCAGGGGTTGCAGTTATATTTACAGACAGCAGGTGGTGATGTCGCACCTGGCTGGCTGGCCTCAGGGGAATGGCAGGAGCAGATGTCAGGTCAGCTCCCATAGAGTAGGTGACAAAAGCAGCAGAAATCCAACCTTTGCAGTGTAGAAAACAGATGTGTTTCTTTTCCTCAAAAGCACTTTGGGGTGTCCACGGGTGATTGGCCAAAGCCAGAGAGCAAAGACACAATCCTGGTCCCGAGGCGATGCTGGACCTGGTGTGTGGGTCCTGTCTTCTGTCCTCCACCGAGCCAGTGAACTGCTGACCTTGTGCAGAAAGCTCAGGAACCCCGAACCCTTCCCCCTGCATGGATCCTGTCTTCCCTCCCTCTCCCAGCCTGGGGAGAGATCAGAACAAAGACTGGTTAAAGCAGTTAGCATCGGGATAAGCATTTCCTTTGTGCCTTTTGACAACGATCTCTAGCAACACTAAGGCGTTGTCTCCAAGCTGTTTCTTTGGAAGGAACTCCAACTGAGGTTTTGAAACTAAAACACTTAGCTAACCAACACCCTAAATTATTAATTTGCTTTAAGGCTTGAGCAGATGCAACACGTGGGATGAATATGGATGCCATGGCATTGCCAGCATGACTCCACAAATTTACTTTATCATTGCAGTCTGATTGAAAAAAGTGAATTGATTTTTTGGCATGTGACTGGTGATGCTGATACACTGAAGTGATGAGAGACATGTTGGGAGCTAAAAAGGTTAAACGTCCAGTTGTACATGGACCTCCTACTGCAAGGGCAGGAATTCCGAGCCAGGCTCGATCACCACAAATTAAGAAAATTCCTTGTGGTAGACTACATGGGCTGTTTGAGTTGGGTGTTGTTATTATTTCAACACTGGTATCGTTACACCAATTAGAGATATTACGAAAAATAGGTTGGGAAGGAGTAACATTTTGGCCTTTAATCCACATAGGTGCACCAGGTGTTTGATTTACACAGGTGGGGCAGTGAAAGCAAAAACAAAAGTCAGCTTTTACAGAACCATATAGATCTAACTCTTGTGGTTCTAAAGCACTATATTTCAGAGCAGAGACTACATGGGCTAGACTTGTTCTGTTGAGAGACCAGGTGAATGTCTTTCTTTTCCCACCTAGAATTGAGAACTTAGGCAATTTTTCAAATAAGAGGTCAAAATTTACTTGTGGCCGTAATTGTACAAAATTTTGGGCATCAGTTGGTAACCCTATTAGACAGGTTCAAAAAGGATCTGTTGGTGTTGCAGTGAACAGGCATATGGTGTCTTGTCCTGTAATGTTAGCCAGAGTGACCCAGACATTTTGATTTGGTAGTGGGATAGCTTGAATTTTTCTTAGCTCACCAAGGCTTAAGATTAGGCATAAAATTACAAGGCACAGTGTATCATGCATCTTATGCATTCTTAATTGAATTTGTGATAGCATTGATGTATTGTCTACAATTTACTTTGAATTCCTTCCATATTTCAGGGACCGAGTACTTGCATTTACTCATCAGTCAAATAACTTGTGTTTTAACTACATTCAAGCAATACTTAAATTTTGTGATTATAAATGCAATATTCTAAACAAGGTATACTGTAATTATTTATAGGATTGTTATTGAAATATCTAAATACTACTAATCTATTGGTAATAAAACAAATGATAAAATAATATAGTCTAATTTTCACTGCAAAAGATGAAACTGGTTCTTCGAAAATGCTGTAGGTGTGCTTATAAAATCCTAGTCCATCGACTTCCAGGGATAGGTTAAACCAGTTATTCTTCAAAGAGAAGAGCAACTGCCTCCAGCATAGCATCCTCCTTGTCCTCGCTTTCTGATACGTGTAGAGGTTTTCAGTAAGGACAAACGCCCCGAGCAGGCAGCCACTGTGGTCCTTTATCTGTGGAAACACAAGCATATCCTCTTCCCCATGTGATTAGATGGAAGGGTCCATTCCACTTACCAGATTCTAGATCTCGGATCATAACCTGAACCTTGTCTGCTGCACTAATAGGAATGGTGTCAGAGCATAAGCTTGAAAAATGTCGGCTTATTGCTGATTCTGAACTATTAGTGACATTTAAAAATTTAGTACATAAAGGGCTTTGTTAAGGCATTCTTGTGGGATGAGATGACCTGCTCCCCCCTTTTGTTTAAGTAGCAAAGCTTTAATGACCTGATGCGTTCTTTCTATTATTGCTTGCCCTGTAGGGGAATGAGGAATGCCAGTGAGGTGTTGAATCCCCCAATCCTGAAAGAAAAGAAGAGTTTGTTTAGCCACATAAGCAGGACCATTATCTATTTTGATTTTTTGAGGTACTCCTAAATAAGCAAAAGCAGCTAAAAAGTGTCTACAAACATCATGTAATTTTTCACCTGTATGACAGGAAGCAAAAATTGCCCCTGAAAAAGTGTCTTTGCTGACATGAACCTATTTTAGCCTACCAAAATCTGGAACGTGTAACATCAGTTTGCCAAAGCTCCAGGGCATGAAGTCCTTGGGGGTTAACTCCTTGTAGTCCTATTGGTCCAGAGACTTGCTGACAGTCAGGGCATGCTCCAATGATGTCTTTTGCTCGTGACTGAGTGAGACCAAAGGTTTTTCTTAAAGCATCAGCATGCTGGTGAAAAAAGGAATGAGATAATTGAGCTTGTGTAAAAGTATTAGGAACAACCTGAGAATAAAGAGTAAGAGCATCTGCTCTGGCATTGCCTTCTACTAAAGGGCCTGGTAGAAAAGTGTGTGATCGGATATGCATGATATAGTAGGGAGATAAACGCTGTTTCATTAACAGAGAAAGGGTAGATATCTGTTCAAATAGTAAAGGATTTCAAACGTCACGTAAAAAGGCATATTCTAAACGAGAAACTAATCCTGCAACATAGTGAGAATCTGTGACTATGTTAACTGGCTGTTGCCACCTAGAGAACACTCTGACTACTGCTGCTAATTCGACCACCTGTGGTGAACCTTCTACTGTTTTTACATCAGAATGCCAACATAAAGACTGAGGGTCTTGCCATACAATTACAGATTTTTTTCGTTTTCACTGACCCATCAGTGAAAACTGTTAGAGCATCCAGAGGTTCCCGACTGCATTTCAGGATTTCATAGAAACGCAAATCCTGGTGCAACACTTTATGTCATGGCAAATGAATGCTGATCGTTCCTGAAAATCCTGTCATTGCGACCTGAAAATGCAGAGAATGGTGATACATGAATTGTAACATTTGAAAGGTAACAGGCAAAAATATAATTTGTGGTTCTAAACCAGCCAGAGTTAGTAGTTGCTGACGACCCTTCATAATTAAAAGAGCAAAATTTTCATCAAGTGTTGCAACAGTTTTGGGCATCTGATGTGGCAAAAACAACCATTCTATTATCAGCAAAGGGTCTGACAGATCTGTGTCCCATTGAAACAACAAAACATACAGTTGTTGCTTTCCTAGAATTGCCAACTGAAAAGGCAGGTTCTGATTACAGTGAGAAGCATAACAGGTCTCTAGTTTGTGAGCCACTAGGCGTATGGAGGCTTTTGCCTCAGAAAGGGTTTGGGGAGAATTTAACTGAGTATCACCTTTCAGTAATTTAAATAAGGGAGCTAGATCTTGATTTGAAATTCCAAGCAGCAGTCTGACCCAATTAATGGTTCCTGTTAATTTTTGCAGATCTTTTAACGTTGAAACAGAGCAGGCAATTTCAAGTATTGGGGAATGAACTATTTGCTCTGTAATTCGTCATCCTAAGTATTGCCAAGGAGGTGAGGTCTGGATTTTTTCAGGAGCTATCTGTAAGCCCGTTGCTGCTAAACTGTGTGTTAAGGCTGGCATTAGGGACCGAGCTCTCTCCTCTGTCTCAGCTGCAATTAAGATATCATCCATGTAGTGGTAAATAACTGCATCAAGAAATTGTTGACGGACAGGCGAGAGAGCACGGGCGACATACCGCTGACAAATAGTCGGGCTATTTTTCATGCCTTGAGGAAGAACCACCCGGTGATACCTCTGGAGGGGTTCACTTAGATTTATAGGTGGCACAGAAAAAGCAAATTGAGGAGCATCCTGTGGATGCAGTGGAATTGCAAGAAGCAGTCTTTTAGATGGATAATTATCAAATGCCAATTATGGAGAATCATTGTTGGAGAGGGGATGACTGGTTGCAGTGGCCCCATGTCTTCAATTACTGCATTGATTTTCCTCAGGTCATGCAAAAGCCGCCACTTGCCACTTGCTTTTTTGATTACAAACACAGGTGAATTCCACAGGCTGGTAGTTGGTACAATATGACCTGCGCGCAGCTGTTCATCAACGAGATTATGTAAACGGCACAGTTTTTCATGAGGCAGGGGCCACTGCTCCACCCATACAGGTGTATCAGTGAGCCATGTAAGTTGCAGGGTGGTCTGCGCCTGAGTGGCCCCTACGAAAAAGGCACCTTAATCCTGAGACCCCATTGACTCATGCAATCCCATCCCCACAAGGTGAGAGGAGAGTCCAACACAAAAGGTTTTAGAGTAGCTGTGTGCCTGTCTGGTCTGGTGATTTGATCAAGGTTTACGCTTTGCAAAGGAACTGTGTGACCACCGATACCCATCAGAGCTCCAGTTGCTGGATGCTTGGGCCACTGATGCGGCCAGGAGCTAGCAGAAATAACAGTAACATCTGCTCCTGTGTCTAAAATGCCAGTCAGAGTTATTGAATGTCTCTCCACTGTTAAGCAGCAAGTAAGAAGTGGTCTCTCTTCAGAGACGACTTGTGTCCATAAAATCCGTGGTAAACCGGTGAAGCCAAAATTTGCCTCATTACGATACATGGTAGTTGCTGCAGGAGGCTTTACATCAAAGAAAATTAGTTGGCCTATGCGTGATTTGGCTACTATCGTGCACGGAGGTCTAGGAGTCCATGCCATGATTGGTATCTGTCCTGTGTAGTCTGAGTCAATGACCCGAGGCAGAGTCCCTGAAGCGTAGTGGAAGATCATCCCAGCAATAATGCACTTTTACCCTCCCCTAAAGGTCCAAAAACTTCAGTTGGAATCAATTTCACTGAGCTGTCGGCAAAAACTACTGTTTTAGAGGCTGCCAGGTCCACTCCGGCACTCCCTGAGGTGGCAGCCTGTAGTTTGGAGGCGCTTGTGGGGTTGGGGATGGGACCAGGACCCTTTTTGTCTTAGCGTGGTTCCAAGGCACGCTCTGTGGGAAGTTTCCCAACAATAAATTGCCATCGCGACCATATTTGGAATGGCATTGATTAGCATGATGCCGTCCCTTTCTGCATCACGGGCACAAGTTGGACTCAGGCAAATCTTTTTGGTTTTTATTTTTACAGTTCTTACAAATGTGCCCAGTCTGACCACAGCCGAAGCAAGTTAACTGCTTAGCATTCACAGCTGCAATAGTGGCAGCTTTGGCTTCATATTTGGCTGTGTATTTATGGCTAAGCAAGCCAAATTTGTTATAAGATTCAACCATTTTGACTAAGTCAGGGTTTTCTAGTGGCAGCAGCATTCTCTTACAATCCTCATTGGCATTAGCAACAGCTAATTTAAGAAGCAAAAGGTTTCACGCCTCCGGGTGTGGAATCTACCTAGCTAATGAGTCTTGTACTTTGTCAACAAAGGTCATAAACGGCTCATCAACATCTTGCTTTATCTTGGTAAAAGCGTTTTTCCGGTGTCCCAGTGCTGGGGACCTCCATCAGAGCTTGGAAAGCACAGTGTCTAATGTCGTCCAGGATGCAGCATGGAGTACCGCGCACTTTTCGCTGCGGATAGGAAAATTCACCCTGTCCCAGCATCTGATCTAGGGTAATATCATGAGCGGGATCACCCATGCATAAATTTTGATATCTTTGGTACTGTTTTTCTGCAATCCGCCTAAAGGCACTTTCCCAAAAAACCAACTGAGTCGTAGTAAGAGTCAGTTCAGCTATGGTTCAGCAGTCTGAGGGAGTCATAGTCTGACTCTTCATAACTGACTCAATCAATATACGAGCATACGGAGAATCTAAACGATGATCAGTTATTACTCGCCACAATTTTTTCACAACACTCAAGTTTAAACTTTCCCATCACCCTCGCCTGTCTCCATTTGCATCATAAACAAGTGGAACAGCAATACAGTTTGCGATTTCCATCTCCCCTGAGGCAATGGTGCCTTTCTTGATCTGCATCCACACATTATGGTAACCATGAAAGGACTCTCGGTATTTGTTTGTCCTCTTTAAACTAATGGATTCACTTTCACTTTCACTATTAGAGTCTTCCGAATCGGAGGTAAAAACAACTTTCTGTGTCATCTGCATAGGACAAACGCTACAAGCCTCTGACAACCAAGGCGAAGCTGGGTCTGTATGCATAGTTGCTCTGGGAGACGCCGCCCTTGGCTCCGACTCCATAACGGAGTCTTGGGGATCCTCAGGGATTTTCACTGTGATGTTAGATGTTTTCCTTTCTTTTACCAACAGTTCCAAAACCTCCCGCCAAGGTTTCAAAAGCTTGAATGCGACTTTATCGCCTCTAGTAGCCTTCTCCCACAACTGTACACCCACTTTGTCCCAGGTGTCTGTATTAAAGATTGTTTCTGTATTTACTTGTGGGATCTCTGGAGCAACCCAGTGCAGCACATGCTTTAGAGAGTGACTATCCAGCGTGGCATTATACTTGTCTATTAAGTTCTCCGTAAAACAGAGGATTGATTTCTCTTCCAAGGATGCATTACTACCTTTCCTTCCTTCCCCCACAGCAGCTCATCTGTCTTCCTGCAGGCTCACTGGCACCACTTTCACACCTCTTTTCGTCCTGTGAGGGCCCCACTGCTGCACACATGTCTCTTGGCAAGGCCGCAGCCTCTGGATGGTGTGTATAATTCCTCACACAGTGGGCACCATTTTCAGAGGTATAATCCCAGTACGATCCCTGTTAGCAACCACACACACTCAGTTGCATTGCAAGGACAAAAAAAAGAACGAGAATGGGAACGTTTATAAAATTTGATAACACATATTTATACCCCTAAGCTCTAACAATGGTTATTCTATTCATTATCAAGGAATTTATATATTTGCTACAATATTCTAGATTACTAAGCAAAAATATAGAGGGCCTTATTCACTATTGTGAAATACCTGCTATGCAAGCCATAACTTGTTACTTCTGTGATTTTTCCCAAGGCTTCCTTCCCATGAGAAGGACAATGCTGCTTGTTTCAGCAGCAGGTTTGCTTGCCTCAGCCATAGGGCCTTTCACAAGGGAATCTATGTTTTGAACCTCAACACCTAAAACCTAATGGAGCTGCCTATAACACATATATTTTTCAGTAGATGGATGTATAACAAAATTCCTTCTCAAATGGAATTCAGCTGCACCTGTTGGACTACTGACTCCTCTGAGGGAAAGAACATCTTTTATGATTCCTCCATGATACAGGCATGCTGTTATCTATTTTGGTGACAACAGGTGAAGGGTTGTTTCTGTATGTCACTTATATACACAAATACATATGTCAGAAGTTTCATGCAAGTTCATGCTGTTTGATATACAACTGATTGATATATCATCTGTATTTGATACTTGGAGCTGAGTGGCAGGGATGGAGGTGGCTTAGCCTGTTACCTGAGACTACTGTAAAGAGAAGCAGTCTGGAGTTTTGTGACCAGAATCATTCATAAGCAGGAAAGAAGAGCCTGGTTTGGCACTACCACTACAGAGAGAACCTCGACAGAGAAGATGAGGGAAGCTAAGATGATGGCAAACAAATATGATGATAAACAAAGGTAACAAAGACCCAGTATTGTCAGTCTCCACTCTCCTCCATTCTCTTCCCCACAAGGTATGAGTTTCTCTGAATACCATCACAGAAAAGCTGCCATGTAGGGTAACACACAAAAAAACACTTTTAATGGCTGCAAGAATCTGTGTCTACCTCAGTATCAGTCCTCTAGATTTATTATGGATAGCATTGTTTAGAGCATTTTAAGAAGCCTTATAAAGTCTACCCACTGGGAAGCTAACATAAAAATAGCTTAACTTTTAGCCATCATGTAGCAAAACCAATTACACCATTAAACAGAACTGAGTTCTCAAAAATCTTGTATCAGGCAAAATTAACATTATATGGATAAGGCTGACTGATGTAAAAAATGCCAAAGTTTGTTGTAAAGCTTGTTAACTTTGTATACACCTATGAAAAACCTCTTATATCTCAACATAGTACACAATTAGCAATTAAAAAGATTTTGAAAATAAAGTAATTTGTCTGTAAGTTCCCCTAAAGGAACAGTGGTTGGCAAAAAAAAGTGCAAGACTGACAGGAAAAAAAGATATTGTTTAAAGGCAACAACAATTTAATTCTTCTAACTGGTCCATTTTTATCCCATATGGAATTGAGAAACACTTGCACTATTTGGGCAAGGGTTTAAGACATGGAATACCTACTATAAAGTCAGTATTTTCCAGTTCTATTTTTCATACTTTAAAATGTTATAGGAATAGGGAGAGAATTTTGTCTATTCCACCTAGTCTAAGCCTGACCATAATAAAACTTAAAGTTGAAATTTTAAAATTAAAAAAAATACGGATAAAGAATTATGCAGGATATACACTATGTATGTAGCACTACTATAGCTTTGTCCTGCGCTTCAATGTCAAATGAAACTCAGGCAATCATGCTCATTTAAAATACAAAACTACAAACTAGCCCCATAATTACCTAAAGAAATGTCCACTTGAAATTGTGGGTACTTCAAACAGAATTGTGTTCTGCATAATAGTGATAAGATATAATAACTTAGAACTTAATCCTCGGTCTTCTACATTTACGTAATCAGAACTCAGTAACTTGGTAGGTATCTCATGCTCCAAACATTCAGCTTATTAATTCAAATACAAATGATATGCAAATGTCATTAAACTAATAAATGCAAAGTCTGCTTGTCCTTGTTGGCTCCTATTTCAAAACCTTCAGAGGTATTCTGAAACATGAAATTTAAAGACTTCGAATAGAAAAGCCTTTTCCAACAAGTGAAGAAGTTTCAGCTATAGTTCTTTTCAGGACAGTAGTGGCTCCCAGGACATGGGGAAACTATTCATACTAGTGTAAATCACTGAGGGCAAGCTGCCTGTTGCATATTGTACGTGAGATTACTACAGTAGACCAGCACAAGCTAGTAGAGTACTCAACAAAGTAACAAAAACTTGGATATGAAATGTTTCTGCTAATCTCAAGAAAACATTAAATAGAGGTTATACAACTAGAAAAGTGGCCTCAAGTTGAGATGTGCTTTAGCACTCGTAGTTTATCAGCCAAGACAGACATTTTCTATTTTAAAATCCACCCAAAACAGGAAGAACATAGATGTTTAGCTTTAGCTCTGAAAAATCACATTTTTTTTTTTTTTGCAAAGAGCAAACACAAGTAATATAATCTAGAAACCTATACTTTTTGGCATGCAATATTTGGTATACAACTATACAACCATGCATAAAGCTGTTTATAAATAAATATTCATACAGTATTCAGTTTGGATCTTTTATTTATGAGTCCTGCATTTTGCTGTATTTTAGCCCTAAATTATCACAGAAATTCCTAGTAGAAGATTTGCAACCATTAGAAAAAGCTAATTTCTAAAATTTAGAAAATCCAAATACCAACCAAAAAACCTGTTTTGAAGCAGTGATATACTATAATCAGGCCCATCCGTGCAGAAGGAAATAAATAATACTGTATTCAGAGCAGGTGCCCAACTAAGTGGATCAAATATAATCTGGTATACAGCTTGAAGAATGCAGATAAAATAGAATATTGAATGGTTGTTTATCATTTAGCCATCACCCATATTTTGCAATAAACAAAGGAAGGATTTTTTGACAAACAATACAAGAAAACGTAATTAAAGATTATATTACTTGAAAAAGAAAAAAAACTTTGCAATATTTATGTTCTAATAACAAAGCTATTTGCAGCTTTCTAGACTTCTTTTTTTTACATCATTGATTTAGTTCATTGTTATGCAAGACTAAACCATTCCTAAATGATTGGTTTGAGTATATCTATCTATATATGTATGAATATAGAGGGACAGATGCACGTACATACTTACGTTCACACAGATATGTATGCATATACATAATGTATCTTATGAGGATTTTTCTCCTAAAACACTGAAAGAAATTTGGTTTAAATTCCAGTTCAACAACTATATGTCACAGATGTCCATCTGTAAACTTGAGAGAACATTAGCCCTCTTTCTTTGAGTCTTTGTCTTATCTTTGTATCAAAGATTTGTACCATGTGATATACGTTGTCTGGGACAATGGAACTAGCACTAATAAGAGATACGCAGGAAAAAACAAAGATAAAAGAGTTTGTGTTCTGAAGTTCAGCTCTTCCACAGATGCTTATGTAATCTTAATGGTGACACTACTTTTAATACATACGGAAATTTAGCATATGCATAGCTCTTTCAAGATCTACCCTCACATGACTCTTGTTTTAGAGTGGCTTTTTTTCAAGCAAACATCAATAAAATAGAAGCAAAGCACAAATAATGAGGGTAAAATGGTTCTACCTCTCTTTCATCCATCTTCAGCCATTGTTTGGGATCATCCTCAGTGGCTAGGAAAGCTATCAGATCTAAGGCAGTAAGCCTTGTCTGACGTCTGGATGACACAAAAATAAGAACAGGCTTGGCTGGAGAATGACTCCGAATTGCTGTTGGGAAAAACAGAACTTGAGAATTAGGCCCTTAGGATAAAAATTAGAGTTTCTCCTTGCAATAGCTAGACAACTGATAAACTTCTCTGCAGATGATACACAGATATGTATCTGTTCTGCTGGAGAGATACAACTGAGGTGAGCATATACCACCTCTGAAACAGACCACGTAACTACACTCAGCTGAGTCTGAGTTAAGTTGCCCTGCTACTTCAGTGATCATTGTAAGCTAATTAAGAGCATCAGTTAGCAAAAAAACAAAAGAAACAAAACACCACAAAACCTAAACAAGCTTTCTAGACTACAAAGCTTGCAAATTTCTCTATCCCAGCCTAATAAGTACGGTAATTTTTTTTTACCCTATTGGGGTATGTTGCCTCAGATTAAGTGCCACCAAGGTCTAAAACTTGCTTTTTGCCTTTGTGTCTTGGTTTACTAATTAGTCTGATATATTTAAACCAATTTTGTTTTAGGATTTTTTTAAAAAAGCATTTTCTTACTCAGCCCATCTTTGAAAAATTTCAGAATGCAAGGAAATTTTTTATGGTCTCAGGAGTAAGTATTGCCATGAAAATGCTAGAATAACCTTGATTGTATCATGGCAAAGAAGTGGGGAACATTCTGAGCCTTCAATAAATTGTATTTCTACAGATGTTCTAGCATCAACAAGCGCTAGAACTATATACAGGTATACCTAGAATTTTAAATACTCTAATTTTTAAATCCATTTTTCTGTTTTCTCATGTAATTCTCATTCTAGCAATTAAATTCATGTATTGTTAATTTCTGAAAACTATCTCATACTATCCATCAGCACATATTGCTCTTCAGTTCAAGAATACTACCCAGTATGTGTTCCTGCATATATACACACTAGGCAGTTACGAAATTATTGAAATAGGATGATTCATCAGTATTTATATCTCACAACTATATATGCCAATATATCTATATATTTTAAAAGCCCAACGTCTAATGGATTTTTGTTGCTTCAGGAACAGGTGTGGCAGAATAGCCCAAGACAGATTTATTGTTCATTAGTGTTTTTGTACAATGCTCTTGTGGAGGTGTAAATAATCCGAGCTGTCAAGATTGGTCTCTAGTCCACAATCAATACTTTGCTTCTGTCATAAGGCCAATTAAAGCAGCTAAAAAGTCACCTCACAAATGTCACCTCACAATCAACAGCAGTTCACATTAGAAAATTTATTTTGGAGGCTATTTTTAATTGATATAATAAATATTCCTTATGTAACCAAAATGAAATGTTCAAATAAAATACGAGAGTTTTTCTTAAATCTATCCTGCTTGCCAGCTTGGTTAAGAATAAAAAATTGGAAACAGAAGCATATCTGGATGCACTAGAAATTTTGGATTTTATGGTTATTGCTTTGAAACTAGGATTATAGGAGGTTAGTCTGACTTGCAACTTCTGTTCACAATTTTTTTAATGCTTACACACAGTGGTCCATATGAAAATACCTCAGCAGATTAATAATACGAGTGGTTTTATTACTTTCTAAATTTCAAATATTTTTACACAAATGTTTCTTTATGGTGTCAAACACTAAGAGAAAACACATTTTATTTCCTCTTCACTAGCAATAATTTTATTGTTCTGTTCTTAATACATTACATTCTTCTGTTATATGTTGCATTTGCAGCACACTTTATGTTTCAGACAAATAGCTTTGGGCCATTAGCAGAGCAGATTCCCCTAATACATGCCAAGAGTACATACAGTAACACGTGTTGCAAATGTGCTGCAAATGAACTTTGTAAAGTCTTTTTTGTTTTTATACAAAGAAGGAAAAGGCCTAGGAGCTTGTTCTTACCCTGAAATGCAGGTTTGTTCATGCTAGCCATGCGAGGACAGTAATGCTGGCCAGGAAAGCCTTGAATGTGCACCTCCAGAGGAACTGGGCGTACTGATGGTCGGAAATTGAACAGACCCATCTACAAGAGAACATTTTCTTTTTTTCAAGTCCAATCTTGAATTATTTTATAAATTGCTATTTTGTTTTTCTGCAGGACTGGTACATACCCATCTTCTAAAACTTTTTTCATACCTGATTAATGTTTAGCCAGTCAGCGAGGTCTCTGGCATTTGCTAAAGCAGTGGATAAACCAACTACTCTTACAGGCTTCTCTGTGTGAGATGAGATAAAGTTTGTTCGAGACACAATGACTTCCAATACTGGGCCTCTCTCATCCCCTAGTAAATGAAAATTCCATTGAAAAACAGAGAAAGAGAAAAGGTTCAGAAGTCAAAAGCTATATTCACATCATAAGTACCAACACACTTGTTCAAACTTAGCAATGATTCTGATTAAAAATAACAAAACATGCTCACCTAGAAGATGGATCTCATCTATGATAAGAATGGCAACTTTCTGAACATAGCTTCTGTTCTGCCAGCTTCTGCTGACACCATCCCACTTCTCCGGGGTAGTAACAATCAGGTCAGCTTGGGCAATAGCTCTCATATCAGGAGTCACATCTCCTGTCAACTCTACAACCCTGTAATCAAGAAAGATGGTGGTTTGGCTTTACAAAGCTTTAAAACATTTTAATGCTCAAATATTTACTCTAAACTTAAATTCTTAAAAGGATGAAGCAAAGTAATTTTGTTTCTTGACAAACATATTTAACAGAATTTTGGAAATTGTTTTAAGTAAATGAACCCGTCTCTTTGTTTCTCTAGGAAATACTATATAAATACCAAATACCATTCCTTAGGAAAACCATATGAAGAGGATGAATATGAGTCCCAACCCATTTATGGTTAGTTCTTCAAAATGAAGATAAAATTATATTAGTATGATAAAATGTGAATCATAACATCCTCTCATGTCCAGGATGAAAGCTTTCTAGAAAGCTACCAAGTTGCTGCCTGCTGTTATGCATAGATATCTGGTTTGAATAATAAAGCTAAACTGCACTGTGTATTGCATTTGTTGGTGAAGGTCCACTAAGACTGGTGCAAAAATTATCCTGAGATCATTTTTTGGGGACGATTAGCAGAGTTTTTCCAGTTGCTTGTCTCATTATGTTTTCAAGTCCTACAAACAGCATTTGTGATGTTCCGTTGTTGTAGAGGGGTGCATTATAATGGATTTTTGACATTTCAGTGACACACTCTACATTCAGTTGAACATCTAATAAAAATTCCTCAAAGTAATGTGTATCTTCAGTTTGAAATTTCAGTCATAAGTAATTTTAAATTTTAAAAAGGAAATATTACCTGAAAATATTTTAACTCATTGCTATGATAATAATAAGAATACCGCTGGTAATTTCACATACACAGAGTAGCACCTCTTTCTCTTGAAACCTGTGGTGTGCTTTGAGCTTAACTTACGAAAAAAGCCATATATCAAAAAGGCAGTAATGCACTCCATAGTCCTACAGATAAAAAATTTAATTCAGGAAATCATAACTTTGGAAAGCATCAACATGACTGATATACCTTGTAGATTATAAAGTAATGGCTTAACTCCAACACCTGAGAAGACCAGCAAGAAATTAATGTTACCAAGCAATAAAATTATAATTTAAATGTGAAGGGCATCATATGACTACTAGTACACTGTCCATGCAAGTCCTACATGTTCCTTAGAACTGAGGTTTCTAACAAAAGCTTATTTTGACTTACATATTCAATGTGTGAAACCTCAGCTTCATATTTGTTATACTGGCAAGTAATGAGAATGAAAATAAGTGGATATCAAAGTGCACCCCTATCTCAGGTTTGATTTTGCTATCACTACAATGCCTATTGATAACATTTTTTAAGTACTATTAATTTGAAGGACAGCATATAATCGAAACCTATTTTGAAATACTCGTAAGTATTCCGTAGATTTTATTCATACTTCATGTGCTGTTCTTTTGCTTCTCATTTCTCTGATTAGGTAAGGAGAAACATACTTT
Source organism: Xenops minutus (assembly GCA_035221455.1). Lineage (NCBI taxonomy): Eukaryota > Metazoa > Chordata > Aves > Passeriformes > Furnariidae > Xenops > Xenops minutus. Next base: position 74,878,930 of record JAWWEE010000105.1, on the reverse strand, counting down.
TTACCAAGTTTTTCTTCAATCCTAACTTTCCAGTCCTCAATTCTCTCACGGACGAGCGCTTTTAAGGGCGCAATATACACTGCCTGCAAAAGAAAAGTCACAAAGCCAGAAAGTAAGCAAGAAATCATTATTACAGAGTACCTACAACATAAAATATTTGTGAAATTTGAGTATACTCATAATCTATAAAATGAATAAGGCCTGTGTTCCCTAAATGACCTACAACAGAATTATATTTAAGACGGATATAATGCTTGAAAATACTGCTTTTTTTCCTGAGCCATTAATAAGCAAATAAATTAAGAGAAAGAATAATTTCTTGAAACCAAAGTATTTATCATAGCATTTAAAATCAAAACCCACTTATAAAAATTTTTTTTTTTTTTTCAGGACTATAAAATGAGCAAGCTAACATTCTAGAACAGAAATAATCTTACTTTCTAGCAAGCAATATCTTACCTGATTTCTAGTTATGCCATTAAATTATTAAGACATTATCAATTAAATAAAAAAAGCTGATTATTTTTACCAAAATCTCACAATACTTTTCTCAAAGAAGCCTGCAATGCAAAGGGGAATACTCTCACATGTACAAAAAATATTTACTTATACATTTATGGTTAAAAATTCTGAAGCTTTAGAACATGAAGAAACTTCTACATGAAGAATTCACATAAATTCTTGAAAATGCATAGCCAGGTTTTCAGCTTTATTCAAACCTAAAATACGTATTTCTTTGAGAACAGGCTATTTTCTATGTCTCGCAGATAATCTGAAATTGTATGAATGGCTCGTTTACCTTGCTTGGACTAACTAATTACATGAAGATATTGAAATTTCAAAGATGGTTAAGGTATACAATTTCTGTTAATTTTTGTTAAATCTTACAGTCAGATACAAAGATCTTTCCCAAAGACTTTAAAGCTAAAATGTGGTTAACTAAGACAAGATGGCTAAGTCAAGAAACAGATATATATTCACTTTGAAAACAAAACCCCAAAAGCTGTTCAGCTTTTAGGCAGTTTAAAATACAGGGGCAGGCTGGAATGGAAAATTGGCTCGTAGTAAGCAATTGCAGCTTATTTGTTTAAATAAGAGAGAGACTGGGCTAGGTGTGTTCACATGGAGGGGAACTAATAAAACAGTACTACTGCTAGTAGAAGGAGATTAAAGCAGGAAACACAGTCAAGTAAGGAAGAAAAGGAAATCCAGCATGCCTGTATGTCATGTTTGTAGATTCATCTCTACTAGTATACTGATTGAAATAAAAAAATTAAATAAAAGAATAATGTACATAATACAGTACCATTTTGCATCCAGACAGATATAAATTGGAGAAATTAAAATTCAGTTTCCCATAGTCTTTTTCTAGACTTTTGTATTGTTGAAAACATACTAATACAAAATGATACTAATACACCTATTTTACAAACCTTTGATGTGGGATAATTGTTAAAAACTCTAAAGATGGCTAATTCAGCTGCAACAGTTTTTCCAGATCCTGTAGGTGCTCCAAGAAGAACATTGCAGTCAGTGTGATAAAGGGTATGAAATATCTGTGTCTGGATAGGGTTGAAGTGTGTGAATTTGTACAGGACTTCATATTCCCGATGTCCCAAGGCTGTGATAGGCAAAGGCTGAAGATCCAGAAGCTCTATAACCACAAAATAACCGTAAGGGCATGAGAAGATATGCCATAACGTAACACAGCTTACTATGAAGATAAATATATTAATCAGTAATTTAGTGGAAAACAACTTATACTGGAAAATGTTTTACTTAATATGCCATATGACACAGAGTTCATATTTGGGGAATTATTCACATTGAAAAGGGATAATGAAAAGTTGTTTTTATAGCTCTGAAGTATTTCTGCAAGTACTGTTTTAAGTACTCTGATAGCTGTGAACCAGCTATTTGCATAGATTTATCTTTTTCTTCTATCTATTTCCTTTTTACCCACTTGTAGTAAGTTCTAAACTCACTGTATTAGATCATAGGTATGTCCATCTTCTTATGATAACAGAATGTGGTGAATTTCAAGTTCAAGGAAAAAAAATCCATTTAAGAAGGAAGGATTCTTTGGAGTTTCCAAGTTGATGGAGTAATACAAATCAGATGAGTACAACTAAATTTTGCATCTAATCCTTTAAACATGTAATTAAAGACATAACATTAATAAATAAACAAACATCTTTTCAATATACGATTCTCAATATATCTTTAGGGCATCTGCTACCCAAATAATTAGAGATTGTGGAATTTGGAAGATGATCTATATAACCAGACTGGATTTGGAATTTTACCAAATTAAGGAGACTGCAGTGATTCTGCTATGCAGATGCTTTCTTTGAAGCTTGGGTTGTGTTTTTTTTTTCTTTTTTCTTTTTCTTTTTTTTTTTTTTGTGGCTGGAGGTCTCCTTGTCTTTTCAGGGTGCTTTGCATTAAGGTATGATATGGGAGTCATAAAATCTACTGAGGCAATGATGCCTAATATTCTTCACATGTTTTTCACTGATACCTTATGGCTGGTTTATCATTCCCACTGAAATGGTGATTTCTTGGGCTCTGTTGAGGAGAAAGAAGGGTTTTTTTTTGCCTAGCAGGGCCTCTACGTACTTCACTGCTGAGTGGGAACCAGATGGGAATTGAAATCAATTACCATAAATCCTAGAGGCTCCATAACTGGTGATGTGTAAATATCTTTCTGTTTCTTCTGAATAGTAGTCAGTGATCAGTCAATTAGATAAAAAGGTTACACATGCTTTTCCAGACAGCGTAGGTACAGTATAACAATAGCTAAACTCTTCACAAACACATGTGAATTTACGCATGCCTAAGGACAACGCCGTATGAGAAGTGAGTATTTCTTAAGGCACTCACTTCACACACTGCTAGATGAGCCAAATGTAATTACAGTGGAAAGGTTTTACAATGACATCAGGCCCAATGAATGTATAAAGCAATTTATGTTTCCAGAAAAAAAAAGAAGCAAAACACAAACATATGCTTCTGTGCCAAGTGTTAAAAAGAGGGGGAGGGGAAGGCCACAACTCGATGAGATGAAATGTGATGTTCAGTGCTGTAACAGTGCTTGCTATGATAAATTTACCTTAGCAAAAATAGTAAAATATTTAATATTTTCAAAATTTTAGCATTGTTTTTATTTTGGTCAATGCTGTTTATAACACATTCTAAGATTATTTTTAACCAGAAGAAAAGTAATGCTTACAAGCACTAAGATAAGACATACTGTAATACTGAGATTTGCTTAGTTTTATATGACAGTTTCCTTTTTCTTATGGTTTATAGAGAACCTGGAGTAACTACAAGGTGATTATTCTGTTGGGATGAAATGAGCTGACTTTTGTTTAGAAACTGAAAAGTTTAGAGGGTTGAAGAAGAAATATCACAAAGTGAAATTCCATAAACTTTCCTACGATGAAGCAGAAGTAAGAGTTTTACTGAACTACCATAAGGAAAATCAATATGAGCAATATTAATTAAAGCAAAATGACCAAATTTGAAGTTACCTGTGTGGGGTGGATGTCTCTCGGGAAGAATCAAATGTTGAAAATTTATAATACATACAGCCTCTGCTCCTAACCACCTATCGGACACAGCTCGAATGTAATATTGAGAAGGAAGAGGTTCAAAAATTGGGATTGTGAACACCAGCAGTTGAGGTTCTTTAGTAATGACCTAGTGCAAACAGGTAGAGTATAATTACTGCACAGAGAAATCAGAGTTTGCCTCACTTCCATAAGGGTTACTAACATAAAACAATAAAGTATGTGCGCACCTCCATATGCTAAATATTTTACATTTTTATGTAAAATAAAAATGTCTTTAATCACTGGGAATGTATTTTGCTTCCATCATCTTCAAAGGATAAAAATAAGGCTGGCTATTTATCTTTTTCTTTAACAGACAAAGCCATAGAGTCTTTATTTTTTTCACCTGAAAATAGCTGGCCCAGCATAGGAGGAAGAGAAAAAGGGACAGTTGAGATTATAAAACATTGTTGTGGGGGGTCCAAGTTTATGAGTTACATCTGAATCTGAAAGCTTTGCTGCTGATTTGAAAATCTGTTTGGTCAAAATACTGTTTGACCTTACAAATCCTCATCTCACTAACTTTATTTTTGTCTTGCTATGAGATTCTAATTAAAATCCATTACCTGTTTCTTCTGAATGATGAAATACTCTGAATGATAAATGTGATCATTAGTAGGGTCTTCTACCCAAATCCACCAGGGCTCTCCAACAGTGCCATGTACCTTTAAGAATAGAAAAGATAGCTTTGTTTTAGTTGTAACAAGGTTCTCTAGGTTTGCTTGGTATAATGGATATATTTCTAAATGATGTAGGCTCACAAAGGAATACAGAAATACAGGAATCAGAAGAAAGAGGAAAATAACATTTTCAGTTAGATCAGTCTGCTTAAAAATTGTGCTTCAATAAGAGTTTGCTTAAGGTAGATATCATGTAAATGGACATGATGCAAATGCAACTGAAGGTAGTTAAAAATAGACTGAACTCCCAGGGTTTCCTCTAGGCTCCTAAGAATACTTTCTCTTTATTCCTCCCCATAGTTCTGACTTTGGATTCTGCATAGAGGATTGTCTTTTGCTATTGTCTGCTCATTTTTCAATCAAAAACATTCTCTCAGGAAAAACTGGACACTGAATTGTGACGTTCCTCTCTCCTTCTCCCTCTCTTCCTCACTCCTCTAGAAAGGTACAGTAAGGGGATTCAGAAGGGTATAGGCTGTAGTCATATAGATCTTAGTCATTGCTACAGGTGAAGTGAGAAGCACATAAATAGAGCTGTCTCTTGATCATGTCCCTTCCATCTGGCAACATCTTTTTCCATCCCACATTTTTGTTTGCTTTGTTGTATACCTTACTTTGCAATGCCAGCCACAAATCACAGCTAAGTAGAATGCTCAGTTAAGAATTTTTGTTTCTTCAAAGAGTAAATAACTTGTGCCAATGTACAAGTATTCTACTTAAATATCTAGGAAAATAAAGAAAAATGAATACTACAAGTGTACAGATTTTATATTATTATTAAGCATTTATGATGTTATCATTATGATGTTATCATTATGATTTATGATGTTTTTGATGAGGACTGTGAAAAATTGCAAAATCAGAAGATGAAAAAAAAAGGTTGGAATTATTTCTAAACAACAGAAAAAAGCCCAAATGCACAGTTGCTTCTAAAGGAATTATAACACTACAGGAATTTGGTATTGATTCACCCAGTACACATTAGTTTCAGCATATTTTGTTCCTGTGTATGTGTCAGAAAACAGACTGTAATGTTTTTTGAAGATAAAAATATGTACAAGGAATAGAACCAAGGTGCTTTTGTTTCTTTTTTTTTTTTTTTTCCACCACAGGTGCACAATAGAGAAGCAGACAGTTATTTATTTTCATCTCATTTGAGTTTCACTAGCAGCTTCACTGGGACTGGAAGTAGTGAAATTGAAAGGACACAGGTCACTGCAGGTGACATTTTGAAAAATGGCAGTGAGACTATTATTTCATCTGGGTTTAGGAGAATTTAAGAGAGGAAAGAAGAATTAAGGAAGGCAATTTAGTTCAAAGCTCAGAAATTTTATTATTAACGGTAATAGCATCCTAATTTTGGAGAGTCCTGTGAAAACACTGCATGGGGAAAGCAGGGCAATCTGGGCAGGCACAAGAAACTCAACACTCTCTCCAGTAAAAATTCTCAAGAACTCTGGGGAGCTCTTAAGAACTGACACATATCTGTATTTTGGGCAACCATCACCCTAAAATTGCATGCCTGGTATATGGCTCAGTTAATACTAGGTGCATTATTCTGTATTTCTGCTGGACTCCTGACTGCAGGAAGGCTAAATTGTTCTGTCTGGGTATGTTTATAGTTCTTTACTTCTAACAACAGAATAAAAATTTTACACTGGAGATGGCTCACATGCTTTTACTGAACTTAAGGGCTTTCAGCATTGAAAACTAAAGCCATTAAAGATCAAGATGATGTCATATCTCATGACTACCAAACCATATCTTCTTTCACTTGTAACAGCAAGTGCAAAATTTGTGATGAGCTTGATCTAGAATTAAGTATCCAGGTAAAGGAACAAACTTAAACCCAGGAAATGTTAGCCAAATGTTAGGGTATTTCAGTCAAGTACAGTCATTTAAATTTTTAATATTCTGGTTTTATTTGCTTGCTCCAATTCTTTGAATGTGATGATGGACAAGAAGTTTCAGAGTGTCAAGGCTTGAATTTAAGACAGTAACTAATTTTCAGATACTATTAAAATTTAACGGCTTTATTTTTTTACTGTGATAGAAGTTTCATTTACTGAAGAAACAAGAAAATCAACAGCTATGTTGAAAATGAAGAAAAAAAATGAAAAAAAAAGCTTTCCAAGTTTTTATGAGCACCAATGTACAAATTAAGATAAAACCAGCTCCTTAAATTGAATTGATAAAACAATCATAATGTTTCCAAGCAACCACCAGAAAAACTGTGTAAAGGGGTCATAGGAGGAAATAGATTTTTGACAGAAGTTTGCTGTAACTTTAGAAGCTCAAAATTAAAATAACAGGATAATTCTGTGTGGATCCCTTTTCACCTTGTAAAAATACAGAAGAATCAAGATTTTGTAGTACAATCTAAAAATAGATTGAGAAATTACCTTTTATTAAGATACAGTTTAATATGAAGAATGGCAATTTTTTTTTTGTATTTAACAGATTACAGGTAAAGTGGATGAAAAACTGAATAATAAAGACTTGTTTCAATCCTTAAAAGTAATGCTTTTTTCCCTTTCTCAAATATTGCACATAAATAAAGCAACAAAAAATATTTCATGTTATAATTCATGGTAGGAATTCATTCAAATATTTCTGTAATAAACCCCAGCAGCAAACAACAGCAACTTTCTGTATTTTGATCATTAATCTCCCATTTATAAAATAATCTGCTGAAACTTCCAAAATAAAAAAAAATAAAAAGCCTTTAGGCCAGGAAAATAAATTCTACACTAATTTACAGGTTTGTGGAATGAAATTCTAATTTACTTGTAATTAAAGTAAATTTGTAATCTAAGGGATTTTAAAATTAATTTTTAATCAAAGAACAGATACTTAATGTCACCTTTCAGAATAGTTTATAATAAGTGTCAATCTCTTAAGTGTGAAAGAAGAAAAATATGTGCCCATTGAGATACCTTTTTTATGTAGAAAGTTTCAGAACTACCAGCAACAATACAATGCCCCCCTGTGGACATATATATTTAATTTAGATTTATATTAAATCTATTTCTAATGAATAGATTCTGAATCAAAGGGTGTGAGTAGATCTAAATGTGCAACCAGCAAACTCCTTTCATATAAATTTGCACCATAAAATATGGATGAAAATAATTCCAAACACATCTCAGTTTTTCCATTCAGAAAAGTAGCCAACAGAAAAAAAGGCACTGATTTTTGAAAGTACATTTTTAAAGCCATGAAGAGCAGCAGAACTTAGTATACATGAACTGCATTTCAAGGCTTTATTTGAATGTTTGACATTCATTCACAGTTCACAGACTCACTTGTGTCTCCCTTCCTTTTCGGGCATAAAAGTAATCTGTGTATGACTACTGTTAATATTTAGCATAACCATTTGCCTCAGCATGTAATGGACAGCCCAATCCTGTAAGATTTAACAGAAATAAAAAGATGATATTTGCCTGCCTTCTTCTACAAAAGTCATAAAGGTCATTCAATTCCTAATATTAAATTTGCTTTTTAGCTAGAATAAATACTTTTTTTCCTTATCTGAACAGCTACCTGTAATCACCTCTTTTACTGAAGCTAAATTAATGCTTCCCATCTTTCCTCCTCCTCCTCCTCTTTTTTTACCTGGTCATTCCACGTGAAGTCAGGAGCAATGTTGAGCCGAACTCGGAGCACTGTGCGGGTAATTGGCTGAATTGTTGCTTCCATTACGATGGAAGGTATTTGATGGACACACTGTTTTACCTTTAACCCAATCTTCACATGATGCAGCATATGACCTGCCAAGAAAACATTAGGTGTAAGAAATTTGCATTTCCAGGAAAAAGAATACAACTCTGACTTTCAAATAGGCTTTTAGGGAGAAGTATTATTACTTGCTTGTTTTCTCTTAGGTACGTAGATGTCTGACTCTCTTGACCTGGCATGTCTGAATATTTTGTAATACTTAACTTGAATTAGCAATTTATAGCCTAGAAAAATTAGTATTAACCCCGCTGTTGGCTATAACTAAGGGGTTAAAATAACTATTAAGAATTCACACTGGAAACATATTATGTCAAGCCAGTTCTCTTTCCTTTACTGACTTTTTGACCAGGTTCTTACCAAGCCATATAGTTCTTTTTTTAAAGAACAAATACTGACTTTTTACTTAATGAAGGGCACACTTTTGAACTTCTATAATTCCTGTACAGTGATTCAAAGCAGACAGAGTGCTTTTCATAAGACTAAATAAAGGTAGTTAATAGGTTAAAAATTCACGAGTAAACATCTTACAGCAGCTCTGATATTTCAGAATATACTAGTGTGTAATTCAAATAAAGAAAAAACTAAATGTTGCCATGTTTATTTTCTTTTATATCACAATCATAGTAACTAAGGTAATAAAGTGATTATATTAGTTAAGAAAAATGTCCTACTTGTATTTTACAGCTCAAATCTCTGTTCCCTTGCTCTTTATTTTAAATATAAAACAAAGTGTGTAGCAGTGATTTCTTTGTTACCTGAAAAATACTGCACCTTCTGGCTTATTTAGGGAAAGATGGTTAATTTATTACATTTTCACTGAAATTGCTAATGTAATTATGTGGAGTGTATTTTAGATTTTAATTGTGATGGTCAGAAGTACTCCCTGTTAAAAGCTACCTTACTAATGGCTACTGATATTTTCTGATATCATGATGTCATTCCTGTCCACAGGTATCCATTAAAAAAAAAAAAAAAGTGAAGAAATCCTATTATTTTCATTATGTGCAAAGTGAAAAGGTGATGCAACCTTTGTCTTTCAAAAAAACATCCAAATTTAGGAGCAATATTTTTTCCCTATTGATCTCGACTTTAACTTTTCAGTTTTTCTTATTTGAAAACTGGCAGGTATTGCAGATATTGCTTCACACAGGTGTTTATACTCTGAAGAAAGGAATGGTGAATGTGCTTAAGGAAACAAACCCCTAATACAACAGTTTTAACACATTTAATCATTTTAGTTTGCAGTTGGTAAAATAAGTGTACCTCCAGCAAGTGGGTTATTAAAAACTAAACCACTTATATTGGTACACACTGATGATACATGAAGTATTATAGCATACTCCCACAGGGACTGGCTTTTGCAATTAGAGGTTAAAGCTCAGAAATCAGGTTAAATAAAGGCCGATGACAAATATTCAAAGATATGGCTCAATAAACCTATATAGGGAAGTACATGTTCATGCCAAAAATTACCTTCTTTAATATGATGTGTGAGGTGAACTGTTTGTACAGGACAGCACTGAGGTTTTTTACACTTGCCTGCTAGGGGAAACTTCTGCAAAATATTAAAAACCTCTCTCTCCCTGCTAGCTGCTTTCCTCCTTGTGCCTCCTTTTTTTTTTAAAATAGTCACATTATGAGAAAACATCGATGGCATTTAAGAAATATTAACACTTTCTGAAGAAAAGCTGACTATTCAAGAAAATAGGCATGTTTAAAAAAAAGAATAAATTTTGCTTATTCCACAATGATTGTCACCTGTATTCTGAAAAAACAAGGACTGTTTATCTCGGATAACACAGTGATTTCCTGGCTTTCTGGAAACTCCATGGTTACATTGCAATAGCACATGGGTTGGTGTTGACCAATTCATGGTACACTGGAATCCAGGGTCTGTGCACACAACACGCTCTTTGCTCATTGGGAGAGCTGGCACCTACCTGATACTTTTATCTCCCACTAAGCCATGGACTGAGTTAGCCAGCTCCTGTCTTTGTTATTCTATCTCCAAGGCCACAAAAACATTTGAAAATGACAAAACACTAAGACTAAAACTATTCCTATGAAGTCAGAAAACAAGGCAGCACCTGGGAGTTGTGCCTTTTCTCATTTCATCATGGCTTTGAATTCAAAATAAAAATAAGGTGGCTGCCAGGCAAGCACTTCCTTCTCATCCCTGGTGTCAGAGAGAGACTAGACAGGAGGAAGTGTGCCCAGTATCTGCACTTCACAGACATGCACAGATCCACTTGCTTTGATATTTATAAGGCTAAAGAACATAAAATATCATTACGTATAGTCAGCAGTGACCTATTTTCACAGTCAATTCCCAAGACTCATCAACTTTCAAACTAAGTTAATACAGAACAAAACTAGACAAATTGGAAGTATACATAGACAAATTTCCATCTTGTCAATACTAGTTCTACTATGTTGAAGGAAGCAAAATTAGTTTTGTATTTTAACACAGAATTTCTTGCTTCTTCAAGGACGGTTATGGGGAGAAAGGATCATAAACAAAAAAAAAGCCCAAACCACATCAAAACCAATCAATCAAACAAACAACCCACACAAACCCACTAATACAAATCATGGAAAGTAATACTAAGTACTTTTCAAATACACAACAAATTAATAGATGGGAATTAAAAAAGTCTTAGAACGCTTCTGAATAAAAAAGCATGATAATGCTAGCACTTCAAATAAAATGCTATGTTTTAAATAAATTTAAAGCTCCTATATATTAAAATGCACAGTTGAAGTTAGGTTTTAAAATATTGCCACAGTCTTTTGGTTTAATTTATTTGTAAATAAAGATATAGTCTCTAATTCTGCAAACTTTTACATATTTATTTAACTTTCTCCAGCCTGAATTAGGCACATAACTAAGCTTCCTAAGCTAGGAATGTAGTTCTCTTGCAAATGAGAAAAATAGTAAGTCAAAGGTGACAACTTCGAAGCAGGGAGTATGAAGTGTATTTTTATTCTAAAGTTAGATTTTTCAAAACATGTTGGTTTGTTTCTCAACAGTTTGGCAATAACAGGTATAAAAAAAGTCCAAATAAGAAAACAATACACTGAATAAAAATAAACAAGTGAAAATTTTTTTCACCTTCAACCAGCAGGTGGGCAGTTTATGCACAACAGTTTATATACACTTACTAGAAATTGTCACTATGTCTATCAGTAAGCTTGTGGATTTTATCATTATCGAACTGTCAAATCCTTAATAAAATTCCATTAAGGTTTTGCTGCAATGACACCAGTGACAATGAATTTTCCACGTTCAATGAAAATTAATTCAGTGTTTCAGAAGGTGGCCATTTACTGATAGCATACCTGGATATAATAATCAGTTTTTATTCTTTTTCATGTTAATAGTATTTCCACTGAGAGAAAAAAAGGCCATATTGTTCCAACTGGAACAATTGCCTTTTAAAAGATAAACAGATGCCTTTTAAAGTAGTGTATTACATAAAGTGGGCAAAAAGGGAAGCACAGATCAACGTAAATACATACATATACACATATATGTAAATACTTATCAACATACATCTCCTTTCCATCTCTGTTCTGTGATTACCAGGACATGCGCTAGCCTCATCCTTACAGCTGTGCCATTTTACAATGCGATGGAAAAAGCCCTCCTTATTGGACAGATCATAATACCATATTAAGGTGTGGCACATGGCTACATGGCTTCCAGACCAGAGTGCATATATTAATGAATGGCTAAGATTTAATTCTAACTTAGCCAGTGGTTTCTAATAGCTTAAGCATATCGGCCTTGCTGATTTCTCACCTATTTCATCTTTTCTCATGTCCTTCATCTTGTCTATAGTGAGATTCTTCTCTTCCAACTTGGAAAGGACCGATGGTGGTAACACTGAGAACTGCCTCAAAGGGCTAACCCAGCCCCACAGCCGCTTGTCAATAACTTTGCTGAGATTCAGTAGTCGATATGTCATTGCAGGCCAACGTTTCCTAAGGGCAATCTCAAAAAGAGCTCGAACAATACGAGCTGCATTCTGGAAAGTGAAAAAAAAGCAAAACTGTTGTAATTCTCTCAACTATTCTTTGTAAAATGAAAAGGATCCCATAGACTCATCTTTGACAAACCATACCAAAAGTTTTTCTTTTCAAACTTATTTCAAATGTTTTTGAAAACTATGTTGTTTCCATCACTGTCTAGTGGCAGAACTACCTCCTGATCGTCTTCAGAAATTATGAAAAGAAACATGTGCAACCAATTAAAGTTGTAGTGTCAAGACTGCCATAGAATTTTGTTCATGGTTATGCTAACATTTCAGAGTTCTAAATTTATTGCATCTCAATCACTTCTGAAACAAATTCACTTACGGTACCCTCCATATCATATACACCTGCAAACTCACTTTATGTGGAAATTCAAGTTTTACTTTTTTTCAGTTATGCTTCCATAATATCGTCCCATTTCACACCATATTTCACAGTATTTCCACAGAAGCTTAACAGTAGTGATTTTTCTAAAAAAATGTTAGTATATTCTGAGACTATTGTATAACAAAACTGTATAAATCTGCTTTGGACTTGGAAAACTAATTATTAACATAAGTTTGAATGAGGTCAGTCTTATCTTGAAAAATCTAAGTTATGATATTCCTTTCATAAACTTTTCAAGCTGTATTATGAAGCTGTGTGCTTTTTTTTCCCTTTCCTACCAATACTATGTCTGGATTAGGAATTATGTTCTTAATTCATTGAATGGAATATAATCATTCCCTACTGGCTCTGCTATGCCAACAGGAATAAAAACCAGAAAATTATTTGGTTGTGATAGGAAGCATATGTTACTAAAGAAGCACATTCCTCTTTCTTAGAAAAGATGAAGAATTTTCTTAATAGTCACTATCCCAGTAAAAAAAAGAATAAAATCACAATTTGTAGCGCAGTTTCAACAAATACGATTTATTAAGATCTGAGAAGACCAAGTCGTCTCACTAAAAATGCTATAACTGAGACAGACAAATAAGAGCAACTGCCTTTTTTTGATGTGTATTTTCTCATTTATACCCACACGTAATACAAAAAGCAAACATATCTGAAGAGGGTTATGGTAGTTAATGTGAAAATGTTGCTGAAGAACATGTATAGAAGAATATGCTGAAGAATACGCTGAAGAACATACATATTTTGAATATTTAAATCTCTTCTTTAGCACCAACTAAACACAATTTTTCAGTCAATTCTTTCCAAAGCAGTTTTGTAAGGACAGGACAAAAATTATTGCATGCAACATGTTGCTGACTGTTAAAAAAAAAAAAAAGAGAGACAGACATAGGAAGGGCTAAAAGGTAAAACTTTACAATCAATTTTATAAATTTGTTATTGTTGCACATCTGGGATTGTCTATAAGCATTTTGTTGCTCTGAATTCTTTGAGATCCAACATTCTAAACTTTCAAGCAACACCCCTTTCTTTCTAAGATGGACTCTTGACGTGTAAGCAAGCAGCTTGTGTCACAGTTCTCTTATTAGATATCTGTGCCATGTCCTCCTGTGTGCATGTCTGTGTAGTAACTAAGCATGCTGTGTAACAAGGAACCCTTCAGGTGCCAAATCAAAGTGACAAACAAATACATAGACTGGTAAGTAAATTTGCACCATTACATCTAGTGACAAAATTATAAGAGCACATCTTTCTTGTGTAAACTAAGATATGTGAATCGAACACAAATTATGTTTTGCAGAATGAAGGATAAAAGTAGGCAAAACATAAAGATAGATTACACTGTTTTTTCACATTTACAAGAAAATGCAGAAAGAATATAATTTTTATGCAATCACAGTTAGAACTACTAATATAATAAGACTACAAAAAGGACATTAAAAATCAACAAAAAAGCACCAGTCTCCCAATGTAGCCTTTTGCAAAACTCTTCTGCTTAACTATTATACTACACATGCTCTGATTTTCACAAAAACTTATATAAAAATGTATAAAAAGACGCAGATAAGGGCCTACTTATTTAATTGCAAACATTTCAGAGACTGAAAACAGTAGAAGACAGCAACACATATGTAAAAAATACTATTTTTACCTGTGCAACATATGCAGAATCTGAAATAAGTGAGAAGCTGTCCATCTCCCCTCTGCTAATGTATGTTTGAAGGAGGATATTAATTTTTCCATAATTGTTTTCCACACCTCCTGGAGCAGGAAGTTCACAGAAATCATTCAGTAAGGTATCCAGCTCTTCTATTTCTTCTTCTCTTACCTAAAATGCAATTACACATTATGAAGAGGCTGAAGCAATTTGATAAAAATTTTTAGACTGAAATCAAATTTGCCTTATAACAGTTACATTATTTTTAAATGGAGTATAGTTTTAAGGAGGAAAAAAAAGAAGGAAAAAAAGCAGCAAACTCATATCTTCCACAATATAGCTAATAGACCATAATTGAAACTATCTTAATAGGGACACAATTACATTTCTTTATTCATCACCATCTATTAGGGTTGCCATTGACACACAAAAATTTGATATGACACAAAAATTGAATCTTCTGACCTTACCATCCTTCATCTGATGAGATTTCATTTTTTATTTGACCAGAGTAAAACCTCTGTCCATCTGGATTAGGGCAATCTTGAATTAACATTAAATGTACTCATTATAGTTACATAGTTAGCATGTGGCATAATAAATTTTTAAACTCAAAACTGTGAAGTACTATGATTCATCATATTAGAGTTTTCACTGTTAATAAGATTAAGTCTTATTATGAGTAAGGAAATATTAATATCTATGGTTTGAATAATGCATAACATTTCACATTCTAACTGATGACCCTTACATGGCAAAACTAGCATAAATCTACATATTCTTTGATTTACTGATAGTCTGTTAGTGTGAAACTTATTTAAAGAGGGTAAATGTTTGGTCCCTGCAGGGAACCATCTGAAAGTAATTTTCATTTGGACCTGACTACCTGACATACAAGAGACCCTAAGACAATTGGGTTAAAATTCCCAACTATCCAGTCATTGGTCCCATGGGAAAGAAAGAGGTGAAGTACACAAACATCACAGATGACTCCAGTGTCAGGGGAATACTATACTCTGCTTATAACAGCATTTTTGATAATTTTTTTCTGCTCCTACATAGCACAGTATAAGTCAAATCCAGATTTGTGTTTCAGCTACTGGTGAGTTACCTATTTCAAAATGCAGAATTTTTAAAGGAATTATGGAGCCATGATTCATATTACCAAAAGTCACAAATTGTATCACACAGAGGGGAAAATCCTGAGTTATTTTTATGAAAACCAGTCACTAGTTTTAACATTCAGAGCTGCACAGCAAATGAATCACAGAAATCTGGAAATGATGGTACAATGATACCATACCATACAATTTGAGAAAGCAAAGTAGACAAACTAAGTTTTAGTCAAAAAGCATCACTACTAACTTTATTACAAATATAGAAACATATGACATCATATTTTCCATATGCTTGTCTTTTAAATATTAAATTATGCTAAATTTAGACATAGCAAGCAATATCACTATAATAATAAAAAAAAAAAACAAAACCCTTCTAGCTTGGAAAACGTTCCATGTATGACTGTGAAACCTCGCTGCTTATTATCTTCTATAATAGAAGAGATTACAGCAAAATAGAATTTCTCCATTAGATAAAGAGATGGTAATACTCAGACAATGTGTGCAAATATGTAAATATGTAGATGGAGGAGGGTTTCACACTGCCAGTTCACAGAGCCAGGTGAATGAGAGCCAACTCTGATCTGAAAGCTGAATAATTGTGGTAAAATGGCAAGGAGCCCGAGCTAATAAACCCTGTGGAGTCTGGCTTGTACCTCTGTGAGGTGGAAGTGTGGGCAAACAAACTCATGCCAGCTTGGAATGTACTGCCTTGTGCCCTACCCATAAAAAGGAGGCAAAAAGGGAGGTTGGAACTGACCAGAGTACGATAGCACAGTAACCTTCTAGCCTGCACAAAATCTGTTATGACAGCCTTCTTGATTTCAAATTTGAATTGAATTTATGAGAATTTATCATTCTGCCAATCTAGTATTGTTCCCTGCATGAAATGTATCACAGGGTTAACTTCAGTGAGTCCTGTCTCAATACTGATGAAGCAGATTGTTCAGGGAGACATCTAATAATGTTTTAAACTTCAAACAGAACAACTGTCTCATCTCTGGGCACACTATTGGAATGGACACTTAGTTTCACCTGTTAATAATTGAGGAGATGAAAATTTCTTAAAAGCATTTGAAACAAATTCTCAAAGATCCATAATTCAGTATTAAATGTGTACTATAGTTCAGGCTGAACTATGTATAACTTTGAGTGAGAGCATATTAGGCCTACTTAGAAAACATTTTATAAGTTTGCTTAATAGTTAACTAAACTTGTGTGTGTAGACAATATTTATGAAGTAAGTACTACAGAAGTGTCTAGTTCCAAGATATTCTTTAACTTTACCTTTATCTGTTCAAATTCTTCAGCTTTTGATACTATAGCAAGAATATCGCCTTCTGTTTTATGAGCATCAAACAATTCATTGAAAGTCTATTAAAAACAAAAAGAATTAACACCAAAAATAAAAACACACATAAACCTCAAAACAGAGAAACATTAACCAAGATCTTAAAAGGCATATAAGGTTAAAATTTAAATTACTGGAAGACCAGAGTGATTCAATTTAAACACGAACAACGGTGAATTGCTGATAGAATGACTTTTCAGTAGTTTCAGAAAAACAGTTGCTAGAAACTTGGCCACCCCAAAATCAAGAGACATGCAACATGGCCATATATAAAAAAAAACAGTCTAGGACATATCTGAGTGAATAAGCATGTAAAACTAATTATACATAGTGATAGTAAACAGTTAAAAATTATTAATGCTAATTCTTCAGCTTTTAAGTACTTATTTGCTACAAAAGTAAGGTTCTAAGACAAATGTGTATATCAAATCAAGTTTTCAACACTGCAAAATTCTGTACATGTTTACAACACAATCTGATTACAGTACCAAAAGTTGTTTAAGGTGGGTAACCTGATAGGATTTTCTCCCAGAGAAGCTTGTCGGTTATCAGACACTAAACTTCAATGTGTTATCATGTACTAATGGTTGCACACACTATGGATATCAAAATATTCCTTATAATTCTCCTAAAAGAAGTCAAAAAGACTACAGGAATTTCAAATCTCACTTAAGACCAAGTCTAATTTTTCAGTATTGCTTGATATTTAATTTCTTTCTTTTTCCTATTTCCTCTCTCCCCATTTCAGTAAATGCGGTTTGAAAATATAGTGAACAAATCAGCTACATATTCTGTAATACCTTACAACTATTTTAGGTATACATTCAAAAAGAAGAAAAAAATCCCAGAAACAGGACATCATCTTTTACCTCAATAGTATTGTATTTAATATAGTAGTGGCTGGCAGTTCTGCCTAAATCTGTCGAAGAAAAAAAGCCAGTTCGTTCTTCAAAGCGAATCATGCGGGCTTTGTCCAGTTTTCTGCCGACTTCAATTACCAATTGTTCCCTGTGCTTTTCTAGACCTGGATCCATCTAGAGACAAAAAAGACATATATATCTCTGAATTTAAAAAAAAAAGTGTTAAATTTTATTGAGATAACCCAGTCACACAAAGTCAGAAATCAGATAAAAGGAAGGTACAGTTACTACATCAATATTTTCTTGAGATTTTACTAATTGCTAAATTTACATTTACTAATAGTTACATTGACATTATTGACCAAAAACTGTATGTACAGGAGAAAATAATGAGAATAATATTTCTTTTGCAATGCTTTGAGACTATCAATAAAATGTAAACAAATATTACTTATGAAACAGTAGCATGATTATGAAATAAATTTTCACTGAAATTTTTGAAAGATGTTTCAGTGATAACGTATGCTTCATTAAATTATCATTTCTGTATCACTTTGCAAAAACATGACATCTTATGGCATCTTCTATTTATGAAAATGGCTGAAGATATAACCAGGTGATTATGTCGCCTGGTTAGTTGACATGAGAATGGCTTTAATTGTATCCTTACTAGATTAAGCTTCAAATTGAATAGCTTAAATGTTTACTAGCAAAAGCCCCCTAACATCCCCAAGAGCTTTGGGTACGTCACCTGGGATATTCTAATCATGGAATTACAGACATACAGTAACATTCACGTTAAGAGCACATGTGGAGCTTGCTGTGCCCAACACTGCTTCAACTCATATCAGAGTTCAGGAAATTTGGCATTTTGTCCAAATAATAATGCACATGATCTCATTAGTACGTAAAAGGCTGGGCAAAACTCCCATCTGAGTGGGACTGCTGCATAATTGTGAGTTTCCACATTGTGCACCTGGAATACCCACACTGATAGGGATGGGTGAAAAGGGATTCATAGCCATATTAACCCTCTGGAATATGTGAACCTAAGCTATGGCTCTAATTAGACAAGCACCGTTAGTCACCACATTTGAAAAGACTGAAATTCTGTTCTAGTCCACAGCCAGCATTCTTATTTCAGGGCTTGTATATAGTTCAGATTTCCCACAGAGTAAGTTACACTAGCCCTCTTGATAAATCTGCAACAGAGATATAAGACCAAGATGGCAAAAAGGAGCAGGCTTGAAGAGCTGTTACGCCTTGGCTTGTTCTAGTTTTCCCTGGGCCAGGATTCAGTTTCATCTTTGTGCTGAAGTGCTTCATCTCACATTCGGTGAAGCTGCAGACAAACATAGTCATCTCCACAAAGCAGCTGCAAGACTAATTCCTAATATTCCATCTTTGCCAGTTACTCTGAAGCTGTTTCTCCTTAGTTATGGCTAGCCTTAGTTTCAAGTCAAAAGCTAAGATGGCAAAGGTCTAGACTGCTTTTCTCAATAGTAGGTCATGCACTGAGGTCAGATTTCAGAGCAGAGGTGGTCAAAAAAAGAGTGATCCGGATGCCAGATGTTTAACATTTATGTCTTAAAACTATTGAAGGGGAAAAATATAAAAAAAAAAAACCAAAAACAAAATACCCCCCTACTCATTTTGCAGTCCAAATTACCTGCCAATCTTTTGTCTTACATATATAAAAGCTAAAACTGTAACAGTAGACTAGCATTTTTTACCAATAAAAAGTTCTAACTTTAAAGGAAAGGTCACCAACTTGAAAAGGCTGTGAAACAGTATTTGAGTCTAGAGAATCCATGGTTAGCACCCTTCTGGTTGAACTTGTTTAATTAGAAATCCCACAAAGAGAAAGAGCCAGCCTAGAACAGCTTTTGTTCTTAAAATGAGCCCTGCCATATCCAGAGGAAAAAACTGAGCACGTTTGGAGTATACACATGAAAATTTAAGAATGTATGATAAAGAATGTATGATACTATTCATGATAAATGAATTATTATGCAAATTGTTTTTTCTAGTTTAATGAGAGAAATGTTAGGCACACAGTCCTCTAACTTTTACAGATGTTTCAAACATAAAGTTTATGGGGATAAAATGCCTTGCTTAACTGTGGGAACACCAAAGAGTGCAACCAAGTAGAGGAGAAAATAGACAAAAGGGTTTATTTAAAAACAGACCCCTTTCCTTTGGAATCCTAAAATCATGAGAAAATCCTGTAATTCATACTACAGGCTTCACTAATACAACATTTGCATTTGCTTCCCTTCTTCTTTCCACTCATTGTTTCCTCTTGCTGCTCGTCATAAATTTTGGCCATTTTTACAAATCAGTGAAAGGCATTATTGGCAGTTCTGGCAACCAACTTGAAAAAAGCACAAATCAAAGCAGTGGACCTGCAGTAGTCTATTCCTGGGGTAGCCCAGAAATGTCCTGGAGACAACATGCGGGATGCCAAATGTGTTGGTGTACAGCAGGGGCGTGCTTGCCCTGGTCTTCTGATGCAGCACAACACATCCTAAAATATGTGAACAGAGCCTCTGGGGCCCTACAGTAATTACTGGATGTGGTGAGCACCAGAAGAAAGGGAAAGGAGAACTAGTTTGCAGCATCTCAGCCCCATCGAACAGCTGGGAAGTGTGATCCATGATGGATATATGAATTCTGAATGGATAACACTGATTCTCAGTCAAAACAGAGATAGAAATCGTCACATTGCAACATTTCTAAGTAATAGTAAGATACCTTGGATACCTATACCCAGAACAGAAGGAACAGAATGGTTTAGTTGAGCAAATACTTGGTTATGCCTACATTTGGCACTATAGCATCCTTATACTACCTATA
Source organism: Xenops minutus (assembly GCA_035221455.1). Classification (NCBI taxonomy): domain Eukaryota; kingdom Metazoa; phylum Chordata; class Aves; order Passeriformes; family Furnariidae; genus Xenops; species Xenops minutus. The sequence continues at coordinate 74,858,628 of JAWWEE010000105.1, read as the reverse complement.
AAACATTAGCTTTGAAGTTTAAAACTGTTTTATCTAGAAAATAAGGGGATTGGCATTGGGTCTACTCCTCCATGAAAGAGTAACACTTTACATTGATATAAGATGTTGCCCCCTTAACACAAACATAAGAATATGATGTATTAGCATTAGCACAGCAAATCAAAAGGGGTAGAAAGAAGGTTAGTGGCAGAAAATGACAAGTGCTGGCAATCTCTCTCAGCAGCTGAATAAAAACACAAGAGCAAGGGAAGGGGGAGTTACTCTTGTTCATTATTTTTAAAAATTATAAAAAAATTGTTAGTGTTTTATTACTTTTTTCCACCACTTATTACCACCACAGTTATATTTCTTTTAATCTATAATTTAATAGTGAAAAACAAAAAAGGAATTTATAGTAATGGGACAACATTCATAGAAAATCAATATTTGGTTTTAATTTCTCTACTACTTTGTGGTCTGTGTTATACACTGTTACATTAACATATGGTACTGCACTATACGGGTTTTTATAGAAAACATATTTGAGATGACCAGAGATCTGAAGGTGTCTGCAGAAGCTTAAACAATAGCCCACCTACTTCCACTGCAGCTTCCACTATTAGAGACAAAAGATATCAAAAAACTCACCCCTGACATAAACCTCTACCTGTTACCATGACCTAAAAAACTGCTGCTCACAATATCAAGACAAATTATGAAGTCACAGAACAGATTCATGACATATGAAATAAACTGCATTTACTGTACAGTTGTGAGTTTGACCTGCATTAAGCTCATTTAACTAACTACATTAACACTAAATGCTCATAAATAGCTGTACAAAAAACCCAAACAAACAATATTTAGACAATCTGTTAACTATTAAACTTTCTAAAAATTACAGATATTGAAAAAACTTGAGTGAAAAATCCATATGTAACTTTTGTCTGATTCATATAACTGCATGGAAAAATCCTAAATAAATAAAAAAAGTTCGAAAAAATTAAATTTAAAACATCTTATAATTAATAAATCACAAGAAAGAAAACATCACCCAATTAAAAATGTAATTTTATAGTTATAAGATGCCATGTCATGAAACATTCTAAAACAAAAGCTGACAGGGGTAGGGGGGGGAATCAAGCAACTCAAAAATGCTTTCTTTTATCAGTTGCATCTAGCCTACAAAACTGAAACACTGAAAACAGGCTAAGTTACAGTAACTGTCTGATAAGAATGAATGGTGTCCTTTGGAGCATAACTTGACCAGTTAAAATGTATTTTTATGTGAACAGAAGGGGCCTCATATTTCAGTGTAAAAAACACTCCGCTACAGAAAGTATCTTCCTTTTTCTAAGCACTTTAAAAGAATTGCTGATGTCAGGTTAAGTAGAAATAGCAAATATTTATTCTCACATCAGGGTAGGATTAGAGACCCAGAACAGGTTACAGATTTTTTTTTAAAATGCATTTTATACCTGATAAGCTTTGTGACTGATGCCATATACTAATGGATTTGCTCTCATCCGTACATAAAGATAAGTGTAACTTATCCACTTTACTGCTTCTTCCACATTAGTTACTGTACCAAGAGCAATCTGGAAATGGAAAAAGAGACAAAATTAAGTTTATATGTTACAGCTGCACATAAGTATTTGGCTGAAAACACATGGAATTCTGAGTATTAACACTATATTAAAGCAAGTGTCAGGATTTTTCCAACTTAAACAATTTTGAAGTAATCATAAGACAATAACTTGAAACATTTATGCATCTTTATCTTATGAACACCTAATAACATGGTATTTTTTTACATAATACTAGAGATACAGTGACCATAAATGATATTTCCTACACCACTTATGATTTTTACAATTAAAAGATGATCAGCTTGTTATAAAAAAAAAGAGAAACAAACCAAAAAAGATGAAATAATTCTTTAGTCAATATGGGCAATGTAATTAAAAAAAAAAAAAGTACTTTAAAAGAATAAATATAAAAGATTAATTTCTTCATAATAATGTGAAAGTACTATCTGGTCCAGGTGTTAAACAAAATGATATCAAGAATCTTTAGGATTTTCCTTTGTGATGTCCTCGTACTTGCTAATCTCTTTATACACAGTTTTTATAAATGGTTTTCTCATTTTGTATCTGGCAAATCGAACATACAGGTACCTGCTACTTTTAATATCAAAACATAACAAAATTGAACAGGTAATATGTGCATATATATATATACACGTTTATTTATATGTGAAGGCTAAATCAGGTGTACCAAAACAGGGTTTTTTTACTAAGAGACTTTTTTTTCGAATTATTGGCCACACACACATTTTTACTTTAATAACTTCAGCTCTATTTTGTACTGGCTACAGTCATGAGAAGCACACAACCACTTAATTCCAGTCAACCTGATTTTACCAGGAGAATTTAGTATTTTCTGCATGTTCCATAAATAAACCTTTTTTGGTTCTTGCTGGTTGTTTAAAACAAGTAAAATTCCCTCTCACCAAAATTTTGGTCCATTACTCCGTTTTTAAAGCTACTTTTGGTTTTATTGGTGTTTGGATTTCAAATAAATGTTCCACGTGACTTGGCAAAAATAAAGCCTATAGAACTAAGTGAATACATATGCATGTTCAGATTGAAGTATCTAGACCTTACTAATAATATTCATATTGTTTTTGAAATAATGTAAATATTTATTAAAATAATGAAAGTCGAATCTGCCTTGAGTTAAAATAACTTAAATCCAGCAAAACTTTGTTGATATCAATGACTAATAGCATGGAGTAACCTCAGGCTTTGTTTTACACATTTTTCAAGCAATATTTTGTTCTTCAAGAGCATAAGGAGGTCAGAGGAAGTCCTGTTGTGTTGTTTTTTTCAAACTATATAGATACATAATGCAATGAAGTAGCTACAAAAGCATTCAGTCCTTCATAGATTACTACAGGGAAAACATCAAATAAGGCCCACAGGTTACTATTACTCCATTTGTACCCAGGTTATTTTCAGCATTTGGTTTCTTTCTGTAATTCAAATATCTTTCAGTGCACAACTTGGAATAGCATAACAATACAGTCCAATAGCAGCATTTTCAACAACCACTGTCACAATCACAAAAATGCAACATTCTGATTACTGAGGACCATGAAGAGTGTCAATTAAAAAAAAACACAAAACCAAACAACAATAACAACAACAAAAAAACAAACCCCTCACTTTTTTAGCCTCATTTATTCAAATATCTGATTCTATTGCTATTCTATTCTAATAAATTATTTTCATAAGTTAAAAGCAAAACTGAAGGAAAAAGGTGTTAGTGAAATACAGTTGGGTTTCAGATATGGTATTGAAATCTAATACTGCACTTTCCTTCTTCCCCCAACTTTAATGAATAATATGCAGATACAAACATCCCAGAGAAATTTCTAAATATTTGCTGCCATCTAGTGTCCAAGTAAAGTTCTTATGGACAAAATTTAGCCTTTGTTAAAACAGGAGGAATGATGGAAGTTCCCAGCGTTTCCTCAACCATGTATTAGGCATTTAGATACAGATGGAATAATCAATGAGTACAAATATTTAAAATACTGACATTGTATTGTCTGATTGCACCAGTTGTCATAAAACACTTTTTATTTTCCACTGTTCAAGTACAAATAATTGTGTTGCACTCACAGAATGAAATTTTGAGTACTATATTAATTCAATTCACCGTATAATTTTAAAGGAAAACAATAATCAGCATCACAGACTTTCAACTAACTGTTCAATGACTGATGTTGCCATCTCCAAGCAGTGAGCATAGTAGCATTTATTGATATTTATTTTCATGAAATAATTTTTTTTCAAATGCTATCCCCCACACTTTATCAAGTTGAACAATATTATAGAGGAGGGGGTTTTGATTTGCAAAAAAGTATAAACAGATATAAGTAGCATGGCTTTTTGCAGACAGTTTTTGAAAAATTGAGTTTTTCTCTGAGATTTCTATAGAGATTAGAAAAGGGCATAAAATATTACTGATGATATATACTGAATTATTATATAACATAATATACTGTCTTTTTTATACATGCATATGTCTTTTTTACAAATATAACATGCCTGTTATATTTTTAAAATTGAGTCACATTACACAAAGAAAAATTTATATATATAAATCAAGTATTTGTTTTAAAGGTAAGGGAGTAAGAAAACTTTCTAATAACCTAATAAGCAATTTTCTGATTGTTTTGGAAACCAGTGTATTTTGAATTACTATTTCAGAATCTGAAGTGACTATGATCTTATTCCTGTACAGCTTTTGAAATAGTTTCTTAATGTTACTAAAATTGTCCCAGGTGGGACAGAATCTCCCATGCTTTGTCCTACACCCAGATTAGCCTTCAGTCACCCAGCTCCTGAATGATTTTTTTAGGAAGGGCTCTGAAGGAATTCTTTGTCTCTTCTGAAAACCCACTCTTTGTAGGCAAAATATAGATTAAGAGCTTTGTCTAAGCTAAACAAGTCACCATGTTCTACATTCCCATCTTCAGAACAAAATCATAAGCACATGCAAGTAAAGGCGCATATGCTGGGGAAAATATACCTACTGTCCAGCACTGCAGATAATTTTCTAAGCTCTCTGGGGAAAGGAGTTGTCCCAGCAACAAGCTGGAGTCCAGCTGCAGATGTCAGGGAGGGCTCTGTCGGGTGGAAATGATTAGGGAAGGAATGGCAACCTGCATTGTATGAGCTATTGATGATCGTTCCCAGATAAATTAAAGTTTATGGTCTAATTAAACCACATCCCCTGCATCTTATCTTTCTTCCTGTATTTCCAGAAAATACAGCCATAGGTATTTTCTGTTTGCCAGCTGGTCAACTGACCCAGAACTCACTCCTCTCAACTAAGTACCCTAACAGCTGTTTATATGATTCCTTTTTACATTCCATTATGCCTAGTGGCAGAACTTAAGCCAAAAAAGGAAAAGGGCATCTCCACGCCTATGTAGGTCATCACTGACTATTAACTCTTCTGCTTTTTTTTAGAAGAAAAAAACCCACAAAACCGAACCAAAACACAGATTTGCAGGAGAGAATTCTCAGTGGATTGAGGTGCTGACATAAAGGCTCAAAGTCTTAATTTCCATGTCAACTCAATGAAGTGTGTATTTCAGGTTTTCCCACTCTGTAGCTCTCTTAAGAACAGGTGCTGTCTCTGAGGTTAGAAAACAGCAAATGCTGAAGGACAAAAGGTGGCAATGAGGAACAAGCACAACATAAATTTCTCCGAAATTCTTAACCTATTGCATCTAAAGGTCTTTAGTTAAAGGTGTTGCGTTTGCATTTTATATCTTTCAATGGATTTTCATTCCATTTTTGGACGGTTTTTAAACTACTCTTCTTTTTAGGTATGTTCCCTGCAGAGAGTTCCAAAGTCTAATCACACAGCTGAGACCCTTTTGTGTTTTCTAAATCTGCTACTGCTGATTTCAGCCAATATTTCCTGGTTCTGGTCCCAAAAGAGGTGCAATCTTTTGCCGTATCATTCATTACTTCAAAAAACTCTGTCATATTATCTTGATTTGCTTTTGTTCTCTCCTAAAGCATGCAGTAAAACTGGTGTGTTCCTCTCACAGAAGCTGATTTATTCCTTTGCCCATCCTCTATGAAAATTTTCCACTTCTAGAAAATTTCATTTTGAAAGGGGGATTAGAAATACTTTTTTCTCTCATTCCCACCACCCCCCCCGCCCTCCGCACTACTGCCTAAATTTTCTTTCTTATGCCACATAAGCCTAAGTATAAAATTCAAGGCTCTGGATTCCACGTAGTGATTATATGGCTAGGATTATACATTGTATTACCCCAAATATCCATTCCTACCAGGTCTCTATTTCTGCCATGAGACCTGGTCTGGATAAAAGTAGTTTCATATTCTTGTGGAAACAGGTTGTCTTCCCATAGTTCCAACTGCTGCCTTCATTTTAAAAGACTTTCTTTCAGCTCCTGATGCATCCATAATAAATTAAAAATTTAAACAATTCAGCAGTGCTTCTGGCCTTTAATTTGTTTCTCTTTACAACTAGAGCACAAGCTTTCAGATTTCCTGAATGACTTGTAATAAAAGCAGATTCTGTTCCTACAATATGTTATTTCACTATACATCAATACAGATTTCCTGGTGCTAATAACAGGCTCTGTTATGGAAAGGATGACAGTAGTCATCAGCATACTGTCTTGATTTCTGTAACTAACCAGTCAAAAAATATGTTTTGTTTCTGCATAGTCCTATTATTACTGCCAATAAGAAGATGACCAAAATTGAATGTGCTTCCTAAGACTATCTACTGGTAAATACAATGGCATATTTTAAAACATGATCTTTCCTTTTTTTTTTCTTTGTTCCAGAATGCTGTACCCTATTGAAATAATCATCTCCAGAAAAATATAAAAATTTCTAAACCACCTGTATCCTCTCAGAGGATCCAATAACTTAGATCAAATCAGCATACACAGAAGTTTAGACTGACTCCAATTATAAGAAATGATGAAGTTACTTTCCAAAAAATGCTAACATGATAGCTCCTTGTAAGTGCTCATAGTATTGTTTTCCTAGAATCTGGAAGGCACGAATTTTTCCTGCATGTTATGACAGAAGAATAAGTCACATAACACATATCAGATTACAAAAAAAAGTTCTTTTCATGCCCTTGTTCTCCTATTGTACTCCATTGCTGTTTCTACTAACAATCATGTATTGCAGTGATTAAGAAAATTCTGACTCTGTCATCTGCTGCTGGAACTGCATGGCAGCTACAGAATCTTCAGTAATTTAAAGCCATGAGTACACTGTTCTTTTCAGATAACACTACCATTAGATAAAATCTGAAAAAAAAAAAAAAAGAATCTGTTTAAACTAGTCTGTCCATTTTCTGCACTTTCCCCCAAACTTCAAATCCAGTGGTAGAAATGCTGCACTTGGAAGTAGTTTTTACTACACTGTACATCACATATTTCCTATATATATCTTTGACCAGATAAGTTTATAAGACCATCTACTACAAAATGGTACTATTGTTCTATTCCATTATTATTTTTTTTCTTATTTTGTTCAACTATTTTAACTGAGCAGGAGCATTAACTTATTAATTTTACACCTTCAATCTAACCAAGTTATTTCTGCAGTGTCTACTAGCAATATTTTTCAGAGAACTACTTGGCTACTCAACTACTGTTAAAAGAGATCTTCTCTGACCTGGTTCACAACAGGAACTTTACTTATTGTGTTTGTAATTCTTCACCAACTTGAAGGCCTTCTGTGAAACAGGACTAAATTTCTAATATTTAAAAAAAAAAAATAGTAGAAAAATCCTTTGCTGTGAAGGAAAGACTCTCAAACTGATGTTTCCTTGTCTGCTACATCTATCTCAAGAAAATGAACAAAGCTCTTCAATGAAATTTGAAGATTCTGGATTCTTTCCTAGTAAAAAGGTACACAGTATCCCAAGATCAGATCTCTCCCTCCTGATTTATCAGGGTGCTGAACAATAACCGCAATGGCCTTCACAATCAACTTTAGGATTTAAACTATTACTGCTAATGTGTAAATTGCTATAATGCAATTTTAAATAACTGAATATCCATCCGGTTCCACTTAGAGAACATTCAGACGTGTCTATCTCCAGGTTTGTAAGGGTTTTCAGAAGGAAATGGTTGAGAGCAATACATCTGCCCACTGCATGAATGCCTTCCATTTATTTTTCCTCTTTTCTTTGTTGTAGAAAGAGAAATTGAAAAATTCTTCTTTTAATTACATTTGTGTCTCAGGTTATGGGGGAGATCAATTTCTCTGTCTCTTGTTCTCAGACCACTCCAGGGCCTTGAGGTAAAGGGGGGGAAGCTGTGAGCACAGACAGGTGTCAATATTTTCATGCCCTTACATTTGTGTGGAAATACTTGGAATACACCTAAACCTTGTTCTGTGTCTGATGTGTGACTGTACTTGGGCAGAGATTTTTCCTGTTAACAGAAATTGAAGAAACAACTTCTGAGACCCCCTTAAAAGAAAATAAGAAATCAAACAACCGAAATCATGAACTATGAAATTCTATCATTTGTAAAAAATCAAGGAATAAATCTTCCCATTTTAAAAGGTCACTGTATCAATTTCTGTTAATGTACAGAATTTCCTTTTAAAGTGATTATTTATGATTGAATAATGCAAGCACATCAAAGTGGTGAAAAGCTAAAATAAACATGTATGTAAGAATTATGCAGATAAAATGAACATGCATCTTAAAAAGACTATTCCTAATAGACCAAATAAACTTCACATCTTTTAAATGGATAATCAGTTTTATGTCACTGGACACTTCAGTTTGGCTGAACATATTGACTTCAACTGAGAAAATGTCCAGTGCCTTTGAAAAAAAAGTTCCAGCCATGTACATTATTCTTCCTATACTGCAGTCAAATATGTGAATTTGTTTATATACAGAAAGAGAGGCTTTAATTTTTTGAGGATTTTAATTTGGAGTTATGCAGAAGACTTACTGAATTCTAATAAAGCACTTCTGATTAAAAGGTAAATGTTGTGTCTCTACAGTTTTATCTTAATGGTATTTTGACCCCCCATCCTACTTCAAATACCTGTCATTTGTAAAAGGCCCTGCATTTTCACATATGTACCAGTTCACTCCTCTTAAATGTACAGACTAACAGTAATGAAATATATACAATGGAAATTTTATGAAGTGTGACAATATTGCATTTTGTTTCAAATAATGTCAATCCTTTAGAGACTGCTAGTTTCTCTAAATGAATCAAAGGTTACCTCTGCATTTAAGTTGTCTGCAAGGCTTTCAAGAAACTGGCTTTCGATTGGATTCTGCTGAGTAAGAAGAGTCAGGTAATGACTGAGTTTATCATGAGTTGTAATAATGACGCCTTCTCCGAATTTGTCAAACTGAGGCCGTCCAGCTCGACCAAATATCTGCATGACATCTAAAATTCCAAGGTCAACAAAGGAGCCTCTTTTTGCAGCATATATTTGTGTTCCCTGGTTGAGGAAAAGTTAATAAAAATTAACATAAATACACATGAATATAATCCTGATGAGCTGAATACTGAAATTAGGCAAATATAGCATGATTTCAGAAGTGTACTTTAACTAATCCTTTCCTAATCTTTGATATATTTAAATCTTTACTATACAAACTAGATTCCCACTGGAGAGAATCAGTTTAATGAGATATAAATAACATTTCCAGTCAATCAGACATTTCCCCCCCAGGCCCAAAACTCACAGTAAAGATCTTACTATCTATACTCCTTTGCAGGTTTCTTTTAAGACAGACAACCTGTTCGTAGAGTAGGTGAAGCTCTTACCTTAATAACAACAGCATGAGCAGGCAGATTGACACCCCAAGCGAGTGTAGCTGTACAAACTAGGACTTTGATATGTCCATTAGAAAACAAGTTCTCCACCAAACTTCTGTCTTGCCGCAGCATTCCTGCATGATGAATACTAAATCCATCGGGAAACAGCTCACGTAACTGCTTATTTCTAGATCTCTGTACCTAGAGCGGACAAGAAAAATAATTAAGTTCACGTCTAATTACAATACAAGCACTATTTTTAAAAATTACAGTGAAAAATTGAATATTATTTAGAGTCATAAGAAACTATTCTTATAAATGTCAAACTTTCCATCAATGCCAATAAATTACAGTTTTCTATAAACTAATTTTCCTAGACTTATTTTCCAAAGAGTACATTTAACTGTTTAAAAATTGTAAAAAATTGTAAGAAGTTTAATCCTCGTACAAAAGTATAGTTTCACTTAAACCAAGACCCAAGTTTACTGATAGTGAGTAACACTGAAACCGAGAACTCGTGTATCACTTTGCCTTAAATGTAACTCCTTCAGATTATGCAGGCAACTAGGACTGGCTTTAGGCGGCAGGCCACACACTATACTTTACATTAAGAAGGGTATACCCTTCCCCACCACCAACCATTGCATCAGTGTGGCACAGTGTGGCTCAATAAATTCATAGTATGGAATCAAACTGCTCATCTACCCCACCTTTCTACCTTCCTCAGGCATATGAGGCTGGGATCTTGGTCTGTAAAACCTCAAGCCCTCCAGCCTCCTGCAGGTTATGAGGTCTAAGAGCATTATTTCTGGGTGCTTGCTTTATCATGCTTCACCTAAACCGAACAGTGACCCTAAGTTATGAAAAATGAATATATTTCCTTGATTTGCCACAAACGCTTCTGATTTTCCTCCCATCTCTTCCACATTCCTAGCTGCTGCACCCACTGCTTTCCAACACTGATCACTGCTAAATGTGACACCCAAGAGGCTTGTGGTAATGATGACTCTAATCTTTCTCTAAACCAGATTTCTTTATCTTGTCAGCAGAAAATCTCTACTTTTCCATAGACCACAAGAAGGTTAAACAGTCTTTGACTCTTACTGTATGTTCAGCCCCATATATTATAGTGAATTAATTCTAGATAAAATCAGATTATTATTATTATTATTGTTGTTGATGTTATCATATCTTCACACTTGCCAGTACCTGACACACAGCCACTGAAAAGTTGATTTATGGGATAGAGAGTGAGTAAAGCAAAGCAAAATATGGTTCACAGTACTGGCATGCTGCCAAACATGAACAATAAATCTCTGCAAACACAGAAATAAATAGGGAGATAGGAATGCAATTATAGAGGAGGACATGAAAAGAAAAATATTGTAGGAAAAACACATTTCTCAGTTTCTCAATTATCCAGCTTCTCAATATCTGATCTTTCTTGCTTTAGCAGTAATTATTTACGATTCATTTAAAGGGAATCAAACTCAGCTTTTAAACTACACATGACTTTTTGGCAAATTTAATTAACTGCTGTAGTGCTTAAAAAAGAATAAATAACAAATTGAGAAAGCGGCCCTGCAGTTCATGAAGCTTAGTCTTCTCAAGCTAACAAATGGAAACAAATATTTTTAAAGAACACAGATGCACCAAGGTTTACACTTACTGATTAACAACAAGGACTATCACAGAAGATTGTGGAAAATTCACTTCAGCTGCAAACCTGAGAATAACTGTGACACAGAAATTTGGATTGATCTTGATTACATTTGGAATGTGGTGTAAACATTTAACAGTGTATTTAGCTTTTGTCTTAAATAAAGTAAATTTTCCTATGTGATTAATTATACTTTAAATATTGTAATCTTAGCTGAAAAAGCCAAATCTTTCTTTCAAATCTCCACAATTTAACAACTGCATATCTTTGTTTGTAACCTGATTGATTATGTTGTTTAATGGGATTGAAAGACTGGCCAATATACTAATGGAAAACTAAGAATAGTAAAATCATGTATGACATACAAAAACTCCAAATGCCAAGGAAATAAAATCACTAATCATTCTGGATGATTCTATTAACTGCACAGAAACTGAATTAATTTTCTTTCCATAAATTTGCGGTCACCTTAAATTACTAAAATACAAGGCAAGTTAGTTCAAGAACAATAATATAATCCAATTTTATAAAGCTACAATTGAGAAAATAAATAAAAAAAAATCCCTTATCTCAGTGGTGGCTTGAACAACTGCTCACACAGCATATCCTTTAATGGCAACATATTTGCAAACAAACCTTTTAAGCTCTTGTGGCAGTGAATTGCACAGTTATTATATTAAATGTAGATTTTAATGGTTCCAGAGACAACAAAACCAACAACTGCTAAATAAAAGAAATAAACCCATAAAAAGTCACACTGCTTCCACTTTGTTCTATTAGACTAAAATGTTTTGCTTAAAATTTATCTGAAATGTTACTAAGTGCCTCAGGTGTATGGAGAAGCTGTTATTAGGAGGTCTAGCACTGGTCTCCAGATTAGAATTGATTTTCTTTACCCTCCCTTATTGCTCAAGAGGGCTGTAGATTTATGACCTTTGCTTACATGTGTGTGCGCATCTAAAATAGTATGTGTTAAATAAATTTCTAGTTTAACTTTCTGCCACCTAAATTTCTCCTTCAAATGTCTTGAATTTCATGCAGTTCTTGAATAAGACACATTAAAAATGTTGCAATTAGCCAAAGAAAAATGTCCTGCTTAGTTTTAATGAGAAATGATGAATATGCAGGAGAAAAAGAAAATTGAGGATATTTCAGCCAAAAACTTACAGAAGATAACACCCTTCCTTACCCTTTCCATGCATTTTATATCACAAAGGTATCAAAAAAACTATAAGCTGCAGGCTTTTTGTCTGAAATACTGATACTGTGAACCAAAGAAAGAAAATTTTAATAGGCCTACAGACACCTTTCTTCTTATTGTATATATAAAGTAAAAAGAGTAATAAGGTTTGATTATGAGAAGCAGCTGCCAATAAATTACTTCTTTTTAAGAGAAACACAAATTTTTGTCTTTTCTATAGATCTCCAACTGCTACAGTTATCTAGAACAGAAAAAGTAGATCACCACTACTTTTGGTAAGACTCCCCCCCTCTCCCCCCCCGGTAAATTCCTTATTTTTCCCTTCTGCTTCCTTGTTTTGAAGATATTTGCAATTTTGAATTTTGGTATTTTTTTCCCACTAATAACACAGTTTTTGACTCATGTATTTTCTTTCAGTAACAGAAATTGCACAGGCTATTCTAGCATTTTTCTCATGATCTCCTTACTATAGCAAATCTTCATGCTTGTGACCATATGATTCAATCATTGTAATTTCCTTTCTGTGGAGTGCACAATAGGGCAGCACTTGCGGTTTGTTCAGACTACACCATTATATTTGTTCACCGGTTTGAGCAATTCTGAGCAATTTACTCTCATCCTTCATTCTCTGCTCTGTCCTGACACCCTACGAAGTACTAGCTCTTAATTTTGAGGCCTCATTAGCCTCACTTGACGAGTGTTGGTGCTCAGACAGCACAGACATCACAGACACCTAAACCAAATGAAGTAAGGTATCTTTTGCTGTAGCCTTCAGTGAAGAGTAGTTTTAATTGTACTGCTACTGTGTGATGAATATAATTCAATTATATCCAAAATAACTATTCTGTAACTTTCCTGAAGACATCCAAAAATTTAACTTGTAGGTTGTCCTTTTAAATTGTCCCATTAAGAAAAAAGCCTTCTCTGCCTCATTCCTATTAATAATACTGCTGAATCTGCTCTGCTGGTTCATTTCAAGAATACTGACTGTCTTTCAAAATTTATGATATCAAGGTGAGGTGGAAGAAGTGTCCATCTACTCTGAAAGTAAAGGTCAGCTGGGAAAGGGAAGTTGAAGAGTCCATCCATGGGCTTACTCCTGTTCCTTAACTATAAAAGGAATAGGTCTCAGAGAAATGGAAAGAAATGATCGAAGGATTGCATGATCATTCGCCATTTTTTTTCCTCTTCAGAATTTGCTACATTCATACTGCATATTAATTTATCTATATATGTAAAAGTTTTATTCTTTTATTTCCAACTGCTGTTTCAAAGGGGAAAGAGCAAAACATGGATAGTGTAAATAAAACCATAAGAAGGCTTCTTTTTTAAAAAATTTAAATATGAATTCAAATTATAATAATGTCTTGCTACATGGATGAAAATGAGACACCTTAATATGGAGTTAGAGCAAGTATATGAAATTTAGAGAAAATACTAACTCATGAAAGATAAGTAATAACACTGATGGTTTATCAAAAAATTTCACATGGAGAAATACAGATTGGAGTCTAAAGGAAGAAAAAAGGAATGCATTTGAGCTACAACGATTTTACCTGAAGACTGTCCTTTTATAAAGTAGAACTCTTATTTGTGTTAGTCCGCTTGTATTGTCCGCATAATAACTAAGCAATGAACAGCTGTTTTTAGGACAAGGATGAAGTGGCATGTTATGGGTATCAGTAAGATTAAATTATTATTTTATTATAGAAGAAAGGAATTAACTTTTAAATAATTTTTTTCCTGAAGGATTTAAAATTGACTATATTTCTGTAATTAATACATATTAAACAATTGGTATTACCTTTCATACTGCTTGAGAAACAGCAAGGAACTTGAAAATTATTAGGACTTAGTTAGAACACAGTAATACACTAAATAAGAGACAAATAATTTGTCATGGAGCTCTTCGGTAGAGTTATAAGGTATTCACTTTTTAAAAGACACCCAACAGCTCATTACATTGGATCCAGGCAGTGCTTCTGTGTTGATACGCCCTCATCTCACTTTCCTTGCTCCTTCTTGGAAACAGCAGACTGAGCATCACTGACTGCTCACTCCGCAGCTGGTTTCTGTGAAAAACCCAAAGACTACCAAAAGCTCTCCTCATCAAGACAACATTCATGACCTAAGAGATCATTTCTAGAGGTATGGAGGCTGCCCAAGATGCTATTCTACTTAATGAGTATGCATGCTCTTTCTCTAAATCTTCACTTTTTAATGTATCCAACTATTAACTTTGTATAGTTATCCTGAAGTTATATCTCTGTCCAACACTTACTCTTTTACTGGGTTATAATTAGATGGTACCTGGCAAGACAGTATTTGAAGATGATAATTCTAGCAAATAAATGTGAATCAGTTTGAATTTCTCCTGGAAGAGTCAATAATCTATTTGTCTCCCTCTGGCGATTTAAGTTCACTGTATTAAAGATAGAATTTTTTAAACCTATGACTTACTGATCTAAGCAACTTAATGATATCACCTCAGTAAGTACTGTAAAGTGCTCTCAAAATACCTCTGAAGGAGAAAGAAAGGAGAGTAGTATAAACGTTCCAAACAGAGGAATTTTTTTTTTAAAAAATCTATAAATGATACTTCTACTCTTTTTGATTCACAAAGAAAGGAGATGTAAGGCAGAATTTCTGGCACATTTTTTCTATTGCCCTGGCCTTACCAAAGATCCTAACCTATTTATTGCACAAGGCTGTGTTTCATCCAGTTGATACCTTAGGGAGTGATGATTACCAGTTAAAGAAAGAGTTAGTATGGTGTCCAGAAATGTCTTGCCTTATTTAGTGTGTTCTTTTTACAGTACACTGTAACACCAGAGAAGCCCCATCTTTTTCATTGGAAAAGGTACATGGTGCATAGAGAATGAAATATTCCATGGGAAGAAGAAGAATAGCAATCAGATTAGAAACCTTGAACAAGAGGTAAACACTTAATTTAATCTTTGATTCCTTAGATCTATAATCAATAATGCATAAGACAGAAGTGTTTACACATCTCACTGCTGAGAGAATCCAAGAAATTTAGTATAATGTTTAAAATGTTACATTTTAGAGCCAGCCAGACAATCCAAGAATGAAAGAATCATGAATGCAAGTCTGGCCATGCACCAATGATGGATTTGCAACAAGTCACCGAGGATGTAGACATAGTTTCAAATTACCTCACTTAATCCCTAGCTGTTATAAAGCAAAAAAAGGACCTATTTGTATAGAAAATACACTACCTCAACTTGAGCCAGAACTTTATAACATAAACCAAAATAACATAACATTTCACTTCAAGCCAGACTGTGGTGCCTGTCTAAAAACTAAATGAATTACTGATTCTCAGATAAAAGGGTTTGAGAACTCAAAATGGAAGATAATTCTAGCAGTAGGTTTAGATAGAAAGCAAATGTTCACTGTAATGACCCAGTTTAAGCTCCACCTCTCAGTGAGAATTCAGTAAAAAATAACAGCATTTTTCATATATTGTACAATGATAAGCATCATCAACTTGCTATTGTTTATAGCAAGTGCAGTAAAAATTATATAGAGACATTTTTGTACTGCTTCAGTATAATGAAAAACCAGACTTCACAGCAAACAGCCATCTGTGACTAAATAATCTTAAATCTTATTAAGAGAAGTGTCAAAACATTTCAGTTTAACACCACAAAATGCACATCAATTAAGATTGAATTAATTGTATAACATCACAATTTTAAATTGCCTGCAAAATCATGTAAAGCTCTTATTTTCTTTCTCATCAATTTAAAATTCAGCCATTCTCTCTCTGGGAACAGATGTATGATACATGTAAAACACAGCAAAGTACCCATTCTTCTCCAGCCATTGAGGCAGTAAGTCCTGTTGTCATTATTTTTAACCACTTGGAGTACACAGATGAAAAAAACATAAATCTTGGTCTGTTTTGCTGACAGCAGAAGTTTTCAGTACGGTGTTAGAAAACTAGCCAGCAGAGAAGATATACAGCATGGAAAGAAATTGATAGAGAGAGACAGTTTGATGACATGCAAGGATGAATTTGTACTTGTTTCACTTAGAATACTGACAACCTCTGGAGACCTAGTTTAACATTTGTTGCTGTGCTTAACTGTGCAAAGATTTCAATATTTCTGCTTCAACAGGAAACTGATACTGCATGGTGTCTGTAAAAATATTTGCTGTCTTTGAGAACACCTCCTTTGCGTGGTAAGACTCAAATTGCCACTCTGCTGAGCCATGACAACACTGAATGTATTTTCAGTCTGAGACAATGAAAGCAGAAAGTCTTTTCAAGTTCTTTCCAATACCACTGCAGCTTACTTATTACATATAATAATGATTTTTAGTACAACTCCTCCTCAAAGACTATACTGATTGGGACACTCATAACCCTGAAAGAAAAAAAAATTGGGAACATTAAGTGTATTTTACATTTCATAATTAAACCACAAATGTCCACTCAACTTCACAGCTATGCAAAGTGACAGATTGAGGATTCTCCAGAAGAATGGAATTTCTCTTTTATAGTTAACTGGAAATGTGCAACATGAATAGTTTATAGGTCTTTCAAACAGTTTTAGACTGGCATCAGACCATCATCAGACCACGAAAAGCTAAAATTTATCTTAGAACAGGAAAATAATTTTTAGAGAGATGAACACCAAGTATTAAATGTCTTTTGATTTTGGTATTGTTGCTTGGTTTCTTCACTCTTGTAACTTCTGCCCTACACAGCAAGGAAAATAAGCACAACAATAGTAAGAACACATGATAAAAAAATCTCAAGTCAAATAGAAGTGGTAGAAATTTCTAAATTAAAAAATATCATGATTATACTCACCACTCATTAAGTAACCTGAATTATGTAACTTGAACTTCAACAAGAATAAAACACAAACAAACTGGAACATCAGACCAGCACCATAAACACAAGCTTTTTTCACCGATACCTGTGTAATATGAAGACCCATAAGAAAATTCATGATGCAATTAGCATCACATAAAGGTTTTCTTTTTTTTTTTTTTTTAAGTGTGCTAATATTACACGTCTTAGAGGTAAAGAAATTTTATTCCCCCCATGCCTTTGGTATTTTAAAACAATTTCAAGGATTCCTTAATAATACTTTGTAGTTCAGGGTTGCCAAATGTTAAATCTTACAAGACAAGCACTTCTCAGAACTCTCTAGAGGATATGAAAGATTATACATGTTTCTTATTTTCATTTTGCAATGTTCATATAGTAACATCTGATTAATTATATTAAGTGATAATTAATTACTTTAGTTGATAAAGTATTAACACACACACACACACACACAAAAATTCTCCTAAGAAACCAACGGACCTTTAAGTGGTGGGACCAGTGAAACCTGGTTTCTTATGAATTTTATATTCCTTGTGCCCCTGTCCCACCTCAAATGCATGTTCCATCAGATTTCCACAACCTTCTTTCTCCCAGAATTATTTCCTTGCTCTACTGGTTCATAAATTTTTCCACTGTACCCTCAAGACAAAAAAATTCTTAGAAATGACATCTGTAAGGCTTACAGTTATTATCAACACTGCCATCTCATTATTATTAACATCTTTGACACCTGTGTTGTCTTTTTTTGTTAGTTTTATTCCAAATTACTGGCAGGCAACCTCAGTGCAGAACTGTGAAGCTTGTGGACTGTTAAAAATTGTTCACAGTCAGTTTTAAAGGTAACCTGATGTCTTTACACACTTAAAAGGGCGCAGAAGTAGCACCTAATAAAAGACAGAACATGAAGGTTTATATTAGTATGCCCTTTTGGCCAGCATATTTGGGAATTTGGAGACAGATTGTCAGCTAAACTGAGGCAACTATTAGGCTTGCTGCCAGAGGAAAGCAGCAGATGCAAGAAAGGAGCACTGTGCACTCACCTCCATAGAGCTTAATTTTACAGCCAGATCCTGTCCAAATGTAAGGCATTTTCCCACAGACCTCTGCTAAATTATGAGCATCTTTGTAGTTTCAAGCTCTATCTACTGAAAAAACACCCAGGTTTTACCCACCTCTCTTAAAAAACCCCAAAACAACTCCTCTCAAAGTCAGCCTTTACAGTACCAATATTTTATGTTACTTACTAACATTATGTTTCATGCTTCATGAAGCCTGCAAGATAATTGCTTTACAAACTGAAGAAATCACAGAGATGAACACATTTATGTATAATTAAATGTGGCTTTGAAAGACTGTTTTCTATATCTACAGTTCTTTTAGAATGTACCTAACCTAGCATATATACCTCCCCTCCACGGCTAATATTTTGAGCCAATACTTTATTTTCTTGTTCAAGCAATTTTAATAATACCTTTAAAGAGATTTGAGAAAAAACCATTGCATTGATGTTAATTCATTGATCTGCTTTGGGGTTTGTAAATTAGATTAGAAATCCTTTGCAAAACTGCTATTGTAGTTCTTTTACTGTTATTTTAAAGCATCATATACAGTTTCTTTATCAAGATAACTTTAAATGTCTCACCCATATAGCTGATGGATCTCAGAGGAAATATAAGAAAATATCTCACATATCAAACATACTAAATTACCTGGTGTGGGAAGAGGTAAGAAGACTGTTACTTTCTCATTAAATGCTTTTTATTTCACAATTCTGCCCTCTTTTGAGACCAGCCTAATCCCAAAAAGCTTTCCAAAATTTTTTACCTAGAAGCTGAACTCATATTATGCATCTGTAATATTGTCTTTGTTGGGATGTTCGGACTCTAGGAGGAAATGCCAACATTTTCCTTAAAACCAGTGGAGAGAGACATATATATATTTATTAGTGTATATACTAGTCTATATAATTTACCACTTGAAGTAATAACACTTTAGAAAAGAGTATGTTTATATTAAGTAACAAAAATAACTCAAGTTGAAGTAAAAATACATATAACAATAAAAAAGTTATTTCCCTACTTTCGGACTGAAAGCTGATAATATCTACATAAAATAGTTCTATAATGTTAAATAATAGTTCACCGTAATCACATTCAAGACATGCTAATAGCTTTCCTAGATAAAGACAATCACTTGATGTGACTGTACAGAACTGAACCACATATTGTGGTTCAGTGCCAAGGCAAATATATTTGCAGCATTACATAACACATACACACTACAGGGTTATCACCAGGATATCAGTTGTCAGTGGTTTCAAGATGGTAATACTGAATTATGAATTAAAATAATGGAAGGAGAGAAGAATCTTTGACTCTTGCACTCAGAATAAACTTTTAATGAGAATCAGTGCAACACATACTTTTAAAACTTTTATTTATCCTTGATTTTTTTCATTTTGCACTTTGAAAACTCTCATAAAATATGGTATGTTGTATATAAAATGAGTGTAAACAACATAATTTATAAATAATAATATAAAATACATAGAGGATGAAGAAGACCTCCAAGATCATCATCTAACCTTTGGCCTAATAACAACCACACGCACCAAACCATACCACAAAGTTCCATGTCCAATTCTTTTTTGAACATTTCCTGGGATGCTGACACAGGAATTCCCCAGGCAGCCTGTTCTGGGCAGTTTGACAATCCTTTTGGTGAAGAAATTTTTCCTAATAACCAACCTGAACCTCCCTAGTGCAACTTGAGGCTGTGGCCCTTGTGCTATCACTGGTTGCCTGGGAGAAGAGGCTGACTCCCATCTTGCCACAATCTCCCTTTAGGTAGCTGTAGAGAGTGATAAGGTCACTTGTTTTCTCCAGACTGAACAACTCCAGCTGCCTCAGCCACTCATAAGATTTGTGCTCCAGACTCTTCACCATTTGTGTTGGCCTTCTCTGGACATGCTCCAGCACCTCAATGTCTTTCTTGTGGTGAGGGGCCCAAAAATGAACACAGGATTCAAGGTGCAGCCTCAGGAGTGCCATGTAAAAGGGGACAATCACTGCCTTGGTCCTGCTGGCCACACAGCTCTGATACAAGCCAGAATGCCATTTGCCTTCCTGTCCACCTGGGCACACTCATGACTTACATTCATACTGCGAAGCAAAGTTTGTGATCTTATCATTAATCACCTTTAGAAATTGGTTTACATACATACAAATATTTTACTTTGCAAATTCCTGTCTAAACATCTGAACAAAAGTATCTCCTTTTATTAATTTTGTATTTGGACATCAGCTAGTTTTTAAATTTATTTTTGAGATACAAATATGGATTTGCCAATTCTGTTGTCAAAGAAATTTTGCACAGAATGGAAACAGAAGGGCTATGCTTACCTATAACACTGGTCTTGTCTCTACTAATCCCAGTGACCCCTCACTAGAGGGAAACTGACTGAGCCTGTTTTCTGTTATATTATCAGACAGTCTTTTGCATAATATCTATAGAAAGCGACTGATGACTTATAATTCTTGGCATAGTCAAGCTTGAGACCAACGTAGAACATACTTCCTACTCTACTTCTTCTTTGAGGAAACATCATTTGAGATAAATGGACAGTTCCATCATACTTGTCTGATCTGCGTACTGCCAGTATAGAGGGTAATAGAGCTGGCTAATGCTGTCTGGTGCAGAGAAACTCCAGAAAGTAAAGTAGCTGCCTGACCATTTGAGACAAGCCACTTGACAGCAGCTGGGTATGGCAGGGTTCAGACTGAGATGAAAACACTGTAGATGTCTACATACAGATGTGGACATCTGCAAGAGGAGTCTGAGCACCATTCACAGTCAATGGCAATCAGGCAGCAGGGCTTGTAGAGTGTTTCTGCTCCCTGACTGTCCCATGTCTGCTCATGGTTGAACTCAGGAATGGTCTTGGCTTCACTGTCTGAAACAATGAACTCCACCAACTAGAACAGGGAATCAACCACATCATACATTTGTAGTTACCATATGCAGTCTCCTAAAACCCATGTGCTATAATTTTAGCCTGAAAAGTGTTTCTTGTTTCAAATTTAGAATAATGAACAAGAATTATCCTGGAAAGAATAAAAGACAAATTAGATCCTCAAATAACTTTCCATTGCAACTAATTTCTATTGTATCTGACTCAGGTGGCATTGTCTCAACACTCCCAGATGGCACATATCACTAATAACTCTTAATTATCGCTCAATATTCAAAGTAAATTGGAACTTACATTATCTGTCTTCGCATTAGTCTCTGCTTATTCTGACACTCATACATTAAAATTAATCAGATCATCCTACGTTTTAAATGTTGAACATAACGGAAACTAAAGAACATCATAGTAAAAACAACAATGGAGACCATACATCCTTTCTATTGATGACAATGGCAACTTAATAAGAAGACATTATTTATTACAAATTCATTTCATACTTGTCAGGAACGCCAAATATAATTATGCGCCAAAAAAACTTAGCCTTTTCTTTGCCACAGACAAAAAGATGCAATAAATTGACAGCATCTGTACAGGTCAAAGTGCTACTCAAAAGTATGACAAGAGACAGTTTTTCTCCATGTGACAAAGTTGATAAGAACATACTATAACTGAAATGTTCCCAAATGTTCTGTTGTTGTCAGAAAAATAATGGAATTAAATGCCTAGTTAATCCCAATTTTCCCCTAACAAGAAAAAGGACCATTATGTGATTTTTCTTATCTGTGCAATTTCTACAGTTACTGGTCTAATTTTTAGTTTGAGAGGAAAATTCAAGGAGTTTTTTGTGTCATGAAATGAGTTGACTGTGAAATCCCAAAGTCGTCTGACACCCCCGAGAACCAATTCACTAATTTCCAGTAACATCAGAAGTAGTATATACTTTATGGGGAATCCCACCCCTACCCCACTCAAAATCCCAAAAGAAAATGCTTTGTAGAGCACTAGTACTTTGCCAGCCTCCACTGTTACACGCAGTATATACTTTACATTACAGAACAGAAAACTGAACTCAGGGAAGTCTTGATTGCTGCTTTAACTGATAGCTTCCCGTATCACATCAGCCTCTTTAAAGCCATAAAAAATGTTGACATTTCTCCTCCAGAAAAAGACAGAAACTCATAAGGCTATTTTGCAAATCCGTGTTCAAGAGTAATCAATTAGTCCTCATGCATTTTCTCCAGCTAATCCTTGTTTTGATGCTTGAAGCTAATTACATACATATATTTCATAAGAGTAAATACAAACTTCAAAGATATAGATATTGTTTTTTCATATTTAATATTAACTCTTATTACAGTAATCAGAACAATGACTGACATAGAAAAACAAATACACATTTTTTTAGCTTCCTAAAATATGCATTGTTCAAGAATTTGTACCTTTTTAAGCAACAGTGAATGCAGTCCATACTATATTACTATATATAAATACATATAGGCACTATACAAGTACATTACATGTTATAATTATTACACATGTATCTTTCATTTTATACTATCATCCACTAAATATGCAAGAGGAGAAAAGGAAAGGAATAAATGAGGGAATAAGAAAAAAATTATCTCAGAAATTTCATACAAATGTAAAGAATCCATATTTCAGGTCAGGCAGAGTGCTGCACCTCAGGCTAGATGTCTGGAAATTGAACATATTTATGTATTTATTTTTAATTCTCAGTCTTCAGCATTCTCTGAAGTCAAACAAGGATCAAAGGCCTTTCACGGACCATAAAATGAGCATCACACGTGCACTAAAAGGTACAGCCTCAAGATGGCTCTCAATACTCAGTATTGGAAACTATGGCTCCTAAAATGAAATAAAAAAGAAACTCGATGGGCTTTGTTTTTCTAAAATGTAACTGATATATTTCACCTCCCATATTTTTAGACACATTTATTTCCACACTAGGAAAATACTTTGAAGATATTTTATATTTATATATTATATATATTTTATATTTATTTTGTTCCTCAGTATTATGAATCCTTATACAAAGAATTCCAATGAGAGATTTCTATGCTCAATCTCATAACAGCATAATTTTCCTATAGTCACATATTTCTCACAAAACTTAAGCCCTTTTGATAGTTTGAGTTCATATATACATAACTGAAATAACTTATTTATGGTTTCTGATTAAACGAGTTTTCAACTATTTACCAGTATTCTGTTTCATGATGAAAACTATGAAGTTTCTGCCTAGAAAATTAATCTGGACATGGACAGCATCTATTAAATCTTGCTTTTTTCCAATATGCTCTATATTATGTTCCTAATTATCACTTTATTTTTCCTTTTACAGGCTTATTAATAGTTGTGGGTTTTGCTGGCAACCATTCACCTATTTCTGCAATAATTATAGTTTAAAAAATATCTGTTTTCGTTTAATGTCTATTTTCCCCACAAGTGTGAAAATAAGAAATTTAATTTCCATGTAGGAAAAAATAATAAATAGGGCTATGACAGTCAAATCTATAAATTTGACAGTAATCAGTAAATACTTGACTCTGAACCAACGATTTGTAGATCTGTATAGCACTCTGAAAGTATAGGAGTCTCTTAGGACAATCATCTTGGATATTTCCCTTAGACAAGAGATCTTGGTGGTTACTTCAAGGAATATGCCCCCTCACTGGAAAAAAATCTAAGAAAATAGCTGAAAATATCTATCATAGCTGTTTTGAAATTACAGGCCCATGGAAGGACAAACCAAATACGCTTTCAATGCTATCCTTTAGCACAAATGCTTCTTAACTAAGCTATAACTGTTGAAACAAAAGCCCAGAAAATAATTTCTGAGTGTAAGGGATCATTAAAAGAATATAAGTTATACTGGTGAATCTTTATAAGTGTTTTTAATCCGTAAATCACTGGGACAAATTCACATTTTCTTACTGCTTTTAGTTCCAGAAGCTTGAAGAAAATCCACATCTGCAAAAAGTTAAACACTGCACTGTGTTTTCTCTGTGAAACACTATTTTGTGCTGTATTAAGTTGTGTCCTTAGGGCTTACTCCAAAGCCAACAGTCTATTTTCCATTAGTTTTAGTATGTTTTCCAATGAGATCTTTCAACTACAAACCAGCCAGGATGCTGTTGAATTATTCAACAATACTACAGTTTAAATGAAAGCACAGAAATACAATATTAAAGGTTTCAAACACTTCAGATTTCTGATTGTCGTCCTTGATGAACATACAGAGCACAATACTTGAAAAAGTGTTCCCTAGAAGCAAAGATTTTGCACTAGAATTTTACATTTGATTACAAAATTAATGCATATCAAAGCCAGAGATAACTGCACAGAAAAGTGCAGTATTTTTCATCTTCATTTTCATGCAATGGCCTTTGATTCCTAAGCTAACTGCTTATTATTATTATCTAATATTATCATCATCATCATCACTACTACTGCTACTACTACTACGAATTTAGAAAGGCTTTTGCAATGCTTTTGATACTCTAAATTCACAAACCTCAGGGTTTGTTATCCACTAGATTTTTAGCATTTCATGAATAGTTCTCAGAACTTGAGAATTTCAAAATTTACTGATCAGTGCTGAACTAACTTCCTGCAGTTTTTGTCTACTTAAAAATGGGGAAAAAAATAAAGAATTCTTAGCACATTAATTACTAAACTAGAAGTCATAACCTTTAACACACAAAAAAGGACAGTTTTGAATATGGCAAATTCAAATTTCATCTCAGTGTTAGTACCCATAAATCATACAGTATCCCCTATAGAACATGACAGGTACTCACAGTAGTTAAAAAAAATCAACATGGCTTCTTAAAAAATGCTGATCAAGGTCATTATCCAAATAGATAACATATTTTTATATTAGAATAGACAACATATTTTTACAGAAGCTTTTCCTTTTTCTGATACGGAAAAAATCCCACTATAATTAAAAAGAAAAATGTATCAGAAACCCTGATGCTTTCAAGGCTGATGCACCAATTTCCAAAGTGAAGGTTGAATTTTCCAGTGAAAACCGAGCAGTAACCAGTAAACATTACTTCTCAAAGAACCAAGATGCTGCAAACTCTTCTGGTCACAAGTATTTTGCTGTTGTGCAGGACAGACTATTTCAGGTCTGGCTGAGTGCAGGCAATCAGCAGCTCTAGACATAACAGCTTTCCCCAGGTAGCAATTATTAGGTTAGCCCTGTTTGTTTTTCTTATCTGAAGATATTTCTTGATTGTTAGGAGAAAGAATCTTAATCAATTTTTTTTATCTTATGTTTAGCTATGCGAACTTCATTTAGGTCTCAGTCCTGTTGTATCTATCGGGAAACACAGAGAATTTGCCTTTTATTTTTTTTTTAGAACTTTTGTAAGCTTCATAAAAATATTCTCATATTTAAGGAATTTGCTGGCTTATGTTGACATCCATTTCAGTAACTCACATTTTCTCAATTTCTGCCATCTGTCATTGAAAAGATTCACCATAGAAGCTATACATAAAATTCTGAACTCAGGTACGTACTTTTCTTCCAGACATGGTAAACTATCACAATAAAGCAAAACTTATATACCAATGACTATTTTCAGTAATGCTTCAAATATGTTTCAATAGCCATTTTTAAATGGCTGGGCAGATCAGAAATCTGAAGGAGGGCTACACAAAAGATACTACCATTTTGATTTCTATTGCAAAGGGCACAAAACATAAACACGAAAAACTTACTCATGAAGTACTGGGCAGGTTGGTGGTATGGGTTCCCTGGCTGCATAAGCACTGTCAGAAACATGGTAACTATTGTATGCTGACATAATTTTATTAATTATTATTAACATTGTTATTAAAGAGATAACAAGTAATTATATATTTTATTAAAATTAAAATGGACCAATGGCTGATTAACTAATTGTTGATTTAAAGATACCATAATGCCTATAATCTATAATCTAATACACATTAGTTTTAATATATATGCAATCTATAGAGCAATCACAGTCTAAGTTCCAGTAGTTTGACTTGCAAAAAATAAAATATTTAAAAATCTTTCCTATCATCTATTTTAATTATCAAAAGAAAAAACTATTCTTCCACAAAAAGAGGATGATATTGCAAAGTTTTACTTGTCTAATTAGAACTGTTTTACATGTGAACTATACCAAGAAATATGAATTCTAAGCAAAAAAAGTTTAAAATCTAAAAGTCTTCTGCAAATTTTTTGGAAAGGTTTGCAGGCCATATGTACATCATCTGCAAATATATCAAAACAGGATCTGTCCTGCTTGTCTATTGTTGTTTTTGTAATTGTCCTTACAGGTTAGGAATTATTTTACCCAACAAAAGTCTGAAGCTGACTAACACCACCGCTTGAAATGCATTCCAATTCGTCCCAGACATTTGGTGCCCAAATGTTACAGAAATACCACTCTTGTTCTTAACATTCTCTTAATATCCTGTTCTAGAGAATGCATCAAAAGTGTTAAGGTTTTCCCATTTGGAGTATGGTAAATACTAGGACACAGGACTTCTCTTTTTCTAGAATTTCTTAAAATATTTAGTGCATTTATTACATATGACTTGCTTGGAGAAAAAGATGGTTCTGCTGGTTTCCATAGACAGCAGAGCATAAACCAAAACTTGCTTCTTCAAGATAGTTAACCTAGTCAGTAAAGTTAATATTAAGTAGGAAGGAAATATACTAGGAAAAAACTTACTCCAGTATCAATGTTTTTCAGTATATCTTATCTGAATATCAAAAATGAGTCAGTTTAAGACCTTGTTCTATCAAAAGCCCAACAATTTTCTTGCACTTGCATGTAAATAAAACCTCAAGTTCTAGAAGTTTAGAAATTTTTCATTTTTTAGCTTTACTGGTTAAAATTAATTCTTTATATACTTGCACTGATATTGTCCAGGAATGTAAGTCTGTTTGGTGGGATAGGGAACATTAATTTTTCTAAGAACTCATAGTTAAGCACTGAAATTCATAAATCTTCTAATACTGCTGTCTTCTTATCTGCACTCTTTCAGCAGCTTCTCAGAAGCCATATACTTCCAAATTTGCCTTCCATATTTTTAGTAGTTTTATTTTCATTCCACAAGACGTGATTTCCATTCCACAATGCAGAGTAAACTTCATTTTTTCCCCTAGCAGTTTTCATAATAGTTCATGCCCAGCTTGTGTATACTCTAGACTTGTCAAAAACATGATGCTGTTAGTCTAGTTCCCGCTAGCTTAATACATAATTTCTGCTTCTAGTTCTAGGTTTTTTTGCTCAAGCGAGCCAAAAATTATTAACGCGGTACATGTACAAAGATGTATCCAAATACAAATTTTTATGATGTTCTTTCAAAAAATCTCAGTTGTGGGATCAAATGAATACTGTTTCTCTGATTTCTTTTTTTAATGGTAATGTACTATAACCAGTTTCTGTTGGGTTTGGTGCAATAAAAAGAGGTTTCTGACATAACTCAGTTGTTCAAAACAGATTTGGCAAATTTAGGCAAAATTATAATTTTACTTTGATGAAGGTTATATGCAGTGGTATCTGTACATTCTAAAGCATAGCAGTTTGTGGTTTTATACAATAAAATGCTTTTCTCCATGATTTCCAACAAACAGGGATTCTTCTGATTCTTTACTGACATCTGAAATTCCAGTTCAAAGGATCTTAAGATGAGTTCAAAACAACCAGAAGATAAAACTAATGTTGCAGATACCAAGGCTTCTGTGTCTTCTAGCTTCCTAACTATGGAGAAATGCTGATAACATAAAATATATAAGGGATATGCTAAAACCAGAGCCTGACTATACAAATAATACAACTTAAACTGGAAAAAGAAATAAATATTTGATAGTTCTCTTACAAAAATATGCACATCTTTCTGCAAGTATGCATAATTACTTTTTAACTTCTTTTGTTTTCTCCAAAGCACCTCTGGCTCTCAGTATGTGGAATTAACAGAATGTGGATCAAATTTAAATCACTCCCTCTTTATGATTGCTTCTAATTACTCTTTCATTTAAAATTCTTAAAAGTGTGTGCTCATTTTACTCATTATTTCACAATTCATTTTAATTAGATGCCATTGCAAGCTTCAACACAAAAATGCTTCTGTCCAGTTCTAATCTACGTTATATCTTGTGAAAATAAACTAAAGGAAGAGTTAACCCCCCCACATAGATTTGCCTAAATGATGCTGTTTGGGGGAATGGAAGTGGAAAAGACAACTGAAATAGTGAACATACATAGGTACACAATTCCATCAAACCATAGGCAAACTAAACTGCATTTGTTAAGCTTTCTTATTTTGAAAATAAATGAAATCAAAAATATGAACTGAAATTTAACTTTTTTCTCCATTTGTTAAGGCAATTATGTTTTCTGAATGAAAAACTGCCTCAAGCATCTAAATGTACCTTGGTAAATTTATTTACTTGCACTTATACTAACCATGATTTTAAAGAGGCAGTGTGAATTTTCAGTATTGCAGTTTTCTATCTTGTTTGGGAAAATGAATTTTTTAATTATAATCAGTCAAAAACTTAAAAAATCACAGTCTAAAGATGTCCTATACATTTATTTTTTTTACAATTTAAAAATAAATTTACATGAATCCTCAGGGATCAAAAGGAACATGGTCAGTTAACTGATATTCTTAAAGAAAAGCTTCAAGCAACCTTAGTAAAAAGCACATATATTTATTCTACAGGATAACTGTGAACTACATGTTTTGTTCTGAATTTTATTTCAGGAAAGGCAACTACAAAGGGTGTTCTCCAGTGGCCCGAATCTTTAAAGCAATCACCAACCGCTTAAAAAAACCAATGCACTACATTCTTCATTTACAACCCCAAAAAACAGTATTTGAGAGACTTCTGAGATGAACCTTTATAAGTCAAGTGTGACACTAGAGAAAAAAATGAAATCAAATACATTTCACTGAACCTCGCAAAATTTACCCTTTAGTTACTGTAAAAGAAATCAAATACAGTTTCTAACAGGATGCCAATCACTCAACAGTATCGAGCTTCTTGGAGAACAATGCAATTACCGTGAAATACAAAGTACAACTGATCAACAGGCAGCATGGACTGTCAGTGTACAATGCGGAAATCCCACAAATTCTTATTAATTTTCAATCATTACTCTTCATTATTAATAACTATCAAGCTCTTTAATTTGCATGTGACCAGAACCATTTGTCAGTATGGTTTTGTACATCTTATGAAGAAAAGGTGCCTGAAAAATATCATTATTGTCTACAGTCTCACTGTGAACACATTGTACAAGATTACAGACTGCAGCCAGGAACAAACTGGCACATTTTGGAAAAAGAAGCAAGACCTGGGTGTCAGCAGTAACTGATGCACTTATTTTTTTTTATTTTTTTTTTTTTTCCTGGAACAATCCCTACAGATTGAAAGCAGCTGAAAACAGGCTGAGCCAACCAAGCTCTTTGGGGGAGGGCTGAGAAAGAGCTAGGGCAGAGAGCACTTAGGCTGACCTTAATATTATTTTATAATTTCTTCTTGCTGGAGTGCTCACAACAGATTAGATATTGCCAGCCTTTGAAGTGGTTAAAGACAGAACAAAATTAAGAAAAGGGAGTTTTATCCTCTCAAGATACCTCATGTATTTTTAATATACACCTGAACTTCTCTGCATGAAAACAAGCACTGGCAAAAATCAAAAGCGGGTAGTAGGCTGTGCTGCTGAAGTGGAAAGTGCAGTCCTGTTCCTGAATCGTGAACGTGAAAACAATCATACTGGTTTTGTTCTTGCTTTTCCCTCCCAAATGCCTTTGAAGTTTGAAATTTCTTTCTTTATTATCAGTATAGTTATTTGATATCCACATATACTTTATATAATAAATGAGATTTCAAGTTGAAATACTCTTATCCAGGGAAGACACAGCAAACTTCTTTTTGATCTGGATTACATGTTACAACATTCTTGCAGCCAACTGAGGGAGATTTTCATAGTAAAAAGAAAAAAGAATGTTGCATGTTTTTTCTCTTTCAGTACCCAGAATGAAGGTAAAATTTCAGGAAAGACAAAGAGATTACAAATGCTTAGATAAGAAACAGTTAAGAATGCATAAACAATAGTAAAAAATATTGTTTTTTAATACATTCACTTATATTTAAAGAAGTGAGTTTTGCAGTAATAGCAACATTTATGCCAATAAATGTTACAATCATACACATATAATGCTACTGACTGTGAGAACCTCTGTGACTGGTTCTACTGTGAACTACTCACTACAGTATGCAATGTCATAGACTGACATCAAGGAGCCTCTATTAGTCTAATAGTCTTTCCAAATCCCAGAGAGAAAGAAGTTTCAGTGTATTTTAATCAATCATAAGAGTCTTAAAGAAAATAACAAATAAAAACATTCTTTTAAACAATACAGCTTTGAATTTCAGTTTCTATATTTTGAGGCAGAAATAAAGAAGATATTTAAAAAAAAAATATTTACCTTAGGGTGTGAATTTACTCAATGCAAATACTGCACTACCTTGTAGAAGACTGTGGCAGACCTCATTTAAGGACAGAAGCTTAATCATATTAAAAATATGACAACAGTTTCAAATGATCTTACTAAGCACATTTAGTATTTAATAGAAGATTTTGTCAACAATGAAAGGGGATGCTATAGGCAACACATTATCCCAGAGTTTATCAGAGTGTTTCCATGGAGGATTAGTAAGAAAAGGCATTAAATCTTATATTTACAGTGGTGAAATCCATTACTGACTCTAACCTGAATAACTCTGTGAATTGATGAAAAGTTGTGTACAAAAGCATAAACTGTCTTTTAGTAGTTCCTGGAAGAAAAACATCAGCACCCCTGTCAGCTGTATTTGCGACCTCAGAGATGATTCCAGAATAAGGTTTGCTAACCCATTTAGCTTCAAGGAGACCCATTACTAATGCAGTGCAGCTTCTGCAAGTAGAACAAATATTCATGAGGCGGCTTTCCTGTGATAAACAGGATGAAACTAGGCATTGTTGCACATCAAGTTGATGCTTATGATAGATAAAAGAGAATCTACAATCAAGCCCATAGATGAGGGGGGAAAAAAGTCCATTTTATTCTTCATACGATAGTAGAAGACTTGTTACCCCAGTGGTGTAACTATCAGAGCCTGAGAAACAAGCCAACAAATCTGAAATCCTTGGATCAGAGACTGATTTTCAGAAATATAGTTGGTAAAAGAACTAAATCAATACCATATGTTTCATACTTTCTGATTCATAATAAAAACACTAGAAAATTCCAGTAGACTGGAAACAATAGAGAGGAGTATACAGTGCTTCAAACTGGAAATAGAACTACAAACCTAAAGCTGTGCAAATACAATTTCTAGAGTGACATGTAAAAAAGTAACTATCATAATAATAGAAATATATATCAAACTTCAAATGTTTTTCCTTTCAAAAGGTCAAGAAAAGCAAAAAGAAATTTTTTATTGTTTCTGTCGACTTTTCATTTCAGTTCACAGTAGTTAAACACTTATCTCTAATATACAGGAATACTGCTAGAAAAACCTGAAGGCAAAATTTTTCTATTGTTCACAATATATCTCTGTGTAAATAGGCCTCCCTAAAACCTAAGCATCCATCTAAATAACAGTGCTAAATTCCACAGGTCAGGATTCATTAAAACAGTAAAATCACTCTGTTCAAAACACATTTTGCTTTAACCCGTCAATCGTTAGGGCCATGTCTTATCACAAATTTTGTCTCTGACCTTTAAGCAGGGCTACTGAATAAAACATCCCATGAAAGAAATACAGAGAGCTTCAGTCCATTCGCTGAGAGATAATTAGCAAATATTTTTCAAAAGTAAAGAAAAATGAGTAATTATAAAACAAATAAGAAACTTCAATATATGTTTGACATTTAATATAGCCTAATGTATTTGAATACATATCCTCATTTTATTTTTACAGTTTTTTTAATGGCATATCAAATATTAGATATGTTATTAGTAAAACAAAAATATAATGAGGATTGCTCTGAAATAATTAAATGTCAGGTAAATGATTACACATTAAATATTTGATGAATGCTCTCTAAAAATTATTTTCTAACACTTTAAAAGTGTTTGACAGATAATTAAGAGGATTAGTAAAATTGCTTTCATTTATTTAAGACTGTTAAAAAATACAATGCTTTTAACTATTCTTTTTAGTTTGTCCTGTGAAGTAGCCTTCATTGCCACTCACTGTGTCTAGACTAGAACATGCATGATTTGAGAATTACTTATTGTTGTAAGTCATACACTGGATTACAGCTGATTCTAAACATGTTATTCACCCATTACAGTAAATACTGCATACAGAATACAAAATAAGGATTGTATTACATTACCAAGATTATTCTCTACCAGGTATTGCTAACTTCCATGTCAAGTGAAATGGCAAGACTGAATGGCCTGTAGTCTGATAATTTTGGGAACAGTGCCAATAAACATCACTTTATACAAGATAGCTCTTGCCAGACAAACATGATATTATCATTATGAAGCTTAAATTAATCACTCTGCATCACACAGCATTGATATAATACAGTTAGACTTCTGTCAGAAATTTCATTTATATGATATGGCATTGGGAATTTAGCACTATATAAAATTAATTTAATTTATTAAGAAGATTAAAATGAGGCAATGATGATCCAAGAAATTAATCATATATAGAAACTTTGACATGATGGAATGTCAATGAGGTTCTTCGGAGATCCATTTTGACCCATGGATACTTCACATTTGTACCAGTGATCAAAAATCTGAAATAAGATCATGCTGATTAAAGGTACAGTTTGGAAACCAGAAACACTCTGATGGAATGGTAAATGCTTGGAAGTGGAGATCCATTCCACAGCACCATTTGGCTCACCTAAAGTTTGAGCTTTGAGATTTCTGGGAAATCAGGTCATGTTTGACGAATAGATTTTAAAAAGAGCCCTGAAAAGCTCTCAAAAGTCATATGTTTTGTTATGTTAATCCTCAATTTATTGCATAAGATGTAGCTGGTTTATAAGGCATAAGAACTGTTGTGCCAGGTCAGACTCACTGTCCAAAGCAATAATCTCTCTGAACAGCAAATGCCTAAGGAAGAGTATGTATCAATCCTCTTCCCAGTATATTCTCTTGGCCACTGTAAGTTTGCCAATTGAAAGACTTACTGAGTAGCTTGATCTACTCCTAATAACAATTTGATATATATTTAAATAAATAAGAACATTCTCAGTGAAAAATATTAAATCAGTGACGAGACCCAGTGTAAGATGGTAGGTCCGGAGCACCAGGCAGGCCAATTCAGACATGAAGAATCACACATGTCAAGGCATATACATGTTAGAAACTGTTGCTGGAGCTCAAGCAGAAATTCGTGCCTTGCTCAATTGCCTAGATCACATTATAAACATTTCACAACAGCTGGTTCTTCTTGTCCCCAAAAACTATGAATCTATTAGTGTGTCTCTGCAGTATTTCTACAACTCTGACTTGTTCTCTTTAGAAACGCTGTTGGCCACAATAACAACATGGGGTTTTTTCTGACAGTTTTAATGGTAGAAAACTGTACAGTTATAATTCCTGATGACAGTCACTTAAGCCTATATATGGTAGGCTCTGTCTGTACACCTATATGGTACTGAAGGTCTTACCTTAGGCAGTAATTCTCTCCAGCATTAGAATTACCAGCGTAGGAGAAAACTTCTACACTTTCCGGTTACCTGAATGTAGATGTGTATTGCACATGCTTCAAACAGTGCTATTCCACCCACTGGTGTTTAATTCCAGGACAGGTTATTGGAGAAAAATCAGAAAGTTAAGGCAAAAAACCAGCTTCCTTATACCAAGCTTGAGTTCACTATGCCTTGTGTCTTTATCTGTTACACTTTGAAATCTTTAAAAAATATTAGTGCAGAAAGTTCCCATGATTAAACATATGATTGTAAAACCCTTTGGTAATGCACGTACATTACTACTGTTACTATAGTCACCTCTGTTAGAAATATTTACTGCTAAGAAAGAAAAAAAAATTTAGACTGAACAGTAATAGTTTTAATAACAGCCCCCCACATGCTCTAATCACTGAAATCTTTGGTCTACTCATAAGCCTTCATAGGCAAGAGCTTTAATTGCTCAGCAAAATGTTGCCAGCATATTACTCATTTTATGATTATGGATGGCTGTTTATGCACAGTTGCTGCCTTGGTAGAGTATATATCTTATTTGATTAGTATCTTTACTGTGCTAACTATATATAAATAAAAGATATATCAAAGATACATGCTGTGACATAATTATTTCAATACATTATATGCATTTTAGTTGAAACAGCAACAAGTTTCCAGTGAACGAGAACAGAAGATTATTTCCTTAATATCTTAAGAACTACTTTTGTAGACTATAGTTATCAGGTAACAGAGCCAGAATCAACAAAATATTTTGGTTTTATGATAAGCAAAATGAAAATAATTTGACTTTGTTTGTTGAATGGATCCTGAAGGGGGACAAACGGAAGTACGTTGAGAAAAGTTACTTGAGATGTTCTGCAACAGACTTCAGTATGATTAGGTCTTGACTCTTATTTTTATTAGTCCCATTACTGATTTATTTACGTGTGTCAATGAAGAAGCCTTCAAGTACACTGCAGTATATAATTTGTATAACATAGGAATTATAACAATAATATTTTCCCCCAATATCTAGGTCATACTTACATGCATAAGAAGTAAAATAATGTGAATTTACATTCATTTAATATGTGCATATGACATGTACTGCTCACTGGAAGAATTTAATGAATTATTCTGTCTCTTGATAGCCATTGCAAGACTCAGGACAGACACAAGAACATGATGTGTACATGCTTGAGAACACAATTCTCTCTCATTCATTGCTATGTGTCGTGTTTAGGAAAAGCACACCCCAATTCAGTGCTCCCACTGAGACTCCAAACTATGCACTGCTCACTTGCTTCCTGCCCTCCTGCACTCCCTGCCCTGTGGTGGGCTAGAGAGGAGCAATGAAGGCACAAAAGCTCAAGATCATGG
This sequence comes from Xenops minutus, assembly GCA_035221455.1. Lineage (NCBI taxonomy): Eukaryota > Metazoa > Chordata > Aves > Passeriformes > Furnariidae > Xenops > Xenops minutus. Next base: position 74,823,479 of record JAWWEE010000105.1, on the reverse strand, counting down.
GTTGAGACAAGAAAAATCCACTGGAAACAGCAATGAAACAGCCATGCTTACTTCACCAGAAGGAAGCCCTTTCCCCCAGAGAGACTCTCTGGCCCTGGCAACGAAGTCAGGTGGTACAGAATAACCGCCAGGCCCTAGCCATGCCCTCTCCTGTCTACTGCAAAAATTAATCCTGTCCTGGCCAGAATCAGGACACTCTGGTCTTCACACTTCTTCCTTCTTATCAGTCTCTGGTTATAAATTTGTTCTGTTATTAAGGGTCATACTCCTTGCTGTTGCTTTGCAAGACAATCATGTTCTTGGTTTGTAACTTCATTTGCCCCATCTTTCACACTTTTCCTAGTTACTAATTCTTAAGAATTTTTCAAATTCTTTTGGGAAAGATTCCATAATTTCCCAATTACACTTTCACGCTTCAAGTTTATTTGCAAGACCTAAGAACACTTGGAAGTGTCTATACTGTTAAGTAATACTGATCTTGTCTACAGCTTTTCCTGAAAAAGGATGATGCTTATAGTTTCATGTTAAAAGAGAAGGGCAGTATTCCCACATGGGAATTCAAATCCACTTGTGAGTTTGCTTAGAATAACAAGTACATCTCACACAGATCTATATAATAACATTATTTTAATTACACTGTGATGCATAAATACTCAGAAAAAAGTTATTTCAGATATGCAGTCAACCAATCCACAGACCACCTTATCTACCACTCTTGAGTTGTACTATAAAGTTTACCTTAAATGACCATCTAACCACAGGAAGCAATAACCAGTATTCCAAATAGGTTTAGAACATTCCTCTGTAATAGTATTGTGGTTTCCATCAACATAAGAATTCTCTTTCTAATTCATTTAATCCCAGAATGCAAAGTAAAGCTAAAGATGCAGGAGCAGTTTTCACTGATGTACACTGCGAGTTGGAAGAATACTTCTTTGACAGATACCTCACATAATATGAACTGCTGAAACAAGTATATAATTTTTCTTAACTTCTTAAGCAATAATTTTGATTCTCTAAATAAATACTGGTATTTTCAAAAGCTATTTTTTCTTGTCTTAGAATTAAAATCCCAATATTTTTCATAAATGAAGAGTTTCAGATTTTGTTCTAAGCAATCTAACGGGAAAAAAGTTCAACATTAATTATCAGTTTTATAGTAGAAACATGGGTCTCCAGGCTCAGGTTTGATATAATTTTTGTAATGTAGCAGATATTAGCGTCTATTAGAAAAAGAGGGACTTTTTAATATGCCATTTTATGAAATATAAGGACATCAACTTCTAAGAGCATGGTTTAAAAGTATTTTCTCTAGCTCTCAGAAGCATCTCAACAAAAAGAACATATTTACCTGATTTGGCATTTCAGATTTCTCTACATTTCAAAAATCTGCAACACCTATGCTCCATTCATAATTACTTAGACTGAATGAATCTTTTCACTTTCTCTTCAGAAGTATAAAAAATGGTAACATATTTATTACAACTGAAGACAGATACAAGAACCTAAGACTCTCACAAAATTCCAGCTCGGAAGGGTCCGTCCAAAATATTTAAGACTTTATCAATACATTTCCCAGTGAGAGAAGGTATCTCATATGCCTATTAAGCTTTTTACAAAAAATATCTCCTCTATGTTCTTGGGAAAAAATCAGTTGGGGAGAGAGAAAAAACATTATTTTTCAAGAGATGTTAACAAGACACTGCTAACTCTAATCTTTAGACCTCAATTAATATCACCAAGTGTAAATGCCACATACAATATAGAATGAAGAGTTGTTCTGGAAAAATTCTCTCAGCAGGAATACTGGCATATTGCTTGAAACTGGTGGTTAAGGGACTTCCCGAGCTGCAAATTACATGAAGGCTACTGTGAAGTAATACAAGTTGCATAAAACACAATCAATTATCACCTTTTCCTTCACCAACTGAAGGTAACAGGATTTTGCTCTTCCTTCACAATTACTCTCTGTGTTTGCATATTCAACTGAGCAATTTCACATGACTCTCTTCAAAGCAAAATATAACTTCCCAGAAGCTCAGAGATGCTTCATCTATTCCCATCTTGGACTCTCATGAAAAAACATAAATTCCAAGACTGAAAAGACTACCAGTGTAAATTATCCCTTACCTGTTTTTCAGCTTGCCCATATTCTGATCCTTGGGGTGACAAGAAGTGACAAATATGACCATTGTTTTTTGCTTTTTCTCGAAGACCCATAGCAGTTCGTACAGTAGCATTTCTAGCATGAACAAACACCATTACCTTTAGATAGAAAGAAAAAGGGCCAATGAGAAATAAAAAAGTCTTAATCGAATAATGAAATCATTTAATTACAAAATATTCCCTATGCTAATGACAACAACTAGTTAATACATGACATACGGATGAAAACTAATGTTGCTTAAGGGAAATTAAAGGATGATCCTGCCTATATCGTATATAGTATTTTCAAAGACCTCTGGGAAGGCTTTATTTTTAAAATTTCTATACTCTTTTAAAAACAAGGAACAATTGTTGGCAATAAATAGTTCATCATCACAAAGTAGTGCGATTAACATTCATGTGAAGAGTTCTGTTATCTGAAACACCCTAAATGATCTGGAAAGCAAATATTAGGTGATAAACACCCTGACGGTAAGACAGCTGAAACACAAACTGATTACAAGTAACTTCAGAAGGATTTTTGCATCCCAATCCAGTGGACAATCAAAGAGAAGAATGAAATGAACCACCAGTAAATGAAAAACACATATGGGGATACAAGATTTAATGTAACAGATATGATTATGGGTATTAAACCATGTACTATCACTCAGTACCTTAGAAACATTGGAAAATTCCCTGAATGTATTAACTAAGAGTTGAGTAGTAATCACATACGTTATCTGAACTAAGGCACACCAATGAGATGTTAATTCTTATTCCTTTACATACGTATATGAACAATGTAAACTAATATCAGGGTTCACTGCAAGGCACATTTAAGATGAATCATGGCCCCTGACTGGTAAAGATATGGAAAAGTGATTAAACACCATTTAATTCCAGTGTAGTAACAATTCTGAACATCTGTTAATCACATACCGTTAGGAAAGGTAAACCATGGAAAACACTCTATGTTGCTCCTCTACGCACTTTGTATTGCCCAGGGTTTGTTTAAATTGACCACACATGGTCAGTCAGCTCTTCAGTTTGATCAAGTATGACAATTTCTGTGGTCTTAAAACTCACAAATGGAAAAGTTTGAGTACCTGGCTCTTGAGTATATGGCAATGTACCATGGAGTTACAGTTCTAAGATAGTTTCAGTTGAATTTTAAGATATGACAAATTCCTGAAATCATGGGTTTAATTTAGGTACCATCATGCCTGTACCAACTTGCAGTATGTAATTGAATTATTTTGAATTAAACGCTACTAAGAAAGTAGCAGCATTTAGGATATAATTAAACCAGTTATAAACTCTGTTTTTCATTTGTAAATTCCTAATTTAATTATAAATGTATAATATAGATATAATTTTCTATAAAAGAAGACACAACTGTTGGGAATTTATATAAATTATAAATTCATAACTAAAACCTAGCAATTTCCGGTACCAATACAGAAACAAGACAAAACCAAGAAACCATGTGTGCATAAGTATTTGTTGAAAGGGGCAATTACTCCTTACCTGTTTGAACTTATTTGATATGTTTCCAGCTTCAATGTAGTAACACTGTGGCTCATACAATTATTACCTTTCATCTGAGCAGAAATGCTCTCAGATAAAAGCCACACTTAGCAACGTATTAATTTTTTCTAACTTAAAAACGACATACTGCCAAAATATTCTTAAAAAAGAGAAGCACAACATAAGTGCAGTGTACGTCCCTTCTCTCTTCATTAATTATTTAAGAATTACTTGTCTATTTACATTTTTTACATTTTTTTAGTTTTCTTCTATAGAAAATCTGACTAAAAATATATAACTACTCCATACAACAATTTTCTGTTATTAACAGATCCACTACACCTTCTTCAGTGAATTCACATTTATTATAAATTGTGTGTCAACAGGGGTTTCATGGAAAAAAATCTTCAGCTTTAAAATCAACTCGATTTCATAGTTCACTAATTTGTTTCCTTTCTAAATTCAGTTATAGGAACATTTGATTCTTTGCCAAGTAGATTAAAAACTAATATTCAGAAAATAGCTAAATTCTGAAAGTTGAGGAACTAAGGAAATACAGTATTGGGCATTAAGGTGAAATAGGAATGATCCTTCTTATCCACATAATTTTGAAGCCCCTGAATCAGGAAGCATAAAAACATTTGAAATGTTGATTACAGAGGCCGGGCGGGG